>CAWUFW010002356.1:1200000-1800000 GCA_963921515.1 Calotriton arnoldi
TGCCTTCTACTTACAAGACATTGCCAAGTTTGTTTGCAAGTGTTTATATTTGCTTGGGGATTCTGTATTAAAATCTCTGTGCCTCACTCAAGATCATGCACTGTTTTCTAAGAAAAATATGTGGTGCACATTCTTTAATAATACATTTTATTAATGTTTGCCATGGTGATAAAATGTTTCTGTCATATGGACTGTAAGACATTCTGTTTGTTCCTTTCCATATAACAGAGCAGTAAAAAATGTTAAACGTATTTGCCCTATTTTTGCCAGGTAGGTCGCTCCCCCACCACACAGCTCCGCCTGTGTTGTCTGCCCGCTGCTTCTGCAGGTAAGATCGCCCTCCGCTTGTGGCCCCGGTGCCCGTTTTTTCTGCTTGTCTCCCCTTTTCCTTTCTGTGCCCCTCGCTGCCCCATTGTCGTTGTGCCCGTGATTCTGTCTGCTTTCTCCCCTGTTTTCCTTTTTGTGCCCCTCGCTGCCCCATTGTCGCTGTGCCCGTGATTTTGTCTGCTCTCTCCCCTGTTTTCCTTTTTGTGCCCCTCGCTGCCCCATTGTCGCTGTGCCCGTGATTTTGTCTGCTTTCTCCCCTGTTTTCCTTTTTGTGCCCCTCGCTGCCCCATTGTCGCTGTGCCCGTGATTTTGTCTGCTCTCTCCCCTGTTTTCCTTTTTGTGCCCCTCGCTGCCCCATTGTCGCTGTGCCCGTGATTTTGTCTGCTTTCTCCCCTGTTTTCCTTTTTGTGCCCCTCGCTGCCCCATTGTCGCTGTGCCCGTGATTTTGTCTGCTCTCTCCCCTGTTTTCCTTTTTGTGCCCCTCGCTGCCCCATTGTCGCTGTGCCCGTGATTTTGTCTGCTCTCTCCCCTGTTTTCCTTTTTGTGCCCCTCGCTGCCCCATTGTCGCTGTGCCCGTGATTTTGTCTGCTTTCTCCCCTGTTTTCCTTTTTGTGCCCCTCGCTGCCCCATTGTCGTTGTGCCTGTGATTCTGTCTGCTTTCTCCCCTGTTTTCCTTTTTGTGCCCCTCGCTGCCCCATTGTCGTTGTGCCCGTGATTTTGTCTGCTTTCTCCCCTGTTTTCCTTTCTGTGCCCCCGCTGCCTCTCGCCATTCCCGCCGCTGCGTCCCCGCCCCCCTGACTGCCCATTCGCTGCCCCTGCCTCCCGCCTCCCAGCTGCTCCTCCCTCCCACCTCCCCATAAATGGCGGCCGCTGTGCGGCCGCGCCGCTGGCGCGCCGAAGGCGCGCCTAAGGCAAGCCCGTCTGCGCCCGTCCGCGACTGGACCGCGCCCAGCGCCAGAACCCCTGGATCCCACCGATGCAACACCACTCGACGGACCTACGACGCCACCACACTCACCGCACTCAATGCCGGCCGGAACCCTGCCTGCTACCGAGCCTCACCAAGACGCACCCACGGACCCTTCACCTGCCAAACCTGCCGATTCACCTGCCCCCGGACGTGCACCACCTCCGCCAAGTCGAGCACCAGCAGCAACCACCTGAAATGCATCCTGCTGAACACCCGCTCCGTCCACAGGCACGCCGTGGAACTCTGGGACCTGCTCGACGCAACAGCACCGGACATCGCCTTCCTCACCGAAACCTGGATGAACGCCTCCTCAGCGCCCAACATCGCCATAGCCATCCCGGACGGATACAAGATCACCCGGAGGGACCGCGTCAACCAGACGGGAGGAGGCATCGCCATCGTACACAAGAACACCATCCGCATCTCGACTAACTCCGACGAGACCTTCACCGCCGCCGAACACCTACACTTCCAGATACACACTGACCCCAAGACCACCCTCCGAGGCACCCTCATCTACAGACCCCCGGGACCACGCACACTATTCAGCGAAGACATCGCAGACTTCATCAGCCCGCACGCCATGCCCTCCGCCGACTACATCCTCCTAGGGGACCTCAACTTCCACCTGGAGAACAACAACGACAGAAACACCACCGCCCTGCTGGACAACCTCGCCAACCTCGGACTCAAGCAACTGGTGAACACGCCCACCCACTACGCCGGCCACACGCTTGACCCCGTCTTCTCCTCCAGCAAGCACATCTCCTTCAGCCACGCCACCGGACTCCACTGGACCGACCACAGCTGCGTCCACTTCAGCTTCAGAAAGACTGCGACCCACCACCACCCGCAACAGGCTCCCCGCCGGAGCTGGAGCAAGATCACCGCCGAGCAGCTCACCGCCTCCCTCAGCCAGAACACACCCACCAACACAACGGACCCAAACGAAGCAGCCAGCAACCTCGCCAAGTGGCTGACCGCCTGCGCCGACGACCTCGCACCACTAAAAACCCTCCCAGCAGACCCGGAAGCAAGAAAACCCCTTGGTTCACCAACGAACTCAAGGAATCCAAGAAGAACTGCCGCACTCTCGAGAAAACCTGGCGACTCGACCAGACCACAGACAACAGGACCGCCCTCAAGCACGCCACCCGCAAACACCACCAGCTGATCCGTGCCACCAAGAAGTCGGCACTCAAAGAACGACTGGACAACAACGCCCATGACAGCAAGGAACTTTTCAGCATCGTCAAAGAGTTCTCCAACCCCAGCGCCGGAAACAACGACATCACCCCCTCGCAAGACCTCTGCAACTCACTCTCCGCGTTCTTCCACCGCAAGATCACCGACATACATAACAGCTTCGACGCACAAACAACGCACCCTACCGCCGAACCAACGCCCGCCACCACCACCCTCTGCAACTGGACCCCGATCAGCACCGAAGACACCACCCGCACGATGAACTCCATCCACTCCGGATCACCAACCGACCCCTGCCCACACCACGTCTTCAACAAAGCCGACGCCACCATCGCACCCCATCTCCGGGACATCATCAACTCCTCCTTCCACACCGCCACCTTCCCGGAGAGCTGGAAGCACGCCGAGCTTACCGCCCTCCTGAAGAAACCAACGGCGGACCCCACCGACCTCAAGAACTACCGTCCCATCTCGCTCCTTCCGTTTCCGGCCAAAGTCATCGAGAAGACCGTCAACAGACAGCTTGCCGCCTTCCTCGAGGCGAATGGATCCCTCGACCCCTTGCAGTCCGGATTTCGGGCCAACCACAGCACCGAGACCGCCCTTATCGCAGCCACCGACGACATCAGAACCCTAACCGACAACGGGGAAACAGCTGCCCTCATCCTCTTGGACCTCTCCGCGGCGTTCGACACCGTCTGCCACCGCACCCTAGTGAAGCGCCTCAGCAACATCGGAATCCGAGAGAAAGCACTGGAATGGATCATCTCGTTCCTCGCCGGAAGAACCCAGAGAGTCCGCCTCCCCCGTTCAGATCCGAAGCCACCGAAGTCATCTGCGGCGTTCCACAAGGATCCTCACTCAGCCCAACCCTCTTCAACGTCTACATGAGCCCCCTCGCAGCCATCGCACGCCGACACAACCTCAACATCATCTCCTACGCCGACGACACCCAGCTGATCCTCTCCCTCACCAACGACCCCACCACCGCCAGAGCCAACCTACACGACGGGATGAGAGACGTCGCCGACTGGATGAGGAACAGCCGCCTTAAACTGAACTCAGACAAGACGGAAGTCCTCATCCTGGGCTCATCACCCTCCGCCTGGGACGACTCCTGGTGGCCCCCGGCCCTGGGCACCGCGCCCAAGCCAACGGACCACGCACGCAACCTGGGCTTCATCCTGGACTCCTCCCTGTCGATGACCAGACAAGTCAACGCCGTCTCATCTTCATGCTTCAACACCCTGCGCATGCTCCGCAAGATCTTCAGATGGATCCCCACTGAAACCAGGAAGACCGTCACCCAGGCACTCGTCACCAGCCGACTGGACTATGGGAACACCCTCTACGCCGGAACCACAGCCAAACTTCAAAAAGACTCCAGCGCATCCAGAACGCCTACGCACGACTCATCCTGGACATCCCCCGACACAGCCACATCACCGGACACCTGAAAGACCTGCACTGGCTCCCCGTCAGCAAGAGAATCACGTTCAGACTCCTCACCCACGCACACAAGGCCCTCCACGACCTGGGCCCAAAGTACCTCAACGACCGCATGACCTTCTACACGCCCACACGCCAGCTACGATCAACCAGCCACGCCCTCGCCACCGTACCACGCATCCGCAGAACCACCGCCGGAGGAAGATCCTTCTCCTACCTGGCAGCCAAGACCTGGAACTCCCTCCCCACTCACCTTCGGCGAACCCAGGACCATCTCTCCTTCAGGAAGCAGCTCAAGACCTGGCTGTTCGAGCAGTAACTTACCCCTCCCCCAGCGCCTTGAGACCCTCCCGGGTGAGTAGCGCGCTCTATAAATGCCGTGATTGATTGATTGATTGATTTTTGTGGTTATCTGGTTGCGCCAGACCAGGACAAAGTCACAAGCTCAGGCCAACCTCGATGGAGCATGGGCCAGCTCCAGGTACCCAGTTAGGCCAGATGAACAAGAATACTATAAATTCTGTTTGTGGAGTGGTGCAAAGTTGCGCTGACCGGTGTTCAGGAACGATGTGGAGCTTGTGATGCAATGTCCTGCACTGACATGCGTCACGAGATGAAGTCATTGACTGTCGTCAGGAGTTTGTGATGTGAGGTCCTGCATTGGTATGAGGAAGTCACTTGGGATTGCGAAGACTTGCGTAGGGAATGCACCAATTCTAAGGTCGAGATGTGTTGTGCTGGGCGGGTGCTGGTGAGGCTACTGGGGCTTGCGATGACTTGCATCGAGATGTGCCACACTGCCTTGAGCTGGGCCAGTTGTCAGTGTTGAGATGCGTTGTGCTGGGTCAGACTTGCGGAGTCGCTGACATGATGTGCAGTCCTGCGTCGAAGCTGCGAGACACTGGGACATTTGTCAATGTGGAGATGCAGCTCGCTGGATCTGGCTTGAGGAGCTTTCGAGGCAATGCGTGGTCATGCATCAAAGAAGCGTGGCACATAGAAGCCTGTTGTGTTCATTTAGCTTTAGAACAGGAGGTCAGTTTACTGACCCTTGGAGATCCTAGAGTTCTGGGACATACAGGCAAGCTGGTTAAAGCAGGTTGACTCACAGCAGAAGAGTCCTGGTGCAGCAACAGCAGTCCTTGGGCAGTAGGGGAAACTTCCAGAAATCTCCCTCCCCCAGAAGCACTTGAAATTTCCAGCCTCCCTGCTCTAGCCTAAAATTGTCTGGAGTCACAATTGACTAGTGTCAAACCCCTTTGTGAGAGTTTCAGGCAGAGCATTTTTGATGTGCAAGTATAGTAGGTGACAGCTGCTCCCACTCGTTAACTCTGAGTAGCCGATCGTGCCAACACCTAGCGTTCATTTGTCTCACTGTCTGGGAGGAATACACAAAGACCAATTGCTAGCTACACCTCGTCATGTGACCCAGGATACAGGCAGTCGATGTCAAATGGTTTGGCAGGAAAATGCCAGTTTTCTAAAAGTGGCATTTTCAGAATTGTGATTACAAATCTGACTTTGCCATTAAAGAGGGAAATCATTTACAATTCTGTATACACCAAACTTGACCAGATACCATTAAGCAGATAAAGACAACACATTAATAAATATCATACATACATACATAAAATAATTATTATATCCACAAAATGCAAATGTAGGTAAAGGAAATAGTCATGCATACTTTCGATAAAGTGCAACAGTGCTACATTTAACAGTCTGCCATTACTTATTCAAAGTGCAATTCATCGAATTTCTGTCTTGATCTTTTTTCTTTTTAAAAAAAATAAACTCTCCCTAATGAAATTTAAAAGTATACATTCCTTACATTAGTACGTCATATTAGTAATAATTTTTATTTCATCAATATTATATGCACAAAGTGCAAATGTGCATAAAGGAGATAGTCAGGTATACTTTCAAAAAAGTGCAACCGTGCTAAATGTGATAGTACGCCATTTCTATTCAAGATGCAGTTCCCAGTATTCAACAAATATTTAGATATACTTTTAATAAAAATGCAACTGTGCTTGGTTTAGTTTAGCAATAAATTACTGCAAAAAAAAAAAACATTTTTTAAAAGTAGACCTTCCACATGTGTAAAATATTTTTCTTAAGATATATTTCTCCACCATATCATTATGCCTCTAGTATGAACATTTTCATCTATCCATATACTTATGTTTCTATATACTATGTTTATCATTAACTCAAAACAAATTTCAGAATAGGTTTTGCCAAAATCTTACCCTGTTTCGTTGTCAATCCCTTCAATAAATAGCCAAGAGGCATTATATCTTTTCATACCACCAACCCTTTTAGCATATGTCTCTTCAAATTTCTTAGTTCGGCACATCTTATTATACCATTCCAGATAGTTTTGGACTTTATTTGCCCTCCAATTCTGCAAAATCAGACCTCCTTTCTCGATGCTCGATTTTGCCTCTCTCTAGAGAGTCCAAAAGTGCCACTCCTGCCTCAGGTTCAATTCGTCTGTGCAATCCCCTACTTAAGGCATCAAACAGTTGTTCCCAGAACCGAACTATCTTTGGACAGGGAAAAAATGTACGTAACCAGTCACCCCGCCCCCCTAATTGTTTACAACAAAAACAACTATCTTCCAATTCTGGAAACATTTTCTGGAAAGATTTAGGGGTGTAGTTTGCCATTTAACGTGCTAGAAAAGACATTCTCTTAAAATTGGCAGCTCTTAAGGCCTTTATTCCTAATTCTGAGATTGTCTGCTACTCAGTCTCAGAAAAAGTGCACTGCATTGCCAATGTAATCTTTTCTAAGAACCTTTTCAACAGATGGCACTCCCCTTGACTCCGTAATAGCATATACCAATTTCCTGTGCCCCTCATTTCAGTCCTAAATAGAGCAGTCATTATAGGTGAGAATTTGAGTAAACACAGTATTCTTTTAGGAACTGTACAACCTGGAGGTACCCAAAATAGAACAACTTGCAGCGATCTACACACCTGGCTTGGAGTTGCTGCCAAGTCATGTTACTCCCTCTAACCAAACAATGTCCCAGTTCTTTAAATCCATTTGTATTCCAGTACCTTATATGGCAATTTGGTATTTGAAGGCCCAGCACTTTACATTCACTTAGCTGCAAGTACCCATACCCTGCAAATTGATTCTTTGAATGAAATGCTTAGAGTCTCCAACCATACTCCTGAAGTGTTTTATACCTTGTCTTTTTGGGGAGTTTTGTCGTCTTTATAAATATTGGCAACTGGGATCCCACCTCCTGGACTATCTTCTCAACAAAAAAACTATTCTGGAATCCCTTGGCATCAGTACATCGCACCATCGTATCTAAAAGAGCGGCTTCTTAATATGTATACATGTAAGGTAATGCTAATCCCCCCTAACTAACTTCTAACGGAAGCATCTGTATTCTTGAAGCCTTTTTATTCAAAATAAAGCATCTAAAAAGTGTCTCTAATTCCTTAAAGTATGCTCTATTAATTTTAATTGGAATATTAGTAAAGAGAAAAATCAATAAAGGTAAAATAGTCATTTTTATCAGCGTAACCCGCTCTATTAACGTAAGAGGAAGGAGTGTCCATCTATCCAACAAATCTTTAATCTTTTTCATCATCGTTTCAAATTTTAATCTATAAAGTTCTTTATATTGATTAGTTACATTTATTCCCAAATAACGAATTGGTTCATGATTAGAAACCTGCTGCTAAAGACTAGAAGGAATAATATTGAGAGGGGCATTAAATAACAGCAATTCTGTTTTACTGTGGTTAATTTTATAACCCGCAATTGCTTGGAACTGATCAAGTTCTGTCAGTATTGTTTTAATATTTTGTTCTTCTGGCCTGTGATAGAGTATTATATCGTCCCCAAATAGTTTAAGCTTGGACATTCTCGCCATCAGTGCCTCTATATCCATGTTGACCCTTATGCTAACAGCCAATGGTTCGATAAAACAAGTCAATAATACAGGTGGCACCCTGGCGAGTTCCCCTGTTTATTTCGACAACTCCTGCTAGATTCAAATTTATAACAATCTTTGCCTGTGCACCTTGATATAGGCAGCAAAGCATATTAATAAACTGTAGCGGGAAGCCAAACCCCTCTGAGCCAACGAACAGAGCATTCCAGTTAACCAGGTCGAATGCTTTTTCCGCATCTACCATCATTTTTTACTGCCGGTGTCTGATTAACATTAATAAAGTCAAGTGCTTGTATTAAAAAGTCTGTATTAGACGGCATCAACCTGTCGGCCACAAATCCTGTCTGATCCCTATGGATCTTCTGAACTATTGGAGTAACGCGAATAGCCCAATTGTTCATTAAAATTTATGATCAGTATTAAGTAGGCTTATCAGCCTATATGAATTTACGTCTCTTGGGTACTTCTCTTTCTTGACAAACCTAATAATTGTAGATTTCTTCAAATTTTATGGAATCTCCCCACCTTTTTCATAAAATTAAAAAACTCCACTAAGAAGGGAATCAGTTTTATAAAATTCTGTAGGGAAGCCATCATTGCCACAGGCCTTGCCACAAGGCATTGTGGACAGGACATGTTGGATTTCTAGTACTGTAATATCCACAACTAATTCTTCTGATTGTATGTTTGTCACCTGTGGGAGTTTTATCGACTGAAAATAGTGACCTATGGTCTCATTTGAGGCCATATGTTTAATTGCATATAAGTTATTATCATGCTGTAGAATCATTTTAGCTATCATATCCTTTTCATAGACTAGAGCCCTTGTCTCTGGTTCAACTAGTTCCATAATCATTGCTGCTTCTTGCTTAACCCTGGTTGACCAAGTAAGGAACTTTCCCACCATCTGACTTTCCTCATACACCTGATGCTGATATGACCACATACTCTGTATTTCCTCTAGAATACAGAATTCCCTCAACTTCAGCTTCGCTTTTGTTAATTGCCTATCTACTAAATTTTGTGTCCCCAGATGTCTATTTCTGTTCTGTAAAGCATTGTCAACTGCAGTTTGGAGTTCCCCTATACGGTTTGCCTGTTATTTTGCTTGTGAGGCCGTAAACGCCACAATCTGCCCCCGGATAGTTGCCTTAAAGGCACCCCAGACTGAAAAAACAGATGCAGTGCCCTTATTTATCAGAAAAGATTCCTCTATAAACTTTTTCATATTTACTACCCATTCCTGGTTAGAAAGGAGGCAACAATTCATCTGCCACCTGGGCCTCTCCCTCTTCCTAGTTTCAATCTCCAGATCGATACTAACCAATGAATGATCAGAGAAAATGTTGGCCCATATTTCAGAGCCAACACAGGTGAGAGAATGAGAAAAAAAAATTTAAAGTCAATACGAGAAGCTGATTTAAATCGCTGTAGAAAACAGGTATATTGTGAGAACTCTGGATGAGCTCTACGCCATGGGTATACCAGTTGATACTCCTGTTTCATTATATCTATTAATTTCTTAGTATAGGGCTTTAGCTGTTTCTTGGTATTGTTTGAAGTATCGCTGACTAAATCCTGTATATAATTAAAATCCCGTTTTATAAGTATAGGGCCTTTCTGCTCCCATAGCCACCTCATTGATCTGCATAATTGTTTTAGGGTCGTCAATTATCGGTGCATAATAGCTCACTAAGTTAATAGGATTCCCATTTAGCCGGGCTGTAATCCAAATCCATCTACCACCCGGACCTCTTCGGACTTGTACATCCTCCCAATCAAACCCTTGACCAAGATACACCACTACCCCCTCACTGCCAGCCCAGCTGAAGCAAAGTATGTTTTATGATAATATTTAGGGATAAAAAGCTTTAGGTGTTGGTTTTAAGATGAGTCTCCTGAAGCAGTAACATTTTTTGGAGAGAATGAAGTTACACACTTGATTAAACCGCCATACTTTTGTTTCTTAGATATACCATTAACATTACACAATAGTATTAGAATTTTAAGATGCATCTTTAGAGTTGGAAAACTTTTCCTCTATAGCCATCATCCATTAGAACCAGTTTTTGCTGTCTCCTCAGATTCTTATTTTTTCTCTACCCGTGTTTCCCGACACCCACACCACCTCCCAAAAACTCCCCGTGCTACCAAATACCCCCCAAAACCCAAACGCCCACACCCCCACTCGCTACCCTCCCAACCCTGGAAGAAGGGGAATTGCCCACAATACCCCTCTCCAATGTCCTTTGAGTGGCGCCTGCATGAACGCCTGTGCTGGGTGCCATGTCGATGCACCCATAGTCAGGACCTCAAACCACCCCCACTACCTGACAGATCTTAATACTTGATTTCTCTCTTCTCCCTAACTAAGTAGAAATTATTTGCAGCAACTCTTGGGCTTCTTCCAGATTGGTAAACATGTGAATCTTCCCTTTCACTAATACTCTAAGTTTGGACTGTTGCACTATTGCTGTCTGCGTGGCCTGAGCCTTGAATAAATATAAAAGCTTGACAATCTCTTTTTGACGTCGTGCAGCTGCTGCAGACATATCAGAGAAGATTTGACAGCAAGGTACTTCATTGGTAGCAAATTGTTTCTTCTAGATGGCCTTGGACATTATCTGTTCCTTCATGTGATAATCTGTGAAGTCACCAGAATTGTCCTCTGCAATTTTGAGTGTGGATATGGATGGGCCGGCACCCTGTGTGCTCAAGTAATTGACAAATCACCGGAGACTTCTGGTAAAACATTATTTTTAATGAATGTCTCGACCCATTAGAATGTTTGAGTCCCTTCGCTGCCTTCTAGTACACCTACTAATTGAAGGTTGGTGCGTCTCGAGTGGTTTTACAATTTGTCAATCTTATTCTCCAGCGAGGATTTCTCTTTCCTTACAAGATCCACTTGCTGCTGCATTCTATTCATCTGATCCTCGACCTGCGAAATCCTGGACACTGCCTACTGCATTCTTGCGTATTTATGAGTGCATTTAGTTGTAATGGACCTGACTGAGTAGTAATTTCTATTGAGAGGGACACCTGATCTGAGATGGGAGCATTTGACTGAAGACTGGAAAGTAGCCCAGGTTGAATACTGGATACCCAGGCAGTATGGTTGTAGTAGCTTTAGATTTGAAGAACAGTGGATACTCTTTCGTCTGCCCTAAAGTTGAAGTTGCGGTCTCTTCAATTGTCATTAAAGAAGGGCAAACTTCCTTTTTCCCTTCTGCGGTAAACTCGCTTGACTGTGCCTTTTTATCGTCCTCTGCCCTCTTGTTCACGCTAGAGGAGTTTGAAGGCCCGTTGTGTAAAGCAGGGTTCAGCTCCGGTCCTTCTTGATCCTTTTGTCCTGCCTGTTGAGTGTTCAACATATCTGGCCTTTAATCCTAGGCTCCCTTCCATGGTCCAAAATCTCTTCATCAGAACTCAACGGGCTTGATACTGCAGCAGATCCACACTGTGATTTTAAACTGCGGTCTGCCTTTGTGGCCGCTGATGCAGTTTTAGCTTGAATCAAACATGCTTTGGTTTTAAGGCCGGCAGCGGAGTCCGTATTCATCATCATGTTGGGAATTTTTAGATGCTTTCCCATTGTATTAGATTGGAGTATTTACTTTTTAAACGTTGGAGTAAGCTTAATTGAGGAATCCACCCAGTGGCCCACTCCCAGAGCGCCTTTACTGAGACAGACCATAGGAAGGTGGCACCTGCAGTGAAACTTGGTGATCTCCTCGATGCTGGGTAGGGGTTCCATGTCCCTTTCACAAAAGTCCTGAAATGAAGTGTAACAATACCCCTAAATTGTGAAACGGGCTTCCCCCGGAGTAGTAGACACAGAAAATCCCAAGCCCAAAAATAGGTCTCAGTTCATAAAGTTCATGAAGAACAGACGCTAAAAAAAAAAAGGAAAATTGCGCAGGAAAGCACTCAAATTTCCCTCGAAGGCTTACCGCATTTGGCTCGTGGTTCAAAGTCTGAAGAAGTGCTGCGTCTTCCACCCTTGTGTTTTTAATTTTTTTCCTTCGCTTTTTTTTTCCTACACGGGCATTCCATATAACACCATGGTGGGTCACTACATGGAACAGCCGAGCAGCAGAGCAGCCACGAGGATCTCAACGGACCAAGGATCAGGTGGCCACTCCTTGTAGCAGGCAGAGCCGTAACCAGAGCCGCGGGCGATCGGCTAGTCTGGGTCCGTATTACCCGAGTAGCACCTCAGCTGCTGCGACGGGACACTGTTGGTGTGTCCCCCAGAAGCTCGAGCGCCGGCGGCGGCGGTGGTGAGTTCCATGTACTGGAAGAGGAACTCCCAGTACAGAGATTGGTGGGAAATGGGGTGGTGGCCAGCTCACTCAGCGACAGCGCATGTGGGATTACCTGCCATCTGACCAGATAAACGATGTTAATTGAAAGTTATCACTAAATAAATGTAATAAGGTAGCCCAATGTTAGCCTATGGGAGAGGTAGGCCTTGAAATATTGGGAAACACATTTTAGAGTTTTTCACTACCAGGACATGTAAATTATATGTACATGTCCACATTTTTAAATGCATTTCACCCTGCCCGCTGGACTGTTCATTGCCTGCACTAGGGGTGACTATTATGCATTAAAAAAGCAGGATTTTGCCAGAATTAAATGGCAGTTTAAAACTGCACACACAGGCTGCTACGGCAGGCCTGAGGCATGTTTAAAGGGCTACTCAAGTGGGTGGCATAATCAGTGTTGCAGGCCCACTAGTAGCATTTAATTTACAAGCCCTAGGCACATGTAGTTCCAATTTACTAGGGACTTACAAGTACATTAAATATGTCATTTGGATGTTATCCAATTCTGCCATGTTTAGAGCAGAGAGCATGAGCACTTTGGCACTGATTATCAGTGGTAAAGTGCACAGATACCTAAAAGCCACCAAAAGTGGGTTCAGAAAGCAGCAGCGTGGAGGCAAAACGTTTGGGGATGACCCTACAGAGAGTGCCAAGTCCAACACAAAACACATATTGGGATAAAACAATTACTTCCTTAACCTCATATCACTACCTTAATGCAATAAGTGCATCAGGAGAGATTATCAAAGGCTTTTAAAGAGATGGGGATCCCTCCCATTCCTTGGGTAGATAAGCTAAGATGTGCAAAAAAAATATATAATTTGGTACTTTAATAATGATATCTCTGAAACAGTACTAGAGTTTGGCTCCACAATATGATTCAGTTCCTAAGAATATTTCTCTGTTTTCAGTTCAGACTTCAGTTGCTTTAAAACCGTTAATCTACAAGGTTTCCAAATGTTCTAACAACAAAGTCCTGGCCGCAACATCAACATATCATGATTGCCTAAAAGGATGGTCTGGACCACAAGCAGCTTATACTCGACAATTTCAAAATGTCTGCCTCCATTTTCAAGTATCATGAGAGTTCTGAACTTTATGGGAAATGTAGTATTCTCGTTTATACTCAGAAAACTTGCATAGTATATCTTTTGAAGATTTGTAGCTGCTAGGAGGCTAGGAGGCTGAGTTAGGGACAAGACTAGATTACTGGGGGGTGTGTTCTCTGAAGGAAAATGGGTTCCGAGAGAAGAGATAAAGACATACAATTAAATGTCTGAATGCTGTAAAGGAAGGAAAGAAAGAGACAGAGAATGTGAGCAGGTTGTGATCACAAAACCGAAACTTGCAAGCCGAAACTATATGATAACAGAAGAACTACAGCAAAGGAATATGAGCGAAAAGATAGACAAAGTATCATAAATGATAGCTTGTGCACTCATTGGATTGTGATCACTCTGTGGGGTGAAAAGATCTTACAGGAAGGTAAGGAGTAAATAAGTCCCACAGAGTATGGGGAGACAGCCAACAGCTACTATGGAGAAAGTATGCTGGGTTGTTCTCTATGCCCGAGGTACAAGTCTCAGAATCTAACTGGCACCTCTGGTAGAAATACAATCAAAATGATAATATAAACAACACACAAGAAGACAGAGGAAAGTGGAGGGAACACAGAACATAGAACACAGAACCTGGAGCGGGGCCTAGGGAAATGCAGGATTGGAATCAAGGTCAGGTTTAGGGCTGGAATACACTGCACATAATGCAAGGAGTTAACAGGACAGATTAGGAAGAGTGCAGACAAGACTAGGAACAAAGTCTAAACAGAAACAGAGAGGCAGGATAGCAGGAAATTGAAACAAAATCAAAAGGCAAGTCTGTAAAAACAGCAGCAAGGACACAACAAAGCATGACAAGACTCAACAAACCACTGCATTCTGGGTTCTCGGGGCTGAAATAGCGGGAGACTCGGTGGAATAGCACAGATGCAGGAAGAGAGCAAAATGCCAGAAATAAAGCCAGGTGCAAGAAATAAGGGAACCACTAATGAAGGGAAGCCTGAATTTGGACTTGGAAAGGGGAAGACCAGCAAAACCAGGTGGTAGAAAACAGGAAACTCAAGTTCGCAGTATGGATCGGAGCCAAGAAAAGAAAAAGTCCAGAATGCAGATATAAATGGGTCAGAATTATCGTACAATTGATGCTTTGCTCAGAAACAGAACTTAACTTTGTGAGCTTTCTCAATGTTGAAATTAATATGTAGGAATTCCATTTAGTACATAACAGTTCACAATAGGCAATCAAAAAGAAGAAACAAACAGACCATTCATATTGGCTGGACTGGTACCGAAAGAATATAAAGAACAGCAAAAGAATTAAACGTGTGTAAGCAACTCCTAAAACAGAAAAACAAAGAGGAAACGTTTGGGTCCGTGGGAGGGGAGTCTAAACAGCTGTCTTATCAACCAAAGGCTGGCAACAAACTTTTTCTTCAAGATCAAGTGATTTGAAGTCATCTGGCGCTGACAAGAGTCATGTTTTATTTAAACTGTTTTAATGAACCACAGTAGTGGACCACCTCTTTGCCCTAGGAAAGGATCTTAACCAGTGGTGTAACGCTAAACAATGTTGCCCCCTGCAGAATGTGATGAGGGGACCTGAGTCTAATTATCTCACAGATATTAATAGGCCTTAGGCTGAATAGGGCCCAACTGAAGGTTTGGGGGCCCCCTGACGGATTGGGGGCACCCCTGTGCCGCAGGGGCTACAGGAGCCTGCAATGTTCCCTGATCCTAACTTGCACACAATTCATTGAGTAGAACCCAGGAGCACATCTGTCTGGGAGAATGGTTTCGAATTGCAGAATGTTTTACTAGGCTGAATCGAACCATTCCCAACAATGCATAGGCATATCACATTTTTGTCTCTGACCATTTCCAGAAGCTGGCAATGGTTCCGATATTGGATTGTGTACAGCCAGTGAAAGGACTCTCTACATACTGCAGCCCTCTAACAAAGGTCTCCCTAGTACGGTATCCCTCAGAAAACACTGGTTGTCTCTTGGGCAAAGTTGGTGGTCTCATGACTGAGACTATGCAATCAGAGTATCAATTTGTTTTCTTAGAATGTAGCATATTATAGCCAAGGAATGTGGAAAATGAAAATGGAGAGCAGACACCTGTTCCTCTTGTTATCTCCCAACACATGTACCTCAAGTGACCAGACAATCACATCATGGTGAAAGGGGCCCAAATCACGCACAGCTGAAAGATCGTGATCCTAAATAAAAAAAGATAGTTGGGAAAGGAGAGATGGGGAGGTTTCTACTTCCATGGTCCAATCTAGGAGAGAACACAACCCCTGGAGCGTTCCTACTTGCCTCGGCTAAGTAAAAATCAAACAATACTTACAAGGAGATACAAGAGTGTGGTGAGAACTGTCTGCATTATGTGTATTGATTGGCACATACACTAATTCACAGAAAGAAGCACCAAGAATGAACGCATATAAGACTCCTCCCCCAAAACTACAGTCACGGAGAAAATGATATTTCCTATAAATGTGTAATTATGAAAATGTAAAAGCTGAAACAATTCGTGCGGACAGTTAAGATGAATGGATAGCCTGATCATAAAGGTCACAGGTACAGGCACCCTGTATAAAAGATGGAATCGTGGTAATGCAGTTAAAAATGCCATTATATGTATGAAGATAGGCATTAGATGATGGAATACCCACATGAGATGAACGTTTAGCTGATCATTGTTTACTCCCTCTGTGTGCATTTTTCTATCACTAGAGCCAAGACTACAAATGCATCTTCTGAACTCAACCTATTAAAGGAAGATGCACAGACATTTGCAGAAATAAACAGCTCCACTTGGCATGAGATAAATGCTCCCCTGCCAAGTATACCATGTGGAAAGGATGATAAGGTAAGACAGGAGTTACATCTCTCCTAATATTTCATTTGAAGAGGGAAGTTGTTTTTCAAGCAATTATACTAACAATAATATTAGGAATGTGTGGTTATATAACATCAATTGCTTTCTAGTTTGCAAGTGATTTGATTATAATTCTCCCTAATGTCCAATACCATGTTAGTTTATCAATTAGTTTTGTGAGAAAAATAGTTCAATGGACATACGACATGACAGGACTAGGAGTACCTTGTAGCGTGTCCGGAGACTGAGCTTTGTTGGAGGTTCCTCAAAGCACACCCCAACCACCCAACGGCAGCCATCTGCCTGGGGAGACCCCAGGGGACCTCACCACAGTGCATTTGAGCCCCATTGTGCCTCGCTGGTGGACTTACCTGTTGCGTGCAGTCTGGTAGAGTACTTCTTCATTGCTTATCACTGGGCCATCCAGCTTGCAGTGCCTTTCTTGTTGTTCTCAATGGTCCACCAATGTGCACACTGCAGCAGAATTGGGGCTTATCATGTCACATTTCTTAGGTGCATGCCCTGATCTTTCCCTGGACACCTATTGCTTCAGCCGCAAATCGTATAGCATGTAAACCACCAACCTATTGTTTACTCTTGACTCAGTACACCATTTCCCCATTGGCAGTCGACAAGTTAGAAGTAAAATGCCTGTTACTCTTACAAATATATCTCAAAGTAAATGCAATATTTCCATTTTAATTCTTTGCACCATTCCCAAAGATAGACCTATGAATAGGCCTGGAACTATGGAGATGTTCAGCCATGAAACCATTGGACTGTTTGAGTGGTTACCTTGTTACCAACAGTAAGGGCCGCTGGGGAACCAGAAGAGGACTTGTAGTGGCTCTATGGCATTAGCCAGCAATTACCTGAAGAAAAGGAAGACTATATGTCGGGACTCCTGCAGCTTTCAGTTTTGGACTATGTTTGTTTATAGGACCGAAGTACATACTGCCTATCCTGCTTGAACGCAGGGCCGGACTGGCCATAGCGGGCACCGGGCGTTTTCCCGGTGGGACGCCAGGGTGGGGGATGGTTTTGGGCCCTTGGGGGCCGTTTTTGTTACTGGGGGAATGCATTATAGGCCCCCTGTAACAAAATCGTCCGAAACCGGCCCTAGCAACCCCCCCCCCTCCCTTCCTGGTAACGCACAAACCTGAAACGGAACTTTTATAACAGTAAGTCAATAAAATCAAAGTGATTATGTATTGTAACTAGTAAGTGCATTATGAACCGCAATTACATCCAAAGTCTTAGCTCTCTTGGAAAATGAGGCATATCCGCAGATATATTTTGATCATGAGTAATAAGGGAATCCCAGATGCTGAGGTCCTAGATTGTGGGTAGTTCTCTTGCTCTTTATAACCGAGGCAGACTCTGTAGAACCCTCAAAAATCTGGTAGAAGCTTCAGAGATTGAGGGCAACAAGCGACGGTTTTCAAGGTGGAGCCCTAATTAATATGGTAAGAAATAGAGGATCTTTTACCGAATGTTAGAACATATGATTCTTTGAAATGTGGATGTGAAACGCCAAGTCGGAGCAGTAAAGGGGAGGTGGGATGGAATGGAAGCAGTAGGTTTCATAAAGAAATACCTTAGGGGCTGATTATGATGGCGGGAGGAAAAGCACTCGGACCGCCGTGCTAGCGGGAAATTGCCACCCGCAGGTACCGCGGCAAAACCGCCGGCCAGATTAGGATGCACCGCCAGAAACTCCCTACCGCAGTGGTCGGATTCCAGGATTCAGCGGCAGAAAAGCTGAAAATCCGTCCGCGACGGTCGGATTTGCTGCGGAAAGGCCAAAGACCGCCGTTTCCCCAGTAGCCAGTAACACATGGAGCTATCCACAGTATTGCCATCGCCATCCTCGATTGGCCGGATTCTCCGCAGCGGTGTGGTGGGCTGTTTGTGGCATCGTAATACAACCGGCAGTCGTAACCGCATTCCGCACGGCGGTCCCTCCCTTTTGGCTCTGTCCGCCACCACTGCGGAGGGGGATTTCTGGCAGTTCCCGGCACACCGCAGCGGACGGGAAATGGGCTATCTTTGCCCATCGTAATACGGCGGACGCAAGGACCGCCGATGGTGTGCGGAAAAGGGCATTTTCCGCCAGCACTGCGGATGTGCTACCGCCTGCCATCGTAATCAGCCCCTTAGTTGTGTGAATTTGGAGCCATTTGGGTAAGAGCATCATTAAACCAAAGATGTGCTTAACTATTGAAACATTTTCAAAATTTGTCAAGCAAAGTACATATTTATATGATGTGTTTTAGAATACATTTGCCACCTTTCAAACTTTAGCTGTCTCAACAGAGTATCTAAGCTGAAGATGTGCAATATCATTAAAAAAACAACTCACACTAGATAAATAATGAGAAAGAGGAAGAAAGGAGGTAATATAGTAATGATTGTCTGCTGTTTCATTCATGAACAAACACGCATGATGGAAAACTGCTATAGTGGAAGAGTATGTGAGCCAAAGGTTTCATAATGACTGCTGTCTTTCAGTTCAGTTGCTTGTCCACGCTTATCCATTCCCATAGCACTTCAAACTTGTCATCCTCAGAGTGCTGAAAAATAATAGTGCATCTCACTTCTCAAAATAGTTGAGTTTTCACTTATTTTATAATAGACAGAATGCCCGCCATGTTATGAATAGTCTCCAGAAGGGAGGTGGCAAGCGTTGATGGTAAAATATTTACCTTCTGACTGCATTCTAAGCACTCTGGAGACTGCCAACAGTTGTATACCACCAGATCGACGTGGACTGGGTGAAAATACATTTTGTACCCATTTCACAAACAAGCATTTTGTAGTATGTAAAGTAGTACTATAGTAGTACTACTCAATTAATACAAAATGCAATTCACAAACCTAAGACTGGAGTCCTCTGTCTCCTCCCTCCTATGTTTTCTGTATGGAGATCGACACCAAGATGAATATTTTGCAGTAATTGTGACTGGAACAAGGGAGTGTGGCTGGAAGATGGGGTATTCCTATTGCTAAATGGGAGATATTTCGAAAGTATAAAGAGGTGCTTAGGAATGGACACACTAACACAAACACACACCCACGAAAGAGTAAGAACATTGCTAATCACAAACTACGCTTTTAAGGATACTATAGTCCTAAGGTTGTCAAAATAGGTTAACTTTACTACTGCCCAGTCTTAGAGTAAGTCAAGCACCGCAAACGGCCACTCACAGGTACTGCGAAATATTCCCATGGAAAACTCACATAAACCCTTTAAATAGGGTGGGCAGACAATCTGCCAGAATTTTGGTGGATGTCCTGCAGCCATCAAATTCTAAATCACCACCTTATTCTTTTTTCATCATATGTGTTGAACACCAATGAGATCTGATACCAAATTGCCCCGCAAAGCTACCCTGTATTTCAGCAATAATGGTAATCCTTCCCTAATGTTTTTTTTGGACATAGCTTGCTCTTAATAAGGATGAGGCTCACTCCATGTCTGGACTAATGTTGTGTCCATAGAGACTCTATTTTGGTTCCACATACACATACGCAACATGTTCGGCGCGGTTCACTGACAAAATATTGATGCAAAAATATAGAATGCAAAAATAGCGACTCCCTATACTTAAACAGGTAAGTAGAAAAATATTGAAAAACAATATTGATGTAAAAACAATAGTTGTACAAAATATTGAATTTTATATATATATAATATAAAATAATAATGATTAAATATGTTAAATAATAAAATTGATAGAAAAAATAAAGGAGATTTAATATAAATTTAAAAAAATATAATAAATAAACTTAATTATAAAAAAGTTAAATATGCATATATAATAATTTATATATATTTACTTTAAAACAATTAATAAACTATTAATTTATTTTATAATTTTAAAATTATATAAAAAATGTACAAATATATATATATATATATTCCAAACGAAACTGCTCTCACAGTAAAGACACCACACCCAGCGTTGTATTTCACCTTTCTTTATTCGATAGGCAGCAGCATGCTGAAACGGGCCATTCCAAACAAAGTCTTTCGCCTCGTGCCATACGCGTTTCGGAACAACTTCCCTTTTTCACTGGCTTGGCGTACTGGGGAAAGGAGCAGCGCCACGATTAACACAGATTTTTATAATTCTCATTCATGCCACAGTGGCCGTGTACTTGCTCTGCATGCTGGGTATCGTAGTCTGGGTAAGTGTTCAATTTCATTAGTAGAATCCGCCTTCCCTTCTCCTCCACAATTACAATTTCCATCGAAGGAACGGCGTGTGAGTTCGCAAGGTGATAAACAGCAGGACTTAACAACCCCAAGTTGCACAGTACCACTTTGGTTTAAAATAGCACTAAGGAGATTGAGTGGCGATATCCACTAAGGAACATTTGAATTTCTAAGACCTCAGATACCATAATGCACTGGGCAGACACGCCCACTGGGCGGAACATTTAAAGATCGCAAGTGCGAGTTACTTTTTACCGCTGCACTCCACGTAGCCATTCCTGTGAACAAGGGCGAGAGGACACCCGAAATGCGTTGGAACTAATGGCAGATTGAACACTGACTTCTGTGTCCGTGAGGCTGTTTTGAAGTGCTGCCTTGCGAAGAAAGCAATTAACACACGCCGAGTGAGGAGTCTTCAATGGGGAGCTTTTTTCAATTGGCATATATGGCAGCCCGCTCTGGTCGCGAAGACACCCCCCTGCGGAAGTGCGGGTCCGGTGTTGTCACGTATGCAGCACCGAAGGAACGGCGTGTGAGTTCGCAAGGTGATAAACAGCAGGACTTAACAACCCCAAGTTGCACAGTACCACTTTGGTTTTAAATAGCACTAAGGAGATTGAGTGGCGATATCCACTAAGGAACATTTGAATTTCTAAGACCTCAGATACCATAATGCACTGGGCAGACACGCCCACTGGGCGGAACATTTAAAGATCGCAAGTGCGAGTTACTTTTTATCGCTGCACTCCACGTAGCCATTCCTGTGAACAAGGGCGAGAGGACGCCCGAAACGCGTTGGAACTAATGGCAGATTGAACACTGACTTCTGTGTCCGTAAGGCTGTTTTGAAGTGCTGCCTTGCGAATAAAGCAATTAACACACGCCGAGTGATGAGTCTTCAATGGGGAGCTTTTTTCAATTGGCATATATGGTGGCCCGCTCTGGTCGCGAAGACACACCCCTGTGAAAGTGCGGTTCCGGTGTTGTCACGTATGCAGCACCAAAGGAACGGCGTGTGAGTTCGCAAGGTGATAAACAGCAGGACTTAACAACCCTAAGTTGCACAGGACCACTTTGGTTTTAAATAGCACTAAGGAGATTGAGTGGCGATATCCACTAAGGAACAATTGAATTTCTAAGACCTCAGATACCATAATGCACTGGGCAGACACGCCCACTGGGCGGAACATTTAAAGATCGCAAGTGCGAGTTACTTTTTACCTCTGCACTCCACGTAGCCATTCCTGTGAACAAGGGCGAGAGGACGCCCGAAACGTGTTGGAACTAATGGCAGATTGAACACTGACTTCTGTGTCCGTGAGGCTGTTTTGAAGTGCTGCCTTGCGAATAAAGCAATTAACACACGCCGAGTGAGGAGTCTTCAATGGGGAGCTTTTTTAGATTGGCATATATATATATATATATATATATATATATATATTATCTACTGGCGGTCGCCAGTAGATAGTTATAGTTAGGACCTATTTTCCATAGGAAATCCGCGACATTCTATTTGAAATAACTCTTGCGTCGGTTGACGAATCTTCGCGAAATTTTCAAACTTTATGGCCCGCTCCGGTCCGCTCCTACCCTGAAAGTCTCAGGGTGATTCGTCAAGCGGGGGCCGAGAAAAAGGGTTGTCCCAAAACGTGTTTTCCCCATTCATTTTCCCATAGGAAACTTTAGACACGGCTACAGCCCGAACTGCTGAACGGAATTACACCAAATTTGGCAAAGAGGTAGTTCTTGGTTCAGAAAGAACCCTTTTGTTAAATGGTGTAAATCCGTTCAGTAGTTGCGGAGAAATTAAAAAATAAGAGTCAAAAAATCAATTTCCCATAGGAAACTTTATGCAAGGCTACAGCCCGAACTGCTGAACGGAATTACACCAAATTTGGCAAAGAGGTAGTTCTTGGTTCAAAAAGAACCCTTTTGTTAAATGGTGTAAATCCGTTCAGTAGTTGCTGAGAAAATCAAAAGTAAAAACACATATATATCTGGGCGGAGCCTAACCACACATGTCATCGTGAGATCTGATTGGCTGTCAGCACTTCATCCTGGAATTGCTGGCAGCCATCTTGGGACCAATATAAATTATAGTACCCCTTTGAAATGCATTGTAGTGAATCGAAGATTTTGAGGGTTACCAAAAGGAGAACTATAAAGGGTGATAACAGACTTTAGTTACATTAGAATTCATTTGTTGATGGTACCATACTAATTTCAGGAATTGTGGTGTGTTCTAAGGTGATTTTACCCTGTGAAAAACCTTCTGTTGGGATATCATGAATCATGTTTGAGAGAAAACTATTTTCACAAGCTTGTCCCATACAGTTTGGGAAGGTGCCCCAGAAGCTAAAATGAGAGCATATTTTCTGTAAATTCACATTATCTTTCTCAGTCATGTGAGAATGAAGTCTGACATTCTCAGTAAAACATGTACATCCAACAAGGGCAGAGACTGTCAGTTGATTCCTTTGTGTTCTACTGCAGCTTCCCAGAGTGTTCTAAAGAACAACTAGAGTGCTAACAGCCTTACTTATGACAAAAGTATGGCACACCTGAAGCCATCTTGATTGGAATAAACTGGTAACACTTAAAACATTTAATTTAAAAAGGAACAAAATGATGGGGTTCATCTTGTCATAGAAATTATGGTTAGTGCTCTGGAAAGAAAAATTAGGACATGTTTCAAGTGTGATCTCAAATATCTTCCTGTTATATTTCAACAGGAGCAGCCTGTCAGTTGATGCCTTTGTGTTCTACTGCAGCTTCCCAGAGTGTTCTAAAGAACAACTAGAGCGCTAACAGTCTTACTTATGACAAAAGTATGGCACACCTGAAGCCATCTTGATTGGAATAAACTGGTAACACTTAAAACATTTAATTTAAAAAGGAACAAAATGATGGGGTTCATTTTGTCATAGAAATTATGGTTAGTGCTGTAGAAAGAAAAATTAGGACATGTTTCAAGTGTGATCTCAAATATCTTCCTGTTATATTTCAACAGGAGCAGCCTGTCAGTTGATGCCTTTGTGTTCTACTGCAGCTTCCCAGAGTGTTCTAAAGAACAACTAGAGCGCTAACAGTCTTACTTATGACAAAAGTATGGCACACCTGAAGCCATCTTGATTGGAATAAACTGGTAACACTTAAAACATTTAATTTAAAAAGGAACAACATGAGGGGGTTCATTTTGCCATAGAAATTATGGTTAGTGCTGTAGAAAGAAAAATTAGGACATGTTTTAATTGAGATCTCAAATATCTTCCTGTTATATTTCAACAGGAGCAGCCTGTCAGTTGATGCCTTTGTGTTCTACTGCAGCTTCCCAGAGTGTTCTAAAGAACAACTAGAGTGCTAACAGCCTTACTTATGACAAAAGTATGGCACACCTGAAGCCATCTTGATTGGAATAAACTGGTAACACTTAAAACATTTAATTTAAAAAGGAACAAAATGAGGGGGTTCATTTTGCCATAGAAATTATGGTTAGTGCTGCAAAAAGAAAATTTAGTGCATGTTTTAAGTGAGATCTCAAATCCTCTTCTATTTCATTAGAAAATTCTGACATGCAGACTGAAACAATCACTTTCAATACCAGCAGTAGACTTCCAGTTAACTCCTTGGTGAGCAGTAGCTTTACTACAGTGATCTAATGAACAACTAGAGTAATAACATTCTGAATTTATGGCAAATGTGTGACACATCTGAATGCCTTCTTGATGGAATCAAAGTAAAAACTGAAAGCATTTCCTACTGAGGAGACTGCAGTAAATGAGGAAATTAGGAAACTTCATAACAAAGAAGTCTTCCAAGATGGCCACCAGTGAAAAAAGAGCCCAAATGTAGCACAAATATTACCCAGATGTAGCCCACATATAGCCCAATGACAAAAGTGTGCAAAACACTTTTTATTTTTAGTTTTTTTGCAGTTTTATGTAGTGCAGACTGGTCAGGTATTGGAGCGTTGCATCTTAAAACATGACCCCCTACACTACAAAAACACCACTGCACTACCCTAAACCCTAAAACACTACCCCAGCATGACCCCCTACACTACACAAGCACCACTGCACTATCCTAAACCCTAAAACACTACCCCCAGCATGACCCCCTACACTACACAAACACCACTGCACTACCCTAAACCCTAAAACACTACCCCAACACCACTGCACTAACCTAAATCCTAAAACACTACCCTCAGCACGACCCCCTACACTACCCAAACACCACTGCACTACCCTAAACCCTAAAACACTACCCCCAGCATGACCCCCACACTACACAAGCACCACTGCACTACCCTAAACCCTAAAACACGACCCCCTACACTACACAAACACCACTGCACTACCTTAAACCCTAAAACACTACCCCCAGCACGACCCCCTACACTACCCAAACACCACTGCACTAACCTAAATCCTAAAACACTACCCCCAGCACGACCCCCTACACTACCCAAACACCACTGCACTACCCTAAACCCTAAAACACTACCCCCAGCACGACCCGCTACACTACACAAGCACCACTGCACTACCCTAAACCCTAAAACACTACCCCCAGCACGACCCCCTACACTGCCCGAACACCACTGCACTGCCCTAAACCCTGAAACACCAGCCCCTGCACGACCCCCTACACTGCCCGAACACCACTGCACTGCCCTAAACCCTGAAACACATACCCTAGCACGACCCCCTACACTGCCCGAACACCACTGCCCTAAACCCTGAAACACCACCCCCAGCACGACCCCCTACACTGCCCGAACACCACTGCACTGCCCTAAACCCTGAAACACCACCCCCAGCATGACCCCTACACTGCCCGAACACCACTGCACTGCCCTAAACCCTGAAACACCACCCCCTGCACGACCCCCTACACTGCCCGAACACTACTGCACTGCCCTAAACCCTGAAACACCATCCCCAGCACGACCCCCTACACTGCACGAACACCACTGCACTGCCCTAAACCCTGAAACACTACCCCCAGCAAGACCCCCTACACTGCCCGAACACCACTGCACTGCCCTAAACCCTGAAACACCACCCCCAGCAAGACCCCCTACACTGCCCGAACACCACTGCCCTAAACCCTGAAACACCACCCCCAGCATGACCCCTACACTGCCCGAACACCACTGCTCTGACCTAAACCCTGAAACACCAGCCCCAGCACGACCCCTACACTGCCCGAACACCACTGCACTGCCCTAAACCCTGAAACACCACCCCCTGCACGACCCCCTACACTGCCCGAACACCACTGCACTGCCCTAAACCCTGAAACACCACCCCCAGCACGACCCCCTACACTGCCCTAACACCACTGCACTGCCCTAAACCCTGAAACACCACCCCCAGCACGACCCCCTACACTGCCCGAACACCACTGCACTGCCCTAAACCCTGAAACACCACCCCCAGCACGACCCCTACACTGCCCGAACACCACTGCACTGCCCTAAACCCTGAAACACCAGCCCCAGCACGACCGCCTACACTGCCCGAAAACCACTGCACTGCCCTAAACCCTGAAACACCAGCCCCAGCACGACCCCCTACACTGCCCGAACACCATTGCACTACCCTAAACCCTCAAACACCAGCCCCAGCACGACCCCCTACACTGCCCGAACACCACTGCACTGCAATTAACCCTGAAACACCAGCCCCAGCAAGACCCCCTACACTGCCCAAACACCACTGCACTGCCCTAAACCCTGAAACACCACCCCCAGCAAGACCCCCTACACTGCCCGAACACCACTGCACTAAAGCCTGAAACACCACCCCCAGCAAGACCACCTACACTGGCCGAACACCACTGCACTGCCCTAAACCCTGAAACACCAGCCCCTGCACGACCCCCTACACTGCCCAAACACCACTGCACTGCCCTAAACCCTGAAACACCACCCCTGCACGACCCCCTACACTGCCCAAACACCACTGCACTGCCCTAAACCCTGAAACACCACCCCTGCACAACCCCCTACACTGCCCGAACACCACTGCACTGCCCTAAACCCTGAAACACCACCCCTCAGCACGACACCCTACACTGCCCGAACACCACTGCACTGCCCTAAACCCTGAAACACCACCCCCAGCACGACCCCCTACACTGCCCGAACACCACTGCACTGCCCTAAACCCTGAAACACCACCCCCTGCACGACCTCCTACACTGCCGGAACACCACTGCACTGCCTTAAACCCTGAAACACCACCCCCAGCACGACCCCCTACACTGCCCGAACACCACTGCACTGCCCTAAACCCTGAAACATCAACCCCAGCAAGACCCCTACACTGCCTGAACACCACTGCCCTAAACCCTGAAACACCACCCCCTACACTGCACGAACACCACTGCACTGCCCTAAACCCTGAAACACCACTTCCAGCAAAACCCCTACACTGCCTGAACACCATTGTTCTGCCCTAAATCCTGAAACACTATCCCCAGCATGACCCCCTACACTGCCCAAACACCACTGCACTGCCCTAAACCCTGAAACACCACCCCCAGCACGACCCCCTCACTGCCCGAACACCACTGCACTGCCCTAAACCCTGAAACACCAGCCCCAGCAAGACCCCCTACACTGCCCGAACACCACTGCACTGCCCTAGACTCTGAAACACCAGCCCCAGCAAGACCCCCTACACTGCCCGAACACCACTGCACTGCCCTAAACCCTGAAATACCAGCCCCAGCAGGACCCCCTACACTGCCCAAACACCACTGCACTGCCCTAAACCCTGAAACACCAGCCCCAGCACGACCACCTACACTGCCCGAACACCACTGCACTGCCCTAAACCCTGAAACACCAGCCCCAGCACAACCCCCTACACTGCCCGAACACCACTGCAGTGCCCTAAACCCTGAAACACCAGCCCCAGCACGACCCTCTACACTGCCCGAACACCACTGTACTGCCCTAAACCCTGAAACACCAGCCCCAGCACGACCCCCTACACTGCCCGAACACCAATGCACTGCCCTAAACCCTGAAACACCACCCCCTGCATGACCCCCTACACTGCCCGAACACCACTGCACTGCCCTAAACCCTGAAACACCACCCCCTGCAGCACCCCCTACACTGCCCGAACACCACTGCACTGCCCTAAACCCTGAAACACCACCCCAGCACGATCCCCTTTACTGCTCGAACACCACTGCACTGCCCCAAACCCTGAAACACCACCCCCAGCACGACCCCCTACACTGCCCGAACACCACTGCCCTAAAACCTGAAACACCACCCCTGCACGACCCCCTACACTGCCCGAACACCACTGCACTGCCCTAAACCCTGAAACACCACCCCCTACACTGCCCGAACACCACTGCACTGCCCTAAACCCTGAAACACCACTCCCAGCACGACCCCCTACACTGCCCGAACACCACTGCACTGCCCTAAACCCTAAAACACCACCCCCAGCATTACCCCCTACACTGCCCAAACACCACTGCACTGCCCTAAACCCTAGAACACTACCCCCAGCACGACCCCCTACACTACTCGAACACCAATGCACTACCCTAAACCCTAAAATACTACCCCCAGCACAACCCCCTACACTACCCGAACACGACTGCACTGCCCTAAACCCTCAAACACTACCCCCAGCATGACCCCCTACACTACCCGAACACCACTGCACTGCCCTAAACCCTAAAACACTCCCCCAGCACGACCCCCTACACTACCCGAACACCACTGCACTGCCCTAAACCCTAAAACACTCCCCCAGCATGACCCCCTACACTACCCAAACACCACTGCACTGCCCTAAACCCTAAAACACTACCCCCTGCATGACCCCCTACACTACCCAAACACCAATGAACTACCCTAATCCCTAAAACACTACCCCGCATGACCCCCTACACTACCCTAAACCCTAAAACACTACCCCCGCACGACTCCCTACACTACCCAAAGACCACTGCACTACCCTAAACCCTAAAACACGACCTCCTACACTACACAAACACCACTGCACTACCCTAAACCCTAAAACACTACCCCCTACACTACACAAACACCACTGCACTACACTAAACCCTAAAACACTACCCCCAGCAGTACCCCTACACTACCCAAACACCACTGCACTAACCTAAACCCTAAAACACTACCCCCAGCAGTACCCCCTACACTACCCAAACACCACTGCACTACCCTAAATCACTACCCCCAGCACGACCCCCTACACTACCCAAACACCACTGCACTACCCTAAACCCTAAAACACTACCCCCAGCACGACCCCCTACACTACCCAAACACCACTGCACTACCTTAAACCCTAAAACACTCCCCCCAGCACTACTCCCTACACTATCCAAACACCACTGCACTACCCTAAACCCTAAATCTACCCCCAGCATGACCCCCTACACTACACAAACACCACTGCACTACCCTAAACCCTAAAACACTACCCCCAGCACGACCCTCTTCACTACCTAAACACAACTGCACAATTTGTTATAGGCGTTGCAACACAGGCCTGTGGTGCTTACTGGAAGTACCTAGTGGGCTAGTTGGGCCCCAGGGACCCTCAGGATTCAAGGGGACTTAATCCCGCAACTTAAAACGCGCCCTGTAGCGCGTTTTAAAAGGTAGTTTTAATCCCCCTGCCCTATTATGTACTAGGGACTTGCAGAGGAGGTCATGCTAATCACAGGGGTACCCCAACGCATAGTGTTCCCTAGTGTATGTAGGTCTTTTCACTGTATTCTAAGTGTCTTTTAGCATAGCACTGGCTCTGGTTAGTCAGTCAGTTACCACCAGTACCCGTCTGAAAAAGTTGTGGGCACAGGATGATTTTGCAACAAGGCCTCTTTCTGCTCCTCTGTTGGTTCTTTCTGCACATCTTTTGCTTCTTTCTGTGCATTTTTTCTTCTTTCTTCACATGTCCTACCTCTGTAGGCATAGTTAGAAACTAGCATTTAAAAAAACCTTTGAAATTCACTTAAAAAATCATAGGTTTCAGGCACGTTATAGTTAGAAATGAGCATTTAAAAAACCTTTGAAATTCACTGAAAAAACCATAGGTTTCAGACACGTTATAGTTAGAAATTAGCATTTAAAAAACCTTTGAAATTCACTGAAAAAACCATAGGTTTTAGGGACAGTTATAGTTAGTTGGACATTTCACTCGTACAAAACCATAGAAATTCCCCCGTTATAGTTAGTTCAGCTAACTATAACTCGCGCCTCGCAATGCACTGCTGATGACGTCACATATTACATCACTCATGACATGGTCAGTGACATCACTGATGACATCACTGATGACATCTCAAATGACATCACTGATGACATCATCCATGTGATAATTTCATGCATCTTCTCACACCCTAATATAACTTTTGATACACCCACTCTAAATTACAGACTGCCATTCTCAAAACCATAGACACTCCAACACCAAAAACTACATACCCACTCACTGATTCTTAGGTCTACACACACATCCACTCACTCAGCCGTACAGTCACTCATACTTAGTCACTCAGTACAGGACTATCATATGCACTCATACACCTATATAAACACTCACACACCGCCACTCATCCATAGAGGTACTCACACACCTAGTCAGTCATGCAAAAAACTTAATCACACACCCATTTACTCACCTATACAGTTATACACACACCAGCTCACTTACTCATACAAATACTAGCACATTCTTATGCTCTTATACAATCACTGATACAAGTACACACTCATCCATACAGCCACTCTCACAATCACACACTCTCACTTATAGCCATTTATATACTCCAACACACATATATACTGCCTTTCACATATGTAGTTACTCACACATGTACCACTGAGATATACATTCAATCACTAACACACCCATACACACACTCACCCACCCATACAGTCCATCACAGATGCACTCTTGAAACCATGCACCCAGTGAATCACCAACTCACACATCTATGCACAGAGTCACACACACCCCACCCACACAAACACTCAGGCACCCATACAGATACTCAGACAATCAATCAATAACCCATGTAGACACTCATGTAGCTATTCAGAAAGCCATGCAGCCGCTTACAAACCAACAGACAGACGGATACAGACATTCACACAGTTTAGTCACTAACCCATGCATTCAGTAAGATACATTTAATCACTCACTTGTAGAGTCAGTCACTCACGTACTAAATCATCCATTCAGACACTTATACACCCACTCATTCTTCAATACGCCTTTCCCTATATATATTAAACATATTTAAACTTTACAGAAACACACAGTCACTGGATGATGTCATCAGTGATGTCATCAGTGATGTCATTTGAGATGTCATCAGTGATGTCATCAGTGATGTCACTGACCATGTCATGAGTGATGTAATATGTGACGTCATCAGCAGTGCATTGCGGGGCGCGAGTTATAGTTAGCTGAACTAACTATAACGGGGGAATTTCTATGGTTTTGTACGAGTGAAATGTCCAACTAACTATAACTGTCCCTAAAACCTATGGTTTTTTCAGTGAATATAAATATATATATATATATATGTACCAATAACATAAAATCTAATTAAAAAACAAATTATTAAAAATTAAATCATTAAACTATTTAAAAATCTTCAAACTTAAAATTTCCCACTCCAGTGAGTGCAACAGTAGGGAAAGTGTTGGATAGCGAAGAAGTAAAAATTACTCTTCCCACTCCAGTGAGTGCAACAGTAGGAAAAGTGTTGGATAGCGGAGGGGTAGAAATTACTATTCCCACTCCAGTGAGTGTAACAGTAGGCAAAGTGTTGGATAGCAGAGGGGTAAACATTACTATTCCAACTCCAGTGAGTGCAACAGTAGGGAAAGTGTTGGATAGCATAGGAGTAAAAATGACTATTCCCACTCCAGTGAGTGTAACAGTAGGGAAAGTGTTGGATAGCGGAGGGGTAAAAATTGCTATTCCCACTCCAGTGAGCGCAACAGTAGGGAAAGTGTTGGATAGCGCAGGGGTAAAAATTACTATTCCCACTCCAGTGAACACAACAGTAGGGAAAGTGTTGGATAGCGGAGGGGTTAAAATTACTATTCCCACTCCAGTGAGTGCAACAGTAGAGAAAGTGTTGGATAGTGGCGAGATAAAATGTACTATTCCCACTCCGATAATTGTAAAAGTAGGGAAAGTGTTGGAAAGCAGAGGGGTAAAAATTATTATTCCCACTCCAGTGAGTGCAACAGTAGGGAAAGTGTTGGATTGCAGAGGAGTAACAATTAATATTCTAACTCCAGTCAGTTCAAAATTAAGAACAAATAAAATTGTAACAACAATAAAAATATTTAAGAAACAACGTAAATTAAAAATGTATAAATATGTTAAACATTCAAATACAAATATATTTAATATTAACATTTAAAAAAAACATATTATAATGTTAAATACATACAACAGATACCTACAAATATTATATTAAATAAAATTAAAATAATTTCCACACAAATACGTATTTTTAATTTAAAATTATTTAGAAACAAAAATATTAATTATTACATGAATTTACTTTTTTTATTTCCTACCCATCTAAATTTAAAAAAATGTACTTCCTCAACTAACATAATTAATTACCAATTAAAGAAAGATTATTAATTAAAAAACAAATTAAAACTTTATTTAACTTCCCACACTTTATCCCTATAATCCCCACAAACCACAGCTAAAATGAAACTGTAAAAAATTAATTGCACAATTAAAACTTATTTTCAATTAAAAAACTAATAGCATTTAACAACTAATTATAAAGTAAGTACAATTAATTTACTCCCCACACTATACCCCTATAACAATAAAACACACACACAAAAAATATAAACAAATACCCTAATTAAATATAAATTAATTCATTAATACTAATGATCAACTAATTTTTAATTAATTAAACAAGAATTACTTCCCCCCCTTTACCCCTATTAACCCCACAACCCACACCTAAAATTAATTACACAAATTCCATATTTAATTTTAAATTAATTAATACTAATTAACTAATTAATTAATTAAACATAAATTACTTCACACCCTGTACCCCATAAACCTCACAACCCACACCTAAAAAAATCACACAATTACCATAATTAGTTATCAATTAATTAGTTAATATAAATGAACAACTAATTATTAATTAATTAAACATAAATTACTTCCCTCCCTTACCCCTATAAATCCCACAACATGCACCTAAAATTAATAACACAATTTCCATAATTAATTTTCAATCAATTAATTAATATAAATTAACAACTTATTATTAATTAATAAAAAATAAATGACTTCCTACCCTTTACCCCTATAAACCCCACAACCCGCACCTAAAAAAATTACACAATTACCATGATTAATTATCAATTAATTAATTAATATTAATTAACAACCAATTGTTAAATAATTACAAATAAATTACTTCCCACAATTAACGCTATAAAATCTAAATTAAATCAATAAAAAAGAATCATTAATTTACTATAATTAAATTACTTCCCAACCTATTCCCCTATAACCCCACAACCCGCTACGGAACTAAAAAATGCAAAATGTATTTAAAATAAAATTCATAACTACTAAAGATTTAACACACGTATATTAAAAAACATAAACAATACTTATACAAAAAAAACATACATCACATACATTTAAAATATAAACTAAAATACATAACACTATTTAAAAAAATCGATATTTTAAACATCTATATTTTTGCAAACAATATTAATGACTTCTATATTTTTTAAAACGATATTTCTTACCTTAAATTCGATATTCTTGACCACGATATTCTTGCTGTCGATATTTATGAATCACGATATTTCCAACTCGATATTTGTGTAAGTCGACATTTCCAACTCAATATTCTGTCTCAGCACCGTTTGGCGCATGTGGGTTTACTCTGCGAACAGCTGTGTGATATTTTTTAAAAGGGCAGAGGTGGGAAAATTCTATTTCAGCCTTGTGGCATCTTTCAACAAACACAGTTAGTTTTCCCAGCTCCATAGATATGTTGTGAACCTAGGGGTATGTGTATTTCAAGGAAATCTCTTTAAATTAAATAATTAAATGCATGCCTTTTAAATGGTGGCAGAGATCCTTAGCAAATATCTTTCTGGAAGTTAAAGCTATACTATAGTAATATGCCTTTGAGGTTATGGTTTGCTCTAAAAAAAATATTCTTACAATGCAATCCAATCCATGTAAAAACTAAAACTGTTGTCTGAGATGCTTAGATCTTTCTGAAATAGATTAAATACCTTATAGCATATGCTTGCAAAGCTCCTTGAATGAATGAATGAGGGATTTATAGAGTGCACTGCTACTAAACTGCGTCCTGCCACTGGAACAACCAAGCAAGAAGCGATAGAAGGTATGCAGACCATGCAAAGTGACCCTAAACCCTAGAGGAGAAGAGCCACGTTTTTGACTACTTTCTTAAAGCGGCCTTCAGAGGGATCTTACAGAGGTTTCAATGGAAGTCAAGGGTCCATTAGAGGTAAAAAGCAGCTGGGTGTCATCAGCATGAGAAATTATTTTGCAATCAAAAGCATCCACAATTGAGGTCAATCGTGAAATAAAAATATTGAACGGAGTAGGACTCAATGAGGATTCTTAAGGGACAACTTGATTCGCAGCTACAACCTCAGAAGAGAATGGAGTAATCCAGAATGACTGACCTCTAGATTCCAAGTTGGATTTGAGCCAGTCGCATGTTGTACCTCCCACACCCAATTTGGTAGGACAATGTCAAAGAATTGTGTGGGGGACATTATTGAAAACAGCAGACAGATCAAGAAGTATGTGCTGCATTTTTAGTCCTGGTTTAATGACTATTTAAATTGGTCAGAGACCACCAGTCCTGCTATTTCTGTGCTGTGATGAGAATGGATACTGGATTGACTTGGATGAAGCAGCTTACTCTGCTCCAAATAATTATGAAGCTGATCATTGACCAATTTCTCCAATATTTTGGCAAAGACCAGCAGCAAAGAGTAAGGTCTATAGTTGCAAAAAATGCTAGGATCCAGGGATGGTTTTCTGAGGAGAAGAATCACCCTGCCAAGCTTCCAAGTGGCTGGCATGACACCAGAGAATAGTGAAAGGTTGCAAATTCTATTAATAACCGGATTAATGACGTCAACCACCACTGTCAACAAAGCAGGGGTACAAACATCCAATGGGGATCCCGATTTACACTTTAAATTAGCCTCATAAGATTGCTCAAGGGAGATTGGCCTGAAATGATCGAGCTTACTGGGTGTGTCAACTGGACTGATAGGCAGCAGGCACTCTTTGAGGGCATGGAATGTGTTGTGGTGCGGGGTGTTCATCAAGGGTGTTTTCTGGCACTGATTTTATTTCTATTGTATATTAAAGATCTAAGCCCTTTTCTTGTTAGCAACTGCAACGGTTCTGCTCTCCCGTACACCCAACGAGCTTCGGGCCCTGGTAGATAATTTTGTATCCTTTATGGATAATTTAGATTTAGACACAAATATTGCAGAGTCTCATATCATGGAATGCAGGTTGCAGTGCAGCAAGGTCGACGTATATCCATTAAGGGAAGTAACTTCGCCAAGGTCAGGAAATTTCCTGTTTGGGAGTGGTATTTGATGCCAGTAATAGTTTTTTGCCTTGTCATTTTGATCACTGTTCACGCTTTAATCGTGCAGTTGGGGCCTTGTTTAATGTAGCAAATCAATAACACTCCTGTTGGAAATTTATAGCTTAAAATGTTTACCTGTACTCACATACGGTGCTGGCAAATGGAGGTTTAGAGACTGTAGTAGCCTCCAGAGGGAAGAAAACTTATTTTGCAGAGAGTTGCTTGGTCTTGGCCCAGGTAGCCCTCAGCATTTTAAACATGCGGAACTGGGGCTGGCCTATGTGACTGATCTTGGGTGACTTGCCCATCTTCTTCTTTGGGCGTCTATATGGAGTAACCCTGAGGCTTCTTTCAATTGTGAAATAATCAAGGACCGTGTAGTAGGGTTGTCCCATGCGTACAGGAGGCACAAGTAGACGCTGTAGACGTGGCCAGGTAAAAGTAGATGTGATTTATTAAGTTCTTAGATGAAGTTACAGCAAACCAGAACAAGCCTCACCAGGAGCAGCCTCCTAGCTGCTCAGCCCATCTTCCCAACTGTCTCACACATACACAGGCACCCAAGTATTCCATTCACACTAACATTCTACGCAGAACACTCACACTGGCTGAGCAGCTAGGTACAGGGAACAGAATGACATGAACTGAGGATACTACATATCCTATCCCTTTCATACTGAACAATAAAAAGATCCAAACAAAAATGAAAACAACTATACACAATAATGTACACATGAAGTAAACCATCCACTAACCCAGGGATGCAAGGAAAGACATCACGAGAGGGAAAACGGAAGCACGAAGAAAGAAAGAAGAATGGAGAAATAGAAATGCACATGCACTATACCCATCCTCTTCCTTTCATAGTAATTGAATAAAAAGTAAATAGCGTAATAAGAGCTCACATACACAAGTGAGCAAAACACATATGACAGAAGAAAAGGGTAAACTTAACCCAGACTAGAATACAATGGGTGGAGCAACACCCAAGGAAGTACACCTCACGTGAGGAGACTGTGGCGAAAACACCATACGCCAGCCCTCATGTGAGGGACACTGTGGGACTAAAACCCCAGTGAAAAAAAAACAATGATTGGGACTGACACCCAAATGTACAGATTACATCACATGGGACTAACCCCCAAGGACTTGTAACGTTGCATGGGACTAACACCCATGAACTTGTGCAGCAAGAAAACAGCACAGTGTGACAAACGCACACACTACGTCAAGGTGAAGCACAGGGTGACTTTCACACACACATGACGAAGTAAAAACAGGTGATGCGCAGGGCGACTTACACACACACATCCAGACAACAAGAGGCACAGGACGGCTTGCACACAACAAGGCAAGGTGAGGCGCAGGGCGGCTTACACACTGGACACAGCAAGGTGAGGCGCAAGGCGACTTACACACAACAAGACGTACAACAAGGTGGTGGGACTGACACCCAAAAACACCGAAACAGCAAGAAGTGTCCATCAAACGTAAATGGGGAAACACCCCATAACCCCAGATAGCGTGAGGGTTAACTCAAAAATGTATAGAACAAAAGCGTGGATATGGGGCTGACACCCATACCTAACATAACAGGGGAACAAAACCCTTAAGCGAACCCTAAAATAAGGGAACAAGAACTTAAAGTGGAGAAATGGGACTAAGACCCACTCCCATGCCAACAAAACATCAACATGTGAAATGCAAAATAACAATTGTTGGCATATAGCAAAAATAAATTACTGTCAATTCATAAATGTCTTTTTTCCTGTAAAAGCAAGACAATAATACAGCATTACATCTAGTAGTGATGCACAACAAATTCGTAATCTAACAAAGACATTGGTGTGCCTGTCACCGCGATGTTGAGGGACAGGCGTAGAACAACTCCAGGAGACTTGCCACCAGAAGATACTTTTCAAGTGATGCCATACCCAGTGAAGACCGAAGAACACTCAGCACTTTTCAGCAGGTAACTTTTCCACTAGCACCCAGGTTCGCAAGAAACAGGAACCCCACCACAAAAGTAGTAAGTCACAAAAGGCGGTGTCCAAAAGAAGAACTCACTACGGAAGCTTTGTGACGGTAAAAACACTTACTTGAAAGGCAGCATAGTATAGACCATGTGGAGGGCATAGCGACAACTCCCCGAGACAGTAGGGTGCGTAAAGTTGAGTGTTGGCAAAACCAAAAAAACAAAAATTCCATGTTAAGTGAGCAAACATTCACATTGTTCCTGCAAGATCCGTGTGGGCAGACACATGAGTGGAAAAGCGTTCACGACGAAGCGACATTCGTCGTCCAGTAGAAAACAAAGCGTGGTTGGCATAACTGAGCGTGAAAGACAAAACGGACCAATCCCAAGATGGCGGCACGCTTAGGAGACGTACGCCGTGTGGCTTACGGTGCGCTCCTGCTGCAAAACGTCCATAGGCAGCATTCCGATCTTGGCGATAACGAAGACGTCATGAAAGTTCTGGAGAGGCTCCGCGCGGCATCGTGGTTAAGGTGAGTTGCGCAAGCCAATTTTGAAATTCAAAACGATGCGCAACTGTCATCACAAACAGGCCTCGCAGCACAGTAAAAAAAAACATTTATTTCTCTTAATTTTGATCTCACTTTGCTCACAGTGTAGGTCTCCTGTTCAGCAGACAGTGCGACAAGGCGATCCTAACCGTAAAAATTGTCAAATCCCCAGTTCTCAAAATTAAGCAGGCACAAGTCAAACTCCCACCAGCTCAGCACTAGCACGAGGGATCACACGAAAATAGTCATAAATCCAACATCCTTATCAAAAGCAGAGTCAATAAACATAGCACTCGGGCAAAAACACAGGCAGTAACCAATTACCTTTGTTCCAGAGGCACAGTCTACGTTAGTAGTGGCAACCTTGATGTTGCTTGTTGCATATTATACCTTCTTTGGGAAGTAGGTTTTACTGCCAAACGTAGACAGCTTTGCTGACTTATTTCCAGATGTTGAGATGACTTCACGGCACGCCTGGGATTTGGCTGCTGCTGAAAACGATGCTTACTTGAAGAGGCACTGTAGTGGCGTTGTATACTCTTGTTGTTACCTTGTAGACTTTTGATGAGGCACTGTAGCCAATTGTAGAAGCGTAGGATCTTTACAAGCTATAGAAACAGACACAACACGCCTCAGCTGGGCTGTCCGGTGTAGTGGGCACTAGTGGGGCTGCGAGGCGTTCTTGACTGGTTTCTTGTTTAACTGGTTTCTTTTCTTTGAGTTTCTTTCAACGTGTTGCTCTTCCTTTGTGAATGCGATGGGTTCTTAGCTCCAGCTCGTCGCCATAAATATGTAGTAGGGTTGTCCCATGCGTACAGGAGGCACAAGTAGACGCTGTAGACGTGGCCAGGTAAAAGTAGATGTGATTTATTAAGTTCTTAGATGAAGTTACAGCAAACCAGAACAAGCCCCACCAGGAGCAGCCTCCTAGCTGCTCAGCCCATCTTCCCAACTGTCTCACACACACACAGGCACCCAAGCATTCCACTCACACTAACATTCTACGCGGAACACTCACACAGGCTGAGCAGCTAGGTACAGGGAACAGAATGACATGACCTGAGGATACTACAGACCGCCTGTCTTGTGATTGTGGCTTAAGAAACTCATGGCTGAATTATAGACGGAAAACATATATATATATATATTTTTTTTTTCAACAATGTGCCAGAGCTACGAGAGGTCACTCGACAGCCTTCTGCCATCTGGCTTCAAGATGCAGACTGCTTTTCTGCTCCAATTAATATTTTCATTGCCGACGCGTTTCAAGGTCAAAGCCTCTTCTTCCTGGGCTGCAACAAACATAACATTTGAATCTCGCATTTCATTTCCGGCTTTATTTGCTGCCTCCAGTGGGCGTATGCTTAAGATTTTGGTGCATGATGGTACATGAATTCCCTTATTGCGAGCATTAGTATTGCTTATAGTAAGTTCAAATGTTCGTTCGTATTTTAAATGCTTAATTATTTCCTCTAGTAGGGTATGAAACATCAAAGCAGGCTAATTTAGCATGTAGAAAGCTGTGCCGAAAGTCATGAAAGTTCAAAACTGTAGCCTCACCAAGCTGGTAATAGCATTCCTTCCCCAGCTGGTGATGGTGCTCCTCTCCACGGCCGGGCTGCCATGTGCATATTTTTCAACAATGTGCCAGAGCTACGAGAGGTCACTCGACAGCCTTCTGCCATCTGGCTTCAAGATGCAGACTGCTTTTCTGCTCCAATTAATATTTTCATTGCCGACTCGTTTCAAGGTCAAAGCCTCTTCTTCCTGGGCTGCAACAAACATGACATTTGAATCTCGCATTTCATTTCCGGCTTTATTTGCTGCCTCCAGTGGGCGTATGCTTAAGATTTTGGTGCATGATGGTACATGAATTCCCTTATTGCGAGCATTAGTATTGCTTATAGTAAGTTCAAATGTTCGTTCGTATTTTAAATGCTTAATTATTTCCTCTAGTAGGGTATGAAACATCAAAGCAGGCTAATTTAGCATGTAGAAAGCTGTGCCGAAAGTCATGAAAGTTCAAAACTGTAGCCTCACCAAGCTGGTAACAGCATTCCTTCCCCAGCTGGTGATGGTGCTCCTCTCCACGGCCGGGCTGCCGTGTGCATATTTTTCAACAATGTGCCAGAGCTACGAGAGGTCACTCGACAGCCTTCTGCCATCTGGCTTCAAGATGCAGACTGCTTTTCTGCTCCAATTAATATTTTCATTGCCGACGCGTTTCAAGGTCAAAGCCTCTTCTTCCTGGGCTGCAACAAACATGACATTTGAATCTCGCATTTCATTTCCGGCTTTATTTGCTGCCTCCAGTGGGCGTATGCTTAAGATTTTGGTGCATGATGGTACATGAATTCCCTTATTGCGAGCATTAGTATTGCTTATAGTAAGTTCAAATGTTCGTTCGTATTTTAAATGCTTAATTATTTCCTCTAGTAGGGTATGAAACATCAAAGCAGGCTAATTTAGCATGTAGAAAGCTGTGCCGAAAGTCATGAAAGTTCAAAACTGTAGCCTCACCAAGCTGGTAACAGCATTCCTTCCCCAGCTGGTGATGGTGCTCCTCTCCACGGCCGGGCTGCCGTGTGCATATTTTTCAACAATGTGCCAGAGCTACGAGAGGTCACTCGACAGCCTTCTGCCATCTGGCTTCAAGATGCAGACTGCTTTTCTGCTCCAATTAATATTTTCATTGCCGACGCGTTTCAAGGTCAAAGCCTCTTCTTCCTGGGCTGCAACAAACATGACATTTGAATCTCGCATTTCATTTCCGGCTTTATTTGCTGCCTCCAGTGAGCGTATGCTTAAGATTTTGGTGCATGATGGTACATGAATTCCCTTATTGCGAGCATTAGTATTGCTTATAGTAAGTTCAAATGTTCGTTCGTATTTTAAATGCTTAATTATTTCCTCTAGTAGGGTATGAAACATCAAAGCAGGCTAATTTAGCATGTAGAAAGCTGTGCCGAAAGTCATGAAAGTTCAAAACTGTAGCCTCACCAAGCTGGTAACAGCATTCCTTCGCCAGCTGGTGATGGTGCTCCTCTCCACGGCCGGGCTGCCGTGTGCATATTTTTCAACAATGTGCCAGAGCTACGAGAGGTCACTCGACAGCCTTCTGCCATCTGGCTTCAAGATGCAGACTGCTTTTCTGCTCCAATTAATATTTTCATTGCCGACGCGTTTCAAGGTCAAAGCCTCTTCTTCCTGGGCTGCAACAAACATGACATTTGAATCTCGCATTTCATTTCCGGCTTTATTTGCTGCCTCCAGTGGGCGTATGCTTAAGATTTTGGTGCATGATGGTACATGAATTCCCTTATTGCGAGCATTAGTATTGCTTATAGTAAGTTCAAATGTTCGTTCGTATTTTAAATGCTTAATTATTTCCTCTAGTAGGGTATGAAACATCAAAGCAGGCTAATTTAGCATGTAGAAAGCTGTGCCGAAAGTCATGAAAGTTCAAAACTGTAGCCTCACCAAGCTGGTAACAGCATTCCTTCCCCAGCTGGTGATGGTGCTCCTCTCCACGGCCGGGCTGCCGTGTGCATATTTTTCAACAATGTGCCAGAGCTACGAGAGTTCACTCGACAGCCTTCTGCCATCTGGCTTCAAGATGCAGACTGCTTTTCTGCTCCAATTAATATTTTCATTGCCGACGCGTTTCAAGGTCAAAGCCTCTTCTTCCTGGGCTGCAACAAACATGACATTTGAATCTCGCATTTCATTTCCGGCTTTATTTGCTGCCTCCAGTGGGCGTATGCTTAAGATTTTGGTGCATGATGGTACATGAATTCCCTTATTGCGAGCATTAGTATTGCTTATAGTAAGTTCAAATGTTCGTTCGTATTTTAAATGCTTAATTATTTCCTCTAGTAGGGTATGAAACATCAAAGCAGGCTAATTTAGCATGTAGAAAGCTGTGCCGAAAGTCATGAAAGTTCAAAACTGTAGCCTCACCAAGCTGGTAACAGCATTCCTTCCCCAGCTGGTGATGGTGCTCCTCTCCATGGCCGGGCTGCCGTGTGCATATTTTTCAACAATGTGCCAGAGCTACGAGAGGTCACTCAACAGCCTTCTGCCATCTGGCTTCAAGATGCAGACTGCTTTTCTGCTCCAATTAAAATTTTCATTGCCGACGCGTTTCAAGGTCAAAGCCTCTTCTTCCTGGGCTGCAACAAACATGACATTTGAATCTCGCATTTCATTTCCGGCTTTATTTGCTGCCTCCAGTGGGCGTATGCTTAAGATTTTGGTGCATGATGGTACATGAATTCCCTTATTGCGAGCATTAGTATTGCTTATAGTAAGTTCAAATGTTCGTTCGTATTTTAAATGCTTAATTATTTCCTCTAGTAGGGTATGAAACATCAAAGCAGGCTAATTTAGCATGTAGAAAGCTGTGCCGAAAGTCATGAAAGTTCAAAACTGTAGCCTCACCAAGCTGGTAACAGCATTCCTTCCCCAGCTGGTGATGGTGCTCCTCTCCACGGCCGGGCTGCCGTGTGCATATTTTTCAACAATGTGCCAGAGCTACGAGAGGTCACTCGACAGCCTTCTGCCATCTGGCTTCAAGATGCAGACTGCTTTTCTGCTCCAATTAATATTTTCATTGCCGACGCGTTTCAAGGTCAAAGCCTCTTCTTCCTGGGCTGCAACAAACATGACATTTGAATCTCGCATTTCATTTCCGGCTTTATTTGCTGCCTCCAGTGGGCGTATGCTTAAGATTTTGGTGCATGATGGTACATGAATTCCCTTATTGCGAGCATTAGTATTGCTTATAGTAAGTTCAAATGTTCGTTCGTATTTTAAATGCTTAATTATTTCCTCTAGTAGGGTATGAAACATCAAAGCAGGCTAATTTAGCATGTAGAAAGCTGTGCCGAAAGTCATGAAAGTTCAAAACTGTAGCCTCACCAAGCTGGTAATAGCATTCCTTCCCCAGCTGGTGATGGTGCTCCTCTCCACGGCCGGGCTGCCGTGTGCATATTTTTCAACAATGTGCCAGAGCTACGAGAGGTCACTCGACAGCCTTCTGCCATCTGGCTTCAAGATGCAGACTGCTTTTCTGCTCCAATTAATATTTTCATTGCCGACGCGTTTCAAGGTCAAAGCCTCTTCTTCCTGGGCTGCAACAAACATGACATTTGAATCTCGCATTTCATTTCCGGCTTTATTTGCTGCCTCCAGTGGGCGTATGCTTAAGATTTTGGTGCATGATGGTACATGAATTCCCTTATTGCGAGCATTAGTATTGCTTATAGTAAGTTCAAATGTTCGTTCGTATTTTAAATGCTTAATTATTTCCTCTAGTAGGGTATGAAACATCAAAGCAGGCTAATTTAGCATGTAGAAAGCTGTGCCGAAAGTCATGAAAGTTCAAAACTGTAGCCTCACCAAGCTGGTAACAGCATTCCTTCCCCAGCTGGTGATGGTGCTCCTCTCCACGGCCGGGCTGCCGTGTGCATATTTTTCAACAATGTGCCAGAGCTACGAGAGGTCACTCGACAGACTTCTGCCATCTGGCTTCAAGATGCAGACTGCTTTTCTGCTCCAATTAATATTTTCATTGCCGACGCGTTTCAAGGTCAAAGCCTCTTCTTCCTGGGCTGCAACAAACATGACATTTGAATCTCGCATTTCATTTCCGGCTTTATTTGCTGCCTCCAGTGGGCGTATGCTTAAGATTTTGGTGCATGATGGTACATGAATTCCCTTATTGCGAGCATTAGTATTGCTTATAGTAAGTTCAAATGTTCGTTCGTATTTTAAATGCTTAATTATTTCCTCTAGTAGGGTATGAAACATCAAAGCAGGCTAATTTAGCATGTAGAAAGCTGTGCCGAAAGTCATGAAAGTTCAAAACTGTAGCCTCACCAAGCTGGTAACAGCATTCCTTCCCCAGCTGGTGATGGTGCTCCTCTCCACGGCCGGGCTGCCGTGTGCATATTTTTCAACAATGTGCCAGAGCTACGAGAGGTCACTCGACAGCCTTCTGCCATCTGGCTTCAAGATGCAGACTGCTTTTCTGCTCCAATTAATATTTTCATTGCCGACGCGTTTCAAGGTCAAAGCCTCTTCTTCCTGGCTGTCGAGTGACCTCTCGTAGCTCTGGCACATTGTTGAAAAATATATATATATATATATACAACCACAACTTCCTGGAACAGAAAGACGATGACTCCTGTGTAAAAGAGGTTCCAAACACTTTTATTTCACCCTTGGAGACAGGGCTGCGGTGTGCCGTGTATCACTCGCCTTCAGTCCTTACGCGTTTCGGTTTTACGTTAAAGTCTTGATCACAGGTAGGCGTCCATTAAACCGATATGAGAGTCACGTGCTTATTTAAGCCAGGTCGGAATATCTGATTGGTCATAGTCCCTCTATTGTAGTGTCCTGTTTAACGGGCGCATTTTCAACAATATGGTGATTCCGCTGTTCCTGCAGATTTTTAATTATTGATGTTTTCAAGTGTTCACATTGCGGTGCGTATTCCTCTTATACCATACGTGAAAAATGCGCTAAATAAAAGTGAAGCAACATCGCCATTGCCATTTTGATCTCCAGGCGCGTGCTCAAAACATTCCACACCAGCACTTAGAATTAAATATCCCACTTGCATCCCTTACCCACATTCTCTTACGAAGTTCCTTGGGCGCAATCCCTTTTATTTTGTTGAGTCGAGTGGGCGGGTCGGGCTCCTCTCAATAAATCCATCACACAGTTCCCCTTGAAAGAGCCCCAGACCCTGACAGGGCGGCTTCATCGTGCAGGAAGAGAAAATCCTGCTATGTACAACCACAACTTCCTGGAACAGAAAGACGATGACTCCTGTGTAAAAGAGGTTCCAAACACTTTTATTTCACCCTTGGAGACAGGGCTGCGGTGTGCCGTGTATCACTTGCCTTCAGTCATTACGCATTGGGTGACTGAGTGTGGGTATAGCTGTGTTGGTGAGTGAATGGATGTCTCAGTGGTATATGTGTAAGTAACTACATATGTGAAAGGCAGTATATGTGAGTGTTGGAGTATATAAGTGAGTATATGTGACAGTGAGTGATTGTGACAGTGGCTGCATGGATAAGTGTGTGCTTATGTCAGTAATTGTTGAAGTGAGTACATATATGGTACTATCTGTATGAATAAGTGAGGTGGTGTGTGTGTATAACTGTATAGGTGAGTAAATGGCAGAGTAATTAATTCTTTGGGTGACAGACTAGGTGTTTGAGTAACTCTTTGGGTGAGTGGCAGTGTGTGATGGTCTATATGGGTGTATGAGTGGAGATATCAGTGGCTGTATTGATGAATGACTGCGTGTATGAGTGACTGTATGGGTTAGTGAGTGGATATGTATGTAGTCGTATGAATCACTGAGCGGGTATGTACTAACTGGTATTGGTCTGTAATGTAATGGTTTTAACTAACTACACAATAAATTCTTATTATCATTGGTATTGGTCTGTCTATGGTTTCAATATTGGTAGTCTGAATTTTAGAGTGGGTGTATCAAAGGTTATATTAGGGCGTGAGGAGGTGCATCAGATAATCACGTGGATGATGTTGATCCAGCGGCGTACTAGCAGCAGATACTCCAATACCATATACTCACCTGGGCCCATACAACTTACTTCCACTAAACAGCAAGTAGACCGCTGGAACTTAGTTTATGATTTTCTTACTTCAATATCTAGTTATTTCTTTCCCTAACTAAACCTTTTCACTGATCAAATAGTTCTTTCCTCTGGTCAATGGACCATTAGTTGGAACTAGTTGATGGTGATAATTAACATAACTTATTAAACATTTCTTGATTAAATGAAATAATTACAGACTCTGGAAGTTTTAAAATCTTTATCTAAATTAATTGCGTGTGAACCATCTCAAACGTTTCAGTACAAACACCCTCATTCGTAAGAGTGTAAATTCAATCAAGTTTCAATAGGCAAATAGTAATTCAGATCCACACAATAAACTATGCTCAGAAAGAAGAGGACAGAGAGAGAAGAACATCTATCAATACAATGAATTTATAATTACCAAGTATGGTGTGAAGATCAACACCCTGGCCAAACGGCTGGTAAGGGTCCCCCGCAATAGATCAGGAGACAAAGACTTCAGGACAGGAAATCAGGACAGGATACTTCACCTCTCTAAATACCGACGGCTGCGTCGCACCCCTCTCTGATACTCTCTTCCTCCTCATGGTTCTTCCGCGATCTTCTTTCTAACCCAATTAAGTTAAATAGATGGTTCTGCATTCGATTTTCTTCATCAGCGTCTCACAGCTTCAGCACCACCCCCAGCACCGACAGCATCCAAAACTCTGCGTCGCCTCTGCTCCGAACATCTCCCAGCTTCCCGCTAACTAACTAACTAAACTACCTCAATTATATCTTTTCATAACCATGTACCAACCATTAATGTTTCAATATCGTAAAATACTAACTTCTGATTGGTCAGGCGAGAGGGGATGATCATCAAACCATGCTTACATTTCACTTATTTCATTAAACCATTGTTTCAAAACTCCTCCCCTCAAACTTTATTAAATCATTTCCATTCCTATACATCTCTAAACTTTATTAATACAAAATGTTGCGATATCATGAATAAAGCTCCTTCATATGAACTCTTCACCCTCATGTTCCCAGGGCACATCTTCGCTGGACTTGGACGCGTGACAAGTCCTTAGTCATCTTTTCGTATTCCCTCTTTAGTATGCATGCGTGGGGTCAAGACAGTCAGCTCGATTCAGACAAGTGTAGAGGGCCCAAATGCGCACTAATAATAGAGTCAAAAGAAGAAATGTTATTTTCAAAAATAAATGGCTTCACTGTATACCACCAACCTCTACTCTAACCCATTCTATTTATTATTACCCTTTGTGAATTTGCATTAGTATAAAACTTATTTTATAATTCAGCCAAGCAGGTGCCATGCATGTGAACTTTCAAGCGGCCATTTTATCGTCTATTGCGTAGGCGCAAGATTTTCCCTCCAGGCATTAGTACGTCATACTACGTAGATGCAGCAGACGCATGCGCAGTAAAGATCCCTTGTTAAAATGCGTTTTAGTCCTTCGTTCATGTTATTGCAGTTAGTAAACACATAGGCAAGCTTCACTGTCCCGCGTGTCTCTTTTTAAATACAAATTATTAATTACAAACACGTCGTTAGTAATTAGTTAGTGAGTTAAACGAAAGGATTGGTTCCGAGCAAGTGTCATTTATGAATCCTTGCTCCATGAATCCCCTCTCTGATGGCATCTTAAGCCATCACAAAATTACCCATCCCATCCCAGATACCAACTTTAGCACTTCTCAGTTTTCTCTATTTCGCCTCTCAATTTTTCATCAATCAACTCGTGTCCTTCTAAATCCCTCATTTTCTTATATAATCTGCCTTTCATTTCTTCCAGCTGTATTTCATCATATTTTCTTTTTTGTTTCTGTCCCTTTCCTTTTCTTTCAAAATGTACTTTCTCTTTCCTTTCTCTTCTACAACACTTATATGTAATCATTATTATCATTACTACCGTTATTATCATAACTAATGGTATTATTATTTGACCTAGAAAACCTTTCCCAAAATCAACAAACCATTTCCCAATTGATGTTATACTTTTTGTTAGTGTTCCCCACACACTGTCAACCTCCAGTTGGGTCAAGTCTTTATGCATTCTCGTAATGTTTTCAATATATCCTTTAATTTCTCTGCTCTTGTTCAGAATATAAGTGCAGCAATGTTGAATTTTCAACATGCCACAGACTCCACCTTCTTTTGCTAACAATATATCAAGAGCAAGACGGTTCTGTAAAACCATAGACCTGATTGCAACCATTTCTGTGTTAATCATTAAGAATCCTCCTGCAGTATCTGTAGAAAGACGATCAACTATAGTTGATAACTTACAAATTTTCTGTGAATTAACAACAACTCCAACTGAGGGTATCAGTGCACTAAAAATGTCTCCTGCAATTTCAGAAAAACTAGCTCTTCTTCTACGTGTTAGTCCATTAGATTTTCCATTGGTTCCCCTGATTTTATCTACATGATAAATCTTTGGAAAAACTATTCTAAAATAGCAGCTCCCGTACCATCTTGCAGGTAACCTATAATAGGTGTTACTCCCACAAACATAATACACTCCTGGAAACACAGGATCAGTTCCCCCTTTTAGTCCCCACCCTCCTAGAATTAGGAAGTTGTGTTCACACTCACTGGAACCAATGTAATTGTTATAATCTGTCTTTAATCTATGGAGGCAGAATTTTCCCCTTTTCACAAAATCTAGGGACATCGCAGCATGAGCCTTGCCACTAGCATAGATTCCCTCCTTCCCAACCCATGGAGGTACATGGGTTTTCTGTTCAGTTGCCTTCTTTATTAAATCCTGTCTCCTTTCTACTACTAAATCCCAAAAATCTTTTTCTTCTTTTCTTAATGTACATGTTAGATTATCTTTATGTGCCTGAACTAAATCTATTGAACTCATTGTTAAGAAAAATTCACCCATAAACTGTGCATTTTTGCTACTAACTACTGGATTCATATTCTTTCTAATAGGTAATTCTGAAAATACTACCTCTATATCTGAATAGAAATATTGAAGTCTCCCTGTAGCATAAAATAAACTTGATAAAATACTACATGACACACCATACGTTAAAGGTATATGGTGATACGTCATCCCTTCTGATACTGATGAGGGCAACTTCATACACACGTAACAATTATTAATTTCCATAGTACTAACATATTGAAATAACAATTTAATAAACACATTAGGAGACGTATTATAGTCTGATTCATTATGATAGTTTGCTTCATCTTCTACCCCTATTTCTATTTCTGTTTCTTTTATTCTATCCACTTTAACGTTAGTATCTGTATTATTCTTATCACTTGTTTTCATTAACAAAGGTACTCCTATTGTTAGGAATAACCATACTAATGATACTAATAAAATGCTACAAAAACAAAATCTAAAACACTTTCTTTTTAATCCACATTTTGGTTTTCCGGCCACTTCAATTTCTGCCATTTTACTTCTGAGAAAATTTCTTTTCTCTTATCTTTTCTTTGTCAGTTTTATTTTTATTTTTCGTGTTAAGGAGGCTTCAATTTGCTTTCGTCAATCTGGACAATACGAATTTCTTCTGTTTCATCAGTCAAATCTAGGGATTCAAATTCCTCGAGTATGACGTAAGTCCATTCAGGAGCCTTGTATCTCCTGTTTAAAATTCTCAATCTTGGACTTCTTCAAGTTATCTTTGCCAAAGTTTGTTTAGATTGTGTTTGACTTGTGACTTCGTTTGTTTGTTCTGGTCTCTTTTCAGATTTTCTCAAGTGATTTTTTAGTTTCTTTACTCCAGTTGGCCAATTGTCTCCCTTTCTGACTCTTTTGATTTGCACTGCGTTTTCACCTTCTTTATCTCCTTGTAAAGTTCTTTTTATTTCATTTATTTTAGGCACAATCTGTTCTGATTCTCTGTTTTCTGTGCTTGTACCTTCTTTTACTTCCACCTGCTCAGGTCTTACCGTATTTTGTTCTTCTTCTTCCTGAGCTTGTTCTTCTAATTCTATCTGACCCTGTTCAGGTCTTACTTCAAACCTTTCTTCTTCTGCCTGAACCTGTTCTTCTAACTCTATCTGATCCTGTTCAGGTCTTAATTCAAACTTTTCTTCTTCTGCCTGAACGTGTTCTTCTATTTTTCCCTCCTCAGATTCGTGTAAGTCTTTTTTATCTTCCACCTGAGTGTGTTCTTCTTCCCCTGTCTCTTCCTGATTACATTCCTGTCTTTTCAGTTCTGTTTTTCTTCTTGTTTCAATAACATCATCAATTATTTCAATCACTGGTATCCACTCTTCCTGACTTGTACCTGGCTGTTCGTTATATGGTTGTCTTTCAGAATCTATTACTCTAGATTCTTCAATCTCACAGTTTACAACTCCTGACACTTCAGCCTGTTCAGTCAGTGGTTGCTCTTGTTGTTCTTATGGGCTCGGAACTCTTCTGGTATGGCTGGCATGAATCCAATTGGGCAAACCTGCACACTTCACTGCTGTGGTAGTGACTAGTATGACTTGCCGCGGTTTGTCCCACCTTGGTGCTAGGCATGACTTTCTTGCGTGTTTCTTCACTAGCACCCAATCTCCTAGATTCAAATCATGTGCTTGGTCTGGCTGTGTTTCAACTGCGTCTTCTCCAACCTTTCATTTCAGCCAATCCTTTGCAATAGTTCAATACCAGATCATCAGTTATACTCATTAGTTTATTTCCAGGAATAAATGCCTGTCTCATGGCTCTTCCCATGAGAATCTCATGTGGGCTCATTCCTGTTTTTCTGTCTGGAATACTTCTGAGACCCATCAATACAAGAGGTAATGCATCTGCCCATTTCAGCTTTGTGGATGCACACGCCTTTCCCAATCTTGACTTGATTGTGCCATTCATTTGCTCAACAATTCCAGAAGCCTCTGGACGATAAGCACAGTGCAGTTTTTGTTCAATGTTAAATGCAGCACAGATTAATCGAATTATTTCATTATTAAAATGAGGGCCTCTATCCGATTCCAAAGTGACTGGAAAACCAAATCGCGGAACTAACTCCCTCAACAACAATTTTGCAACTGTAAGACTGTCATTTCTTCGAGTGGGATAGGCTTCCACCCATCTTGAGAAAAGGCATACTATGACAAGTATATATTTCAGTCCATTGCATGGGGGCAATTCAATAAAATCTAACTGTAGTCTAGTGAAGGGTCCTTCTGCCTTTCCAATCTTTCCCCAGCTTACCACTGTCTTTCTACCTGGATTTTGCTGCTGACAGGTTAAGCATCTTTGGCAAAGGCTTTCTGCGACTACCCTGAACTTCGGATTGTACCAACTCTGACTGAATAGTCTGATCATTGAATCTCTCCCTATGTGTGTTGCTCCATGATACACTCTTGCCCTTTTTGAAAGCAAACAATCTGGCATGACTGGTCTTCCATCTAAATACACCCATACCTCATCGTGTGGCCTCTTTGTACAGGCTGCCTTTATCCAAATTTATTTTTCCTTTTCCTCAACTTCTTTCTGCAATTGTCTAATCTCATCCCATGTTTCTGGTACTGAGAAAAACATAAGTTGGCATCTGGTTTCACCCGTTTCAATTTTTCTGTTTATGGCCACTGTATTTTTGGCACAGTATTTGGCCACTTGATCAGCATAATTATTGCCAGCAGTCACATAGTCATTTCCTGACCGATGTGCAGCGCATTTTACAACTGCTATCTCTTTTGGCAATTGTAATGCTTCCAACAAATCCTTCACATTTTTGCTGTTTCTGATAGGAGATCCTGAAGAAGGCAGAAATCCCCTCTGCATCCAAAGCTGGCCGAAGTCATGCACAACCCTGAACCCATATTGACTGTCCGTAAATATGGTTACTCTCCAATTTTTCCCTTTTTTGCATGCCATTGTTAAGGCGACCAATTCAGCTACTTGTGCAGACTTGACCCCAGGTAAACAGGATGCTTCAATTACCCCAGATATTTTACAAACAGCATAGGCAGCACTTAATCCTCCTTCTTGTGTTCTGAGGCAGGAACCATCTACAAATAACTCATGGTCAGCCTCTTTCAAAGGTGTCTCTTTTATGTCAGGCCGGGGCTTCGTGCATAACTCAGTCACGTCCAAACAATCATGATCACTCTCATCTCTCACTTCTTCATCGCAGGGGTCTGGCAATAGGGTAGCTGGGTTCATAATCGTGCACCTTATCACAGTCACGTACTCGGCTCCCAAAATCACTCTTTCATACTTAATCAATCGACTAGGGGGGAGGTGTTGTGTTCTTGTTCTTGTCAAAAGAATCTCAACTGAGTGTGGAACTAAAACCTTTACCGGATGTCCCATCACTATTGACTCACTTTGCTCCAGACTCATACAAGTAGCAGCTACTGCTTTTTTAAGTTTCAAAAGGTAAGTTTATTAATAGTATGTCAGAGAAAAAAGGAATCAAAACATAATAGCAAGCAATAAAGCATCAAATATAAGCAATTATAAAACATATTATTAATGGCAAATATGCAAATAATTATATAGTAGACAAAAGAAAAAAAGGTTCATGGTAGAAATAACAGAAGACAAGGATGCAAAGAGAAGAAAACAGGTGCGGGGCTTAACAGTTATTCAACTAAAGGAAAATCACAATAGATCAAATAATTGAGAAATATGAACAAGGAAAGAGATCAAGGGGGTTGAGCAACTTCTTGAATACGTGGTACTGGAGCAAAGGACCTTTTAGCACTATCATTCAAAAACGTCGTTACAGGAGACCATAAGGTTAGCCTTTTGTGTTTCAGAGAAGCAGGAAATACAAAAGTTGTGTCCAGTCTATGATTGTGGCAAACGGAATACCACCAAGCTAAATATGAGAGCTTGGAGAAGTCCTTCCAATTTTTTGTTATTTGCTGAAAAGCAGCGGTTAATAGTAGGTCAATAATCTGTGTATGGGTTTTGGGTTTGTTCCAGCTGTTAGAGAGACTTCCTAGAAAAATATTTACAAATGTAAGGGGAACATTGGTGTTAAAAATGGCATTAATTTGGGCCCACACTAATTGCCAAAATCGCGTGACTTGTGGGCATGAAAAAAGTAAGTGATGAAGATTCGCCTGTGGAGATGAACAGGACCAACAAACATGTGCGGTATCAGAATGCATTTTGTGTAACGAAGCTGGTGTAAGCAGTAGCCTGTTATAAATGAAGAATAGTGTTTGTGTGGCACTAGCAGCTCTAGAAGACCTTCTGATTTTCAGCCAGATTTTATCCCAAACTGAGATGGGCCAGTGTGCATCCAAATCTGTTTCCCAAGAAATCTCGGTTTTCGTTTTGGCTCTTGGTAGGAGAGGGGATAGAAGACAAGTGTAAAGGGTGGATGCATTAGGCGATCCGCCAAGAACACTTGACCAGGCGTGATCATGAGGTAAGGGGGTGTAGGGAATGGATTGAAAATATGAGTAAGAATCTAATATAACAGAGCGTAGGATAAAAAATTTGTAAGAAAATGATGAAGGTAGGTGAAAAAGAGAACGGGCTTTTGAAAAAGTTAAAAAAGTGTCATTTTCAAATAATTGATGCACCCACAAAATACCTTTATCTCTCCAAGCTCTCCAGTAAATCGGTTTTCCCTTAACACAAATGAAATTATTATGCCAAATAGTGGAGTTAAGAAATGTATTAAGATCGTGTGGTTTATTTAGACTGCTACATGAGTGTTTAATAATTGGCGTGTGTAGGTTTTGCGGTTTCCTCGTGAAAGATAGGTATTCTTGAAAGGAAAATGGGGAGAGGAAGGAACTCTCTAGATCAACACATAAGGGTAAATCCGAGGAAGGAGTAGACAACCATTTAGAAACATGTTTTAGTAAAAGGCCTTATGATACTTGGGAAAATCAGGAAACGGACGCCACCTTCGGATTTTGGACGTGATAGCTTCTGTAAGGACATTCTGGGTTTTTGTTCAGCTAAAGAAAGGAGATAAGAATGGAATTAATTTTGTGAAACCATTTCACAGGGATGGAGACTGGAATGTTAGAGAGAAGATAAAGAATAATAGGAGTTAACATCATTTTAATGGTGTCAAGCCGTCCCCACCATGAGAGATATAGAGGATGCCATTTAGTCGTAAGGAGATTAAGCTTTTCAAGACATTTATTAAAATTTAGAGAAATCGACAACTTAATGGAAGAAGTGAACCAAATGCCGAGATACTTTATGTGAAGGGGATTCAATGTAAACTTGGAAAGGGAGAAATCTTCTTTGAAAGTATATTTGTTTAAGGGCAGGATTTCACATTTGTCGTTGTTTAATCTGTATCCCGAGACTAAAGAATATGATTTGACTTAATCCAGAAAGGCCGGTAAGGAATTTTGAGGTTGGGACAGGAATAAAAGAACATCGTCAGCATACGCGGCTAATTTGATCTGTAAAGAATTGGAAGTGTAACCAGTGATAGTTGGATTCTGTCTTATTTTAGACAAGAAGGGTTCTAAAGCTAAATTAAAAAGGAAAAGAGACAGGGGGCAACCCTGTCTCACTCCTCTGTGAAGAGTAAAGTAGGAAGAGGTAAGACCATTAGCAAAGATAGCAGCCTTAGGGTTCGAATAGAGCAGAGAGATAAGGGAAGTGATTTTTGGGCCAAAACCGAACCATTTTAGTGTTTGAAAGATAAAGGGCCAGTACACTCTATCAAACGCCTTCTCGGCATCCAAAGCAATGGCAGCAAGGGGTTCTGACAGATTAGGCGATTTGGAGATGATGTAAAAAAATAGGCGCGTATTATCATTAATAGATCGCCCCTTAACAAAGCCCGTTTGTTCCTTATTCAAGAGATGGGGTAGAAAGGATTCCAATTGGAGAGCTAATGATTTCGAGAAAATTTAGTAATCTATGTTAACTAAGGAAATGGGTCGGTAGTTTTTGCAATAGCGTAGATCCTTCCCCTCCTTTGGAATAAGACAAATTAGGGCATTGAGAAAAGTACCAGAGGATTTACCAGAAGAGAGAAAGGAGGAAATTAGCGTATGTAATTTAGGTACTATTAATTGAGCAAAATGTAAAAAAATTTCAACTGTAAAGCCGTCAGGACCAGGGGCCTTATCTTTTTTAAGGGATTTAAGAGCATTGAGTAAGTCAGCCTGGGACAAATCAGTTTCAAGGAGGTCAAAGTGTAGAGGCGAGGAGGGAGGTTTGTGGATTGAGGAGAGATAAAAAGAAATATCCTCCTCATTCGGATGTGATTCAGGAGAATAGAGTTGTTCGTAAAATTTAACAAATTCTTGTAAGATATCGATATCCTTGTGTTTAGAAGAATTTGCTTCTGATATTATAGAATCGATATGAAGCTTATTTTGTTTGGTCTTCAGATAATTGGCTAACAGTTTGCCAGATTTATTTTGTCCACCGTAGAATTTAGCGCTAGTTTTTAAAAGAAACAAAGAAGCAGCATCAGTCGTGTCTTTGTTATATTGAATTTTGGCCTTAATGAGATCAGTTAAACACTGTTTCGACTTGGAGGTGTAATAAACATGTTCCAAATTTTTAATTTTTGATAGGAGTTCTTTGTTTAAAGTCTGAGCTATTTTCCGCTTAGTAGAAGTGTATCGAATGATGAAATCTCGAGCAGAGGCTTTAAAAGCGTCACAAATTATATAAAAGGGCATATCTTCTGTATTATTTAGAAGAAGGTATTCATTAAAAAAAGAAATGAAAGAAGCGTTGAATTGAGGATCTAAAAGTAAGGAATTGTTGAATCGCCATCTCCTGGGATGATCAGAATGAGGTAATAGATCTAGCAGAATGGAAACAGGGGCATGGTCAGATATAAGTATAGGGCCTATGTCTGCAGAGATGAGAGATTGGGAGAAATTATGTGAGGTGAAGAAATAGTCAATTCTTGATTGGGTCTGATGGGGTGGAGAATAAAAAGTATATTCTTGTAAAGATGGGTTACATAATCTCCAAGCGTCAGATAAATGTAATTGTTTTATAATTTGCGTGAAAGTTTTATGTGCTTTTGAGGGAGTGAAGGGGGCTTTAGATTTCCTATCTAAAAAAGGGTCAAAAACTTGATTACAATCTCCGGCTAGAATTATATTACTATCGTTATGTTGAGAAATGAGTTGATTTAAATGGGTCCAGAAAGAAGCTTCTCCAGAAGTAGGGGCATAGACGTTGAATAGGGAGAGAGGGATAGCATTAATCTCCAACTTGGTATATAACCATCTGCCCTCCTCATCTTTTCCTTGCGAAATAATGGAGGTCTTTAGTGATTTGTGAATGAGAGTGATGACACCATTGCGTCTGCCGTCTCCAGGCGAGTAGAAGAGTTCATCAACACAGAAAGGAGCCAAGGGGGAAAAAAATCAAGCCGCCCCCCACTCAACACATTATCAACAACAAGGGCCTGATTCAATGGACACAAATCTTTAGCTTTAAGACACTGGAGGAGTCCAAAATATTTTTAACTACACCCCCACGCAATGCGGTAAAATACCGCTAATTCAAGTGTCAAAATGTCCAATTTATAAACACATTGTCACTACACTGCAGCCAAAACGTTCCCACCCAAAATTTAATTAAAAGAGGTTAGAAAAAGTGTGGGAGTGGAGAGAAAGCACCTCACGGTAGTAACACCAAGGGGGCTTGCTAGTTGGTACTCGCTAGCACACCCACTTATCATCATAGGTTGCTTTCTCACCATGAAAAGAAAAGTGTTCCAACATACACTATCTTAAACGTGAAGGAAGAAAACAGTAACAGCAAGGTACAATAAGCACTGTGGGTGCTAATGTTACACACGTGCCCTACTGATCCCCGTGAGAAAAGAAAAGAAATACAATTCCCAACATTAAAACTGAGTACCTACTCACTGGCCAAATATGACTTTATTCAGTGCTGTGAGCGAGTAGAAGAGTTCGCCAACCCAACTTTTCTTAAGCTTTAAAGATTCGGCCTCAGTGAGGTGGGTTTCTTGCAACAAAACAATCTTGGCATCCAGTTTAGATAAATAAGATAATACCCTTTGTCTCTTAATAGGGGAATTTAAACCTTTAACATTCCAAGTAAATAACTTTAAAGCCATAAGACAAAGATGTTGAATGAGAAGTACAATGAACCAAACATATTGTAAATACCATTGAAGAACATGTAAAACGCAGATAAATGCAAGTAAAATTCGAAACTTAAAAAGATAAAGAAGAAAAAGAAAGGAAAAGATAACAAGGGGAGAGGATATACAAAAAGCAGTTGAAGAGGATCATATAGATGATAGCGGTATAAGAAGTAGTGAAGATGAGAACAGAAGAACAGATAAAGGTGCAGAGAAAAATTAAGGGAAGACAGGGTAAAAAGAAAATCTGTGTCGCCATGAAATTTATGAAAATAACAATAGATAGGACGACGAGTAGAGATAAAAGAGAATAAAGGCAGAAAGAAGAAGAAAAGAAATAGAGCAAAATCCAATGAAGAAAACACATACGACATACTTACAAAAAATCCAAGACACATGTAAGGGGGAGATGAGGCCACATGGGAGAATGGCGTGTCCCGTCATCAAACAGGAAGTGGGAAGGAACTAGAACCAGCGTGCAATACAACAATAAGGGGTAGTACACGAAGGAATGGAACCTGCAAGGAATAAGAAAGGGGTTAACTGAACATTCAGAACAAAACAACCCGTCAAGTGAAGAACATTATCATTAAACAAGCAACCATAAAGAGAACCAACAGCAATATATGAGCAAAAAGCATGAACTTATGCAGGGTGAGAGCAGAAACAGTCATTTGTTGAGCGTTGCCGAAGTTGAAGAAGTATCCCTGGATTCCGGGTGGCAAGAGTTAAGAAAACTTTTCAGTTTTATAGGGTCATCATAAGCCGTAGTCTTATTATTCATGGTCACCTTGAAAAGACATGGGTGGAAAAGTCCATAGCGAGCACCTAAAGAGCGAAGCTGTGGTCTAAGTGCCAAAAAGTCTCTGCGTCTATCAGCTGTAGGCTTTGAGTAATCTTGAGAAATGAAAAGAGGATTACCCGCCCAAGTAATTCGGTTGGCTGCTTTAGCGGCTGAAAGAATCTTGAGCAAGTCAGTATATTCTAAGAAATATAAGATTATTCCTCTCGGTTTCTTCGCAGTAGATGAAATCGTGGCAGAGGCAGGGCCCAGACGATGCGCACGTTGGATGTTAAGCTGAGTATCCGTAGGCAAGTTAAGGACTTTAGGCAAAGAAGATTTGAAAAAATTGATGGGGTCAGGACCCTCTGAGCCTTCTGATAATCCATATATGCGTAGGTTGTTTCGCCGGTTTCTGTTTTCCAAATTTTCTACTTGCTTTTGGAGCACTGAGACTTGAGAGTAAACGGCATCCATTTTACTGCTGGTAGAAGATAAAGACTCGATATTCTGCTCTGCTGTGGTGACTCTGTCCTCCAGATTTGACCATCTATCTGTTAAAATCTGAATCTGAGAATTGGTTTCCTCAACAAATGGGCGAAGCGCCCTGATTTCTTCCAGTAACAAATCCATAGATACAGAGGATGGTTGTTTGGGGGGAGAAGGAGGATCCTTCTTTAGACGTATACTAGGACCTTTGCTTATGACAGAGGGAGGTCCAATAGAGGAAGCAGTGGCACCCTTAGGCAAGGAATTTGCAGATTCATCCATTGAGAAAGAGCATACACGGGATTTAGAGTGGGGGGGAAATCTGCGGCTTAAGGGCAACGAATAAGATAAAGCTTTAAGGGGCTTGCCCATATGTACTGATTAATTCCATAATAAAATGATGTGATATCGTTGGGGATAATCAGGGTCTCATTATGACACTTAGTGAGTGTGTGGAAAGAAGGTCCCAAGTTCCAGAAACAGCTCTCCGCCGTGTACTATGAAAAAGGGACAGGAGAACACACTGAAATTATCCCATACAGAAATGACTTTGAAGTAGTAAATTCCCTCAAAGCTATCACTGAGTGAAGATGCGTCGAAGGAGGAAAGAAGAAAGAAAAGCATACATGTTATGCAATGAAATATTCCTCTCAGTAAAAAATGCAGGTATAAACGCTACAGACGACATGCATCTTTTGGTAGTAAGGAAACCAAGAGAAAATGTTGAAGTCCATGACCAAAAAAAAGGAAAAAATACAAAGCTGAAGAAATTGTTTGAAGTTCATGACTGAAAGGTCGTTCAGAGGAGCGGTCGCGGGTAAAGTGCGCCGTAAATTTACCTCAGCGAGCGTGTTCTAAGATGGCAGCCACTTCCAAGGAAGAGCCGCTATGCAGTTCAAAGGCAGAAACGGACCGGTTCTGCACAGCTGTTGTCCTTCAAAAGATATCCATCCTGAGCGGAAAGATTTCCGACGCTCAGGCTTCCGAAGAGAGGTCCGTGCAGGCGCTGTAACTCACGCCATGATCTCCGACCTTCCCGCCGTCCCGGGAGAGTCAGGGAACGGCCGCCATTTCCTTTGGGCGCTAGCCACGCCCCCAGCAGCTACTGCTTTTAAGCAGCCAGGCAATGCTGAAGCCACTGGGTCCAGTGTAGCTGAAAAATATGCCACTGGACGTCGACTCAATCCATGTCTCTGTGTTAAGACTGAAAGTGCACAATTTTCTCTTTCACAGCAAAACAATGCAAAGTCTTTTGAATAATCAGGCTTGCCCAAAGCAGGAGCCTCACACAAACAATTTTGCAATTTTACAAATGCCTCTATGCAGTCATCATTCCAATCAATCGGATCTTTTGCTCTTTTCCGAATCATCTGTATTAATGGCTTTGCTAACATCGAAAAACCATTAATCCATTGCCTACAATATCCAACCACTCCTACAAACATTCTCATTTCTCTCTGGGTCTGTGGTAATTGCATTTCTTTGAATATTTTTATTCTTTCCGGTGTCACTTTTCTAACTCCTCTTTCTATTTTATGCCCTAAATATCTAACTTCTCGTTGACAGAATTGCAATTTTTCTGGACACCTTGGGGTCGATTCCGATTCGGGCCGGAAATTTCTCCGACCGAGCCGGACCCGGAGAGATTTCCGACCGAATCGGACCCGTGCAGTCCGACCGAACGAGTCCGATGCGTCCGTATGTTATCGGACACGAGTCGGTCGGACTCCCATTGAACTCAATGGGAGCCGGTCGTACAACGCGTGACGCGGGCTCCCATTGCCTCAATGGGTGCGAGGCGGACAAGGGCGCCCCTACAGCGAGTACGCCGCGAAGCGCTCGCGGCGTACACGCACAGGTAGGGGGACCCATGGGTCCCCCTGTGTGCGCCTCGCACGGGCATGCGCGTACAGGGGGTCCGACACGGACCCCCAAAGTACGGCTCCGACAGCGAGTTCGAGTCGGACGGCGCGAGTCGGTCGGAGCGGTCGAGGTGCGCATCGTACTTACCCGGCCGGAAAACGTCTCCATTGCGCGGTGCGAGCTCGGGTCCGACCGAGTCGGTCGGAGCGGTACGATCCGGGTGCGAGTCGGTCGGAGCGGTCGGGTCGCCCGGACGAGTCGGTCGGCGACTCGCATCGTACTCCGCTCGGCCGGACTCAGCGTACGGTTCGGTCGGGAAACAGGCTTTCGCATGGCTTTTTTCCCGACCGAATGGTATTGGGTGCGCCTCCGACCGAGATCGGAATCGGCCCCCTTGTGTCCTCCTTCAGCCAAATGGTTCAGCAATGCAATTGTGTCTGTGACACAATCTTCTCGTGTTTTTGATTCCACCAATAGGTCATCAATGTCCTGGACCAAAACAGATTTTCCAGGCATAACCAATGATTCTAGCCACTTTTTCAAAATTTGATTAAAAATTGAAGGACTCTCTGTGTACCCTTGAGGAACTCGACACCATGCGTAAATATGATCCTCAAACTTAAACGTGAAAAGATACTGGTTGTCTGGGTGCAAAGGAATAGAAAAGAACGCTTGGCATAAATCAATTACTGTAAACCAACCTGCATTCCAAGGTATCTGATAAAGGATCACTGCTGGATTTGGCACTATTGGACAACATGGCATTACAGTTTTATATATTTTCCGTAAATCTTGCACTATTCTGTACTTTCCGCTAGGCCTTTTCAGTCCCATTATTGGCGAATTGCAGGGACTACCCATCACTTCTTTTAAAATACCTTGTTTAACCATTCGTTCAATCTCTGGAATAATTCCTGCTTTTACTTCTGGAATCATCTTGTACTGTCGGGTGTTTGGATACACTGCACCTTCTTTCACTGTCACGTTAAGTGGGTCTATATTCGTCATTAACCCAATGTCTTTTCCTGTAAAATCCCACACTTCTGGATTAACTGTGGTTCTCAACTCTTCTGGTAATTCATTCTCAGTTATTAGTGAAAACATTTCATCTACTTCTGTTCCCTGTTTGGCTAGCATCATCTTGTATACCACATCTTCATCAGTAGTTTGGAAAGCGACACCATCCGGTGTACAATAGATCGTGCAATTCATCTTGCACAAAAGATCTCTTCCCAACAGATTTACAGGACTGGAATCACAAACTACGAACCGATGCATTTCCTGAAAAATTTCCAATGTGCACCTCCATTGGTTTGGTGATTGGGGTTCTAATCTGTTGGTTTGACACGCCTACAACTTGGATTGATTCTCCCGAGAGGGGTAGGTTTGGGATGTCTGCTGTTCTCACAGTAGACCTGGTAGCACCAGTATCCAATAGGAAAGTAATGTCTTTACCTTCTAATCTCCCATCAACAAATGGACCTGACTGATCTACCGGCAAGGATGCGCCAAGAACGCACTCTTCCTCCCCCCTCAGGCACCGTCATTGTGTGACATCTGAATGTTCTTCATCATTCTGTAAAAAATATTGTGTAATTGTTCTATTATTCTTACCACTTTCTCCTTGAAATACGGTGTTCGCACTGAAACTTTGATGATTCACAAAATTTGGCATAGGAGCTGGTGGCACCTGATAATGTGGAGTAACTACCTGCTGCTGCTGATTCATAAGTACTTCATTCTGCATCTGTGGGATAAAATTTTGATTTGGCCCATTATTACTCTTATTATTCTGAGTACTCTTACACTCGTTCTTCCAGTGTCCAAGCTTTCCGCACGCATGACAAGGAAACTTCTTTTTCGCTTCTTCTCTGTCCATTCGTCCCCTATATTTATTACCATTCGCTCCTTGACTATTCTGACTCTGTTCCTTCACTTGATTATTATTTTGGTCATTTGTTTTCTCTTCTTGCTGTTCTGCCAATTTAACTTGTGCCCACATCATTTTCTCTTTTAGCTTCCTTCGCCTGGCTTCAATGTCATCTCCGCAATATTTCGCATACTTTAAAATCTCATCCACTGTCTTGCTTTGCCAACACAACATGTGCTGCTGTATCATCTGACTGATTTCTGGTTTCAAACCATATACAAACCGATACACAAAATGTCCCATATCCTTGTCACCAATATTCTCAAAACCACTATACTGCTTAAACACCTGTAACAATCTTTCGTAATATGCATGTACAGATTCGTTTGGTTCTTGTGTTGTTCTATCTATTTTTACCCAATCTGTTTCTTTAGGAGGAATTTTCCCTTTTAAATACGTAATCACTTGGTGATACTTTTTCATCACACTCCTCCGAGGGTGCCCCTGTCTTTGCATCTCTAGGGTACTCCTCATTAGGCCAGTCAATTGTAATTTTACATTCTGTCCATAAATCAGTAGGTACCACTATATCAAATAGACCATCCAAGTCTTTCAATAAAACCTTTGAAACCTTCACAAATCTCTCTACCTGTTTGTACCATTCAACTGGTTTTTCTCTCAGCTTTGGAAAATCATTTGTAAATGACAAAATATCTTGTCTACTCCAAGGAACATGAACATATCCACCTCCAGGAACCTCTCTCATTGGACATAATTTTTCCACTTTGCTTGATTCTTTTACTGGAAATGCAGCTGCTGCTTCTCTCGCTTGTACTTCCTCTTTCTTTCTTATCCATCTAATTCTCCATTTATCAATGTCTCCCCATTTTTGCAAAATGTTCATTAATTCCTTTATCTGTAATCTCTTTCCAGAAGCATTTACACTTTCTAAATCTTTATCAGTAAAGTCCACTCAATATGGTTTTTGTAACAACTTTGATTTTCCTATGTCTATTCCAATCTCTGAAGCAACTTCAGTCAATCTCTCATGAAATACTCTTGCTCTCCTGGTTATACTCTTACATAAAAATAATAATTCCTCATCATTGTAAGCATTCAATCTTTCTGTACCCACACATCCTGCCATCATCTCTTCCAATTCCACTTTCAATCTGCTGATGTCTAAAATTCTTGGTGTTGGGTTCTGATTATCTTTTTCCTGTCCCCATCATTCTATTTCCTCAGAGGTGACTACTGTTGCGCCTCCAGTTCCAGTATGAACCAAAGGTCTTCTTTCTCTCAAATTCATGGACGTAACTCTCTTTGGAGTTTCCGTCAAAGGTTCCACATTAGGGAGATCCATTAATGAAATAATTGACTCACTTTCGCTTACCTGATCATCTGTAATTATTATTTCTTTTCTATTTAATGGAATTGTCACAGTTTGTGGTTTCTGGCAAATCTTATTATCTCCATACAATGGGATTACCGGACCAATGGTCACTGGTACTGTCAAAGCTTCAGTATTCAAATTTAATTGACTTATCTTTTGGACTAATTCTTCTCTAGTTTTATTTAAAAGCATCTCTTTCATTATCCAGCAACACTCTGTTATATGACGTCTCATGTAAAATCTGTGGGGTTAATGGTATTTCCATTACTGGTGCACTCGGGGTAACCTTACTAGCTGCTTCTTGATACTGTGGTGGATTTTTAATTAAAATATCCTCTAACAACTCGTCATCTGATTCACCATATCCTGCTGAGTTCATGTGTTTCGTTTTCTCCTTACACTTTCCTCCAGACTGTTCTTCAGCCATTAACACTGGATATAAACCTTCTGATACCACAGCTCTCCTCCATTGTTTCATCTGCCCTTCGCGTGACTCATGCAAATGTCTGGGAAAGAATCCTCTATACCTTCCACCTCTGCATTTCTCTCGTTCATATGACTCAGTCTCCCTTTCTTCCAAAGCCTCATATTGAGTTAACCTAGGTCTAGGTTCCAAATCATTCATTTTCAATCTCAAATTCTGAAGAATCCTCCCATTAAACGTACCATCTTTAGGAAATGCTAACACTCCATCATCCTTTGTATATTCTATCCAGTTTTCCAACCACACGCAAGTATGATATCCTCTTTCCATCATCATAAAAGTTGCTGGTGTCTTCGGTGGCGGAATAGGAATTCCCTCTCTAGTCAACACAGGCTTATCCTTTACAAAGAAATTCTTAATTTTCTTTAGAAATGACATTTTTCTTTTCTCTCCATACATTCTTGAAGAACGATGTAGGAAATTGTATTCTGCAAACCCTTGAAATCTTCTACCTGTACGTCTTGCACTAACAGTCAAATCAAAATCCCGCATACAATCTTTCTCTCCACCAATCCTAGCGCGGCTTCTAACTAGCTATCCAATCAAATCAGGCTCACGCCCGTGATCCGACCAATGCCAGCGCGGCCTTTTCCTGACGTCAGTTCTGCTCCTTACTACTGACCCCTCCTTTACAAAGCTGCTCCGGTCACACGCCCGCTGTTTCTACCAACCCCTGCGTGGCTCACTGTGACGTCAGTACCACTCCGGCAACTGACCCTCCCTTTACAAGGCTGCTCCTGTTACACGCCCGCTGTTTCTAGCAGTCCCAGCGCGGCTCACTATGACGTCAGTACCACTCTGGCAACTGACCCTCCCTTTACAAGGTAATACGAAAACTTATTTCTCAATATTTTCTTTTAAAATTCTTTGTTATTAACGACATAAAAACATTCGCTACTCTGTCTGTTCCACTAAATCAAAGCATAGTTAATTTCTTTTCACTGCGAGTAAAACCCTTCCGCTTACCCTTCATATAAGCTCCAGAGAACCTGCTACTCCTCCGGTGTCACCCGTTTGAGAAATTTGAGACCAAAGTTTCACCAGCGAACTCCTTTTGCTGTCAGTCTAGCTTGGAAAAACCTGTTACTCCTTCAGGGTTACCCTTTCTAGGTGATATAACGCCTAAAGTTTCACTAGAGAACTTCTTTGCTATCAATCACTCTCACTTTTATACAGAAAATAGTCCCTATTTTAACACTGCCAGCCCTACCTAGCTTCTCAGTGTTATTCCAACAGACGACATAAAACAGGACGCTAACTCTTTTTGTTAAACATAAATCAATAATCAATAATCTATACTTATCACCAAACTAGTCAATAATAACCATAACTCTGCTACCAGAAAACTGATCCAGCGGCGTACTAGCAGCAGATACTCCAATACCATATACTCACCTGGGCCCATACAACTTACTTCCACTAAACAGCAAGTAGACCGCTGGAACTTAGTTTATGATTTTCATACTTCAAGATCTAGTTATTTCTTTCCCTAACTAAACCTTTTCACTGATCAAATAGTTCTTTCCTCTGGTCAATGGACCATTAGTTGGAACTAGTTGATGGTGATAATTAACATAACTTATTAAACATTTCTTGATTAAATGAAATAATCACAGACTCGGGAAGTTTTAAAATCTTTATCTAAATTAATTGCGTGTGATCCATCTCAAAAGTTACAGTACAAACACCCTCATTCGTAAGAGTGTAAATTTAATCATGTTTCAATAGGCAAATAGTAATTCAGATCCACACAATAAACTATGCTCAGTAAGAAGAGGACAGAGAGAGAAGAACATCTATCAATACGATGAATTTATAATTACCAAGTATGGTGTGAAGACCAACCCCCTGGCCAAAGGGCTGGTAAGGGTCCCCTGGGATAGATCAGGAGACAAAGACTTCAGGACAGGAAATCAGGACAGGATACTTCACCTCTCTAAATACCGACGGCTGCGTCGCACCCCTCTCTGACACTCTCTTCCTCCTCGTGGTTCTTCCGCGATCTTCTTTCTAACCAATTAAGTTAAATAGATGGTTCTGCATTTGATTTTCTTCATCAGCGTCTCACAGCTTCAGCACCACCCCCAGCACCGACAGCATCCCAAACTCTGCGTTGCCTCTGTTCCGAACATCTCCCAGCTTCCCGCTAACTAACTAACTAAACTACCTCAATTATACCTTTTCATAACCATGTACCACCCATTAATGTTTCAATATCGTAAAATACTAACTTCTGATTGGTCAGGCGAGGGGGTATGATCATCACACCATGCTTACATTTAACTTATTTCATTAAACCATTGTTTCAAAACTCCTCCCCTCAAACTTTATTAAATCATTTCCTTTCCCATACATCTCCAAACTTTATTAATACAAAATGTTGCAATATCATGAATAAAGCTCCTTCATATGAACTCTTCACCCTCATGTTCCCAGGGCACATCTTCGTTGGACTTGGACGCGTGACAAGTCCTTAGTCATATTTTTGTATTCCCTCTCTAGTACGCATGCGTGGGGTCAAGACAGTCAGCTCGATTCAGACAAGTGTAGAGGGCCCAAATGCGCACTAATAATAAAGTCAAAAGAAGAAATGTTATTTTCAAAAATAAATGGTTTCACTGTATACCACCAACCTCTACTCTAACCCATTCTATTTATTATTACCCTTTCTGCATTTGCGTTAGTATAAAACTTATTTTATAATTCAGCCAAGCAGGTGCCATGCATGTGAACTTTCAAGCGGCCATTTTATCGTCTATTGCGCAGGCGCAAGATTTTCCCTCCAAGCATTAGTACGTCATACTACGTAGATGCAGCAGACGCATGCGCAGTAAAGATCCCTTGTTAAAATGCGTTTTAGTCCTTCGTTCATGTTATTGCAGTTAGTAAACACCTAGGCAAGCTTCACTGTCCCGCATGTCTCTATAAATACGAATTATTAATTACAAACACGTCGTTAGTAATTCGTTAGTGAGTTAAATGAAATGATTGGTTCCGAGCAAGCCTCATTTACGAGTCCTTGCTCCATCAATGTCATCAGTGATGTCATGAGTGATGTCATTTGAGATGTCATCAGTGATGTCATCAGTGATGTCACTGACCATGTCATGAGTGATGTAATGTGTGACGTCATCAGCAGTGCATTGCGGGGCGCGAGTTATAGTTAGCTCAGCTAACTATAACAGCCGAATTTCTCTGGTTTTGTACGAGTGAAATGTCAACCTTACTATAACGTCCTTGAAACCTGTGGTTTTTTCAGTGAATTTCAAAGGTTTTTCAAATGCTAATTCCTAACTATAACATCCCTGAAACCTATGGTTTTTTCAGTGAATTTCTAATGTTTTTCAAATGCTAAATCTTAAGTATAAAATTATTGTAATCTTACCTTTTTTGCGATATTTCTAAGTGTTTTATAGAATTCCTTTTATTTAAAAATGATTGGAAGTATATTTTTGAAATTTTCTTTTTAAAATTATTCTAAGTTATTGTAAAATCTTCTTTAACAATTAAAATCACTCTTTTAAAATAAATATATCATGTATTCTGTTATTTATGTGAATAATTTAAATGTATATTTACTTGAAATAATGCTTTTGATACTGTAAAAATTGTTTTTTTGTATTGTTATGCTTTTTAAAAAAAAATTCAAAGAAGTCGCGCACCCTACTCGAACCTACACAATGGGTGCGCGGATTCGGGATGCACGAACCCTGCTGCCCCGTATTTCCGGAATCGCGCTGGAGTCGCGACTCCGGTGTAATTTCAAAAGTATGAAATATCATTGTAGAAATTATAAATATCAGTTTTGGTTAAAGACTTTCCGTAATATAGTTTAGAAAACAATATATAAACAGGAATTTATACTTTATAATTAACTGTATGAGATTTCACGACTGCGTGACGCATGCACGTTGGGTGCGAGACCCTTGCTGGTGTAGGAGAGTAGGATCTGCTTCACAGGGGTACCCCCACTTTTTGCTGATACTTCACTGGTTTTCGACATTAGTCTGGCTGAGGCCCTGCTATTCAGAACCCCAGCCTAGCTGTTTCCTCTTTAAAAGGGTCTCCATGTGCCTTAGGCACATCACTGATTGGGATCTGGAGTGCCCTTGTAAGTCCCTAGTATATGGTATACTATGTACCAAGGGCATAGGTACCTCAGAGGCCTGCCAGGGGCTGCAGCATGTATTATGCCACCCCTGGTAGGCCATCCAAACTGACACCACAGGTCTGCTACTGCAGCCTGGGTAAGGTGGTGCATGCACCCCTTGCTGTGGTATAGGTTACCTATATCACTAAAAGCATACACACATATAAACCTATAAGTCACTCCTAAGGCAGGCCTTATCAATCCTAAAGGCAGAGTGCATGGTTCCTATGTGAGAGGGTGCCCCTGCATGAGCAGGGCCCCTCTGCAGCGTTCGGAGACCATCTCTGATGCTGTTTGTAGTGCAGCCTGACCATATACTCTTAAACGCATTATATCCTCGCGGTAAAATGCTAACTATGGAATGGCTGCACCTAAACATGTCGTGTTTGGTGTCAAACATCTTGGAATACTACCCCCCGCCAATCCTGGCGGCGGGGGTAGCATTCCACCCTTCTAGAGGGAAAGGCATGTTAACTCTGACGAGTCCGGTAACTTCTTTCCAGAGCCCTAGCATCACAAAATGGATGCTGCTGCCACAGACACGAGTCTGGCCTCCTGCTGCTGGACGAAACTCCGGCAGGGAGGCCTGGACAATAGGTTTCCTGTCCCAGGGAGGTGTGACCACCTCCCCAGACAGGACAATGTGTATTGGGGCTGGGCGGGAGCACTTTCGGGTGCTTTGAAGTCCTGCACTGGGGGCACATTTGGTGTCCCTGTGCATACCCCAGTTCAAACCGGATCAGGGCTTGCAGCCCCTGCTTTGGCGTGAACTGGACAAAGGGAAAGGGTGTAGCCACCCTCTGCCCTGACCCACCCATAGGTGGGGCCACAGAGTAGTCCATCCCCTATTTTTTGGAATAAAGGTAGGAACCCAGTCCTTAGGACTTTAGATTATACCTGGACGAAACTCTGAAACAGAATCCTGGACCTTCGACGCTCTACTCACGATTAGAGGACTGAAGAATCTCCCTTGGGGTCAAGGAGTGACTCCCCTGCTTGGCAGGCACCAAAGAAGCATCTGTCCGGTCTGCATCGCTGAAGCTCCCGTCAGACGCTGAAGTCTTTGCATCACCAGAGATGGATTTCCAGACTTCCCCGAGGCTGCCCTGAGTCCCCAGCGAAGCTGAGGCCGGTAGCTGTTGTGGGTAACGTGGAACCGTGACCCCTGGACACCGAACGCATTTGCAAGTGCATCCTCTTCTGGGTCTCCCACAAAGTCATGCTTTGGGCTTCGTGTAGCCCCAGCCTCCAGCACCAACTGCACCGAAGATCACTGGCCTCCACTCTACGAGTGTCCTGTGAGCCAGCTCCACGTGCATCGTCTTGAGGCTCCTTCGCGGTCGCTAGTCTGTTGGCTAGTAGGCCCTCCCAAAGGCCAATCTTCTTCTGCTTGGGCTCCCTAGTTGCTCCAGGTGTGCCCTGACTTACCCTCACTGGGTGAGTCCCACAGACCTTGCTGGTCTGCAACATCGTCCTTCTTCCATTTCCACAAAACTTGCCGTTGCCAAGGCTTGTTGGGTCCAATCTGGTCACCGACACCCCTGCAATCGTCAGACATTGTGGGACAGCTCGAATCCAGCTCCTGGTTGTCGTCGACACCTCCTGGACCTCGTGGCTGAAGAGTCAAGATGACCGTCAACCTACCTGAAGCACTCGACATCGGTGGGCATCTGCTCATCGCCTTCCTGGTCACTGGCTAGTGACCCAGACTCTGTCCCCTCTGCTTTCAGGTTCTTCAGATCTTCGATCCACCTTTGGATCCACCCGAACACTTTCGACTTGGCCGCCAGCAGCACTTTGCAGCAGATCGCCATTGAAAGCGACGACGAACCCCGACCCCGAAAGACACCTATGCACCCGGCTCACCTGGGTGAGGTAACTTGAGTACTCCGGTGCTCCCGTGGGTATTGACACTAGAACAGCCTAGTTCTCAAAGGGTTTGCTCCAAGTCCTCCTCTAAGTGTCCCTTTTCTTTTAAATTCTAATCGCGACTTTCCCATTAGAAGTTAACGGTGGTTCACGGCTGTGTTCATACACTGCACGCGTCCCCCGTGGGTCCCCTGTGTCACTGCCTTGGGTGGTTCCCCTGCAATCGACAGACGTCGTGGGACAGCTCGAATCCAGCTCCTGGTCATCGTCGACGCCTCCTGGACCTTGTGGCTGAAGAGTTAAGACGACCATCAACCTACCTGAAGCACTCAACATCGGTGGGCATCTGCTCATCGCCTTCCTGGTCACTGGCTAGTGACCCAGACTCTGTCCCCTCTGCTTTCAGGTTCTTCAGATCTTTGATCCACCTTTGGATCCACCCGAACACTTTCGACTTGGCCGCCAGCAGCACTTTGCAGCAGATCGCCATTGAAAGCGACGACGAAACCCAACCCCGAAAGACACCTATGCACCCGGCCCCCTGGGTGAGGTAACTCGAGTACTCCGGTGCTCCCGTGGGTATTGACACTAGAACAGCCTAGTTCTCAAAGGGTTTGCTCCAAGTCCTCCTCTAAGTGTCCCTTTTCTTTTAAATTCTAATCGCGACTTTCCCCATAGAAGTTAACGGTGGTTCGCGGCTGTGTTCATACACTGCACGCGTCCCCCGTGGGTCCCCTGTGTCACTGCCTTGGGTGGTTCCTTGTGGTCCCAGCACTTTTACAGGCTCTAGGCCTTGTGTCTAGCTCAGTCGTGGTTCTTATACCACTTTATTGGTATATGGTTTGAGTACGCCCCTGGGGCTCAAACGTGTATTTGTGCTATTACTGTAGATAACTAACTTATAATTTATGTACTTCGAACTCTAGCCTCATAAAGAGACTAGAGGGGTGTGTTTAGTAATAAATACATATATTTTGAATATATACCTGGTGTGGTCCTCTTTCATTTGGTCACTCGAGATTATAGACTGGTAAAACAAGCTGCTTTACATTCCTTCAAGACTTAGCCTGAAGGCTGCTCTCCATAGCTACCACTAGGATAGCTTTCAATAAAGGTTGTCTTTAACCTATCTCCAATAAGGGGTTGTTTGGACTGGTGCAAGGTGCCCACTATAATTAGTGGACAGCATATGCCAGGCCAACTTCTCACAAAGCTTGTTTACCATGTTTCGTCAAAACACCAATTCTTATATCTTTAGGAATATTTCCATAATCTTCATCACTTGCTTATCACATATTCTTAATAAGTTCTTTATATTCAAAATATAACCAAATATTCACATTTCCAATACTTCCCAAATATTTCCGAGTGTCTTCATGGACAAGTGTTTTAAAAACTGGTTGCCCTTTTACAGGAGTAAGTTGTAGTAGATTGCATGTTTTCGCATGTTTTCCTCCAAATAAACATCATAATCTGTTTTTAAAATCTGGTGCATTCTTGTTAGAACTGGGGGTCTCTAGTTGGCAGAGGTAGGTACCTTTGTCCAAATAGGGATCCTTGCTTCTAGTCAGGGTAAGGGGGTACACTCCTGAAATAACCCCTGCTCACCCTCTTGGTAGCTTGGCACGAGCAGACAGGCTTAGTTCAGAGGCAGTGTGTAAAGCATTTGTGAACACATACAGTAATCCAGTGACAACACTACAAATGGACACCACACAGGTTGTATTATAAAAATAAGTATCTTTTATATAGATTTACCACAAGACCATAAATGACATAAATAATCCACAATACTGTACTTTAAGGATGGTAGAATTAGCTTGAGTCTCTTAAAATGAAAATGCGACACTTTGAGTTCAATGTACCTTAAGATGCGTAACGCAGGGCAACGGAAAGTGTTGCAGGGAAGGTGATGCGATAGTCCCTTTACACGCAAGGACAGTGATGCGTTGAAGATCTGGTGCAAAAGAAACAAAGTGGCATCTTCTTGAGGTTGCGACAACGAAGAGGTGATGCCTGCACGCCCGACGGCCGTGCGGCGCTTGCGATGAGTCTTTGGAGCCGCGACAGGCCCTGCGACACGCTTCCCTGGCGATGCGACGGCGTCTGATGCGAAGTCGACGATCTTCTCCTGGGATGCGGGGCGCGCCTCGTGTTGCGATGCGTCGGCGTCTGATGCGAGGTCGATGCTCTGCCCCGGGGATGCGACGGCGACACTCTGCTCCGGTGCTGCGAGGCGCCTCAAAGGATGCGGTGCGCTTCTTCGGGGGTGCGCCGGCGTCTGCTGCGACGTCGACATTCTTCTCCGGCGATGCGATACTCAGCGGCTGCGGCGACACGCTTCTTCGTGTTGAGTCGCGCTTCCAGCTCCCAGAGACACGCAAGTGTGTCAGAAGGTCCAATTTCCCAGCAAGGGAACACAGGGGGAGCTGGTGGGTGAAGTCTGTTGTCCCTGAGACTTCAGCAGGAGGCAAGCTCTAAAATCAAGCCCTTGGAGATCCTTCACAAGTTGATGAAAGTCACAGCAAAGCAAAAGTTCCTTTCTCCTTTCTTTGGCAGTCAGGCAAACCACTGCAGGCCAATCCCCCAAGCAGCACTTCAGGCTTAGGGATAGTCTCTCTTCAGTTTCTTCTTGGTTCCGCTCCTCAGCAAAGGTTTCTTCTTGTTTCCCAAAAGTGATCTAATTTCCTAGGGGTCTGGGTCCCCTTTTTATACACCTTTTCTCTTTGTTCTCTGGAGGCAGAGAGGCATCTGCCTAGCCCAAAACCAGTTCTGGTCAGTCCTGGAGCACTTTGTTTTTCTGACTCCTTCTTTCCTTTCAGAATGTGGGGCAGAGTGCTCAGCCGCCCGGCAGGAGGTGGAGCCAGCATTGTGGAAGGCAGGCACAGCCCTATTCAGACCCAGGTGCAACTCAGCCCTGTGCTGACTCACCCTGTCTCCTGTAGCCACCCCCAGCCCCTGTCACTCAATCTCCAGACAAGGAATACACAACCTAGCAGAGGCAGGCTTGGAAGTTTAGGCAAGAAAATACCCACTTTCTAAAAGTGGTATTTTCCAACACAGGATGTTAAAACCAACTTCAATAAAGAGGTATTTTATCATTCTGAGTTCAGGCATACTAAATTCGTTTTTCTACCATGTTCTCTGGGTCAGTTAGGATTATAAGGTGTAATAATCAAAACTGCCCATTCTGGCCTATGGGGAGCAGGTAGCCTTGCAATAGTGAAAAACGAAAATGGCTGTAATTCACTATTAGGACATGCCACACACACCAGGGCATGTCCTACCTTATGCTTACAATGCACCCTGCCCTTGGGCCTACCATAGGGGTGACTAATATGCAGAAAAGGGAAGGTTTAGGGACTGGCAAGTGGGTGTACTCACCAAGTCGACATGGCAGCCCTAGGCTGCACACAGGCTCTGCAATGGCAGGCCTGAGACACATTTTACAAGCTGCTTCTGTGGGTGGCACAACCAGTGCTGCAAGCCCACCAGCAGCATTGGATTTACAAGCCCTGGGCACACTCAGTGCTCTGTACTAGGGACTGACAAGTAAACCAATCATCCAATCATGGAGCCACTAATACATACATCAATTTACAATAGGGAGCACTTGCACTGTGGCACTGAATAGCAGTGGCACAGTGCCCAAAGCATCTAAACCAGCAAAAACAGATCAATAACATTGGAGGCATCATAGAAAAATGGAAGGGAGACCCACGCCAAGGATGCCAGGTCTAACACGTGTCCCCTCCAGCTGAAATGTGGGGAGAACTATCCTTCCTCTGGGGAGTTCTCTTCACTAAGGCGGAAAAATCTGGACAGACCATCAGCATTGGCGTGTTCTGTACCAGGGCAGTGTTCCACCGTGAAGTCCATCCCCTGTAGGGAAATGGACCACCTCAACAGCTTTGGATTCTCACCCCTCATCTGCATCAACCATCTGAGGGGCCTGTGGTCTGTCTGAACCCGGAAGTGAGCCCCAAACAGGTATGGTCTCGGTTTCTTCAGCGCCCAGACCACTGCAAATGCCTCACGCTCAATAGCACTCCACCTCTGTTCCCGTGGAAGTAACCTCCTGCTAAGGAAGGCTACAGGTTGGTCTAGGCCCTCCTCATTCATCTGTGACAAAACAGCCCCCACACCATGCTCTGAAGCGTCTGTCTGAACGATAAACTCTTTGGAGAAGTTGGGGGCCAGGAGCACGGGCGCCGTGCACATGGCTGTCTTCAAGGTGTCAAAAGCTTGTTGACAGGTGTCAGTCCAAATCACTCTCTTGGGCTGCTTCCTGGAAGTCAGCTCTGTCAAGGATGCAACCATGCTGCCATACCCCTTGACAAATCTCCTGTAATACCCGGTGAGTCCTAGGAAGGCTCTCACCGCTGTCTGGGTGTTGGGGGGCTCCCAAGCCAGAATGGTATCTATCTTGGGCTGTAGGGGCGCCACCTGGCCGCTCCCAACCTGGTGTCCCAAGTACACCACAGAACCCTGCCCGATCTGGCACTTACTCGCCTTGATCGTGAGGCCTGCCCTCCGCAGCGCCATCAACACTTCCCAGAGGTGGCGCAGATGTTCATCCCAACTGGCGCTGAACACTGCGATGTCATCCAGGTAGGCGGCACTGAACTCTTCCAGTCCAACCAACACCTGGTTGACCAACCTCTGAAAGGTGGCAGGGGCATTCTTCATCCCAAAGGGCATCACCCGGAATTGGTAGTGCCCATCTGGTGTGGAGAATGCTGACCTCTCCTTTGCCCCATCAGTCAAGGTGATCTGCCAGTACCCAGACGTTAAGTCAAACGTACTGAGGTACCGGGCAGCCCCTAACCGATCTATGAGCTCATCAGCTCTGGGGATGGGGTGTGCGTCAGTCCTGGTGACGGAGTTGAGTCCTCGGTAGTCCACACAGAACCGGAGTTCGGGTGTGGCACCAGGTGCGGCAGCCTTTGGGACCAGGACCACTGGGCTGGCCCAAGGGCTGTGAGAGGACTCAATTACCCCCAATGCAAACATCTTGGAGACCTCCTCCTTGATGCAAGCTCTCACCCTGTCAGTCACCCTGTAAGCCTTGTGCTTGACAGGAAGACTGTCCCCAGTGTCCACATCATGGACACACCAGTCAGTGACACTAGGAACCAGGGAGAACAGGTCAGGAAACTGCCCCAACAGTTGGCGACAGTCACCTTGCTGCCCAGTTGTCAGGGAGGTAGAGAGGTTCACACCCTCCACTGATCCATCTTGCTCTTGGGCTGACAGGAGGTCAGGAAGAGGCTCAGTCTCCTCCTCCATCCCAGCATCTGTAGCTAAGAGCATGCCCACTTGGGACCTCTCCAAGTGGGGCTTCAGGCGGTTGACGTGCAGGACCCGCAAGGGGTTCCTGGGAGACCGCATGTCCACCAAGTAGGTAACAGGACTCTTGCGCTCTACCACCTCAAAGGGTCCGGTCCACTTATCCTGGAGCACACAGGGCTCCACTGGGGCCATGACCCAAACTTCCTGACCAGGTTGAAGCTCAACCAGAGTGGCATTCTGATCGTACCACCGCTTCATTTCCTCCTGGCTGGCTTCCAGATTTGCCTCAGCAAGTTGCCTGAAACGCCTAGTTTGGTTCCTGAAGGCCAGCATGTAGCTATATAAATCCTGGGGAGGTTTCCTGGGAGATTGCTCCCAGCCTTCCTTGACCAAACTCAGAGGTCCTCTCACTGGGTGACCATACAGAAGCTCAAAGGGGCTGAACCCTAGAGACTTCTGTGGCACCTCCCGGTATGCAAAAAGAAGGCATGGCAAGAGGACGTCCCACTTACGCCTCATGGGTACTTCCAGACCCATAATCATGCCCTTCAGGGTCCGGTTGAATCTCTCAAATAACCCATTTCCTTGGGGATGGTAAGGAGTGGTGAACTTGTACGTTACACCGCACTCCTGCCACAGGGACTTCATATACTTGGATATAAAGTGAGTACTCTGTCAGACACCACCTCTTGAGGGAACCCCACACGGGAGAAAATTCCCATCAGTGCCCGTCCCACCACGGGGGCCGTCACTGTCCTCAGAGGGATGGCCTCAGGGTACCGGGTGGCATGGTCCACCAAGACCAGGATGAACCTGTTCCCCATGGCTGTCTTGGGGCCCAGTGGCCCCACAATGTCAATACCCACCCGTTCAAAGGGGGTGCTGACCACAGGGAATGGCTGGAGAGGAGCCTTGTGCTTCCTCCCACTCTTTCCACTTGCCTGGCAAGTCTGACAAGTCCTGCAGTGAGTGGCGGCACTCCTGCGCATCTGGGGCCAAAAGAAATGGGTGACATGCCTTTCAAAGGTCTTGTCCTGCCCCAGATGTCCTGCTAAAGGCACATCATGAGCCAAACCCTGTAGGAAGGCTCTGAAGCGCTGGGGTACCACCAGCACACGGGCTGACCCAGGCTCAGCAACCTTAGGCTCGCTATACAGGAGACCATTCTCCCAGTAGATCCAATGTGATCCAGACTGATCACCTGCTGCCTGGTCTGTGGCCTGTTGCCTCAGACCCACGAGAGAAGGGCACTTGTTCTGCTCCTCGCAGAACTCCTCCCTGGAGGGTCCTCCATCTTGCTGCCAATGGGTCAGCTCAGGCAGGTCCCCCAGTTCAGCTACCTGTTCCCCTGTAGGCTCCAGGGCATCCTCCTCAGGGTCTGCCTCCTCCTGGACCGTGGGAACTTCGGGGGCCAGTTTCCCGCGCCCCTGCCTCTTCTCTCTCTGGCAGGCACCTGGGCCTCCCCTCTCAGGCTCCAGGTCCTCTTGAACACCTCTGGCTGCCATGGACCGGGTGGTCACACACGCCCAATCAGGCAAGCCCAACATCTCCAAATGAGCACTCCGCTCCACCTTAGCCCAAGGGGAGCTCTCCAAATCGTTCCCTAACAAACAGTCAACAGGCATGGCTGGCCTCACAGCTACTTGAAGAGTACCAGAGACCCCCCACTCAAAGGGAACCTGAGCCACCTTGCAGTGGCTCTCTGTGTTGTCAGCGGCAACAACTGGATAGAATGCATCAGGGACCACCTGCTCTTTAGACACCAGGTGACACTTGACAGCTGACACACTGGCTCCTGTGTCTCTCAGAGCCTCCACCCTTTGGCCATTGATGGTCACCCACTGCCTGTATTTCTTAGTGTTCTCAGGCAGTTGGGTCCTAGGGACCATCTCAGAGTCTCCCTAAAGAGACAAGGGACAATACTACAGGATCCCACCCATCTTGGGCACCCACCTCCTCCCCCAGGGCTACACTAGCCAACTGCCGGGGGACTGCACCAGGTGGTGCTGGCTTTCCAAACAAAGGGCAATAGGGATCATTGGCCTTGTGGCCTAGGGCGCCACACTTGTAGCACATCAGGGGTCCCCTATGAACAGGTGGACCTGTCGGGGCCCCGTGCTTATTATCAGGGGGAGGCTGGGAACCTTTCCCTTGGTTCCCTTGGGGTTTACTTTGGGGCCCTCTCTGGAACTCCCTCTGTTTACCCTTGTCCCCCCCCACTCTTCTGCTGGGGACCCTGCCCACCCTTGGCGGAGTCTCCCACGTGACCCTTGTGGACCCGGGTGCTCACCCAGCGGTCCGCCTCCTCAGCAAGCTGCCTAGGGTTAGTCAGCCTACTGTCAATCAGGTGCTGGCGTAGCTCAGGAAAACAATTACTGGACAAGTGCTCCCATGCAATCAAATCAAAGAGCGCCTGAAAATCATTTGCTTTGCTACCCTTTACCCAACCATCCAAGGCTCTGCAAAAAAAGGCCACATATTCAACCCAGGTACTGTTTTCAATCTTCTTACAGTTCCTGAACCTCTGCCTATAGAGTTCAGGAGTCAACCCATACCTGGTCATCAATGCATTTTTCATGTGGCTGTAGGAATTATAGACTTCAGAGGGCAAGTCCAACAAGGTATCCCGTCCCTCACTAAGGAACCGACCCCACAACCCCGCTCCCCAATCCTTCTCAGGGACCCGGTGGGAAGTCATGGCTACCTCATAGGCCTTGAACCATTGCCCAATATCATCATTTTTAAAAAACTCCTTAATTACATCCTTAGGAATATACACCCTACCCTCGACAGGCATTGACGGTGTGCTGCCACCAGAGGGAGTAATCTCTAACTTCTTGGCTCTAAACTCCATCTCCCTCAAACATTTTTCATGCTCATGATCCATTCTTTTCTCTTCTAAGGCCAACTTTCTAGATTGCAATTCAAATTCCAACTGCCCCTTGAACTTGAGCTTGGTTAGCTCCATTTCATGCATCCTACTCTTTTCTCTGTCCTCCAGCTCTTCTGGGGACAGACCTCTGGAGGAAACACTGCTACCCACGGGGGAAGATTCTCTCCTCTGGACCCACTGGCCCATCCAGCTGCTCATTTGCCTTCTCAGCCCCCTCCTCATTTTCAGGGGTATTCCTTGCTTCGACCCAGGCCCTCAGCGCCTTTTGGATCTCATCCTTCTTGGAGAGACCGGTCATTGAAACTTTGAATCTTCTGCAGAAATGCTTGAGCAGTTTCAAGTTGTAGCATTCTAGTTTCTCCTCTTCCCAATCATTATCAACAGATGCTATGGATGCTGCTGTATCCATGGTGATTAAACTTGGCAGTTTTTAGCAAAAATAGAAAGTCCCAGAAAAGAATATCTACCAAAAGTATGTGGTTGCGTTATGGTCTGCACTCACTAGGTAGTGTTCACCAATCACTGTACATGAGTCACAAATGCAAGTCCAGAATCCTCACCGCTGACCACCAATGTTAGAACTGGGGGTCTCTAGTTGGCAGAGGTAAGTACCTTTGTCCAAATAGGGACCCTTGCTTCTAGTCAGGGTAAGGGTACACTCCTGAAATAACCCCTGCTCACCCTCTTGGTAGCTTGGCACGAGCAGACAGGCTTAGTTCAGAGGCAGTGTGTAAAGCATTTGTGAACACATACAGTAATCCAGTGACAACACTACAAATGGACACCACACAGGTTGTATTATAAAAATAAGTATCTTTTATATAGATTTACCACAAGACCATAAATGACATAAATAATCCACAATACTGTACTTTAAGGATGGTAGAATTAGCTTGAGTCTCTTAAAATGAAAATGCGACACTTTGAGTTCAATGTACCTTAAGATGCGTAACGCAGGGCAACGGAAAGTGTTGCAGGGAAGGTGATGCGATAGTCCCTTTACACGCAAGGACAGTGATGCGTTGAAGATCTGGTGCAAAAGAAACAAAGTGGCGTCTTCTTGAGGTTGCGACAACGAAGAGGTGATGCGTGCACGCCCGACGGCCGTGCGGCGATTGCGATGAGTCTTTGGAACCGCGACAGGCCCTACGACACGCTTCCCTGGCGATGCGACGGCGTCTGATGCGAAGTCGACGATCTTCTCCTGGGATGCGGGGGGCGCCTCGTGTTGCGATGCGTCGGCGTCTGATGCGAGGTCGATGCTCTGCCCCGCGGATGCGACGGCGTCTGATGCGACAGCGACACTCTTCTCCGGTGCTGCGAGGCGCTTCGAAGGATGCGGCGCGCTTCTTCGGGGGTGCGCCGGCATCTGCTGCGACGTCGACACTCTTCTCCGGCGATGCGATACTCAGCGGCTGCGGCGACACGCTTCTTCGTGTTGAGTCGCGCTTCCAGCTCCCAGAGACACGCAAGTGTGTCAGAAGGTCCAATTTCCCAGCAAGGGAACACAGGGGGAGCTGGTGGGTGAAGTCTGTTGTCCCTGAGACTTCAGCAGGAGGCAAGCTCTAAAATCAAGCCCTTGGAGATCCTTCACAAGTTGATGAAAGTCACAGCAAAGCAAAAGTTCCTTTCTCCTTTCTTTGGCAGTCAGGCAAACCACTGCAGGCCAATCCCCAAGCAGCACTTCAGGCTTAGGGATAGTCTCTCCTCAGTTTCTTCTTGGTTCCGCTCCTCAGCAGAGGTTTCTTCTTGTTTCCCAAAAGTGATCTAATTTCCTAGGGGTCTGGGTCCCCTTTTTATACACCTTTTCTCTTTGTTCTCTGGAGGCAGAGAGGCCTCTGCCTAGCCCAAAACCAGTTCTGGTCAGTCCTGGAGCACTTTGTTTTTCTGACTCCTTCTTTCCTTTCAGAATGTGGGGCAGAGTGCTCAGCCGCCCGGCAGGAGGTGGAGCCAGCATTGTGGAAGGCAGGCACAGCCCTATTCAGACCCAGGTGCAACTCAGCCCTGTGCTGACTCACCCTGTCTCCTGTAGCCACCCCCAGCCCCTGTCACTCAATCTCCAGACAAGGAATACACAACCTAGCAGAGGCAGGCTTGGAAGTTTAGGCAAGAAAATACCCACTTTCTAAAAGTGGTATTTTCCAACACAGGATGTTAAAACCAACTTCACTAAAAGAGGTGTTTTATCATTCTGAGTTCAGGCATACTAAATTCGTTTTTCTACCATGTTCCCTGGGTCAGTTAGGATTATAAGGTGTAATAATCAAAACTGCCCATTCTGGCCTTTGGGGAGCAGGTAGCCTTGCAATAGTAAAAAATGAAAATGGCTGTAATTCACTATTAGGACATGCCACACACACCAGGGCATGTCCTACCTTATGCTTACAATGCACCCTGCCCTTGGGCCTACCATAGGGGTGACTAATATGCAGAAAAGGGAAGGTTTAGGGACTGGCAAGTGGGTGTACTCACCAAGTCGACATGGCAGCCCTAGGCTGCACACAGGCTCTGCAATGGCAGGCCTGAGACACATTTTACAAGCTGCTTCTGTGGGTGGCACAACCAGTGCTGCAAGCCCACCAGCAGCATTGGATTTACAAGCCCTGGGCACACTCAGTGCTCTGTACTAGGGACTGACAAGTAAACCAATCATCCAATCATGGAGCCACTAATACATACATCAATTTACAATAGGGAGCACTTGCACTGTGGCACTGAATAGCAGTGGCACAGTGCCCAAAGCATCTAAACCAGCAAAAACAGATCAATAACATTGGAGGCATCATAGAAAAATGGAAGGGAGACCCACGCCAAGAATGCCAGGTCTAACAATTCTTAAATGTACAAAAGCAAGCATTAATTTTGAGATCATGCTCACCTCATCAAAGTTTCATTTTCTTCAGTACTCTTGAAACTTCATAACAAGCTTCTCCAGATAGCTTCTGATATTCCAATTTATTTTCATGTTCAACTGGTAGCATAAGTAATCAATGTAAAGTAAACCCTTTAATGTTGTGTGCTGCTAATCCAGTTGGAGCTGTTACAACACAAGATAAATGTGTTTCAGTAGTTTTATGTAGATAACTGGTCAAAACTTTAATTAAGAAACTTTTCCCTGTTCCAGGTTGACCACTGATGTACATTAGAATAGGTTTAAATGATGTGCATTGGCATTCTTTTTTTCATGCAGCAAACCATGCTGTATCTCTCCTGTCACTTGCTGATATATTTCTTTTTGTTCAATATTTAGTTCTTCTTCCAACTTTCCCAACTGGATAATATCCTGTTGTGCTTGTTGCATTGCCGTTTCTACTTCATTCATGGCTATTGCTGCTTCATTTTCAATAATTGGTTGTCCTAGTTGATCTTGACTTAGTGGAGCAGAACTTTAACTATCTTGAGAACTGTCTCTAGCTATTTCAGCTGCAATAGTAGTTTCTTGTTCAATCTCATCATTCAACATTTGTAGATAAGTTGGTAAAATTGTGCATTGAATGCTATCTTTACATGCATTAAAAGAATCTTCATAGCAGTTGAAATCTCCAAGTAATTCCATGTCACTACGCCAAGGCTTGTACAGTTGCAGAAGTGCTAAATAGAAAATTCCCTTTTATCTGAAGTTTCGCAACTGAGTTTTCTGTGATTAATTAGATTTCCTTTGGCATGTTTTACCAAACATCCATCACATCCAATTACTGCATATTTTTCTTCATTTATATTTTCTGTAACATTTCTCTTAAAGTTGTAATGTTGCAGTACTTCATAGAGACATAGGTTTTCCAGATGTGGACTCCTTTTGGGATAGTACATATCCAACATATTAGTTTTAACAATATCTGTACTTTCTGGTTCATTCAAGTATTCTATTTCTTGTACAGATTTCAATACTCTATTTCGTTTGGCAGCAAGACCTAGACTTACCCAAATCATTCCTCTTGACTTTGAATATAAACTGGCAGAGCTCAACCGATCCGAACATTCATAGGATCCAATCTCTCGGTGGGAAAGCATTTTCAAGCTAAAACTGTGCAATTTCTTACTAAAACTCTTTTCCTGTGAAATTTCTTCCCACATTTCTTTCTCCAAGAGGTGGATTATTTTTTATTGAAGATGAAAGACATCATAGCTTGAAACCTATGATTAAAATATCTGCACACATTTACAGGATCCAAGGAACGCAGTTCTTCAGCTGTCTTCAATTCAATGTTTTTTACATTTGAATTTGCTTGTCGTAGAAATTCAAGTAAATCGTCCCACACATATTCAGCACAGCTACGTGTTACAAACCACGTAGGGGTACCTAAGTTTCTTAACATACATTTAAGTTCTCCGTGACGACGATACCAATATTCATTGGTACCACGTTGACACGCAATTAAATTAATTAACTGAGATTCTAAATGATCGTCTCTTTGTTGAACTTTGTCCATGAATTCCTTTGCAGAAACATGTTTTTAATATGTGGTTCACTGCATATGAAAGTCCAGACAAGTCACTTTCAAACAGAAGATGAAATATATATGGAATGCACTGTCGAAATCTTGTATCTTCTGAGTACAATCTTGTCGAGCGGTATTCTGAAGTTGGAATCTGTACTGCTCGTTCATCATATCGTCCACCTTCTCCAGTGGGGAACAGCTGTGGAAAACAACGAGCTTCTAAACTTTTTTCCCATACACTCATGGGAGTTCCCTTTGCTTTCTTCATTTGAAATAATTCAATAGTGTTTCCAATCACTTATTTTGAATATAGAGGATGTATACTGTAATGTTCTTAAATTTCTTCACTCCTTGACTTGTCCACTTTTTTATTTGGCCAGTTGAAATTTCTGTTTCATCTTCTAAACATATTTTCTGTTCTTCCACATTTACAGTTTTATAATAAATATTGTTCTGTACAAGATATAATGTAGCCTTTTGAAGTTTGGTGACATCTATTAACTCTTGCCATATTTTCTGACTCTTTGTTGGTACACCATTAACTAGAATAACTACAGGCTCAATTTCCTCTCTCTCTATACCAACAGTTTCAATATTTTTCTCTTCCTTTCAGACCTCTTTGTAAATCTGTTGGAGGCAGCTTATCTGTTTTAGGCTCCATACAAACTATAGCCTGAGACGGGTGCACAGATTGAATAAGAATGGACTCATATGTATTCAAATCTGCCAGTTCCAGAGGAATAGCTACCAACTCTAAGTTGTTATGTACTGCTCTAGCTGGCATTTTGTTCTCTTCTAATGTCTTGTAACAATATTTACAAATACGTTGATCACTACCCAACTCAAAATGACCTTCCACCAACAAATAAGCACCAAATTGCTCCCACTTATCATTGTTTTCCTTTTCACTTTTTAAATACACATCAACATTCCTAGTTTGACTTCTATAGTGAGTACGTCGACAACAAATACAAACATTGGGGCCTATTAGGATGGCGGGCGGACCTGAGTCCGTCCGCCATCCTCGCGGTGTTGGGACCGGCCGCCAGACGTGCGGCAGTCCCGCACCGCTAATTAGGATGCGACCACCACCCTGGCGTTCGCATCCTGCATATTTGACATTGCGGCGGGTGCTGCTTACAGCAGCACCCGCCGCAATGCCAAAATGGCATGTTGTGCATTTGAATGCACAACGTGGCAGGCACCGCGTGGTGCCTGCCACCTTGTGCATGCAAATGGAGGGGGGTACCATGGGTACCCCCAAGTGCACCCCGCACCCCTTCCACCTTCCGGGGGCCCGCATAGGGCCCCCAAAGAACATCCCTGCCAGCCTTTTCATGGCGGTGAAGCCGCCATGGAAAGGCCTTCACACCACACCATCCTAATATGGATGGCGGTGCCTGCTAGGCACCGCCACTATATTAGGGGCCAATTCCGCCTGGCCGGCAATTGGAACGATTGCCGACCGGCGGAAAAGCGGCGGACGCACTTTGCGTCCGCCACGAAACCCCCCACCATTGTAATATGGCGGGGGTTTCACTCGTTACGATGTCGTGACGGTCGTCACCGCCGGCTCGGCGGTGGCGAACGTCATGACATCATAATGAGCCCCATAGTTTGGTTTTTCACATGAAAGTATCTTAAACTTTGTAATTTCTTCTGCAAATGTCTCAGTACTAATATCTTCCACCTGTTCTTCAACATCTACACTTATCAAGCTCTCACTTTCTCTACACTCCTCTTGTGAACCAAAATAATGAAACTGTATATCATCACAAACTTTTTTTACATCCGATACTGAACCATGCAAAAAAGTTGTGTTCATTTCACTTAAAGATAATGTAGGACTTTTTACGTAGTACATTCTCCTTACTAACTTCCGCATTTCTGAGTGATGTACTGCTAGCATTCTTAAATGATGAAAAGTACTTCAACACACTTTTCTAGAAAGACAAGCCAGAGAATGACCCTGCTACTTAGTATATTTTCTCACTTTACAAGGATCTAGTCCTTGCAACATCTTAATCTTCTGTTTAACACTTTTTTTGGCATATTCTCGTAAGAAAACTTGTTATATATCAATAGATTCCTGTGGAATACTACAAATACTACTACAATCCCACTTATACACTGGAGCTTGTGTACGTATCCCTTGAACTTCTTCAGCTATTACTTCTTCCACATTTCTAGGAATCATCTGTTCTTTTTCAATTGGACAACCATCTTTTATCTCATAACAACGACCACTGGTATCAACTGCATGAACTAATCTATTTTGTTGAAAATAGCTTTCTTCATTAAAGAAAGGCTCAGTAATAGAAGTGTGCTTCCATTCACCAGAAAAAGTTTTACAAAAGTTACTTCTATTAAATAGTCTTTTTCTTTTGCTTTTCTCCTTCATAAAGTGCATTGTTTTATTCAATGTTTTCTTTCTCTTCAATACCAATATAAATAATTTTCGTTTCAATTCAAAAGCTTTTTCTACTACACTTTCAATCTGTTGCTTTTTCTTATAAGCTGCTGATCTTTTTTTTATTTGTTTAACAATCTTTCAATAAATTTAGCAGTTCTCTACTTCTATACATTCTCTTTCTTATGTCTTTATATTCTTTCAGCCTTCTTTCAACAAGGATTGTTTTCCCATACCATGATTTTCTATTAATATGTCCTTTTTTCATTTCCTTCCGATTGGTTGTACAACTTTCCTTTCTCTTTTCAACATTTTCAAAATTCTTTACATTCTTTAGAAGTTTTTAACAAACTCTTTAGTTCTCTTACGACAAGTCTTTTTCTTCAATTTAACATTTTGAACTTCATCTATTTTCTGCTTTTCTCTTTCCTTTAAATAGTACTGTTTTCTTTCTTGTCTTTTCTTTTGAACTTTGTTTGCCATACTCAATCTTTCTTACTTATAATGGTGAATATCTTAAAAAAAAGAAAAGTTTAAATAGTTTCTAAAAATAATTTTATAATATTCAAATAATTATATACAAACATTCTCATCTATAAGCAAATGAATAGTTTCAAATGCATTTTAAATGTCTCCATAACACAAAAGTGGCAGAATGTTCTAATAGCCTTATAGCCCTTAGTAGCTGGGCTATACCGGCCATTAAAGTCCCGCTCGCTTGTTAAAGGCCCTCGCCTTCGGCTCGGGCATTTAACGCTGGAGCGGGCCTTTAATGGCCAGTATAGCCCACTACGGCGAGCTACATGGCTATTGTTAGACCCGGGATCCCTGGTTGGCTGAGGTAGGCACCTAAGGCCAAATAGGGACCCGCGGTTCCACGTCAGGGAAAGGAAGGTCACCTTCTGAGATAGCCCCCGCTCACCCCCTCAGTAGCTTGGCACGAGCAGCCAGGCTTATCTGCAAGGCAAATGTGTAAAGTATTTGCAACCACGCTCACAGCAACTAATGATGACACCACAAATAGACTCAACACGAGTTTTATAAAAACGAGTATAAATTTTATATAAAAAGATATACGATAAGACCACACGATATAAATCCAACATATGCGTATTTGTAATATTCGTCCTAGCCGGTTGTTAGGCCAGCCAGCCCTTGTAAGTTCTAACGATATCAATGAGCACTTCTAAACATTTCACTGTAATCCCAATACCATGTTATGCAGTTCGTAATGCTAGAATCAGGCACTTGTGCAATGTAGAAATAATGCAATGCATAACGCGACAAGCAAGCACTTTGCAATGTAAGAATAATGCAATGCGTAACGCAACAATAAGGTACTTTGTAATGTAAAAATAATGCAATGCGTAATATAACCACCAGGTACGTCGTTATGCAGAAATAAAGCAATGCGTAATACACTAATCAGGTAGTTCGTTATGCAGGAATAATGCAATGCGTAATACGCTAATCAGGTAGTTCGTTATACAGGAACAATGCAATGCGTCCTACGACAATTAGGTAGTTAGTTATTCAGAAATGATGCAATGTGTAATACGACAATCAGGTAGTTCGTTATTCAGAAATCAGCTAATGCGTAATACACTCCGGCACCGATCACGGTGCCTTAGGCGGTCTCTCCGTCACTCCGTCTGACTCGCAGTCAGCCTCTGTCACAGTTGCCCCCAACACAGGTAGGGTGTAACAAAAACTGCAGCTCCGCACTCCGGCCCCGGTAGTGCCACTCCTTTGGCAACACGGGCCGCGATATGAGCCAAAGCAGAGGCTCGCGCTGCTGAAATGAGAGAGAGGCCGAGAGCGTCTCCCTCCGAGCCCGCACCCCGCCCCATGAGTCGACACACGTAACCTGGGGGGCGCGAATCCACTCTCCTCTCCTCTCCTCTTCCAACGACTTGGGCCTCAGATGCAATCTTTGTGAATGGGCAATGGCGGGCTCGGGCCGGCGGCTCAGCTCCTCCGAGGGTGCCCGTCCGGGCCGCTACTGCTACGAAGATCTCAGGCTGCCACAGGGCACACGCACACAGCGTCGCTGAGACTCCCTTGAGCTTCGGGTGCACGATCACCGGGCACTCCACACGACGGTCTCAGGCTGCACGAAGAACACACGCACAGCGTTGCTGAGAGTCACTTTAACTTCCGGTGCACCTTAACAAGGTAATCCTTGCGAAGGTCTCACACTGCACAAAGCACATGCACACAGCGTCGATGAGACTCACTTGGACTCCGGGTGCACGATAACCAGGCAATCCTCACAAAGGTCTCCTGCTGCACAAAGCACACACACACAGCGTCGAGGAGACTCACTTGGATTCCGCTGCACACGATAACTGGACAATCCTCACAAAAGGTTCAGGCTGCACGAAGCACACGCACACAGCGTCGCTGATCCTCGCTTGGACTCCACGTGCCCACAATCACAGGGCACTTCTTACGAGGGTCTCAGGCTGCAACAAGCACACGCACACAGCGTCGCTGAGACTCTCCTGGAAACTTTTGTGTTCCTGAGTTTCCGCAACAGGGAGCCAGCTCACCTCGGGCATTTGGGGATAAGTTAATTCCGGACACAGCACACATCAAAGTCCGTTCAAGCAGGGGGACACAGCACACAGCAAAGTCCCTTCAGCCTTTCCTTGGTTAAAACAGCAAACTGCAGGCCAGCCCCAGAACACACAGCAAGGGTCAGTCCTATCCTTCAGTCTATTCAGTTGTTTCTTCCTTGGCAAAGGTTCCTCTTGACCACGAAGTAGCCACTAGTCTTGTTCAATCTTGATCAAGTCATTCTCCAAAGTTCAGGGGCTTCAGCTCTCATAGTTATACCCCTCAATGGCTTAGAAGTCTTTGTGTTCAGGGGGCACTGACCCCTGTTCTAACCAGTTCTGGGTGCCTCCCTGCCAGTGACACCTCTATTCCTTTGATAGTGGGGGTCTGGATCCTCAATCACTCAGCAGGGGCTGGAGCCATTGGTTTATGGCTGCAGCCCAGGCCTCTTCACCTCTAGGGGCTACTCCTCCCCCTACACTCCAAACGCAGGTCAGCCTGTTGCTGTCTCACCACCTCCCCTGGGTCAAGACATTCCCCAGATCCTATCACTTTGAAATCCAGACAGTCAATCCACAACCAGGCAGAGACACACAGAAATGTTAGAGCACAAAAACTCTGCCACTTCTAAAAGAGTGGCTTCTAAACACACAATGCAAAAACCACCTTCATAAAAAGATGTGTTATTACACTGTGAGTTCAGGCATACTAAACGTCACCTCTCCATCTTAAGCCTTTGGGAAGATAGGCTGGAAAACATATTACACAGCCTCCCCATTCTGTCCTATGGGCAAGATGGCCTTTCAACAGTGAAAAACGAAATGGAGATTATTTCACTGTCAGGACATGGTACACACCTTAGTACATGTCCTACCTTTCACATGCACTGCACCCTGCCCAGGGGGTACCTTGGGCCTACCATAGGGGTGTCTAATGTGCATAGAAAGGGAAGGGTAAGGTCTGGCAAGTGGGTGCACTTGCCAGAACACAACATGGCAGTTAGCAAACTGCGCGCAGGCACTGCAGAGACAGGCCTTTTTTCTTTTCAAAGCTACTTGTGTGGGTGGCACAAATAGTGCTGCAGGCCCACTAGTAGCATTTGCATTACCAGCCCTGGCACGCATAGTGCACTTTACTAGGGACTTTACTAGTAAGGCAAACATACCAATCCTGGACAACCAATTACCATTACACTTTATACAGGGAACACTTGCACTTTGACACTGTTTAGCAGTGGCAAAGTGTCCAAAGCATCTAAGTTGGCAACACAATGTCAGAAAAAAGGTCTAGGGGAAAAGAAAAAAGTTTAGGGAACTTTAGCCAAAAGGACCAAGTCCCACAGCTATAATAAGAGCTAAAAGTTTAAACAGTAACATCTCAGAGCACATACTTTCTAAATTTGAGTGAAAAAAGTGTATGTCTACTCATAAAATATGGCACCTGAGTTTTGAACAAGCTATGTCAGACATTGCACAATTCCTTCTTTTAGTAGACATCACAACCTCTGCAACGGAATGATAGAGCATAACTAAAGGATTTCTCTACTACTATCCGAACCAACCACGTTTAGATATATAAAATACATCAGACAATAGATGTAGAATTACACTCATACGTCATTTACAACACCATAAAGTCCCTTAAACTACACAGACTGGCGTTGCCATTTCAAAATAACACCTAGAGGATTGAGGTTACCCAAATATAAAGCAGCAACTCTTCACATATCTCTCTTGTAAGTCTCACCATATTCCTGAAAGCATGCATGCATGTCTCTGTGCCTTTTGTAAGTGACAAAATATATCAAAGAAACATACAGATAATTCTATACCTGTGTTTTCCCACAGACTCATACGAAGTAGCCTAATCACTATTCCCTCTGCCAACATTTCTTAAACCTCACTTTTGTGCTGCAGCTTCACTATTCTGCGACTACTCTGGGTGTTGGGCCTACCCAAATATAAAGCAGCAACCCTTCTCATAAGTCTGTTGTAAGTCTCACCATATTCCTGAAAGCATGCATGCATGTGTATGTACCTTTTACAAATGCCATCATATATAAAACAAACATATAGATAGATGTATGCCTTTCTTTTAAACATCTAGCAACTTCAGATGCATAACACATATGAGAATACATGTGCAAGTAGAGACATACCTCAGTCACAACACCATGCAGACCTTAAAATTTGAGAGACAGCACTTCACATTTCAAGCAGACACTGAAAATTATGCGGTACATTTGGAGTGTACCTTTCCACAGACTCATACGAAGTAGCCTAATCACTAATCCCTCTACCAACATGTCTTAAACCTCACTTTTGTACTGCAGGTTCACTATTCTGCGACTACTCAGAATGTTAGGCCTAGCCAAATATAAAGCAGCAACCCTTTGCATATCTCTGCTATAAGTCTCACCATATTCCTGAAAGTATGCGTGCATGTGTCTGTTCCTTTTGCTAGTGGCATTATATATAAAACAAACATACAAATAGAAGTATGTCTGTCTTTTATATGTGTAGCATCTTAGATGCATAACACATATGAGAATACATGTGCAAGGAGATACATACCTCAGTCACAACTCCATGCAGACCTTAAAATTTGAGAGACAGCACTTCACATTTCAAGCAGACACTGAAAATTATGCGGTACATTTGAAGTGTACCTTCCCACAGACTCATACGAAGTAGCCTAATCACTATTCCCTCTGCCAACATCTCTTAAACCTCACATTTGTGCTGCAGCTTCACTATTCTGCGACTACTCAGGGTGTTGGGCCTACCCAAATATAAAGCAGCAACCCTTCTCATAAGTCTGTTGTAAGTCTCTTCATATTCCTGAAAGCATGCATGCATGTGTATGTACCTTTTACAAGTGCCATCATATATAAAACAAACATATAGATAGATGTATGCCTGTCTCTTATACGTCTAGCAACTTCAGATGCATAACACATGAGAATACATGTGCAAGTGGAAACATACCTCAGTCACAACACCATGCAGACCTTAAAATTTGACAGACAGCACTTCACATTTCAAGCAGACACTGAAAATAATACGGTATATTTGAAGTATACCTTTCCACAGACTCATACAAAGTAGCCTAATCACTAATCCCTCTACCAACAAGCCTTAAACCTCACTTTTGTACTGCAGGTTCACTATTCTGCGACTACTCAGAACGTTAGCCCTAGCCAAATATAAAGCAGCAATTCTTTGCATATCTCTGCTATAAGTCTCACCATATTCCTGAAAGTATGCCTACATGTGTCTGTTCCTTTTGCTAGTGGCATCATATATAAAACAAACATACAAATAGATGTATACCTGTCTTTTATATGTATAGCATCTTCAGATGCATATTACATATGAGAATACATGTGCAAGTGTAAACATACCTCAGTCACAACACTATGCAGACCTTAACATTTTAGAGACAGCACTTCACATTTCAAGCAGACACTGAAAATTATGCGGTACATTTGGAGTGTACCTTTCCACAGACTCATACGAAGTAGCCTAATCACTAATCCCTCTACCAACATGTCTTAAACCTCACTTTTGTACTGCAGGTTCACTGTTCTGCGACTACTCAGAATGTTAGGCCCAGCCAAATATAAAGCAGCAATCCTTTGCATATCTCTGCTATAAGTCTCACCATATTCCTGAAAGTATGCGTGCATTTGTCTGTTCCTTTTGCTAGTGGCATTATATATAAAACAAACATACAAATAGATGTATGTCTGTCTTTTATATGTGTAGCATCTTAGATGCATAACACATATGAGAATACATGTGCAAGGAGAGACATACCTCAGTCACAACTCCATGCAGACCTTAAAATTTGAGAGACAGCACTTCACTTTTCAAGCAGACACTGAACATTAGGCGGTACATTTGAAGTGTACCTTCCCACTGACTCATACGAAGTAGCCTAATCACTAATCCCTCTGCCAACATCTCTTAAACCTCACTTTTGTGCTGCAGCTTCACTATTCTGCGACTACTCAGGGTGTTGGGCCTAGCCAAATATAAAGCAGCAACCCTTCTCATAAGTCTGTTGTAAGTCTCACCATATTCCTGAAAGCATGCATGCATGTGTATGTACCTTTTACAAGTGCCAACATATATAAAACAAACATATAGATAGATGTATGCCTGTCTCTTATACGTCTAGCAACTTCAGATGCATAACACATATGAGAATACATGTGCAAGTGGAAACATACCTCAGTCACAACACCATGCAGACCTTAAAATTTGACAGACTGCACTTTGCATTTCAAGCAGACACTGAAACTTATACGGTATATTTGAAGTGTACCTTTCCACAGACTCATACGAAGTAGCCTAATCACTAATCCCTCTACGAACATGTCTTAAACCTCACTTTTGTGCTGCAGGTTCACTATTCTGCGACTACTCAAAATGTTAGGCCTAGCCAAATATAAAGCAGAGATCCTTCGCATATCTCTGGTATTAGTCTCACCATATTCCTGAAAGTATGCGTGCATGTGTCTGTTCCTTTTGCTAGTGGCATCATATATAAAACAAACATACAACTAGATGTATACCTGTGTTTTATATGTGTAGCATCTTCAGATGCATATTACATATGAGAATACATGTGCAAGTGGAAACATACGTCAGTCACAACACCATGCAGACCTTAACATTTGAGAGACAGCACTTCACATTTCAAGCAGACACTGAAAATTATGCGGTACATTTGGAGTGTACCTTTCCACAGACTCATACGAAGTAGCCTAATCACTAATCCCTCTACCAACATGTCTTAAACCTCACTTTTGTACTGCAGGTTCACTATTCCGCGACTACTCAGGGTGTTGGGCCTACCCAAATATATATGCAGCAACCCTTCTCATAAGTCTGTTGTAAGTCTCACCATATTCCTGAAAGTATGCGTGCATGTGTCTGTTCCTTTTGCTAGTGGAATTATATATAAAACAAACATACAAATAGATGTCTGTCTGTCTTTTATATGTGTAGCATCTTAGATGCATAACACATATGAGAATACATGTGCAAGGAGAGACATACCTCAGTCACAACTCCATGCAGACCTTAAAATTTGAGAGATAGCACTCCACATTTCAAGCAGACACTGAAAGTTATGCGGTACATTTGAAGTGTACCTTCCCAAAGACTCATACGAAGTAGCCTAATCACTAATCCCTCTGCCAACATCTCTTAAACCTCACTTTTGTGCTGCAGCTTCACTATTCCTTGACTACTCAGGGTGTTGGGCCTTACCAAATATAAAGCAGCAACCCTTCTCATAAGTCTGTTGTAAGTCTCACCATATTCCTGAAAGCATGCATGCATGTGTATGTACCTTTTACAAGTGCCATCATATATAAAACAAACATATAGATAGATGTATGCCTGTCTCTTATACGTCTAGCAACTTCAGATGCATAACACATGAGAATACATGTGCAAGTGGAAACATACCTCAGTCACAACACCATGCAGACCTTAAAATTTGACAGACAGCACTTCACATTTTAAGCAGACACTGAAAATAATACGGTATATTTGAAGTATACCTTTCCACAGACTCATACAAAGTAGCCTAATCACTAATCCCTCTACCAACAAGCCTTAAATCTCACTTTTGTACTGCAGGTTCACTATTCTGCGACTACTCAGAACGTTAGCCCTAGCCAAATATAAAGCAGCAATTCTTTGCATATCTCTGCTATAAGTCTCACCATATTCCTGAAAGTATGCGTGCATGTGTCTGTTCCTTTTGCTAGTGGCATCATATATAAAACAAACATACAAATAGATGTATACCTGTCTTTTAAAACAAACATATAGATAGATGTATGCCTGTCTCTTATACGTCTAGCAACTTCAGATGCATATTACATATGAGAATACATGTGCAAGTGTAAACATACCTCAGTCACAACACCATGCAGACCTTAACATTTGAGAGACAGCACTTCACATTTCAAGCTGACACTGAAAATTATGCGGTACATTTGAAGTGTACCTTTCCACAGACTCATACGAAGTAGCCTAATCACTAATCCCTCTGCCAACATCTTTTAAACCTCACTGTTGAGCTGCAGCTTCACTATTCTGCGACTACTCAGGGTGTTGGGCCTGCCCAAATATAAAGCAGCAAACCTTCTCATAAGTCTGTTGTAAGTCTCTCCATATTCCTGAAAGCATGCATGCATGTGTATGTACCTTTTACAAATGCCATCATATATAAAAACAAACATATAGATAGATGTATGCCTGTCTTTTATAAGTCTAGCAACTTCAGACACATAACACATTTGAGAATACATGTGCAAGTGGAAACATACCTCAGACACAACACCATGCAGACCTTAAAATTTGAGAGACAGCACTTCACATTTCAAGCAGACACTGAAAAAATACGGTATATTTGAAGTGTACCTTACACAGACTCATACAAAGTAGCCTAATCACTAATCCCTCTACCAACATGTCTTAAACCTCACTTTTGTGCTGCAGGTTCACTATTCTGCGACTACTCAGAATGTTTGGCCTAGCCAAATATAAAGCAGCAATCCTTCGCATACCTCTGCTATAAGTCTCACCATATTCCTGAAAGTATGCATGCATGTGTCTGTTCCTTTTGCTAGTGGCATCATATATAAAACCAACATACAAATAAATGTATACCTGTCGTTTATATGTATAGCATCTTCAGATGCATAACACATATGAGAATACATGTGCAAGTGGAAACATACCTCAGTCACAACACCATGCAGACCTTAAAATTTGACAGACAGCACTTCACATTTCAAGCAGACACTGAAAATTATGCTGTATATTTCAAGTGTACCTTTCCACAGACTCATACGAAGTAGCCTAATCACTGATCCCTCTGCCAACATCTCTTAAATATCACTTTTGTTCTGCAGCTTCACTATTCCGCGACTACTCAGGGTGTTGGGCCTACCCAAATATATATGCAGCAACGCTTCTCATAAGTCTGTTGTAAGTCTCACCATATTCCTGAAAGCATGCATGCATGTGTATGTACCTTTTACAAGTGCCATCATAAATAAAACAAACATATAGATAGATGTATTCCTGTCTTTTATACGTCTACCATCTTCAGATGCATAACACATATGACAATACATGTGCAAGTGGAAACATACCTCAGTCACAATGTAGGAAGGTGGAATCTGACTATATGGTTGCCCCCACTTTTTTCCTGGTGTTTTGCTGGTTTATGACTTAGTTGGACTGGGATCCTGCTATTCAGGGCCCCAGTCTATCTGCTTTCTCTGTAAAATGGTTTCCATGTGCCTTAGGCACATCTCTAATTGGAATCTGGAGTGCCCTTATAAGTCCCTAGTATATGGTATACTATGTACCCAGGGCATAGGTACCTCAGAGGCCTACCAGGGGCTGCAGCATGTATTATGCCACCCCTGGAAGGCCATCCAAAATGACACCACAGGTCTGCTACTGCAGCCTGGGTAAGGTGGTGCATGCACCCCTTACTGTGATATAGGTTGCCTATATCACTACATACCTACACACATATAAACCTATAAGTCACTCCTATGGCAGGCCTTGTCAATCCTGAAGGTAGAGTGCATGGTTCCTATGTGAGAGGGTGCCCCTGCATGAGCAGGGCCCCTCTGCAGCGGTCGGAGACCCTTCTCTGATGCTGTTTGTAGTGCAGCCTGACCATATACTCTTAAGCGCATTATAACCTCGCGTTAAATGCTAACTTTGGGATGGCTGCACGGAAACATGTCGTGTTTGGTGTCAAACATCTTGGAATACTACCCCCCCGCCAGTTCTGGCGGCGGGGGTAGCATTCCACCCTTCTAGAGGGAGAGACATGTACACACTGGCTTGCCCGGTAACTTCTTTCCAAAGCCCTGGCATCACAAAATGGATGCTGCTGCCACAGACACAAGTCTGGCCTCCTGCTGCTGACAGAAACTCCGGCAGGGGAGGCCTGGACAATATGTTTCCTGTCTCAGGGAGGTGTAACCACCTTCCCAGACAGGATAGTGTGTATTGGGGCTGGGCGGGAGCACTCTCTGGTGCTTTGAAGTCCTGCACTGGGGGCACATTTTGTGTCCCTGTGCATACCCCAGTTCAAACCGGTTCAGGGGCTTCCAGCCCCTGCTCTGGTGCGAACTGGACAAAGGGAAAGGGGTGTAGCCACCCCTCTGCCCTGACCCACCCATAGGTGGGACCACAGAGTAAGTCCAACCCCTAAACTTAGTATAAGTATGGGACCCCAGTCCTTAGGACTTTAGATTATCCCTGGACGAAACTCTTACACAGAATCCTGGACCTTCGGCGCTCTACTTAAAGATTAGAGGACAGAAGAATCTCCCTTGGGGTCAAGGAGTGACTCCCCTGCTTGGCAGGCACCAAAGAAGCAATTGTCCGGTCTGCATCGCTGAAGCTCCTGTCGGACGCCGAAGTCTTTGCATCACCAGAGGTGGATTTCCAGACTTCCCCGAGGCTGCCCTGAGTCTCCAGCAAAGCTGAGGCCCGTAGCTGTCGTGGGTAACATGGAACCATGACCCCTGGACACCGCACGCATTTGCAAGTGCATCCTCTTCTGGGTCTCCCACGAAGTCGTGCTTTGGGCTCCGAGTAGCTCCAGCCTCCAGCACCAACTGCACCGAAGATCACTGGCCTCCACTCCACGAGTGTCCTGTGAGCCAGTTCCACGTGCACCGTCTCAAGGCTCCTTTGCGGTCGCTAGCCCGTTGGCTAGTAGCCCTTCACGAAGGCCAATCTTTTTCTACTTGGGCTCCCTGGTTGCTCCAGGCTTGCCCTCACTTACCCTTGCTGGGTGAGTTCCTCAGACCTTGCTGGTCTGCACCATCGTCAATCTTCATCTTCATCGAGACTTGCCATTGCCAAGGCCTGTTGGGTCCAATCCGGTCGCCGACACCTCAGCACTCGACAGACATCATGTACCAGCCCGAATCCTGCTCCTAGTCACCGACAACACCTCCTGGACTATGTGGCTGAAGAGTCAAGATGACCGTCAACCTACCTGAAGCACTCGACATCGGTGGGCATCTGCTCATCGCCTTCCCGGTCACTGGCTAGTGACCCAGACTCTGTCCCCTCTGCTTTCAGGTTCTTCAGATCTCCGATCCACTCTTGGATCCACCCGGACACTTTTCACTTGGTCGCCAGCAGCACTTTGCAGCAGATCGCCATTCAAATCGATGACGAAACCCGACCCCGAAAGGCACCTATGCACCCGGCTTCCCTGGGTAAGGTAACAAGAGTACTCCGGTGCTCCCGTGGGTAGAGACTCTAGAACGACCTAGTTCTCAAAGGGTTTGCTCCAAGTCCTTCTTTAAGTGTCCCTTTTCTTTAAATTCCAAACGGCGACTTTCTCCATAGAAGTTACCGGCGATTCGCGGCTGTGTTACTACACTGCACGCGTCCCCCGTGGGTCCCCTGTGTCACTACCTTGGGTGGTTCCTTGTGGTCCAAGCACTTCTACAGGCTCTAGGCCTAGTGTCTAGCTCAGTCGTGGTTCTTATACCACTTTATTGGTATATGGTTCGGTACGCCCTAGGGCCCAAACGTGTATTTGTGCTATTACTGTGTTTAAATAACTTATAACTTATGTACTTCGAACTCTAGCCTCATAAAGAGACTAGAGGGGTGTGTTTAGTAATAAATACATATATTTTGAATATATACCTGGTGTGGTGCTCTTTCATTTGGTCACTCAAGAGATTATAGACTGGTAAAACAAGCTGCTTTACATTCCTTCAAGACTTAGCCTGAAGGCTGCTCTCCATAGCTACCACTAGGATAGCTTTCAATAAAGGTTGTCTTTAACCTATCTCCAATAAGGGGTTGTTTGGACTGGTGCAAGGTGCCCACTATAATTAGTGGACAGCATATACCAGGCCAACTTCTCACACACAACACCATGCAGACCTTAAAATTTGACAGACAGCACTTCACAGTTCAAGCAGACACTGAAAATTATACGGTATATTTGAAGTACACCTTTCCACAGACTCATACGAAGTAGCCTAATCACTAATCCCTCTACCAACATGTCTTAAACCTCACTTTTGTACTGCAGGTCCACTATTCTGCGACGACTCAGAATGTTAGGCCTAGCCAAATATAAAGCAGAAATCCTTCGCATATCTCTGCTATATAAGTCTCACCGTATTCCTGAAAGCATGCATGCATGTGTATGTTCCTTTTACAAGTGCCATCATATATAAAAGAAACATATAGATAGATGTATGCCTGTCTTTATACGTCTACCATCTTCAGATGCATAACACATATGACAATACATGTTCAAGCAGAGACGTACCTCAGTCCCAAGTACATGCACATCTTAAATTTTGACAGACTGCACTTCCAATTTGAGAGCGACACCTAAAATTATGCGTTGTACTTCAATTGTACATTTCCGCACACTAATACAAACTACCGTAACCGCTTATCCATCTTTCAATATACACATATTACTATACACAATCTATTTCAATCATCTTTTAAGTACAATAAAACAAAGTACAATACACATCTCTACATTTAATGACATATTTCAAACATCACAGTTCTTGAGTAATTTTTAAAGTTGGAAAATAAAGCTAATACATAATACACCTCACAAATTTGTAATTCACCTTTAAATAGTATTGTAGAATAAGAAATATCAGAAACTCATAAAAGATTTTCTTTTGCACACAATCAATGTAATGCACCACTCTCAAAAAGGTAAAACCAGTAATGGCAAACTTTCCCTCTCTTTCTCCACACAAATAAATGTAAGTAACAAATCACATTCTTTCCTACATTATTTCAAATTGGGAACCGCATTTCTATTGGTTAGACATATTAACCCTTACCAACTGACTTCTAAAAGTGCCCAAACTGGTTCTGTAATTTTTCTGGAGTCGTGACTTCACCACGGTGCAGCAGTGTAGCGTCGCGATGGAGCCGCGAATCCATACGTGAGTTCAAAATCCTATTACTAATAATACTAGTATTATTTTTTAAGAACACACCACTACTAAATATACTACTGATTTGGGAAATCTTACTTTAATAACATATCACTCATATATAAATTACAATTTCAGATTTTAAAAACACAGTTGACTTTCAACCCTTCCCCCATTCTGCTTAATCCCAGTTTCCATAGTAACAGTTTCTGCAACATTTAACTGTACTGACAGGTCACAAGTTCAACATATTTTCAAGTTCACTACAGCAGCTTACAAATGCAAATAGCAGGTGTGGTTGACTTTTGCAAAATATTACCTTATCCTATCTGCTGTACCTTTGAAACATTTTTAAATAACCAATTAGAAACATGCTTCTTCAAGAAAATAACATCCTATTTTTGAGTGTACAATGTTCATGAACAATATATGGATTGTACCGAGAGGACCTTCCTTTCTCCAAAATCTATTTGTCTGGTATGAACCTGCCAGACAACTTCGTTCCACAGGGGCCAGTCTCCTGACAGTACCTAGAATTTGATCATCTCACTGGGGTGGTCGCAGCTTTCTCTACGGCACCTCTAAACTCTGGAATACACTCCCAATCGAGCTCAGAAGTGCTAACTCCCTCACCATCTTTAGGAAAGGGCTAAAAACCTGGTTATTCCAGAATTAGACGCCGGTCGGGCCTACTGTGTTCTCAGCGCCAAGACACCCCCGGGTATTCGTGCGCTTTATAAATCCCATTAACATTAACATTAAAGTGGCACCAATTGATGCCTTTGGTTAAAACCTTTTTGCATCTCCAACCCCCTGCCCTCATGATTGTGCACTGTGGTGGCAATGACCTAGGCACATTGACTAGAGTAGGACTGGAAATGCTCATGAAGGAAACCTTTGCACAATTGATGTTGCTTTTCCCTCAAACTGTCTTTGTATACTCTAATATATGCCAAAGACAGAAATGGAAGTGGTCAAATCAATTCTGTCCACAGATTGAGAAAGCTTGAAAGAATGTCAATAAAGCTGTTTCTGCTTACCTCAGAGACCATAGGATGGGCTCCATCTATAACAACAATGTACATTTTGATATGGATGACATCTACAGAAGTGATGGCGTACACTTCACAGATCAAGGGAACAGAGTCTTTCTCAATCTTAAGCTGTGCATCCGCACTTACATGTAGCTACAACAAACTCATAATGAAAACAAGGGTTCTTTTTAGAACCACCCTGCTACACAATAGTGAATCTTATTTTTTTTAAACATACATATTTGTTATTATTTTTTGTGAGTCACAAGATGGCTGCCAACACTTCTTGGTTTCAAGTGTTGGCAGCCAATCAGAATGAAGCTCGTGATCGGGAGGGTTCGCGAATCCACGGCGATCAACAGATATCGATATTTTTTTATTTTTTTATTTTTCAGGAACTACTGAATGGATTTACACCATTTAAAAAAAAGGTCGCTTTCTGAGCTACCTTTTTGCCAAATTTGGTGTAATTCCGTTCAGCAGTTCGGGCTGTAGCCTGTTTCAACATTTCATATGAAAATTAACATGGAGAAAACGCATTTTGGGACCCCCCTTTTTTCTCAGCCCCCACTTGACAAATCACCCCGAAACTTTCAAGACAGGAGCTGACCGGAGCGCCCCATTAGTTTTGAAAATTTCACATAGATTTGTCAAACGGCGCCAAAGATATTGGCAAATCAAAAAACGCTTTTCCTATGGAAATTTGGTTCTAACTATAACTACCTACTGGCGACTGCCAGTAGGTAATATATATATATATATATATATATATATATATATATATATATATATATATATATATATACACACACAATTAAATCTCTTCAATCAATCTTTCTGTCGCTATAATTGTTCAACTTAATCTTGTCATGGGAAACTGGGTACTGTCACCATCAATGCACAGGATCTGCATCGACGGTAGAGAGACAATAGAGATCCCTGATGCTTCAAAACCAGTCATTTTCAACATGTAGAGCTGTTGACCGATGAGCTAAATGCCAAAAATGAGAAGATTCTCCGGTAATAGACTTCCCAGGGCACTGGGCAGTCATCATGTGTCCCTTGATAGACACCACATGAAATGGTTCTGCATCAAATGGAGCATCAGATTTTCTTTTCTGCATTTGGCATGCAAGCACTCAATCTCCTTTCACAAAGACGATGTTCTACGCATGTTGTCTTTCATCAGCATACAATTTCATCTTTTGTTTGTGAACCAAGTCCTTTGTACGAGTGGTATTCTCATTTCTCTCTCTCTGATTGGTCTATTGTGGCAAATTGGTTGTCATTGCTCTCCAAACATCAATGTAGCAAGACTCTCCCCTGTAATCGAGTGAGGTGTCGAACAATAAGCCCTTATGATAGAGTTTAACAAGGTTTTTAAGTCGAGCTTCTCAAGAGTAGCATGCTGCACTGTTTTCTTTAGCATATTCATAAAGCGCTCAACAAGTAAGTTGGCCTGCGGCCACAGAGGTGTGCTCTTCTGATGCTTTATATTTAGATGCTCTAAGAAATCTCTGAACTCTCGATGGTTGAAAGGTTGACCATTGTCAGATTTAACTATGGCTAGAACACTCCATGTCGCAAAGATGCCATCTAGTCTCTTAATGACTCGGTTGTGTGTAGTCGATAAGAGATCTTCAATTAAAGGAAATTATGAGTATTTATCCACAATCACCATCAGGTGATGTTCATTGTCAAGAGGACCAAAAAAGCCAATGGCTACTCTCTCCCATGCTTGCTTCGAAGTTCCGACATGTTCAAGGTGTGTTGAGTAACTTTTGTAGAAAGGCAGTTGCAAAGATGACAGGCCTTTAATTCCTTTTCAACCCTCTCATTGAGATAAGGAAGCCAGACTAGGTCTTGGAGACCTCGTTTTGTGGCAACAATTCCACAATGTCCTTCATGGGCCACTTCAATTATTTTCTGTCACAGACCCTCCAGAATCAGGATTCTCGACCCTCATATTATAACTACTTCCTGAATTATGGACAGTTTATTTTGACAATTTTTTAATTTTTATATTCACCATCACTTGTGAGAGGTCGAGTGTGTTGGTTCCATGACTGATGTGTAATTATGTCTTTCAACTTCAGCATGTCACTACCATGGCTCATGGCAGTGATAATCTGGGCTCACGAAATGGCAACTGGTATGTCTGATTTTTCAATGAAATTGATATAAGCTTCAGTGGTCTTGGATGGATTACTGTAACTTTGTATAGGCCCTCTGGAAAAGTAGTCAGCAGGGTTCTGATTCTTTCCTGGATGATGCACAATGTTATCATTGTACTCTTGTAATCGTAGTCCCCATCATTCTATGCAAGGAGGCATCTTGGCCTTTGGATTGTCAAATATAGTCAGTAAAGCTTGATGATTAGTTACCAGCATAAAAGGCTTTCCGTACAATAATAGATGGAAATGTTCACAAGCCCACACCACGGATAACTTCCTTTTTCAGGTTGTGAATAAGCACGTTCGGTTTGTGACAAACTTCTACTTGCATATGCCACAATATGTCTTTGAGCATTCGGGTGTCCGATGTGCTGTGCGACGATAGAGCCTAATGCGACTGGGCTAGCATCAACCACAGCCTCTGTATGAAGCTTCAGATTGAAGTATGCCATTTCAGCAGCATTCTAAATGACTTGTTTGATTTTCATAAAACGTTTCTCACATTCATGTGACCACTGAAAGGAAACATTCTTTTATGTCAATTCTCTCAATGGAGCGCTTACAATGGCAAAGTCTCGTATATAAATGGAACAGTAACTGACCATGCCAAGAAAGAAATGCACCATAGAAACATCTTGTGGGGAATCAGCATTTGACAGCAATTGTACTTTAGCAGGATCGGGTGTCTTACCTCTATCAGAAAAGATATGGCCAAAGAATTTTAGCTATGTCTTATAAAATTCACACTTGTCTGCATTCAAAGTCAAACCTGAATCAGCAAGTAAACAACATATTTGTGTGACAGCTTTATCATGTTCTTTTTGTGTAGCTCCAAAATTCAATATGTCATCACTATAATTGAACGCATTTATGACAGGCTTTACGATACGAATAACGTCTTGAAAAAGTTCTGCAGAAAACGTTTGTATCGAAACAGACCAACATGTGCAGAAAAGGTTACAATGTACCTTCAGTTTTCTTTGAGGTCCAACTGATGATAACCTTTATTCAAATCAAGGTGAGAGAAGACTATTGCACCATTAAATTGCGTTATCATGTGGCAATGTGTGGACCTGGATGTTGTTCTAATTCAATTGCTGGTGTTGGACCACACCGAATGCTCAATGATGTCATGCTTCTTCTAAATGAAAAGCAATTTGTCTATGTCTTTGAGAAACAGGACAGCTGTCCTCATTAATATGCAACATTACTTTCATCGTCTTAAGCTTTCCTACACCATGAACCAATGAAGGGAATTGACTTACTATTTCATAGTGAGCATTCATTTTGGGGTTTATGGAAATCAGTCTCATATCTGCTGCTGTTCTGAAACTGAGTAGACAGGCACTGGACGCTATACTTTGAAGCACATAGATGGGTGCTTGCACCTTCCGTTTCTTGTTTCATTGTCGCTACAAATGAACCTTGACTTTTTGAGGGTGTCAATGCAGCCCAGATATACACTTTGGTTTTCGATGGAGTGAGTTGCGGTAATGGAGACAATTCATTATATTTCTCCTCAGGCATAATATTTACTGATCCACCACTGTCAATAATGAAAGGTATCGAACAACCATTGTTTTTCGCTATCATTTTTGGACAATGTTTGAATGACTCTGGTGCTTTGGCATGTTGACTTTTGTTTGACTGTCATTTTTCTTCACATGCAGCTAGTCCTACATGCGTACACTTTTCTAAGGTAAACATCATCATGGCACAACCATCTTCTTCACTTTCACTTGATAGTGATAGATACTGTTTGATGATGATTTAGATGATAATCAAATGTGTTCCATGTCGATTTGTCTTAACTGATGTCGCCGCTTAGCCTTGTGGGTGTGCGGCAAACGTTGCTTCCGGAATATTCCGGTGGCCATTTTGTCTTCGTGCCATGACACATATGCTTTTTTCTTTGCTTTGCAAACTGACAGGAAAGAGTTCTCCTTCCCACAGCCTTTACATATCTGTCCAATGGCAAACATGTACCTTCATGTGGAAACCAATATCCATATCTAGAACACAACTTTTCTTTACGTGTAGACATCACTTTATGTCGTTTAGACTTTTGCTTCGGCTTACTTTTCACACTCATGGCTGATTCATTTTGGGCACCTCCATGTCAGCAGCTTATCTATCAGCGAACTCTTTGGCTGTGGCAGCCATTAACACTCGCTCCAGAGTAAGAGTTTCTCTCAGCATTCATTGTGTGAATTAATCTGGCAAGCATCCATCTATAATTCTAAGATGCATAGCTTCTTCACCATTAAATTAGTTGAACTTACAATGTTTGATGAGAGTGTCGAGACTCTCCACAAATTCATCAACGGTTTCACCAACTTTCTGTCATTCTTGACTGAATATGTATCTTTTGTAATGAACATTGGGCATTGGATTAAACTTCGGGATTCAAAGCTTCTTTAATCTGATGTTATGTGACTTCTTCATCAGTTCACTGCATTTTCTTTTATTACTTCTTTTACACCATCACCAGCAAGATTTTAAAGATACTTGCTAATCATCTTTGCTATCAATCTCTTCAAGTGCATCAATGAAATCATCAAATGTCTCTATCCAAGCAGTCCATCTATTGCCAATATTTTGCTTTTTAGTGGTATCGAAAGGTGGCTGTGGTTTCAGGAAAGTGGCAGCATTGTAATGCTGTATGGGAGGTGCTGACATTAAAGGTGGATCTCCTTCATATATTTTCAGCTGTCCACTAGGACCTGCGTCATCTGTGCCATCTTTGAGGCCCTGCAAACGGATCGGCCTCCGGATCGTCCTGACAGTATGCAGGACTCTGCGCTTATTCTTGGTCTCCATCAGAGCCATTCACTTTTTGGAGACTTCTGGAGTTGTTCTGAGCCACCACCTGGCAGCTTTTTTGGTGTGCCACTTCAGATAGTGGATATCTCAGTAAGCACAACCCCTATGCTTCTTCTTGGGTCTCCTCACCCATGCTGAGGCATATGGCAATATGCTTGTTTGTTAATTGATCTGTCAGCCAGTGCTTTTATATATTTTATTCATATTTGGCTACTTGAGTCTTTAACGCTTTTTTCTGTTCCCGTACGTATCCACCTTTGGCAATAACGCTTCGTATAACATATAACTTTATATTGCATGGCAGCGCAGTACCATTATGTATGTCCTGAACAGCAGGTTCTCGTCCAACGATGTGTAGATTCTCTGCAAAGCTGTTGTTATCTTCATCTGCTTCACAGTGGCTGGAACAGCGCTTTGACTCCACATGCCCATTTTCCTTTAAGGAAAACGGGTTGCATTAAAAAAAAAAAAAAAAGACTGCTTTATTTAAAAGCAATCACGGACATGGTGGTCTGCTGACCCCAGAAGGCTACCATCCCATGATTTTAGTGATTCCCAATGGGTCTCAAATTGCGACCTACCTCATTAATATTCATGAAGTAGGTCGTGCAGTTTCATACATTAGGAATAGAGATTACCTAATTGTGATTCACAGAACATCGCAATTAGGTAATCTCTATTTCAAATATTGGTACAAGTGGCCCTTTATGTTAATTTGCAAATTTGCATCAGATGTCCATATGGAAAAATTTCAACCTGGTGGAAAATATAAATAGGTACATTTTAGACATACACATATAACTTGAAAACCCTCAATTGTCATGGGTTTCCAAGAATACTCATAGTATTCACATAGAACTCATTAAAAAAAATAGAAATTTGATTCAAACATAAGACTAATCAGACAGAATTTCAGTCTGCCTTATCTGTCAGAATTGGGCCAGCAGTTTTGATCCACAATCATTTGCACAGGACTAGTTTATTTTTTCACTGCAGTTTCTAATCACATTAACTCACACATAACTTAAAATCGACATACATTTGTGTGTTATAGTGTGGAAAACTAGGCCCAGCTACGAGCCAAGGAAAAAGGTATGAGAAAGAGAAGCTTCACTGTTTTCAAATCCTGAAAATACGCTAAAGAGGTTGGCTGGATGCACTTATAAATTCCTCAATCAATTTGATGCATGAACGCTAGAAAAGTGGTACCAGACTGTGAACATAAGGCTGGTAGTTAAGCCGTAAAGTGGTGCTCAGATACCTCCGGGTATTCGTGCGCTCAATAAGTTTTACTAACATAACATAACAAAGTGACCTCACAGTATTAGGAGGCGTGTGAGAGACAGCACAGCACTTATTAGGCATTCTCCTGCACCAGGTCACTGAAAAGTAGCCTGCTGAGGACAGTGGCTGTAGCAAGAATACAGCAGAGCGACTCAACAGGTTGTTCATTACATACGAGCATAGGAAAGCGTTTTGCTGGAGTTAGACTGGTGAATGATGACAGCGGTGCTGGCAGATGAATGAATGGACGTATATATTGTTAAAAAAACTTGGAGCAGACGGAAATTAGGCCACGGGGAAAGAAGGCCTATAAGTTCTATTGTCCTGGAGAAGTGCAAATGACTTGTTGCCCACCCATTAATGAGGGTTTGATGAAATAGGAAGCTGGCACACTGCTATATGTGAGGAGAGCTATGGTATTTTCTGGACTTGCAATAGGAGCCTGACAGGAAACAGCTCTGTGGACACTACATTAATAACCATTGTGGCCCAAGATCAGTAGGCCTACGTATACAAGCGAGATCTGAAATGTCACAGGTTCAATAAGCATTAATGGACCCCAAAGTGGACTCTAGTCAAACTGGATGAAGCTGGAGACAATTGCCCTTAAGAAGTCACTGACTTGATCAGCAAGCTGAAGTGATATGTGTGCAATGGGTGTTGCTGTGGGCATTCCACTGCAACACCCATTGCTTTTTGACGCTGCCCCAGATTACAAGAATGTGTAAATATGAGGCAGCACCAAAACTAACACCGTGAAGAAAAAAGGGCGTTAGATTGGCGCAACAAAGAGAAATACTTTATTTTCTGCAGCACATATAAAATGAGCAAGTCATGTTTAAACCTTCCTACACATAAACAATCATTCCCTGCAACACAGGCACCCTTGCACCATGGTGCAAGGAGACCTGCATTGCAGGAAATCATCCCTGCAATGAAAGCACCTTTGCACCACGGCACAAGGGTGTCTGTGTTGGCCCTAGGCTGAAATATTTAGCACCAGCGCAAGGGAAAACAAGGGTGCGCCATATACTTGCAAATATGGCGCATCCCTGCATTTTCAAAATGACGCAGCGTGGCGCTGCAAAAGTTGCCACAGCGTCATGCTGCGCCATTTCCTTGAAATATACCCCATAGTGGGGTATACACATGAGCTAACAGTACAGTAGACACTGAGACACTAAATCACTAACTGCAATCTGTGAGACTGTGGCTGGGACACTAACTACTGAATGATTTATAGTGCTAAATGGTGTGCAAGCTAGCTGCCACCAGAAGAGATCAGGCAGGTGATCCGGTGCAGCAAAGTTAAATTTTTAGGCTTTGACCCTTACTCTGGGGAAGGAAAAGGGAGCCCACATAATAAGGTGGAAAATGAAGACGCATGCCAGAAAGTTAATTCTGGTGAATTTAGCTTTGCAACTCTGAAATTATGTCCTGAATTTTGATTGCACTTATATGGAGGCGAAAATAAGAAAAATGCTGGTTCACATGTCCCTGCTCTGCCAAGACCTACAGAGTGCAGTCAATAGAGCAATCTGAGCAAGACAAAAGGATCTACAAAATAAAATGTTATGTTACATTATGTTACATTACGTTACACCTGTATACTATGTTATGTTTTGTTTTGTTATCATATATTTTTATGATGCAAAGTAAACTTTCCAACATAGCTGAACATTTATATTACCTCATAGAAAGATTTAAATTCATGGAAGTCCATCCCCTAATGACCATTGTCAGGGCTGACAGGATTCCAAAATAAGGTAGAGGGTAGAAATACACAGCTGATATGTGAAATGTTATTCAGGTCAATTGGGTAAAATGACAGCCTTTTAAATATTTTTTGAAGGAACAAACCAATTTCACTATGGCCAAGCCATCTCTGGGCACCCCACTGAGACCTCTAATAGAAATATGCAGAACTATAAGAATGGAGACAACATCCTTCAGACCACAAAGAACAAATGTTAATTCTACTTTGATTGAATAGAATAGTTGTGCTTTCCATTAATGTTATGTTATGTCATGTGATGATATATTGATTTGTATAGCACACTAATCTCCAAAGACGGCATCCATGCCCTCGAGCAGGTGTGAGGGCCCCAAGGGGCTTATACGATGAGCCAGGTCTTCAGCTTCTTGTGGAACTCTAGAAGTGAGGAGGAGGCTATGTTGTGTTTAGGGAAGTCATTCCATGTCTTGGTTACATGTAGGAGAATGAGTGACCTCCAGTTTTGCTTCTGTGGATGCAAGGAATGTGTGCAAGTAAGAGTGAGGCAGAACATAGGTATCTGTTGGGTTGGTGAAAGTGAATGTGGCTGTTCAGGTATTCTGGTCTTGTGTTGTGTAGGACTATGTATGTGTGCATGAGAAGTTTGAATTTGCTGCGCTTGTGAATGGGGAGCCAGTGAAGCTTTTTGAGGTGCGGTGTGATGTGGGTTTGGCGTGGCTTGGAAGGTTGAGTATGAGTTTTGTAGAGGTGTTCTGGATGATCTGGAGTCTGTGCAGGAGTTGTTTGGAGATTCCGGAGTATACAGTGTTGCTGTGGTCCAGTCCGCTAGTGATGAGTGCTTGTCTGACAGTTCTTCTGGTGTTCTGAGGCAACCATTTGAAGATCTTTTATAGCATGCATGGGATGCGGAAGCATGAGGTACACACTGTGATAACTTGAGCCATCATGTTGAGCTTGTTGTCTAGGATGATACCTAGATTTCTTGCGTAGTCTGTCGGTATGGGTATTGGTCCTAGCTCCGACAGCCACCAGGTGGAGTCCATGGGGAGGTCATGTTGCCAAAGACCTTCGCATCTGTCTTGTCAGAGTTGAGCTGCAGGCAGTTGGTTCATTTCCAGTCTGCTACCATGGTAAGCAGTTTGTGAAGTTGGTGGTGGTGGTGGTTGTCTTGTCTGTCAGGGAGAGGATGAGTTGGGTGTCTTCGGCGTAGGAGATGACAGTGATGTTTTGTGATCGGATGATGTTGGTGAGCGATGTCATGTATATGTTGAAAAGGGTGGAGCTAAGGGACGGTCCCTGTGGGACTCTGCATATTAATCTCTTGGTCTCTGATTTAAAGGGTGACAGCCTGACCCTCTGGGTTCTTCCTGTGAGGAAGGAACAGATCTATTTGAGAGCAGATCCCTCTATGCCAATCATGTGGAGTCTTCTGATGAGGGTGTTATCAGAGACAATGTCGAAGCCCGCGGAGAGGTCAAGCAGGATGAGGACTGCTGTTTTTCCTTAGTCCAGGGTGATTCAAATATTGTCAGTAGCTGCGATGAGTGCTGTGGTTCTTTCTGAATTCTGATTGCGCATTATCAAGAAGATAGTGAAGTTTGAGGTGGGTTGTGAGTTGCTTCTTTATGGCCTTCTCAATCACTTTGGCTACATAGAGTAGCAGGGAGATGTTCGGAATTTGCTCCAATTGATTTGGGTCGGCAGTGGGCTTCTTGTGTATGGTGTTTATTTCTGCATGTTTCCATTCCTCTGGAAAAGTGGCAGACTTTGTGGAAGTGTTGATGATGTGGGTCAGGGTGGTGCTGATTGCTGATGTTCCCAGGTTGTAGATGTAGTGAGGGCATGGATCAATTGAGGCCCCTGAGTGGATGGCCCGCATAAATGCTGATGTGTCATGTATGGGGAGGGTTGTCCATTTGGTCAGGCTGCCATCTTGGTTGGTGATGGGTAGGACAGCAACAAGTTCTCTGGGTTTGGGTTGGTGGGCGCAGTTACTGTGGATGTTTGCGATTTTGCTCTGGAAGAAGTTGGATAGATTGTCACAGAGTTGTTGGGAGGCAGCGATGTTGTCGACAGTGGCTATGGGTGAGGTGAAATCCTTAATGATTGAGAAAATATTCTTGCAGCTGTTGGAGCTTACTTCGATACGGCCCACTAGTGCTTTTCTTCTGTGAGGCTAGGTTGATCTGTGCTGAGAGTGCTGAGCCAGTCTGCTCCAGTGATTTTGCCCCAGCTGAGGCTTGAAATGCTGAATCTTGGCAGAGTGGTCAGTCCATGTGAGTGGTATGGTGGTGTTGTATTTGATGCTGTTGCTTGTGGGGAAGATGGGGTCCAGTGCATGTCCTACAGTGCGTGTTGGTTCTGGTATGAGCGAGTGAGTCTGATATCCCTCAAGCTTTAGAGGAGGGCTGTTGAGCAGGGGTCATTACGGTTTTCCAAGTGAAAGTTGAGATAACCACGGAGAATGTAGGCTCTAGAGTTGATGGTGAGAGGAGCGACGAAGTTGGTGATGAGATTGGTAAAGGAGGTGCATGGTCTGGGTGGTCAGTAGGAGAAGGTTCAGTTTAGGGTGAAGTTTTCAGAGATTTGCAGCTTGAACTGCAGGTGTTCCATGAATGGGGTGTTGCACATTTGATGTATTATTTGTAGGTGATAGCGAGTCATCCTCCTGGCTTTTGAAAGTGGTCCTGTTGAGCGATCTTATAATCTTGTAGCCCGCTGGGATTGCCATGGCGATATGGGGAGCTAATGAGGGGTTGAGCCAGGTATCTCTGATGAAGAGGATGTCAGGTACCCGCTACTCAGCAGGTCCCATATTTTGGTTGTGTGTTTGCTGAGTGATCATGTGTTGAGAAGCATGCATGTGAGTGGGTGTTGATGTGTGGGTTTGCTGTGGCGTGTGTTGTAGGGTGGGGGTGTAGGGATTGTTAGTGCTTGTTTATTGGGAGGGGTGTTGAGGGTGTTGTTAGTATTTGAGTGGATGGTGTGGGTGGGTGGTGCTGGAGAACGAGCAGTGGGTGCAGCTAAAAGCTCCTACTGTGGTGTGAGGTGTTGTCGTGTATTTCCTATAGTACCCCTGCAGGACCTGCGCGTTTGGATAACATAAACCGTGGGCTTGGTGTTATACTGATTTTGTGCACCCCCACCGCGTATGTTAGCCGGATTTGCATTAGCTAGCTCACAGTGCCACTAGAATCTCCTCTTATCGGGGAGAGATTAGTTTCTGGCAACCTTAGATCATGACAACCCAAATTTCTCAGAATCGTGGAAACAATGCACTACCTTTCGCTCAGTCACTCATGCTTACTTATTCGGTTTGTCTCAGAGAGTTACACAGAATAAACAGTCTGGGCGTTTCAGTAAGTATTTATTGAACAGTTGTTATTCTAGTGTAAAATATATGTGCTGCAGCAACCAGCAGACAATAGCAGAGATATATTATCAGCAGTACGATCAAAGTAAAAGGATAGAACAGTTCTACCATATTGCAATAATCATGAATACATACATGAATATAAAAGCATTATGAAAAGTGCGCGTACTCCTACGATGCCTAACTAGATGTACCTGAGTGTACCTAGCATATGTTTAGGTCTAAAAGCCTAAGAGCCAAGAATCCTTCTAGGATTTAGTCGAACCCCCATACCTGAATAGAGAGAGTGTGGGACCCCGTCCTGGTCTTGAGTTGGACACCCCGCAAGGGCTGTGTTAGACCGCTGTCAGCTGGAGCGACTGGTCAGTGTGTCAGCATGGAAGTCTCGGTTCCCTCTATCTTACCGTGGCAAGATGTGGTGTATTTATACCCTAAAGTGTCTCGTCCCTCAGTATGGTTTGTATTGGTCTTTGTTGGACATGAGGAAGGCGTCAGGGGTGAACTTTGTACATACATATTATGCGGGAGATGTAGCTGGTGAATGCTCATGCATAATTTATGAGTACATTGTAGACCTGTGTTCTGGGAAGACCTTGCAGTGTTCTAACCACAGACTAGATAACGTTCAGCCCTCAGAGGTCGTTGTGTATGGTAGGGAACTAATGTAGGTGAAAGAGCATGCCTATATTAGGAGCCATGACTATAATAGGGCATGTACGAGTATGACCATAACAGGGCATATACGAGTATGACCATAATATGGCATATACGAGTATGATCATAATAGGGCATATACGAGTATGACCATAATAGGGCATATACGAGTATTTCTACATTATGGCATATATGAATGGGTCTACATTAGGGCCGATATACGAAACATAACAGTGTAGCATAACAGCAGTTGGGAGAATGGCCTCCGGGGTCTAGCGTCCTGAGAAGGGCTGTGGAGTTTGCGGGGCGAGAATAAACCAGGGTTCCTGGCACTGGACACGTCCGTGTTGCAGCTGCCATTAGTTAGGTCCTGGGAAGGGGGGAGGAGTGCAGGGTGCTGTGATGTCATTTCCTGCGCTCATGAGTGATGTGAAATGTAGTCCTCTTGCTAGGCTTCTTCTTTTGAAGATGGTTCTGGAGGGAAAACCAGTAAGGTCACTTCCTGTCCAGATAGAGGATGGGAAAATCAGTGATGTCTCTTGCAGTGTAGATTGATGATGGGATATCTAGTTATGTAACTTTCTGTGCTGATGGATGATGGGAAATGAAGCCCTCTTGCTTGACCTCTTCTTTTAAAGACAGTTTGGGTGGAAAAACTGGTAAGGTCTCGCCCTGTCCAGTTGGATGATGGGAATTTCAGTCATGTCATTTCCTGTGCAGTTGGATGATGGGAGATACAGTGATGTCACTTTCTGTGCTGATGGGTGATAGGAAAGGAAGTCCTGTTGCTTGTCTACTTCTTTTAACAAAGATTTTGGCAAAAAAACAGTAAGTTCACTTCCCGTCCAAATTGATGATGGAAAATTCAGTGATGTTATCCTCTGTGTAGATGTATGATGGGAGATCTAGTGATGTCACTTCCTGTGCTGATGGGTGATGGGAAATGAAGTCCTCTTGTTTGGCTTCTTCTTTTAAAGACAGTTTTGGCAGGGGAACCATTAAGGTCACTTCCTGTCCAGATGGATGATGGGAACTTCAGTGATGTCACTTCCTGTGTAGGTGGATGATGGAAGATCCAGTAATGTCACTTCCTTTGCTGGTTGGTGATGGGAAAGGAAGTCCTCTTGCTTGGCTTCTTCTTTTAACGGCGGTTTTGGCAAGAAAACCAGTAAGGTCACTTCCTGTACAAATGGATGATGAAAAATTCATTGATGTCACTTGCTGTGTAGATGGATGATGGGAGATCCAGTGATGTCACGTCCTGCGCTGATGAGATTAACCTCTTCCGTGCTCATGATGGCCCCCGGCCGTCATGAGTCACGGTGGGCGTGTGCTCACGACGCGCAGGGGCCTTCCGAGCCACGCCCGCGATCGGAATGTCCAGCACCTGGGCGGAATTCCGGCCGCAGCGAAGCGGTTATCACTAAAGTAGTGATGAAGCAATGCAAAATATTTGACGAACTAAAACAAATGAAGGCAATAAACTTGCAATTCAAGTCAGACTGTATGCAGATTCTGAGATGCACCAGAGAATGGACATCTAGAAACAGGAACATTATGAATGGAAAGAACATCCAGAAAGCAAAATAGTTAAAAATGTAGAGACAAATGCAACTAATGCTAGTGTAACAGCAGGACGTATATTGACATTAGCTCAGAAAGACTATGAGTCAATGAAATCATGAGCAGGACTACTGAAATAATAAACATGAATTCAGTGATCAATAGTAGGATGTACCCAAAGTTGTAATGTTCTGTTGGTTCGGGGAAATATAAACAGCAACTCAAGGATGTTGCCAACAAGCATTTACATTAATAATGTCCTACTGGTAACTGGAAACTTGTTCAACGATTCAGAACAAAGTTACAGACATATGAAACTCAGGCTCCCGGACATCCAAGAGTTTATTGCCAACTTGGCAATTACGAGGTAACATAAATATAGAACAGTTAAGGCAAGGGCATGATACAGGGCAGTAAGAAAAGGCAAAAAATAGACAGACATAACGTGAGTCAGTGGAGCAAAAAAAGCACACAGATAAAATCAGAATACTGCATAAGACGGCCACAGCAGACAAGTGAGGACCTGGAGGGAACTACATCGCTGGTTGGCAAATTCAAGTTGTAATGAATACCCTGGCCACATCCAATAAACTTAATGGTAGGAAAATTCAAGGTTTAATAATTGCCCTGGTCACATCAGGTAAACTTAATGAAAACGTATCCTAATACTCATAGAGCTCTTAAATGACTTCAGGACTTTAGAATGGGTTTTACATTCACAAAATTTAACATACTATGCAAGCAGCTGCGGTGAATCTGTTAGGGTCAATGGGGTTCTGTCACATACGTTTTGATCAAAGTAAGAAACCCTGGTGTTTGACTGAGTGAACAAATCACTCCATTAATGTATTAGATTTCAGTGGTCCCCAGATATGGAAGACAGAATATCAGTAAAAGTCATGCTCCAGACATGGGACAAACTCATTTGACTGGATCCAGATTAGTTGATGTTCTCAATCATATATAAATCAACTTGGGCAAATCTCTGGTCAAACCAGTACTTAGTCATATGGCAGAGGTTAGTTGGCAATCAGTTTGATTGAAAAATAAGGGCTTCAAGTATCTTCGGATTAACGTGACTCAAGAGCCCCTGTTTGAATATGACACAACCTTCCTGGCACTAGACAGGTCTGTCTTTAGCTCCTTAGCCACTTCTGTATTAGATGAGCTCTGATCACACCTCCTATTTTTCAGGGATCCAAACTGGTTCAATACCCCAGCATGACTGAACCTGGGTTTCCAGAAGAGGCTTGGGAACAAATAGAAGACGTCCACACTGGTATCTCCAAGTCAAAAGAGCTAGTACTAAGGCTGTTGTGTCCGGGTCAATAACTCAACCAGCCAAGGATTTGTATTCCAGCTCTGGGGGTGTTGTGAGTGCCAGAACCAATTTTAAGTTGTTCTGGCAAAAGTACATTTTTATAAAGTTTCTCTTCCACCTAAGTCAATAAAGATAAGATTTCACCATTAAATAGAATTTTGAAAATTAATTGGGGAATAACTTTGAATGACCTTTCAAGGATTTTCTCAGGCAGAGAAAGCTAAATAAATATTTTAGCCACAAGTAGATTCTTCCTATTGTAGCTGAACCTACACAGTTTAATAGATTTTAGGCTTTCAGTTACTGTGGTGCACAATTTTAAATATGACACTTTTTTATTAGCCACCCTAACTTGTGGACTTTCATAGCAAACTTTAGAGGTGAGTTATTACTATATAACAATTGGTTTTCCTACATGGCAAAGGTACTTTTCGTTGACGTGTTACTGCAGTACCTTTAAGCAGCAGTCCACCCAGCACACAGTGCTGCTCCTGGTAGGCACATATTTTGTCATATTTGTGTGTGGTGTAACTATACACTGCAGCCCATATAAGACATTAAACTCACGTGCTGTTGAAGCATTTTCTCTGCCATCTGGTATGGACAGGAATTTTACATAGACCAATTGGGGCAAGAGTACATACATTGTAGCACTGGGAAGTAGTGTCACGATGCACAGAGTCCTAATACCAGCAAAAAGAGGGTCCCGATAAATGGGAAAAATCTGCTGTGACCATTCAGAAAAGGTGAATTTGCTACAGTATTCATTTTGGGCCTAGTAGAATATCAAGATTTGGTTAAAAGCACCGAAACAAAGTTGATCTTTGGTCTTGTAGTGGCAAGATAGGAGTTTGTACGATGCTAGAGAGAGAGTGAAGCAACATACATGGGCACAAGGCTGCATGGCAGGAATAGGTGATTGATAATGGTTTCTCACAAATGTATCTAAAAATATGTGTGGCATGTTTCATTACACCCAGAATAAGGTAACATAAGAGGTGAAACAAAATGCACTATATTTTCATATCTTTTCGTATTCTGCTTTCCATGACTTATCTATATAATAACTAGTGTCATGTGTTACGCACATTGTTTATAGGTATCCCTTCCATGTTAGGATTTCTTGTTGTAATTGATTGTATTTGATATGTGGTAACTCTGACTTGTCTCTGATGAACATAGCAATAGAGATGTTTATAAAAATGTATGGCAAACTAAACATATTAGTCTACGGCATTGTGGCACATATTATATATGTATTGCAGATTGTATTATTGGTAGTCATTACTGCAATGGAAAATCAAATCCTCAGTTTGCTTTTTTGTTTTCTTTAGGATTATTCTGGAGGCCCTCAATTTGTACTTCGCATGTAATTTACAGAACTGGAAACTTCTTCACAAATCAATTGGGTCACCGCTTTATGACAAGATGTTCTTCAACCAGGCATCTTTAGAATATCTCTCAAAATAGATATGTACTTTTGTTGTCTTGTTTTCGAATTTTTTCTTTAATGTGCCCACTTTTGTGTTATTGAAAAAGACCTCAATCGAATAAACAGATATCATTCCTAAAGTTGTGTCTCTTTTAAAACTAGAAGCGGTGAATAGAATCGAAGATAGTGGCACGTAGTGCTCTGTGGATCATCAGTGAAATGTAGTGTTGAGAAATCGACAACAGCACTCAACAAAAACATTGAAAAAATAACTACCTTCCAGTTGGGAGGCAGGAACCATTTAATGAGCGTGAGACCCCCCACAAAAAAGTTTGCAATCTCAATACTATTAGATTCCTAACTAAAAGTAAATGACAATTAAAAAGAGATGTAGAGGGGGGATGAGATATTTACAGAAAATTAGTAGTAATTGAATAGCAGGGAGAGAGTAACCATGAGAATGTGGTATAAAATGTTACAGTGGTTATGAAAGAATATTGTAAGCGAGACAACATGCTAAATAGTTTCCAGCAAGGTGATTCTAAATATAATGTGCTGTTAATTCAGCAAGAAGAATTGCTAAACCTCTGTGGCTTGTCTGTGGTCCGATTATTTGGATTCTTCATATATGATGTCAGCTGTGAAACAGTACATTAAATTCATACTTTAAGGATTAAAATACAAAAGCATGTCAGGAGTTGATGTGAAACATACTTTGGAATGGTTGAATAACAACAGGCAGTAATGGATGAATTTATCTGGGGAGCTGTGTTGCTGTATATAAATGGTAATAGCGGTAAAGACATCTTATATTATTCAACACCCTTACAAAGCAACATAAGTAAAGTATTTCCAAGAGATGTCTTGGCCAGGTCATAGAGTCAGCTGTTTTAGCAACATAATTATTTACAGGAGATGTCTTGTCCAGGTCATAGATGTAGCTGTTTAATGAGATAATTTTACCACTTTGGCTTTCAAGTTGGATATAATATGAATGGATGGGCTATGGTAAATAAATGCTGCAGTGTTAGGAAAGACGCATTATATACATGATATTTGGAGTTTGAAAAACCATATGGTGAAGTTCTAATAGAGTTACTATAGGAGAATTAGAGGAGTGTTGGACCTGACATCCTTGAAATGGTTTTCCCCTGTTTTGCCTTCAATCATCCTGCTTTTGCTTTGTTTTCGCTGGCTTTAGGTCTCTGCAGATTTTATGACTGCTAACCAGTGCTAAAGTGCCTTTGCTCTCCTCCTAAAACATGGTAACATTGGCTTAAATCCAATTGGCACATTTAATTTACTTGTATGTCCCTAGTAAAGTGGTATTACATGTTCCTAGGGCACCCTCTTAAGTAGCCTTTTAAACATGACTCAGGCCTACCATTGTAGCCTGTGTGTGCCATTTTAAACTGCCATTTTGACCTGGCAAGAGAAACCGCTTGTCAGGCCCAAGCCTCCTTTTTTAATACATATAAACCACCCCTAGGTTAGGCCCTATACAGCCAGGGTGCAGTATATTTAAAAAGTTGGATATTTACATTTAAGTTTTGCATGTCTTGGTAGTGAAATATTCCTAAATTCAAATTTTAACTACTTTGAGGACTACATGTCCCATAGGATAACATTGGGCTCCTTTATTACATTTAATAAGTGACAACTTTCAATTGGTAGCAAATAGGAATGTCGAGTTTGGTATCTATGGAATTGCAATTTGAACCCCTCTTTAATGGTAAAGTCATATTTTAAGTTACAATTCCGAAGATGCCACTTTTAGAAAGTTGAATTTTTGCTGTTCTAACCATTTGGTGCCTGCAGACTGTATCCTGGATCACATGACTATGTGTAGCTGGCATTTGGTCTTTGTGTATTGCTCCCAGACTGTGAGACGAAGTGGGAATAGGTGTTGGCAGGATCGGCCATCTCTGACTTGATTGGGGGCGGAACTGTCACCTACCCCACTTGCACATCACAAAACTGCTGCCTGAGTACACGCACGGAGGGGTTGACACTAGTCTTTTGTGATCCCAGACAAGCTGGGGCCAGGGCAGGGAGTCAGGAAATTACAAGCACATCTGGGGGTGGAAACCTCTAGAAACTTTTCCTACTTCAAAGTGGGCACCAGGTGTAAATATTGGACCCTCAAACCCAGATCGCTTCTAGACCTGTGGACCCTGCCAGCAAGAAGGACTGTCCAGCTGTCAAGTGCTGCACCAGGACTCTTCTGATACTATAGGCTGTCCTGCTGAATCCAGCCTGCCTGTTTGGAGCCAAAACTCTAGTAAATCTCCAAGGGTCATTTGGCTGGTCCTCTGTCCAAATCCACAGGGACATAACAGGCTTCTTCGATGTCAACACATCTCCATGCATCTTGATGCAAGGACTTCACATCTTGATTCCCAGGCCCACAAGGTACTAACCAAAGTCCTGTATCCAGCCCATGCTCCATCGTGGTCGTCCTGAATGTATTACTTGGACCCGGTCTACCATGACCAAATAATGGAGGTTGCTGCTTTGTGTATTTAGGTGCTACACTTACCTGAAATCTTTAAAAGTGCATTTCTCTCGTTCTACTAATTGGGATGGTTTAATTTTAGTCTCAAATAATTTATTACATTTTATTCTATTTTTCTAAATTGGTGTGGGTTTTTCTTGTGCTGTGTTTTCACTTTATCACTGTTTGAAGTGCTGCATAAATACTTTAAACTTTGACCCGAACTCAAGCCTGGCTGCTTTTGTGCCAAGCTACCAGAGGGTTAAGCACAGGTTAATTTGGGTTTGCTTGTATTTCACCCTGACAGAAATTGAGGTTGCTGCTTGAGCAGGGTTTCACCCCACTTAACCAGTAACCCAATTGCCTACAAGGAGAATAATCCCCTTGGTCTTCAGAGAGAAAAACAATTTGCTATGAATAGCTTGGTGTCACTCCTTGATAATTTTGTGGATTGGAGTGTATATTTATTGGTTGGAAGTGGCTTAAAACAAAGCTGTGCGTGTGTTGTTTAGTATCCAAAATTTTCACTGCGGAGCAAGTGTTGATAGTCAAGCGACATATTCACCCTCCGTTAACTTCCTTAGAGCAAATCCCCTGATATACGCAGACAATACTTTATAGCAGGCATAAATGTGTTGCTTAATTATGATATGTAAAATTTCTTCCAAATAATTATCTCTTAATCAAAGTGTGACATAGAAAACTGTGACAGGGATGAAACAACACAAGGCAAGCAAGGTTATGTGCTCACAGCCTGAAATGTCCTGGCTGGTGCTATGTCAGTTTAGTAGCAGGGCCGTAGCCACTGGGGGGCATTTGAGGGCCAGGCCAGCCCATAACAATCTTTGGCCCCCTCAAACGGCAGAGGCACCTAATACAATATAGAAGTGTGGCAGTTCAGAAGGCCAATGAACAATAAAAATGCATTTCAATTTTGGTTTTATCTTTTTACATTTGCTGCCTGTTGCAAGACAGGTTAAATAACTGTCAGGCTGTCTTCTGACAAATGGATGCTTATCCTTTTATTGTGGAGATGTTGTTTACTTTTCTTCCTTTCACAGCAAAGAGAGAGGATTTTGTAAAGTGAACTATGTGACAATCTGTCTGTGGTATAGACAGGGCCATTGGAATTAGGCAGCAGTGGAGGCCCAAAGTGTACCGCAGTATTGACTAAATTATGTGGCAAGAAAGCACAAATTATCCTGTTTGATGTGGCACATTTTTTAATAGTATAACTTCATTATTTTATCATTTTTGCACATGTTAGCACTGTCTGGAGAAAGGTTTCACTTTATCAGCACCAGTTCCTCATCCAAATTCCGAAGACCTTCCACTGCACGCCAGCACATGTGAAGCATTTTTAGTACTTTTGATCCGTATGAGCTAGAAACAAAATGTGTTTTGTGTTAAATCCGCAGGTTATGCAGCAGATGATGTATTATGTGGCACATGTGGTAAATTCATAATCATGCAGTAAACACTGTGGCTGCAGAATCTCAAAATACTGCAGCTGCAGAATCACATAATTCCAGTGGCCTTGTGTACAGGGAGTGCAAAACAAAATACGTTAGGATGTCAATTTGTTTCTAATCCACATAACATTTTAATATCTGTAATTAAATTGTACAAATATTCAACATATACCAGCAGTTACAAAAGCTCAAATGAAGCACATTTTGTTTCATAAATCTGAAGTGCAATAGAAACAAAGATTTTAATTGGACCAAAACAAATCTTCAGGATGCACAAGTGCTAAATATTGTATTGTGTTGCACATTGGTATAGCAATTACTACCCATATGTGTGGCATTGAAGCGCTTACCTATATGGGCAGCAAGTTAAGCCAGATAGGGTGGAATGTGTTTCGAAGGTTGTTGTTTTTTATGTCGTGTGTGATGACCACCAAGGTGAGGTTATCATGTCATGAGACGCAGCATGACGCAGTGCGGTGGATGCTGAGGTGTGAGAAAGACAGACGCACAATTTATGTTTTTTCAGTACGCTGGCAGCATTTACCAGCTCTGTGGGTTCCATTATGATATTTCTTATAATTAAAGTCTATATAGCTGATTACTGCACTGGGCTGGCGAATCAGAAATGTTGGGTGAATTTACTTACACTTCAAGTAACGCAATGCAGTGAAACAACTTGTTGCTCTCTGCTGTGTGAAAGGCAGATAGCAGAAATTTGCCATTTTTACAAAGATATGGCACATTTCTGCTGCCTCCTAGCTTTGGTGTACTGTGTGTTGCATAACCCCAATGCAGGCACCCTTGCAGAAAACCAATCCAAAAAGGCACATCCCTCTTTCTATGATTGCTGCACATAGAATGAGGGAGTAACTAGAAAGAATAATGAAATGTCTCCTTCTTACGCCTCACTGGGGTAGGCGTACCATTTTGACGCATTCCCAAGTTTACTAGCTTTAGTAAATCTGAGAATGCACCAAATTCCAATGGTGGGTGTATGAGAATGCTCAGGCTCCAACCATGTAACTCCTTCCCAACACATGGTAACTCCAGGGAGCAACATGTGATGCCTTGCTTTACTTTGCATTTACTAAACTACACAAAGTCAAGCAAGGTGGCTTTTTATTGCTTAGTAAATACCAAAAATGATTTTGCTGCACAACAAAAGTGACGCAAACTCAACACAAAATCTTAGTAAATCTGCCCCCTAGTGTTTAGTTCTGGGCCAGAGCAGTCATTGGTGGTGGAAGAGAGAAGTGGGGAGATCTGTTAGGATGTGCATTGTCCCCATCTGAAAGCCATTGTGAGACGTAAAGAATAGGCCATTGTGTATAGATATTTGGGACCTGCATTCATGGTCCTGATTAAAGTCCTTTAGTTGACCCACAGTGTATGGCAGATCTCTTCAGTTTTTCCAGTCATATTCATTTAGTGATGGCTTGTTTATTGGCTGCACAGTACTGATTATGGACAACCCTCATAGCAGATATGTCTTAGGTGAATTAAAGAGGTGCAAGTTACTGTTGGCTGCGACAGCTGAGTGTTATGGTGTTAGAATTAGTGTGGGCCAGAAATGTAATGCCTGAACTTACATAACTATATAATACCTCTGTGAAGCATAGGTCAGCTCTCCTTAACTTACCTGCCTACCAAAAGTAGTTTGCTGGCTGGGTTGTTTCCAATCTGTAGATCGTAAGCTGAAGATTGAATTTGAGGGTGAAACTGTCTTTCCAGGTTCTGATGCAGGGATATGTGGTGGTGTAGTTGTCTTAGAAACAGCCATGTTTTCAACTGTCTTCTGAAGTGTATAGGCTCTTCGATTCTTCTAATGATGTCTGGTACGGTGTTCCAGGGCTTGACGGCTTGTACTAAGAAAGCCGGGCCTCCTGCAGATTGCTAATGGTAAGGTGAAATGATAAGTGGTGCAAGCCTGGAGTTCAGTGTCCTGATTTGCTCATATTGCCTGAATTCAGCTTGAAAATACAATGGTTCTTATTCTTGGAGGCTCTGTGAACAATGCAAAGTCCCTTGAACATTGCCCTTCTTGCTGTAGATAGCTAGTGGAATGCTTGCAAGACTGCAGTCATATGTTCACTTGGGTGAAGGCAGAGAAGAAAAATTGCAGCAGTATTTTCGATAAGTTGCATTTTGCGTATCATGAATGGGGGTGTACCAAGGTATTAGCTGTTGGCATAGTCAATCAATCAGGAGGTTTGAAGCGTGCTACTCACCCGTAAGGGACTCAAGGCGGTGAAGGGGGGTTCAGCTCCGGATCAGCCGAAGAGCCAGGTCTTGAGGCTCTTCCTGAAGGTGTACAGAGTAGGGGAGCGTCTGATGCTGACTGGGAGCTCGTTCTAGGCTTTAGCTGCGATATAGGAGAAGGCTCTTCCACTGCGGATGCGCTGGTTTTCTGCCAGGGCGATGTCGGCAGATTGGAGGTTCCTTGTGGGTGCGTGGAAGGAGATTCTTTTGTTTACGTATTTGGGTCCGCTGTTGTGGAGGGATTTGTAGGAGTGGGTGAGTAGCTTGAAGGTTACTCTCTTCTCAACGGGGAGCCAATGGAGGTCTCGCAGGTGTTGGGCGATGTGCTCATGTCGTGGGATTCCGAGGATGAGTCTGGCCGCGGTGTTCCGGATGGTCTGGAGTTTGCATAGCAGGGATTTGTTGATTCTAGGGTAGAGGGCATTTCCGTAGTCAAGTCTGCTAGTTCTGAGTGCGTGGGTGATGGTCTTTCTGGCTTCGGGGGGGGTCCACTTGAAGGTCTTGCGGAGGATGCAGAGGATGCGGAGGCTTGGAGATTACGAGTGTGGGGATGGCTTGCAGTTTCTGTTGGCATCCAAGTTATGAGAGGATGCAATGTAGTGTTTTCATTGTGTAGAAGACACTCAGTTTTACTTTGTTAAACCATCAAATATGGGTCTGAATCCATGATTACCCCTAGGTTTCTGACTATTCTTGATATTGCTGGAAGGGCCTCTTGTTTTTTAGCCCATATGGTGGTAGGCTGATATTTTTGTCACTGTCCGCAGGTGATAAGCTCTGTCTTCGCAATATTTAGCTTTCGATTGTTATTTATCATCCATGTGTTTATGGCCCGAAGGCAGTCATCAAGTTTTAAATTGTAGAGGTCTTTCAGACAATCCATTTTTGGAAATTATTCGAGTGTCATCCACATAGTTGTAACAGTTGAAGTTGAATGATTTAAACAGGTTGGGTAAGGAGGTTATGTAAATGTTGAATTGTAGAGGAAATATGATGGACCTCTGTGGGACACCACATTGTTGTATGTGAGGAGCTGATAGGAAACCCAAACCTCCCAGTCATTCAGAAGCAGTGTTCAATCAGGAAACTCTAGATTCCAATATGACATGGTGCTTTAATTAGCCTATTGTGCTGGGGCAGATTTATTACATCAGCAATAACTTATATTGACTGATATTGCTCCAATCCTCATCATCATTAAAATACTTTATTCTGTGTTTTTCAACCATAAAAGTACATAGACAAATAAGTGCATATACAAAAAGCACACAAAAGCTTAGCTTAAAAGCACAGACCTAGGTCATGTCATTAAAATATTCAGACAATCAATAAAAGTATGCTTTTAAATTATGTTATAATAAATCGCAATATCAAAGCATCCCATACAAATTTATAAACAAATACTTTATAATTAATGAAAACTGGTACAATGAAACGGTAGTAAAAATGAATCATATAACACAGTATAGGCATTGGGACACTAAGAAAAAAAGAGGCATGATAGATAAACCAATCTTGTTAGCTACTCCAATGCCCTACACCTAATGGACCAACTCCAGTGAAGATACTTAGATAATTCACAGACTATTATCTGAAAGGATTCGGTGTGAAGAAGCCATATAGCGACCTCTAGTTGATGGCATTCAAGTTGCTTACATAGTGGAATGATTCATGCTTTCCTTGGGCAAATGTAACCAGGACAAAAGAAAATAAAGTGCACCAGTGATTCCTCTGACTGTTGGCAGACTGGGCATACAATACTTGCAGGGGTTAAGCGCTTCCATTTTGCTAATAAAAGCATTAATGGTAATGTTCCATAACAGAACTTGAGGAAAAGTGACTTTTCAGCCAATGGGGCGATAAGATCCAGAAAGGTCTCAAATAAAAATTCAGGTTAAAATCCAGGAAAAGGGAAGTAAGTGTCCCCTCTGGCACTTTTGAAATTTGTTAAGATGGATGTAGTCCCAAAATGCATTCTTGACTGTGATCTTGGATAGTTAGACTGTGGATGCCGAGGAGGACCAGTATTCTCCTAGACCAATATGTACTAACATCTTCTGGACATAACAAAACCACTTGAATTTGCCAAAACTGTCTAGATATGCTACTTCCTCAAGGGCTCCACGATAATAATCTAGGCCTACAGAGTACTTCAGCCTTCTCCAATAGAATGGCGGCCTCAATTGAGCCTTATGTATCATTGAAATGAGACCCATGTCTGATCTTAATGGTATTAGTGGGGTATTCTTTGGGAGGTTTGTTAGCGATCTCAAGAACCTTTTCTCCACCACCACGAGTTTAATCAGATTTTAGATGCCCCATGCTTCTGCCCCATACAAGGCACTGCCCTCGGCCTTAGCTATAAACAACTTAAGCACAGGACAAATCCACCTGGTGCAAGATGTCCTATAACATTTTAAAATGGCAGCAAAGTGTTGGACTAAATTTAAACTGATCTTCTCAACCTGTGGTGCCCATGACATTGATCAGGATAAATTGATCCCCAAATAATCAAACTCTCAAACCCTGTCCAAAGGGCAACCCCCCATTATTGAACCCCTAAATGTTTAGTGGGGAATACGGGCCATAAACTTAGTCTTAGAATGATTTATTACAAGCCCTCGTTTTGTACAGAAACCTTTGAATTTATTGACCATGTGTTGTAGACCACTCTGGGACTTTGAGATCAAGAGGGTATCGTGGGAATAATAATAGGAGGGGAGTTTTAGAACCACCCAGGCAAAGGGCATCATTGAGGCCACCTTCGACGTAGGACACCACGTCATTCAGCTACAAGGAGAAAAGGGATGGGGCAAGGACACAGCTTTTCTGGATGCCTTTCTGGATGGAGATCCATTCTTTCAGTTCCCCTCCCAGGCCCCATCTCACTTGAGCATAGGTGTCCCTGTGGAGGTGGACTAAAATGTTCAAGATATTGGGTGGGATCCGGTTATTCCTCAGGATAGACCACAAGTTGGCTCTGGGGACTCAAATGCCGACTTAAGGTCGATGAAGACCAGATATATGTGTGTCCTCTGTATAACCACTGTTTTCCAGTTAATTAATAAAAACCTAAAAATCTGGTCAATCGTACTGATCCCTCTTCTAAATCCTGCCTGCAGTGGGAACAGTGCCTGGCGATCGTCAATCCAGGATTCCAATTTTCCAAGTGTTTGTCTTGCATGAGCTACATCTAAAAGGCTGATAGTCCTATAGTTTAAGCGGGAGTCCCATTGGGCATTTTTATATAAATGGGTACTATTTGAGCAGCCCTCCAGCTAGCAGGAATACTTGCTTCCTCCAGGATGTAATTCAATATTTTATAAAAAATAAAGGACCCAGGTCTCAATATCAGCAAGGAAAAGGTCACCTGGGACGCTGTCTGGTCCAGCTGCTTTTCCAGGGGCAATAGCCCTAATTGCCTCGCCAAGTCCTTCAACTCTATCATGAGAGAGCAGTCCAATCTACACTGGCCTGTTGTGAAATACAGGCTGGTGAGATTAGGTATCTGTGCAACAGATGGTTATTTTATTTGAAGGAGCCACATAGTTTGTTAGGTTAATGTGCCTGCTGCAGAGGGGTTTAAATACCCTAACTAGCAGTAGTGTGAAACTGAAATAACCCAATATAGCTTGGCATGTCACAATGGCCTGCTATAACAGACTTACTTTCAAAAATAGTTTAATATCTAGATAACCCTGCCAAAGTCAACACACTGACAATTCATCTCCTTGAACCAAATAATGTGGAAACCATAATAAGGGCATTTGAGGCTGAAAGCATTTGTATTATATTTGCCCTCTCTAGAAACTCTGCAGATCATCAACTAAAATGTTCTGATTTTTGTATAATGTAGTTAATGACCTATGTACTTTGAATTTGTTTTTTGAACTTTATTGGCTCCTATGGAATTCTGCTTTATCCTCATCTACTGTAAAGTCATATCATATATATTTCTGTTATGAGTTCCAATGCAATTAATGTACTAAATGCAAAATATTTTGTGAACATTTGGTGTAGTGTTTTTATTCGGAGAAGTGTGGGAATGCTGGGTGGTAGGAATTTTATGAATCCTCACAGATTTTAGAATTTTCCTTCATAGAAATATGAGGAAAATAAAAAAAGCCAAAGTTTGGAGTTTGCAAGCCATTCTGGGTAAGAAAAGTATCAAGATCCATGCAAACTACACCATCCCATATTTTCCTTGGTACCTTCTTTAAAAAAATGTTTGGGCCTGGAAGGTTTCTCTGGATGCCGACTGAGTCTTGGCCTAAATACCACAGCTACCCACATCGCCAGAATTGGTCAATTTTTGGGCAAAATCTTAATCTTACCTTGTGTCTTAGGGGCCTTAGGGTGCCTTTAATTTTATAGGCCATAGCTCAGTCACACAAGTGGTGTACTACTATTATCGGGAGAAGTTTAGGAACGCTGGGTGATCAGACACTTGTGGATCACAGCATATTCAATTAGCGTGATCTGCTTTCAATGTTGTTTTGCTGTGTACCATCAGTGTGCACAGTGTGCTGAGCAATACAACAAAACAAAAATCAAACTTGGGACTCGTGGGAAGCAATTCCCTTGTGTACCGACTATGATTTTGGAAAAGAAAATGTTTCTGGTGTTCTTACCAGAAGCATTTCCTTTTCCTGTACTGTCAATGACCCAATAAAGTCCACCACACTGTGAAGGTAGTGTGGTGGACGTCAATGGGTCATCTGCCCTAAATCAGTTACAATCCACAAAATTCATGCAGCCTGATGGCCGGTCCAACAAGAATTGATGACAAGCTGCGGAGATATGCTGGCCACATGCATTAACATTTTTGTTTCATGATCATAAGGGACTTCTACAGTTCAAGGAGGCCCACAGAATGGCAGGCCTCTGGGACTGGGGAATAGCAAAAAGCACAGTGGTAAAAGAAAGGGGCATGGTGCTGCTAATAGCCCTGCACAGCGAAGATAAATTCTCAGTTGCCATACATGGTCCATGGAGAAGAGGGCTAGAGAGAGGATAACAATTATTGAGAAGTACAAAGAATATAGAAGAGAAAACAGAGAGGAGAAGTTCTAAAAAAATAGGGAAGATTAAGAGAAAGAAAGGAGAGTCAGTAGAAAAAACAAGATAGAGCTGGGGAGACAGGAATGGGAAGATAGATGCAGCAGCAAACAGAAAGGGATAGCAGGACAAAGGTTGAGCGAGGCAGTGGGGACAGAGATTGGGAATGAATTGGGAAAGTAAGAGAGAGCCTAAAGGAGTGAAATGATAGTTAAGTACATGTAGACAATTGGTGATTGCCGATTTTATGTGAAATTTATAGCTTATCATGTTTTGGCAAATACACCTAGCCCAATGTGATTTCAAAGCACAATTTTGCACTTTATTTTCTAAAAGCAATCTTAGTGTAAGATCCACATATCACCTTGCAAAGTGGTCTTTTTCTTCAAATTCTAATAAGCTCTAACCATTGTCAATTGATCACACTGCTTTTTGCAAAGTGCTCAACAAGGGCACACCCTTGTTATTTGTGACTATATGCTCTTTATGAGACATGCTGACATCTTCTTTTTTAATGCATATCAGCCATGTCTACATTTGTTGGTATAGTTGCTGAAAAGTGCAACCTACTGGCTGAGAAGTTAAAGTTCTGTTAAGTTGATTTCACATTCTGGTGTACATTTAAATATGCCAGTCATTAAGCTGCCAGTCAGCCTACTTTACTTTACATCCTTCTAATTTAAATCCCATTAATTGCTGTTGAATTGTGAAAAGCTGATTGATTTGTCCTTTAATATGTACCTCAAAAGATTTGCATATTTCTTCACCTAGAATCACACTGTGGGCACTCTGAATATCAAAACCAGACTATTGATGACAGAATATCGAATCAAAAATATCTACAGGTAAGTAAGCATAGTTTTTCTATTCCTGGTGCCACGTAGTTTTTCATTTCCTGGTGCCACGTATATGTACCTACGCAACATATATATATATCTTCCAGGTATGTAGATGTGAAGTTAGGAATAGTAAATCTATACTTCCCTATATGCACGTACCTTTAGATATTCTGACCTTCATATTCTTGTACCTCGATGTTCTGAGGGGGTTAATATTTAGTAGTACAACCAGTATTAGGGAACTAATGCACCTATAGAGCACAGCTTTAATGTTTGGTCAAAGCTGAGGGCCATGCCCCCCTAAAAATATACTTCTGGCTACAGGCCTGCCCCTAAGTATTCGTTGTGGTCTGCAGGGTAGGGTGCCTAGCATTTTAAAAATGAAAAGTAAGAATTTTATCTTGGCATGGTCCTACAGTTTCAAGGCTGCAAAAGCTAATTTCACTGTAAAAGCAGCAGCTGAACCAGTGAGAAAGGTTCCATGACAGAATACCTTGGAAAACAATAATGACTCACCAAAATATTGTCAAAATAATATTGTTGACAAAAATATCACCATCCTATACTTGAGTAAAAATAACACAAATATCGATGACCTAAATGTTGACATACAAATATCTGAATTTTGTAATATTAAACACACAAATATTAAAACAAAAAATATTGTATACTGATTAAGCATACACAATATTAAAAATATCGAAACACACAATATCAATTACAATAATATTGTTAATAATAACCAAAACATCATATTTTAAATCAAAACGTCCTTTTGTTTAAATCTAAAAAATATCAATAAATAAACAAACTACACTTAAAACATTAATAATACATAGGGAAAACAAGAACCATAAAAATATTCACATATGGAGTCAAAGCTGATCAACATACATTTACCATTTTAAAAAAAACACATAAAAAAATGACTACAAGAAAATAAATATTGCAACAAACATTAACAATAAATACTATAACTAGTTTATTAATACAAAAATAGAACTAATGCACACATTTAAATTTAGAGGAGAAACACAAATTAGCATCCACAAGAAAATTCAAACTACATGCAAAGTACACTTTACCATAAAACAACCTAGGTATTAAAAATATAAACATAATTTACAGAAAAATATAGAAAGAACACAAATCTCCACTATTCTTTATTGGACAAACTTAAGAACTACAAGAAAATGACACTCTGCTGGGCTGCATGAGCAAAAGCCAGAAGTAAGAGTTGAAAAAAAAAGACAACTTCAAAATAAGTTTAAAAATTAAAACAACTACAATGTAATCTGAGACAATTTTAACATGTAATTCTATAAATAAATTACGAAACTCACAGTTGTATTATGTATATTACTTCTTGGATACAAAAGAACCACTCCAGCAAAAGCAAAGCACTTTCATCCAAAAAATCCAACTCCACATTTGTACACCTGGACAAAGGCACTTTCAAAGTGAGTAAAATAAACACAGTTTGAAAAATTAACCAACCCCTATGTCTTAAACATAAATTTAAAATTCCACCATCCTCAAAACTATCAAACTTATATTTCTAACATGTAACTAAAACATTTTCTCACCAACAGAAAAGAAAAGCCCACCCAACCCAAATTTAGAAAACATCAAATAAAAATGGAAGAAAAGCAAGTGCAAATTGAAGCAAGAACCCATATGTATTTACAAAATGTAAACTGTATGGAAGCATGTTTAAATTATATTAGCAAACAAAATAAACATTATTAACATAATAACTTACTTTTATGGTATGCTACTTTCAGACAGCTTGGGAGAAAGAGCCACATACATCATTTCACAAACAGACAACCAATTGCCTTTCGACATGGGATGCACATACAGCCAGGAAAGCACAAGCACTGAGAACATGAATTGGAAATGTACAAAATATTATTGAAAAGCATGCACTTCAAATTTATAAGAGGCAAGTTCCAGTTCCCAAGAGCTCACTGCTAAAATGTTAAAAGACATATTTCATAAAGTACCTCTTAACATTACAACTCAGCTACTAGCAATTCCTACTTTAAACACAATATCACATACTAAAAAGCCAGGTCTCAAGCAAGTGTTGCCACTAGAAGATGCCAAGACATACAGAGTCCAGAACACCTGACTACTTTACATGATAATTAACCCTTCCCCCTCCTAAATAAAACAAATTAAGCACTCCGAAGATGAGACACTCTGAAAGGCAGGAAATACCACCTGAAAAGGAGACTCAGCTCTCACAAAATGAGGCAAATCAAAAGGCAGTTTCAAAATAAAGTGTGGGGTTTTATTAATAATATGAATAAAGGGGTATGCTGTTCCTAGCGGTGGGAGAGAGGAAGAAAGAGGAGTGGCTTCTATAAGGAGCAAGGGCCCTCACACACCCCAAGGGGTGTCATGCTTCATCATAGGGAAGCTCCTCGTTGGGCCAGCTCTGCAATGCCCAACGGCATCTAGACCGGAGATCTTTATTTAGACCGTGGTCTTTGCCGTAGATGAAGTTGGTGTGTGTGGGATGTGTGGTGTATATCAAAGGTGAGTAGAGTGTCATGAGTATGTGGATTAAAAATAACTATGGAAGCCCGCTGAACTAACTTTAGTTAGTGGGTTCCATGTTATGATTAAAAACAGGTAATCCTTGGGTCTGGAGACGCAAATAGTCTCAAGAATTTAAGAGTAAGTGATGGTTGACATGTTTCATGCCCTAGATTGTCAAAAATGATTGTGACATTTCTTCAGGACCTAAAGTAACTTCTAACTACTCAAAAAAGGGGGGTGGTACACATCTATAAAATAGAGTTCATTCACCATGCCCTTTCTGAATACACCATCTGTAGTCAGTGCATCTTCAACAAACAGGATCCTCTTCAGTAGGAACGCAAAGTACGGGGGCACAAGGAGTCCAACTACTCCGGAGTCACGGAATGCACATTGGCGTCGCAACAGACTGTTCCAGTCGGTATGCAGAGCGCGGCCGACCTACTCTCCAAGGGGCCGATTCACAGAACTAATCTGAGATAAAATCCTAAACTTACTACTTTTGGTATTCACAGAAGGCATTTAGTAGTAGTAAAGTTAGGACTCCTAACTTTACTACTACTAAACTGAGATAAAATCCTAAACTTACTACTTTTGGTATTCACAGAAGGCATTTAGTAGTAGTAAAGTTAGGACTCCTAACTTTACTACTACTAAATGCCTTTGTGAATACCGAAAGTCGTAAAGTTAGGATTTTGTCTCAGTTTAGTAGTAGTAAAGTTAGGAGTCCTAATTTACTACTACTAAATGCCTTCTGTGAATACCAAAAGTAGTAAGTTTAGGATTTTATCTCAGATTAGTTCTGTGAATCGACCCTAAGAATCCTGAGCGATTTTATTAATACAACACACTCTGACAGAAAGACTTTCCCAGATGTCAAATGAAACAGGTAAAAAAAACATGCAAATATATATAGATATATACATATGTGCAAGCAAGTAATGATAAAACACTTACAAGTAATCAAATGCGTGAGATAAAACATAAGCAGATAATAATGGATGTCCAGTACAAAAAACAAGCACTGTCAAATACAAGACTCAAATATAAAGAGCATGTACACACAGCATGGAAACATATGAAATATATATATAGAACACATCACCTCTTGGGTTTACCACATCATTCTGGCCAGCTTGACTGGGAAGCCCTTTTCAGTCATCCAGTAGTCTCAATCGGGAAACACCAAAAATGTCCCTGTGACAGTGCATCCACCCCACGAGTGAGCTTCTGTATGAGTGCCAAAACTTCCTGTCTTTAATGCCTTTTACTAACATGGAGAAAGACTTCTAGAAATTCCACCCTCCATTAATCTATTGCAAGACCAAGGCTGACCGTCCCGGTTGGCATCGAGGTCAAGTTGGAAGCTGGCCAACCCTCCGTGTTTTGACTCAGAGACAGAGAAGTACATTCCTCCCTCACGCTTCAAACACACATCCCACACATTCTGTTCCAAGCAAGGCTGTTTGCTCTGTGCTGAGAAGAAAGAAAAACAAACATCCCTCTCTGAAGCTGCAAGAAGGCACGAAGGCATGACATCATTCAAGAGCGCAAGAATGATGTTGTACATTCAAAATGGAGTCAGTTAAAACAAATAGAGTCAGAGGCCACCACAATCTCACGATGTAAAAAATGTATGTAGCGCTACACTCCCAATACAACAACCAGAGTAATGACAGAAGAATAATCATATTTGCAACTGAAAAAACCTACTACGACTAAACCAATGTGAAACATGGGTGATGGACAGGACTTTCAAAATGTGCCCTCCACCATTCACACAGATATTCACCATAAATTGTCCTGAAATCTTGGTGGACAGATTTTACTCATAGAAAGTAATTACATGTTACATGGCAGAACCTTTGTCTCTATACTACAGGTCCACTAGCAGCATTTGATTTACAGGCCCTGGTACTCTCAGTGCACTTACTAGGGACTTACCAGTAACTCAAATATGCCAATCATGGAAACACCAATCCATAATACAAATACCAGGAGAGCATATGCACTTTAGCACTGAATAGCAGTCGTAAGTGCCCAGAGTCCTAAAGCCAACAAAAACAGGGTCAAAAACAGGAGGCCGAAAAGCAAAAAGTTTGGGCGTCTACCTGCAGAAAACGCCAAGCCTAACACTTACTATAAACATTTAAACCACATCAACAAAAACCTAACAACTACTTATGACACAAAATTATAATACACAGGCAATGACGCAAACGATGCCAAACTATACCCACAAACAGCCATGCGAGGCTACTAATACCACTTCAACCAAAACTTTTGGAGACAGCTTCAAAAAGCTGCACTAAGTTTTGAATATGCAATAAACCACCAGTTTTCCTTTGAAATTAGAAAGTTAAGAGCCCTAACATATGTATCTGTAACAGAAATAGCTATCCACTACAATAGAATCCCCATTTTACCAAAGAAATAAACAAAAACTAAGTCCACCAATAGACTACCTGTAAGACACTTGGTTGGCAGAATGTACTGCTTTGGACACAGACACCAACAAAAATTCCAAATACCATTGTGGAATGGCCAAGTCCATGACCTATACCGAAAAAACCTTGAAGTGTGCACAGGCCACATAACCTACTCCATCATCACAACTTCAACTAACTCTAGTTCATACACCAAACGGGGTAACCACATTTCCACCCTCCCCCCCCATCTTATATCTCGTCCAATCAGGTTTCATACCAGAAGTCGATGGGCAATGTCCTTGAGCACCATCCGTAGTAGTGTTCTCCTTTTTGATAGTCAGCAGCCACCTATGTGTCATCTATCTTAGCAATTTTGATGTCCCAGTTTTTCATGTCAGCATAGAATGGTATGCTGGATACAAATACAACATGTACAAATTAAAACCATAAGAACTCTTAAACTATGTTTCGCAAAAGGTGGAGGATCTCAGTAATAGATTATAACCAATATGTATAACAATAGAGTTTGTGATGATTCCAAAGGATTTCATAATGTGTTTCTGCAGGTTGGATCTAACGTAAAGTGGCTGCCATGATGAAGGCTTTTTCTGCCAAAGAGAAATGTCCATAGCCACTGAAAGAATTTATAAAGATTTACAGCTAATAAAGAAAATAGATGCAAATGGGATTACAAAAAAGTAAGATATAATTGTGTAGTCAATGACTCAATGGATATGATCCAAAAGCATCAAAGAAAATAACTACAAGTTGATAAAAAAAAAAAAAATAGTTGTATAATTCAATTATATTGATTCTTGCTTTATAAGAAATGTGTTCTATATTAAATGCATATGTTTTTTATGAGAATGTAAGCATGCAAAGATTGTGAGTGGCAGTAGGTGTATAGGATGAATGATGATGAGTGTGTTGGATTGGTTTTAGAGCAGGCTTCTCCAACGAGTAGCTCATGAGCTGCAGGTAGCTCTCCAGCTAGCTATAAGTAGCTCTCCTGTGTGCAGCCCAGGCTAATAATATAGAATCTTTTCCTTGCTTGAATTAATAAAAGTAAACCACAAATTTAAAAATGTGCACACAATATGAACATGAGTGTATTTTGAGAACACATAAGCTGATGGATAAAGAAAAATGGCTGAATTTGCAAAATGTATTTAAAGATATTGAGTGATAAATCATGCAGCATTAGAAAGACTTGTTTCTTATATTATTACCTTAGTGCCAGGGGCACTGCACCTGTGGCTGTTATGTTTTACCCATGCAGACGCATTCCAAATTGATTAAGATTTTTATTTTACTTCTGGCAACCTTCCTGATCCTTGTGCAATATTTCGATAAAAGGAATGAATTAGAAAAGGAATAATAAATAAAACAATCATGTAAAGAATGAGCCTTTCTAAGCATAAATGAAACTTTTGTGACAATGCATGAAGATATTATGGGTGGATCAATGGTGGGGGGCTCTTTAGTATACCTACATTGTAGACTGACCTATTGAGTTTACCATTGTTAATTTTATTAAATCCGCTACAGCGCTTTGAGACCCCTCCGGGTGATATGTGCGCTCAATAAAACCTTATACCATAACATAACATAACATACCATTAATGCATTTGTTTGGCAAGGAAAGACCCAGGCACGAACCGATTCCATCCTGATCAGCTAGATATGGCTTAATTTCTGCCATTCGTAGGAAACACCCTGTCATTATTCAATATAGCACTAGATGGCAGCAGTTTCTAATAAATTGAAAATTACGTTTACTTAGTTCTTCAAAGTATTACATGTTATAACGGATTCACTGCATGTGCTCTATGATATTAGTATTGCTCTAATTGTATTAATGGAAATTCTTGGCACTCTATCTAGCCATTAATGACCTGCGCGATAAATTGTTTGGTTTTGGTGCAACTCCGCCCTTGCAACAGACATAAATTGGTACCAAATAACTCCGCTATCTTCAAAACACAGATTCACCCACTCCTAAATGTACAGTCTATGATACCTCTAAAACAGTCTCGGTTCTAAAATAACCCTAAAATAGTTTAATTTCTACGAGCATTGCAGACACCATCCCGGCCCCGCATTACACTCCAAGATTGATGTTTCCTTTCTATTGTGCAGGTCAACATAAGGTTAGCAACAGAACACAAATGAGAACCACCCGTAGAGCTGCGTGATATTGAAAAATGGCATGATAGGTTCAAATGCAAATAAGAGACACCTAGAATGTATAATGAAGTGCAAGGATATAACCAACACGAGGGGCTGGATAGCATTCAAAAGTTAAATAGAATCTGTCACTTTAAAATCCTGCCCAGCAATCTCCGAAGTGAAAGCCTTTAAACTCCCACAGATTTTCCGTAATCCCAGTAAGAAAAATTGAAGGTATCTGCAGAGATCACGCATACGGATAAATGCTCACACCATTGTCATCTCGCTATATCTGGATACATAATTTAATATGTGAGGGAACGGCTGGCATTGTTATTACAGGACCTGGAGAGGTTTATCGAGGTATGGAGGATAGGGCCAAGTGGTGCCTAACGTCTCTAATTGAAACAGGGGCATGAGATATTTATTTGAATGCTACACGAGGCTTATTACGTAAATACCTAGGGGTGAAAATCCAGATTGACTCCGATTATGTAACACTTGGGATCTCTGTCGGGCTGTGACTGCGGCCAGGTTATGTGCAGGCTGCGGGACGGGTGGCACTTTCCAGAATGGTGTTGTTGGCAAGAATACTGTATTTTCTTGCAAACATTCCACCGAGATTTAACATGCCTTTTTTATTGTCTGGCTTGACAGGGCAGCTGTTGCCAGACAATTATGTGAGCAACACAAGAGAGGGGCTTTGACTCTGTCTGCATGTTTGAGCCAAGAGTGCATGTTTTGATTTGGCAGAAGTTGCGCGCTTCCATAAAAAAAGGGGTTGCCCTCCACACAGCTGTGATCATTTTGTTTATTAATCCAGCTGATTGAGCTTGAACTTTCAGGAGCACACACCTGATATTGTAATGTTATTGAAGTTTCTTATTTCACCGGATGATTTATGTTATTTTTCTCTTGCAAAAGAGCACAGATGGGAGGGGGTCAGTCATTAGCCATAACCTGACCTTTTATCCTATGGTGAAATTATTCTACAGTTCTTTGCTTCTACACAAATACATATTCATTCCCATGCTATATACTTGCAGTGCTTCACATTACCATACAAACTTCCTTTAAAGCAGACCTATTGAAATTGCCAATGCTTGTTTAAGGAGTTATTCACACTATTGATTGAGCTCATATGGGGAGCAGGACGGAGATAGGTTGAGCTGGAAAAGTTGTACTTGTCCCTGTCCTGTACAAGGGGGGTTTTGGAGCCCCAGACTATCGGCCATACTATCTGGCAGGGCAACTGCAATGCCTGTCAATGTGGTTTGCTATGAGGGCTTCCCCAGATTGGGTTTATATGAGTAAAAAGATAGCTCTGTTAGACACCCGTCGTACATTCTAAATACCCCGATAATGCTTTATTCAATCCTCCTGCAGACTGCAAAATATAATTGGAACCGATGCAGGAAACAGAGAGCTGCAGGGACCCCACACTCCTGAATTACCATTGTGGGCTTCACACAAATTCAAACAAACAACTGTGGTGGCCGACAAATCCACATGCTCTATAGCTGAGGTAATGTAATTTGCCACAGTGTATGATTCTGACACTCTTATGTATTTGAAAAGTTGGACGCTGTTGGACCTGGCACTTTTTGCAGATTATCCCCAAACCTTTTGCTTTCTTCCTCCTATTTTTGCTGACCTGTTTTCGTTGGCTCTGGAACTCTGGGCACTTTGCAACTGCAATGCCTGCCATGGTGGTTTGCTATGAGGGCTTCCCCAGATTGGGTTTATATGAGTTAAAAGATAGCTCTGTTAGACAACATGTAGTACATTGTAAATACCCCAATTTGGATATTGCTTTTTTCAATCCTCATGCAGACTGCAAAATATAATTGGAACTAATGTAGAAAACAGAGAGATGCAGGGACCCCACACTCCTAAATTACCATTGTAGGCCTCACACAGATTCAAACAAATAACTGTGGTGGTCGACAAATCCACATGCTCTATAGCTGAGGTAATGTCATTTGCCACAGTGTATGATTCTGACACCCTTAAGTGTTTGAAACGTTGGACGCTGCTGGACCTGTCCCTTTTTGCAGGGTTATCCACTAACTTTTTGGTTTTGCTTTCTTCCTCAATTTTTTCTGAACTGTTTGTGTTGACTCTGGGACTCAGGGCACTTTACTACTGCTAATCAGTGCTAAAGTGCATATGGTCTCTGTGTAAATGGTAATTGTGACTGATTATCCATGATTGGCATATCTGATTTACTGGTAAGCCCCTAGTAAAGTGCACTGTGTGTGCCAATGGCCTGTAATTCAAATGCTACTAGTGGGCATGCAGCACTGATTGTGCCACCCACATGAGTAGCCCTGCAAACATGTCTTTCGCCTGCCGCTGCAGCATCTGCAAGTGCAGTTTTAAACTGCCATGTCGACCTGGCAAGTGCACCCACTTGCCAGGCCCAAACCTGCCCTTTCCTCATATGTAAGGGAGCCCTAAGGTCGGCCCAAGGTAGGCCCAGGGGCAGGGTGCAGTGTATGTGAAAGGTAGGACATGTACTGACGTGTTTTACATGTCCTGATAGTGAAATACTACTAATTTCGTTTTTCACTATTGTAAGGACTATCTCTCCCTTAGTTTATCATTGGAGCTGCCTTGTAGCACCTTACAAATGTAACTTTCAATTGGGAAAAGAGAGAGTTTTGGAGTTTGGGTTCCCTGAACTCAGGATTTAAAAATACATCTTTTAGTGAAGTTGGTTTTTAAATTGTGATTTTAAAAATGCCGCTTTTAGAAAGTTTGCATTTTTATTCTTTACCATTCTGTGCCTCTGACTGCCTGTGAAATAAACGTCTGGTTTAGACTGACAGCTGGGTTGTTTGTGCATTCACTATAGACAGTCACACAAAGGGAGATGAAGTGTGCCCAGCATATCTTGATGGCCTATCACCAGGCTGATGGGCCTTCCTGAGCTAGAGAGGTGGGAGAAATTGTCACTGACACCTGAACATGGCTGTGCCCGGCCTCTCACAAGGCTGTCTCCACTCCCCTGTAGTGTGTCTGAGAGCAAGGCAGGATCTTGTGGACAACAGAGACTTTCCTTTGAAGGGATGAATAGCTGTGAGGAGGAATTGGGGGCTGACATTGCGGAACGCGAGATCAGGGTAGCTGTCAAGGGCCTGGCGAGGGGCAAATCCCCAGGAACAGATGGATTCCCTACAGAATTTTACGCCACCTACATGGAGGAGTTGGCCCCCAGATTGGTGGAACTATACTAGGCGGCAAGGGAGGAGGGAACCCTCCCATGGACTACCTGGGAGGAAGGTGTGATCCCGCTCCTAAAATCGACAAATCCCCTCTCGACTGCTCGGCTTACAGGCCCTTGTCGATGCTCAACCTCAACTTTAAAATTCTAAGTAAAATACTGGCGTCTAGATTGCTCCCGCACATGACCTCCCTGGTCCATCCTGACCAGGCTGGGTTCATACTGGGCAGAAATACAACCCAGAATATAAGGCGACTCCTTTCAATCGTTGAACTGGGGGGCAGAGCAGAACGGGAGGGAATGATATTCACCATAGATATAGAAAAGGCCTTCGACAGCCTGGAATGGGAGTTTCTCTACGCTGTGCTAGAGAAGATGGGAATGGGACAGGGCTTCCTGCGCTGGGTGAGACTGCTGTACACAGGCCAGATGGCAAGGGTGCGCACTGGCCGCATGAGCTCAGAGCAGTATCGGGTGGAGAGGGGCACTCGCCAGGGGTGTCTCCTCTCTCCCTTGTTGTTCGCCCTGGCGGTGGAGCTCTTGGCCTGCGTGGCGCGGATGGGAAACAGATACAGGGGGCTGCACCTGGAGGGGCAGGTACACCATATAGCACTATACGCGGATGACCTCCTGCTGTTCTTGAAAGACCCAGGGGAAGACCTGTGAGGGGCTAGGAATATGATGGAGGCGTTTGGAGCTCTCTCGGGCCTAAACGTGAACTGGCAGAAATCCAGACTGTTCCCCATGGTGGCAGACCAACAACCACCCGAGGGGCTGGGGGACCTGAGTGGGAACCTCGCTGCTTTCGATACCTGGGAGTAAAAATGTTCCACTCACTCCAAGATGTGCAGGAGGGAAACCTAGGGGGGGCGCTAAGGTCTCTAAAAGATAACATGAGATTTTGGGGGGGACTCCCCATCTCTGTGGCGGGAAGGATCGCCTTGTTAAAAATGGGGGCCCTTCCCCGACTGCTGTACTTCTTCGTCACACTGCCTGTGTGGATACCCAGGGCGTGGTTCCGGGATGTTGACTCATGCCTTTCGGCATTCATCTGGGGATCTGGTAGGCGGCGAGTGGCCTTAGCCACACTAAAGCGCCCGTTGACGGAGGGAGGAATGGCACCCCGGACTTCAAAGCGTACTACTTGGCAGGGCAACTGCAGAGATTCACACAATGGGTAGCGGGGAGGCTCACGCCAGATAGTGGGGGTGCATCCCTTTACCTCGGGGAGAGATGAGCTGATCCGAACACTACTGAGGACCGCAAAGCCACACCACATACGCACCAGTGAGCATAGAGTGATACAGAGGTGTTGGAATAGGTGCCTCCAAAAGACTTAGACGAAATACCCATATTCGCCGGAACTCCCGCTGATTGCACTCAGGGCACTGCCGCACGGGTGACAATGGGGAGGCATAGACAACTGGGTATAGGCAGGGGCGACAAAGATAGGGGATCTCTATAGGGATGGAGAACTGCTCCCATTCGAAGACTTCAGAGCTGACTAGGATGCCCCACAGGGCCACTTTCTGCTGCACAGAGCAGTCACGGGTGCGATGAGACGGCACTGGCAGATGGGTACAATAGAACCACCACAACACGCCACATGTGAATATATTGGAATAGCCGGAGGGGTTATGAAGGCAGTCACCTGTCTGTACAGGGCGATCGGAAGAGACTCATTTAGACCACTAGAGGGGATAAGGAACCGTTGGGCAGAGGACATAGGACGCCCCATGAGGGACAAGGACTGGGAAAATATACTGCAAAGGGCACCAAGGGTGTCTCGGGACACACGATTCAGGCTCATAAGTTTCTACACGTTACATCAAGCATACATCACCCCGGAATGAATAAACCAGTACTTCCACAGGGAGGACGTGGAGTGTCCTAGATGTAGAGAAGTAGGAGCAAATTTCATCCACATGATGTGGAACTGCCGGGCATTGGCCCATTACTGGCAGGAGGTCACAAGGGAGACGGCCCGAATCCCTGAAAAAATAGTATCCTGTACACCGACACACTGTCTGCTCAATATGTTCCCACACACGGCCAAGACCAAAGTTACCGCCAGGTTCCAGGACCTGGCTTTCATATTAGCCAAAAGGGAAATCACCAGCAGATGGAAGGCACCGGATGGCCCTAGCATCACTAGGTGGAGGCGGGAGCTGGAACGTTGGGCGGGCTGCGAGAGCAGGGTCCTGATGAGAAACACGAGACGCAGTATAGGCAGAATAGAGAGGGCCCAAGCGTGGGAGATACTGGTGGAGGAGATGAAGCATACTGGCCAAGAGTCTGGCAACTCCTCCCCAATGATGGGATCCAGACAGGGGAGCCCCCAGAGACAGGACCCTGAGCCTGACCCAGGGCTAGGACCAGAGGAAAATGCCCCACAGAATTAGAACAGCGGACTAGACCAAGTACGTCTAGGAGGTGCAGATATGAAGATTACACAGCCCGCTACCGATTATTAAAGTAAAAGCGGCCCATAATGGAAGGCAAGACTTCCGATGGCCTGCAGTGCGAGGGAGGGGGGAGAGTTGGGGAGGGGGTTGAGGGGAGTTGGGAAAGGGAGTTTGAACGAGCCCAAACAGGCTGGAGATGCCAAGACAGTAAATGGGTTATCAAGGAAAACAGAATATAACTCAACAACAGACAGTTATGTAGCATGAGTTATGTAATCTTAATTGATGACAGTATGAGAATGTGTGTCACGCCAAAACCCAATAAAATATGTTTTAAAAAAAAATAGCTGTGAGGAGGAATACTGCCTCTTTGCTGGGTGTTGCTTTGCTGGGTTGGCCTGCAGTTACTGCTTCTATCTTGGAGAGGAAAAGGACTGGACTTTGTTGTGTATCCTAGTTGATAAGTTTCTCCAAGGGCTTGTGTGTGCTTGCCTCCTGATAAGAAGTCTCAGGGCCCTCAAAGACTTCACATGCAGAATCCCTGAACTCCACTGCTGGGAGTTTTGACCTGCCAAGGGGGTGCCAATTCCAGTTCTGAGCCCTTGGATATGGTTCCTGCTGATAAAAGACTTCAAAATCGATGCTTCACCCTCCCATCACCATTTTTTCCATCACAGCACCGCAGTGCAGGAGAAAACTCCTTGCACTGCCACCGTGCGGCCAAAGAAATCAACGCAGCGCCTGCCCACAGCTGAGGAAGCCACCACAGCCCAAGTTCAGCGCACTGTGTCTCCAAAGTCCGAGACCACCTGTTAGAAATGGGATTTCTGGTTGGCTGGGCATGCGCCTAAGCCAGGAAGAAACCACCACTCTAGTCAGGGCAAGGGAGTTACACGCTGAAGAAAACCCCTGCTCACCCCCTTGGTAGCTTGGCACGAGCAGTCAGGTTTATCCCAGAGGCAATGTGTAAAGCGTTTGCGCAACACACTCACACAGCAGGAACACACTAGGCACACTACAAAAGAAACTCCACACAAGGTTATATAAAAAAAATAGCCTTTGTATTATCCAAAACACATTAGAATCATAATCACACAATATACACTGTGCCAACTGGCACTGGGCAATATTCACAGGGGATTATATACACATGACAGGGCCAATCGGGCCACTGTCAGAACCTTTAGAAAGCACAAGTAGCAATTGTAAAACACCACCAGTAACTACCGGCACAATAATGACCTCAGCATTATATCACATTAGCGTTAGGCATAGACCGCAGTATGCATAAATATCCTAAGCATAACCACATTATGTCATAGGCGTCACAAGCATAAATCACATTAGGGATTCACATTAGGCATAAACACATTATACCTCTCTTTAGGCATCACCATAAAAATGACCCCAGGCCCACTGGCCTTCTCTGGGGCTCAAATGCCCTTTGTCCCAAAATGTTAGGGCTTGTACGGGGCCTTCCTCTGGCCCCTTTGCTGCCAATGCAGCCAAATCCACGGTGCACAATGCGCTGGGAGCATGGGGTGCTTCTCACCCCTACCTTATTATGAAAACAAAATGCCCCCGTGTTGCAGCTGCCCGCTCTCTCTCGCGGTGCAGCTGGAAATTAGGCCTGGCACCACTGTGCCTGGGGAGCCCCACTCCGGGACCCTGAAAACAAAAGTGCCCCCTTGGTGCAGCTGCCCTCTGTCCGGCGAGGCAGCTGTAGAACACAGAACTGCCACCAACCATGCGCCCGGCCGGCCCCCACTCACCGGGTCATCTCAGGAATCCTTCGGTCGAGCTCTCCTTCCTGCCTCCACTCTCCGTGGGGCGCAGCAGCTGTGAGACGTTTCTAGACTTCGTCTCAGCTGGGGGAAGCTCCGGTGTAGGCCTCAAGCCCCCAGGGACTCCTCCTTTTGCCGGGGCACTCAGGATCTGGAGCTCTCAATGAGCTCCCAACGTTACCAATTACCACGGGCGTGCTTCTGGTCCCGCCCACAACCAGACTCGACCACGCTGGCCGTCACTTCTGCCTGACTTCTGGCTGTGGCGCGGGCCACAATTGGCTCTTTAGAATGGCCCTGCCCACAACCAGGCAACTTGCCTGGCTTCCTGGTCGCCGCGCTCAGCGGCGGCTCCTCTCCTCTTGGGCAAAGGCGGGGTGGGCTCCTGTCTTGAAATAAGCATAAATGCGGGGTGGGCACCCGCTAAAAGAAGCATAAATGCGGGGTGGGCACCCGCTAAAAGAGGCAACAATGCGGGGTGGGCTCCCGCTTCCCAGGCATCAGTGCGGGGGGATCCCCACGTCGGGATTCCCTCTGAACAGGTCGCAGCTCAGCGCTGCAGCCTCACGATCCCTGGGGCACTTCTTATGCCTGTTGGAGTTCTCCTTGCGCCGAGTGCGCTTTTCAGGACGTTTAGGCCAACATCATCAGTGGCAGAGCTGGGCACAGGCAGGCCAGCACGTAGGGACCCCCAGGAAGCAGCAGCTGGGTCCCACCACGGTTCCTCCTGTTGGCCAGCAGTCCTTCGCCCCAGCACAGGTACAAGCACCAAAAGCACCACCTTTCATGGGGTCAGAGCCCCAATATTTATACACCATTTTCTTTGTCTGCCCTGGCACAGGGCTGGGGGGAACCAGCCTGAGCTGGTTCTGGGGGGGTTTGGAGCACTCTGTTTACAGGGCTCCTCTTCCCTATTGTCAGGTGGGGGCTCATCATCAGACACACCACAGGGGGCGGAGCCAGCATTCACCCAGGCAGGCACAGACCTATTCAGGGTCAGGGGACTACTCCTCCCACTACTCCAAATGCAGATCCCCTATTCAGCCTAGCGCTGACTCACCCTGCCCTCCCTGGAGCCACACACACCTCACCAGCCCCTGTCACTCCAAAGCCAGACATGCAATCCACATCAGGCAGGCAGACACATAGCACACAGAAATGCCAACTTCTAGAAGTAGCATTTCTAAAATAGTGATAATAAATCTGCGCACACCATCGCGCAGCATTTATTATTACTATTCCAACCATACCAAGCTTGACCACGCTACTCCTCTCATATCATGAATTACCACTGAAACACTTATCAGGGAATCCCCAATGCATTCCTTTGGGAGGGCAGCCTCACAGCAGTGAGAAACCAAAATGGCTGTTTGTCACTACCAGGACATGTCACACACTTAAGGTACATGTCCTACCTTTTACCTACAATGCACCCTGCCCATAGGGCTAGCTAGGGCCTACCTTAGGGGTGACTGACATGCAGTAAAAGGGGGGTCACAGACATGGCACACACTTTAGGTGTCACGTCACAGCGGCAGTAACACTGCGCGCACAGGCCCTGCAATGGCAGAGCCCTGAGACAGGTTTGAAAGGCTACTTTGGTGAGTGGCGCAATCAGCGCTGCAAGCCCACCAGTAGCATTTAATTTACCGGCCCTGGGTATCTGAGATACCACTTTACAAGGGACTGAAGGGTAAATTAAATATGCCAAACAGGTGTAGACCAATCTTACCATGTTTACCACAGAGAGCACACGCACTTTACACTGGACAGCAGTGCTAAAGTGCCCAGAGTCCTAGAACCACCAACACCATGTCAGAAAAAAGGCTAGGAGGAAGGCAAAAAGTTCAGGGATGACCCTGCAAAAAGGGCCAAGTCCAACACCACCGCACTGACTCCGACGCATCATTGGACCGGGGCTGAAAGAATTGACGCAGCTCCTGTTTGCTACCACCGCATCAACCTCCAGTGCGTCCGGATTTCCACACAACCCACTTATGCAACAAGTTTCCCACCGCATCACCCACAGACCAGAACCATCTTGGATTTCGACGCATGGCTTCCCCTTACAGTTCTTAACTGATGCAACACTTCTCCTGCGTGCAGCAGAACTGACGCATCGCTTCCCCAGGGACTCAGGAACCGAGGCATCGCAGTGTTTTCCAATGCTTCCCTGCCCTGCAGCTGTTTCTCCTTGTAGATTTTGATGCACCATAGGTACTTTGTGTAAAATCACTGCATCCATAGAGTTCTCTCGACAGTATTGATTAAACCTTCAAAAAGAAATATTTCGAGTTACGTATGTTGGATTTTTGTTGTTTTGGTCTTCTTTTGTTTAGATAATGATTGTTTTTTTTCTAAACTGGTGTGGTGTCCATCTGTAGTGATCTCACTGTGTTATTGTGTGTGCTATGTACAAATACTTTACACATTGCCTCTGAGATAGGCCTGACTGCTCGTGTCAAGCTACCAAGGGGATGAGCTGGTGTTATCTTGGGTGTGTAACTCCCTTATCCTGACTAGAATGAAGGGTCCTGTCGTGTAGTTCCTATAGTACCCCTGCAGGACCTGCGCGTTTGGATAACATAAATCGTGGGCTTGGTGACTGACTGATTCTGTGTACCCCCACCGCATATGTTTGCCGGATTTGCATTAGCTAGCTCACAGTGCCACTAGAATCTCCTCTTATCGGGGAGAGATTAGTTTCTGGCCACCTTAGATCATGACAACCCTGATCCCTCAGAATCGTGGCAACAATGTACTACTTTTCGCTCAGTCACTCGTGCTTACTTATTCGGTTTGTCTCAGAGAGTTACACAGAATAAACAGTCTGGGCATTTCAATAAGTATTTATTGAACAGCTGTTATTCTAGTGTAAAATATATGTGCTGCAGCAACCAGCAGACAATAGCAGAGATATAGTATCAGCAGTACGATAAAAGTGAAGGGATAGAACAGTTCTACCATATTGCAATAATCATGAATACATACATGAATATAAAAAGCATTATGAAAAGTGAGCGTACTCCTACGATGCCTAACTAGATGTACCTGAATGTACCTAGCATATGTGTAGGTCTAAAAGCCTAAGAGCCAAGAATCCTTCTAGGATTTAGTCGAACCCCCATACCTGAATAGAGAGAGTGTGGGACCCCGTCCTGGTCTCGAGTTGGACACCCCGCAAGGGCTGTGTTAGACCGCTGTCAGCTGTAGCGACTGCATGCAGGAGCCTCAGCGTCTCTGGTCAGTGTGTCAGCATGGAAGTCTCGGTTCCCTCTCTCTTACCGTGGCAAGATGTGGTGTATTTATACCCTAAAGTATCTCGTCCCTCAGTATGGTTTGTATTGGTCTTTGTTAGACACGAGGAAGACGTCAGGGGTGAACTTTGTACATACATATTATGCGGGAGATGTAGCTGGTGAATGCTCATGCATAATTTATGAGTACATTGTAGGCCTGTGTTCGGGAAAAACCCTGCAGTGTTCTAACCACAGACTAGATAACGTTCAACCCTCAGAGCTCGTTGTGTACTGTAGGGAACTAATGTAGGTGAAAGATCATGCCTATATTAGGGCATAGAAGATCATGACCATAATAGGGCATAGACGACTATGACCAAAATAGGGCATATACGAGTATGACCATAATAGGGCATAAGCGAATATGACCATATACGGCATATATGAACGCGTCTATATTAGGGCCTCTACATGAAACATAAAACCCACTCCACTTTCGAATTGGATGTCAATGACCATACTTAAAATCTGGACAGTTTAAAAATTCTCTTAAAAACAGCTAAAAACATGGGGGATATTACCAAGGATTTGCGATAATTATCGCAAAGCGCGCTTAGCGCTGTTTTTTTTATCGCCGGCTATCGCTGGATTTCATCGCGGAGATAAAGCGTTATTATCAACGCTTATCTCCAAGGCGATAAAAAATCCAGCAATAGCAGCAAAACCCAGCAATAGCGCGAGAAATCCAGCGATAAATTCACTGCGCTAATGAAAAGCTCGCTAATAGGCAGGTGAGGACTTAACCTTACAATCCACCTCCCATTGACTAGAATGGTTAAGTCAGGTTTTTAGCAGGTGTTAAATTCCAGCGATAATCGCGGTTAGCGCGAATTTTTTTATCGCTTCGCGGGCATTGCTAATAGGGGGAAGTTGTGTCTGCGATTGTTTGCAATCGCTTTTAGTTGGGAACGCCTACTTTGCATGTCATTAGCGATAAATATCGCTGACATGCAAAGCGGCACCAAAACGGTCGCTTTCGCCCTGAAGCTGTCGCTAACAGCTGTTAGCGACAGCTTTTTAATAGGGCGATAGGAATATCGCCGCTTTAGCGGCAAAAAGTGCCGCTAAAGCGGCGATAACGCCCTTGCTAATATGCCCCATGGTTTTTAAAAAAACATTTAAAAATGATTAAGATGTTAAAAGTCGCTATTCTTTTGTCGCCACTTGAAAAAAGTCAATTCTGTTTCATTTATAAAAGTTGCATTACTAGAAGCAGAAGAAGGCCATTCTTTCTCAAGTGAAAGTGTCAATGTAGGAAGTGTTCCAAATTTAGTTCGTTTATTTATGAAACGAAATGGAGAAGCCGAATTCTTTCCCAGGACGCGATGAGCCAATTCCAGATTAAGTGTCCTGGCTGGGAGATACAGCATTATCGGTGTTAGCTACTGCAGACGACAAATCCAACGCCTCACAAAGAACGTCAATCGCACATAGATGGAATTCAGCACTGCCAACAGTCGGTGCTGCGGCAGCTTGTGCGGCAGTTGTTACCTGAGTGCCTGTGGAGGAGCCACCTAACCCAGCAGGAGCAAACGGCACCTGTGGATTCTCAAGGAATGCGTTCATCAGAATTGGAAGACGCTGGGGACAATGCATAGCATGGGCCTTTAGGGGGTCCAGCACAGCATCCATGTCCAGAGGCGTATCTGAATGAAACGTTAGACAGAGATCCAACGTGCATTCTTCTCCGCAAAACAGGCATCGAAGAACAGGTAAGATGCAGTCCACCCAGACAGGTCTAAACGATGGAAACCAACAGGCATTCAGTTCTCTTAGGCAAGGTATTCCCAGAAGCTGTACCATGCATTCACGGTACTTCCGCTCCATGAGTACGTTCGCCATTTCCTCGGAAATTGGGCCGTCCATTGAGTAGCAGTAAGATTACAATCAGGACTCCTGCAATTAGGAACAGGATAAGCGGGAGACCTCCAAACACGCTTCCCAATACGGAGTGTATAAAATTTGGGATTACTCCGAGGACTGTCTGAAAGGTGCTTAATAGTCCTGAACCTATGGTCTTAAATAGGTGTACAATACCGCTCGTATCAGACATGTTAAAGATACGACCCACCATTTCTGCTAAATGAAAGGGGCAGTTCGTACGTATAAGCGCCTGAATCTCAGTCAAGGTCCTTGCAACTTGAAGTTCAAAGGTTTCTCGAGCGGAGGTTAAGGGCACGGGTTGCTGTAAAAGCATGGCTTTCAGTCTGTTCAAAGTATCAAATTGTATGAAGGAAACATTCAATGAAGGCCATAACGGTGCCTCCCTGACTGTGTTCAGTGGCGGAAACAATACTTGCATACAGCAAGTAACCCTGGAGTTAACAGTGACCAGATAGGCGACGCCTGGAAGCATCCCACAGCAACCTTGATCATTTAGCATCAAGTAACTCCCATTCGAGAGCAGCTGGCCAATCCGGCGTGATCATGGCCGCTGGGGTCCCTAACATGTGACAAGATAGATTCGCTACCGAACCACTACAGGCTCCGTGCAGAGAAATATCCTGACACATGAGAGAACCGCTTAAAGCGTTCTTGCAGTTTGTACCACTCAGATACACTTCTCGATCCCCATTCCGGCATCGGTATCTATATGGTAACTCCCAAGTTTCCTTAATGTAACCCTTATCCATTTTTTCATATTTGCCTGCCTGCCTTTGCTCAAGGCAATATTGGAACTGAAACGTAGTGACCGGCAGAGTGATTTGGCCATGAATTAGCCATTCAGTTGATGGTAATTCGGCTACAGTGAATGGTAACCTATCCAGTTTCTCAATAAGCAGCGTTGTATATTTGGCTCCCCTTTGTGCCATTTCTGTCTGTTTATCTGTTAGATTGTATTGTGAAAACAGAGACGTGGTGTTTATAAAATGCCAGGGCACATAGCCTGCACGCAAAGATTGCAGCGTCCAGCTTAACATCATAATAGAACTGTTGGACTGGGCCCTTTTTGCAGGATCATCCCTGAACTTTTTGCCTTCCTCCTGTATTTCTTCTGACCTGTTGTTGGCTGTTTTCTGACTGTGGGCACTTTACCACTGCTGATCAGTGCTAAAGTGCATATGGTCTCTGGTATAAATTGATGTATGGATTAGTGACTCCATTATTGGCTGGATTGGTTTACTTGTCAGACCCTAGTACAGTGTACTGCGTGTGCCCAGGGCTTGTAAATCCAATGCTGCTGGTGGACTTGCAGCACTGGTTGTGTCAACCACAGAAGCAGCCTGTAAAAGTGTGTCTCAGGTCTGCCATTGCAGAGCCTGTGTGCAGTCTGGTACTGCCATGTTGACTGGGCAAGTGCATCCACTTGCCAGTCCCTACACCTTCCCTTTTCTGCATATTAGTCACCCCTATGGTAGGCCCATGGGCAGGGTGCATTGTAAGTATAAGGTAGGACATGCCCTGGTGTGTGTGGCATGTCCTAATAGTGAATCACAGCCATTTTCGTTTTTCACTATTGCAAGGCTACCTGTTTCCCATAGGCCAGAATGGGCAGTTTGATTATTACACCTTATAATCCTAACTGACCCAGGGAACATGGTAGAAAAACGAATTTAGTATGCCTGAACTCAGAATGATAAAATACATCTTTTAGTGAAGTTGGTTTTAACATTCTGTGTTTGAAAATACCACTTTTAGAAAGTAGGTATTTTTTGCCTAATTATCCAAGCCTGCCTCTGCTAGGTTGTGTATTCCTTGTCTGGAGTTTGAGTGACAGGGGCTGGGGGATTCCAGGAGACGGGGTGAGTCAGCACAGGGCTGAATAGAGAGATCTGCATGGAGATGGGTGGGAGGAGTTGCACCTGGGACCTGAATAGGGCTGTGCCTTCCCTCCACAATGCTGGCTCCACCTCCTGTGGTGCGTCTGATGTCCCTGGCCTACACTGTGAAAGGAAAGAAGGAGTCTTGTCAACAAAGTGCTCCTGGACTGACCAGAACTGGTTTGGACTAGGCAAAGTCCTCTCTGCCTTCAGAGAACAAAGGGAAAATGAGTATAAAAGAGGGGACCCAAACCCCAGAACTTTAGATCACTTTGGGAAACAAGAAGAAACCTTTGCTGAGGAGAGGAACCAGAGAAACTGAGGAGGAGACTATCCCTAAGCTGAGTGCTGTTTGGGGGATTGGCCTGCAGTGGTTGCCTGACTGCCAAAGAAAGGAAAAAGGAACTTTGTGTGTACTTTCCTCAACTTGTAAAAGATCTCCAAGGGCTTGAGAGAAGATCTTGCCTCTTGCTGAAGTCTCAGGGACAACAGACTTCACCAACCAGCTCCCCAAGAGTCTTTCTGGAAAGTGCCTGCTGCTGTGCTGGACTTTCTGAGGGACTGCGTGTCGCAAGGAGCTGGAAGCGAGACTCACGAAGAAGAAGTGTCGCCGCTGCAGCCGAAGCGCCTCGCATCGCCGAAGAAAAGGATCGACGTCGCATCAGACGCCACCGCATCAACGGGGAAAAGTGTCGCCGCCGCTGCCGCTGTTGCATCATTGCCGAAGCGCCTCGCATCGCCGGAGAAGAGGATCGACGTCGCATCAGACACCACTGCATCACCGGGAAGCGTGTCGCAGGGCCTGTCACGGCTCAGAAGAATCATTGAGTCGCCGCACGGCCGTCGCATCATTGCCGAAGTGCCTCGCATCGCCGGAGAAGAGGATCGACGTCGCATCAGATGCCGCCGCATCACCGGGAAGCATGTCGCAGGGCCTGTCGTGGCTCAGAAGAATCGAGTCGCCGCACGGCCGTCGGGCGTGCACGCATCGTGTCGCATCAAGAAGAAGACGCCATCTTTGTTTCATTGCACCGGATCTTCATTGCATCACGTCATTGCTGGTCGCATCACCACGGAAGCGCAGTAAGAAACCGACGCATCACCTCCCCACGCCGAGAAGAACCGACGCATCCCCTACGCATCAGTAGGGACCCAACGCATCACCGTTCTTGCGTGTAAGGAACCGATGCATCACCTTCCCTGCAACACTTTCGTTGTATAGCGTTACGCATCCTAAGGTACATTGAACTCAAAGTGTCGCATTTTACATCTTAAGAGAACTGAGCTAATTCTACCATTTTTGAAGTACAGTATTGTGGATTTTTGTCGTTTGTGGTCTTGTGTTAAATCTATATAAAAGATACTTATTTTTAATATACAACTGGTGTGGTGTCCATCTGTAGTGTTGTCACTTGATTACTGTATGTGTTCACAAATGCTTTACACACTGCCTCTGAGATAAGCCTGTCTGCTCATGCCAAGCTACCAAGGGGGTGAGCAGGGGTTATTTTAGGAGTGTACCCCCTTACCCTGACTAGACGCAAGGGTCCCTATTTGGTCAAAGGTACCTACCTCTGCCAACTAGAGACCCCCAAATCTAACATTGGTGGTCAACGGTGAGGATTCTGGACTTGCATTTGTGACTCATGTACAGTGATCGGTGAACACTACTAGTGAGTGCAGACCAAAACGCGACCACATACTTTTGGTAGATTGTTTTTTCTGGGATTTTCTATTTTTGCCAAGAACTGCCAAATTTCACCACCATGGATAAAGCAGCATCCATACCCAAATCTAACAAGAATGTAATTGGGATTGCCCGTGTTGTAATGAGGCTAGATCCTGTTCTAATATGTCGATTGCCGAAGACACAATGTTGCCCAAGGAGTAAATCCTGGAGTCAAAGTTGTTAACCCATTATCCACTACAGCTAATGCCTTCTCTAGGTTAATACGGTCTATTTTCCGTATTCTTTCTGCGGCCTCCTGTTGGGATATTTTCCAGTTTTCATTATAATATGCATAAATGCCAGCATATATGAAACGTTTCTGACGTGTTTTCCTTGGGCCTGACAAGAAATTCCTATGGTCTACATCAGATGTGAGTAAGGTCAAGTGATGTTTTACTTCTGTGAGTGTTGAGGTCTCTAGCCAATCAAGGCACAACTTCCCAACACTATAGGATGTCACTACCCCTGGGTGTTGTCTTTGTACATAGCGTGTATCTGGCCTACTGATACTAAACCCCTCGGCTATACCTAGGAATCTTTTTTGACATGTGTTTGTGTCAATGGGCCAAATCAGCCCTTCTGTCCAATTGGGATCTGACCTGTTGTACTGGAGAATGTCATCTATTCCTACCCCATGTGTAGTTGAATTCTGCCCCCCACCCATCTGTGATGGTGCTAGAAACCCTGGTGTGTTCATTTCCATGTTCTTGGCTAGTCCAAGACAGGATGTCTGTTGCACAGTGTCATTTAGAAATATTATCTGCTGTGGAATGAGCAATGCTCTAAAAAGCGCTTCTGTTCCCTGGACCTGCCAGTCCCTAGAACCCCATATCGATTTTAAATCTATAGTGTCCTTCCATAGGTCGAAACCCTGTGTAGACAACTGGGCCATAAAGGAAGCAGAGTAAATCTGTTTGGTGTTAGTCAACATAATTTTCTGTGCTGATGCTGTTGCCACTTTGTAATAAAATGACTTCGGGTCAGATGTATTAAACCCTGAAAAGTATGTGAATTTTTGTGCAAAAGTTTGCAAACTACCTTTTTGGAGGTGTTGGGCAGTGTTCCACTGGTGGTATTCACATACATTTCTAGGTGATATGGATTTGTGCAAGAAATGAGGACCATAATGTTGGTAACAGTACAATGTATCATAGTCTGAAGTACCTTCTAACATTTCATTGTTCAGAAATGCTGCAGTTTTTTCTAAATCAGACATCATATTGTTCACGGTTTCAGTGTCCCAATCATCAGAAAATGTACTGGAGGTAAAGATATCACTTAAAGAAATTTTAAATACATGTTGAAGCTTTAAAAGTTCAGTCGGACCGTATATATCAAAATCAATCTTGTCCCATACTATACCGTCCGGTATAGGAACTGCTGTAATGTTCACTGAAGACAAGTCTCTTGGTTCATGATGTGAAGACTGGTGTGGTTTTAAAATCAAATTGACTCTGTGGGCTGTAGAGCTCTGCTAAAGATATCGTCCATTAATAAGCATACTAAAAGTTATAATTAAACCTAGCCAGTAGAGGAAAAATAGAATCCCAGTGATATACCATAGTTCTATCCAAGGTGACACCAGGTAAGTCTTTCTAAAAAAGTTCAAAAAGTAAGTGAGTTTCAGTTTATGTGATTTTTGGGCCTGCGTCGTTTCCGGCTCACTTGGATCCAGTGAAAACATATCAAAGTTCATGAAATAGCTAGAAGCAGTTCGATCAATTGTTGGAATTGCATCGGGATTTGTTGAAATTGGATTTTGCTCTTGACGAGGCATGTTGACGTAGACGTCTGTAGTCGGTCTGATTGCAACTTGGTTGTTAAGTTGATTTTCTTCTGGTTGAAGTGGAACGAGTTCCATAGCATTGTTGCTTAGTCCTTCATTCCGTACAGGTGGCTCTTCAAACGTGATGAGTCTTTCTGTTTGAACTTCTTGGATTGTAGCGAGAGGAGGGCGTCTGCTACTGTGGAGTCCACGTGGCCTACTGTTTAGTAATGGCCACATAGTGTGGTTTGATTAAGTCGATTGAGACAAATCTTTTCTCCTTTTTCCCGGCAAGAGGTGGCAGAAGTACAGTTCTTGTGCCTTGGCTTGCTAGGACCGGTGCAGCTGTTCTGTAGGATGGTCCGAATTCTTCCTTGTCTGCAATCTTCTCTCTGACCAGATCCCCAACTTTTGGGATCCAGACAGGTCTTGCCGTTACTGCCTTGACTTCCTCAGTGGCAGTCTGTTTTAAGTGGACGTTGCTTTGTTGTGCCCTGGATTCATTTAGATCCTGTAAAACAGCCAAACGATCATGGATATCAAATGGTTTCTCATCCGCCACTGTGCCTTCACAATCAAGATCAGGTACCCACATTCTTGTCCCAAATAGGACCTCGTAAGGAGTGACACCCCCTAGAGAGCTTCTTGGCTGATTGTTTATTGCTCGTTGGACCCCATAAAGGTGATCGACCCATCTACCGCCTTTGCCTAATACCCTAGCTGTTAAAGACTGCTTTAAGTCACGGTTTTTCCTCTCCACAACAGAATTTCCCTCAGGATGGTGTGGAGAGGAGTACCGCAATGCTATGCCCATTCCTTCCATGGCCTCTTTGTAAGCCCGAGAGCTAAACGCCGGGCCACGGTCAGAATGTAACGTGCCAAAAGCGTATGTGCCGATAAAGACTCGCAAATCTTTTATAACAGTTTGAGCATCAGCACAGCGCTGAGGCCAAACCCATAGGAATCTAGAGCAGGAATCCACTGCAACCATGATATATTTCTTGGCCCCATCCAATTGTAGGGGTCAGCAGTGGTCCAAATATACACATGCGAGAGGTTTGTCTGATTTTAGTAATGGTGTCTGCGCTGGGCGTGTTACGGTGGAGCCCTTCATCTGCTGGCAGATGTCGCACTTTAAGACATAGTCTTTGGTCTGCTTTGTTAACCCTGGCCACCAGTAGCGCTGTTTCAGTAAAGAAATAGTCGCTGTAACGCCTGTTTGCGCAGAACCCAAACCCTCGTGTGCTGCTAGAATTAAGCCTTGCCTACGATCCATATTTGGTATTACTCTATCCCCCACTCCAGGAATCTGAGCATATGGAATGTTTTGTGCATCTAACTTGTAGGAGTACTTGAGTGGAAATTTTTTAGGTACTGCTGTGCTGCCTTTGCGTGAAGCATTGACAGCTACCATAATCTCGCTGTCTATTCTCGTTTTTGAATGAGTAACTGCAGCTACGGAAGCCGTGCGAACAGCTCCCTTTGCGGCTTCATCAGCCAATGAATTCCCTTCAATGTGAATGCCATCACGCTGATGACTCAGTGTATGTATCACGTGAGCCCTTGGTAGTTCGTTTCTCAACTCCACTACCTGTTCCCATAACATTTTATGCTTAATTGTGCCACCTTTCGCGTCTTTAAACCCGTTTTGTTCCCAATTATGTAAATATTCGTTGTACGACTGTACACATTAAAAGGAAACACACACAATTAGTGTGGGGAATTCATGTTCCTTATTTACAAGTGCCAGTATCAGTGCTTTTAATTCTGCCAACTGAGCCGTGCAGTCTCCTAGAGATTGCATTTTAGTGCAACTTGGATGGAACTTTCCATCGTGCATGTGACCTTTAACGATTGCACACTCTGCGTTGTAAGCTTGCTTACTCCCTATGGCTGGTTGAGCAGATCCGTCAGTGTAAATAATGTATTCATACTGTTCGAGAGGCAAAATCTCATTTGGTAGAGGACATTCTTGTTCGTATTGCAGAAATGCTTGTGTTTTTAAATTTGGATCAAATCTGTATTCAACATCCGTTGCAGTAAGATAATTAGCCCATTGTATCCATCTGGGATGTAAAGCTTTCACATTTGGAATGCTAGCCTTTGTAACAGCCTCTAAGGATGGTACTGGGGTCACGACTATTATGCACTTTCCCTGAGCCAGAGCTCTTTCTCTTGCTACAGCGGTCTGCACTGCTGTCAGGATTTTTTCTGTTGAAGTAAAACGCATCTCTGTGTTTGCGTACAGGTGTGATTTATATGCGATTGGTACCGTTTCGCCTTCATTGAAAGTTAAATAAGTGTACCCGCATTGACCCGCTATTACTCGGATCACTAAGTTGCGTACGTTTACGCATGTCTGTAACTGTTTTGAAGCTATCATGTCTTCCTGTAGGGAATGCAGGATATTTGTATGTTCCTGTGTCCATTGTCTGACTGAAAAATCAGGTTTTATTAAGTTGTAGAAAGGTTTTACTCTTTCTGCATAATCCAAAATGTATGTTCGACCAAAATTTAGGAATCCCAGAATTGATTGTAAATTCTTTAATGATTTTGGAGGTTGGAGCAGCGCACACTTTTCTAAAAAGTTAGCTGCTAGGCTTTTTCCTTCACTTGACAGCTCATACCCTAAAAATAGGACATTGAGATGGGCAATTTTTGATTTTTTGAAATTACATTTATAGCCCTCAGAGGCGAATCCCATAATAATGGTGCTCACCCTGGTCAAGTGCCTCGGTAAGTCATCGTCCGTCAGATAAATATCATCTACATAGGACAATGCTTCTTCATCCAAATTTTGGAGTAACTCTGTTACCATTGCTGAAAACAACCCCGGGCTATTCTTATACCCATGGGGGAGTCGACAAAATTGCCCTTGGGACCCTAGCGCTGAGAATGCGGTCAGATACCTGCTTTCAGGCGCTATATTTTGGCAGAAAAATCCATTTGAGATATCAAGTGTTGTTTTGTATTTTTGTCGCACAATGTTATTCATTAATGCGGCACTGTGTGCATTTTGAACTGCAAATGTCTTTGTGCAGGTGTTTAAATGTCTGTAATCTAAAACTAAACGATATGTGTTGTCAAGTTTTGATATGGGAAACAAAGGATTGTTCATAGGTGAAGTGCAATTTTCTATCACCCCCTGGTATTCTAGTTGATCTAGGATCTCCCTGACTTGTTTTTTAGCTTCCTGCTTTATAGGATATTGCCTTTGAGCATTTGGTGGAACCTTTAACGGGATCACGTGGTGGGTTGAATCCTCATCCCCACCAACATGATTTTTGTACAATGCTGGAGCTAGGGCAACCGCCCACTCCTGTGCATATGCATGTTTTAGGTAAATGGGAACGAGATTGGAAAATGCTGGAAAAATTACCTTTCCTCCCTTGGGGCACTCCATGACGAATGCTGGCGGCCAGTCTTGCTCTGCTAATAGGATGTCATATACAGATGACAAATTTTTCCAAAATAGACCCTTAACTTTCCTGGGCTTTTCCCCCTCCATCCGGAGTGTTATCTCATGTAACTTATGTGGGACACTTACCCGAGTATCAGGTGTTTCTACCGTGATATACTCACTCAACTCCGCTGTCACCAGAAATTCCTTCAGGTTCTGGCGAGCCATTGTTATTTCTGCCGCGCTGTCTAGCATCGTCAGAGCCCATTCCCCGTTCAGAAGCTGTGTCCTCAGAATTCTGGGCATGTCTAATCTTGAGACCTGCTACCTTCTTCTTTTTGAACTGAAGTTTTTGTTGTTGTTTATCTTCTTTTTTAGGTGCGTAGTCCGCAGCGCGTTGCGTGTCTCTGGACTTTCTACGCTCCTCTGACCATCCTTCCCTCAGAGTTTTTTGATGAACCCTGAAAGGAACGAGAGGAACGTGTATCAGTATCCTGATACCTGTCAGGTTTTTTAATATTATCCCTATTCCTGAGGTTATGCCTCCTTTCAGAGGGCTCCTAATGAGGAGACCTGCCTCTGCATTGAGATCTGCTGTCTTTAGACTTTTGTTGTTTTTTATTTTCCCACTTCTTTTTAGAAGAAGTAGGTGTCTGCTTTGTAGTGTCCTTTTCAGGACTGCCTACCAGTTGTGGTTTTAATGCTTTCCCACCTAGACTATCTCTGCCTAGTTCTGCGTATGCAGTTTCAATTATTTTGGGTAGTTCGTGTTGTTGATCTATTGGACCGAACTCCCTTAGGCGTTGGCGGATCGCCACTGAAGCTGCTTCCCCCTTAATGTTAGCTAGTATTATGGCTGATACCTTGTCAAAGTTATTTAGTAACTTCATCCCTAAGTTTAGGGCAGGTTCTGCTCCGTACTCATTTTGCATCTGTCTCAATACGTCAGGTACTACTGCTAATGACGGGATATCATGTGTTCTGGTATATATGGCAGCAAAGACTGAACCCCAAGAGGTGCAGTCCTCTATTTGTGGTGTGATCCCCATGGGCAAGCATATTGTTAGTATTCTGTGTTTATCATAGGTGGTAGTATTCGGGAATACTGCCTCAAGCTGGGTTATTTTCTGAGCTATCCAGAATGGTATCTGTTCGCGTTTTGCGGGCATTTTGCCCATTACCGAGTGTCATGTTTGAGGAGTAATTTTAGTTGCTGTACCCGGGAATTGGGTCCCGTTTGTTGCAACAGTTGTTGGTTGAACTGTGAGAGTCCTCATGACGAATTGCGTCAAGTTTCTGTAGATTTTGATTAAATCTTTGTGTTGTATGAGTAATTCTGGCTGTGGCATTGTGCCAATTTCAGGATGCGGTGTGTAAGCCACTAGTATTGGCCATGTGGCCCCATCTCCTCCGAGCGGGCCTAATCTTACTCTTGCTCTTAAGTGGGGTAGGGCGCCTTTAAACCAGTATAAGTATTCCTGTTAAGTGAGTGGAATCTCTATGTCATCGAATGGACAGTATTCCTCTGGTGCATCTCCTTCTATGTAGTAGTGAAATGTCTTTGTTACAGCATCGGCTGCTGGGAATGTAACCCATGAATAGAATACCTCTGATTTATTTGATTTGTGTGCCTCAATCACGAGAGCTACTACGCCACCCCTTGGTGGTAAACCATTTTTTGATAGTTTCATGGTGAGCGTATGTCTGAATTTGGGTGCAATTTCAATTGCATTTTCAGGTGGTTCTCCGGCTGAGACCTGCAGATTTACTCTTTCTTCATCGCGCTCAGTCATTTTGAAAAGAAAAGCTTTTCCAAGAGAACTTAGTTAAAGGTTTTATGCACAATTTAGGAACTAAATGTCCTTCAAACTTGATTAACCAACAGCCAATAAATAGTATTTTTGTACTACTCAGCTGCGGCGGATTTTGTGCCCACCCACTCCAGACGTCTCTGGGGGTTTGTGATTAGGTTCTCTGAGAATAGCACGACTGAACTACTCAGATTCTACTGTTAAATAAGTACCCAACCAACATTGGGCGCCATGTCGTGTAGTTCCTATAGTACCCGTGCAGGACCTGCGCGTTTGGATAACATAAACTGTGGGCTTGGTGACTGACTGATTCTGTACACCCCCACCACCTATGTTAGCCGGATTTGCATTAGCTAGCTCACAGTGCCACTAGATTATCCTCTTATCGAGGAGAGATTAGTTTCTGGCCACCTTAGATCATGACAACCCTGATCCCTCAGAATCGTGGAAACAATGTATTACTTTTCGCTCAGTCACTCGTGCTTACTTATTCGGTTTGTCTCAGAGAGTTACACAGAATAAACAGTCTGGGTGTTTCAATAAGTATTTATTGAACAGTTGTTATTCTAGTGTAAAATGTATGTGCTGCAGCAACCAGCAGACAATAGCAGAGATATATTATCAGCAGTACGATAAAAGTGAAGGGTTAGAACAGTTCTACCATATTGCAATAATCATGAATACATACATGAATATAAAAAGCATTATGAAAAGTGCGCGTACTCCTACGATGCCTAACTAGATGTACCTGAATGTACCTAGCATATGTGTAGGTCTAAAAGCCTAAGAACCAAGAATCCTTCTAGGATTTAGTCAAACCCCCATAACTGAATAGAGAGAGTGTGGGACCCCGTCCTGGTCTCAAGTTGGACACCCCGCAAGGGCTGTGTTAGACCGCTGTCAGCTGGAGCGACTGCTTGCAGGAGCCTCAGCGTCTCTGGTCAGTGTGTCAGCATGGAAGTCTCGGTTCCCTCTCTCTTACCGTGGCAAGATGTGGTGTATTTATACCCTAAAGTATCTCGTCCCTCAGTATGGTTTGTATTGGTCTTTGTTAGACATGAGGAAGACGTCAGGGGTGATCTTTGTACATACATATTATGCGGGAGATGTAGCTGGTGAATGCTCATGCATAATTTATGAGTACATTGTAGGCCTGTGTTCGGGAAAAACCCTGCAGTGTTCTAACCACAGACTAGATAACGTTCAACCCTTAGAGCTCGTTGTGTACTGTAGGGAACTAATGTAGGTGAAAGATCATGCCTATATTAGGGCATAGAAGATCATGACCATAATAGGGTATAGACGACTATGACCAAAATTGGGCATATACGAGTATGACCATAATAGGGCATATGCAAATATGACCATATACGGCATATATGAACGCGTCTATATTAGGGCCTCTATATGAAACATAACAGTCCCTACTTGGACAGGGTGCAAGCCACTGCCAACTAAAGATCCCCATTTCTAACTGATGCTGATTATTATCCCCTTGGGGCAGTGTTTTGTACATGCAGCACTGATGAAAGCTATAAAAACACATGTGGAGCAACGGTAATGTGGAACTGGAAGTGGATGGTATGACGAAAACCTTTTTCACATATCGCAGCAGCCTCCATTTAATTTCTGCAACAGATAGAGCCATACAGAAAAGAGCTTAGATACCCTAACAGCTAAGTGCAACGAGAACTTGGGAGAGGACTTGACTGATGCTGAATGGGCAGGAGCCCTTCAATTCATACACAAACTTACAAGAAATTCCTGTCTCAAAATCCTGCAGTGTAATTATGTCATCCACACACACCTGACCACAGCAGCATTACAGGTCATGTTTCCAAATGGTTGTATGATGTTACAACGAATGCCTTTACCACGCAGCCTTTACAATGCATGCCATTACCACACATGGCAAGTATATTTAAGGTAGGTAAAACTCTCTCCCTCTCTGTATTTATTTTAGGCTAAACTCTAAATTTACCCTTAACACCCCTAAACCCTAAAATTACCCTGACCACCCTTCACCCACTACCCACCCCTAAACCCTAATTATTATATAAATCTCTCTCTATATATATATATATATATATATATATATATATATATATTCACTGAAAAAAACAAAGGTTACAAGGACGTTATAGTTAGGATGATATTCACTCATACAACACAAGACAAATTCAGCAGTTAGAATTAGCTGAGCTAACTATAACTCTCGCACCCGCAATGCATTGCTTATGACCTCACATATTACCTCACTCATGACATGGTCAGTGACATCACTGACACTGATGACATCTCAAATTACATCACTGATGACATCATCCAGTGACTGTGAGTGTTTCTAAAATGTTTATGAGTGTTAAATATATATACCAGGATCTATTGATGAATCAGTGAGTGTATGAGTGCCTGTATGGATGATTCAGTGGGTGCGTGACTGATTGTATAAGTGAGCGATTAGGTGTCTCAGTGAATGTATAGGTGAGTGACTAGGTTGTCTGAATGTCTGCATCAGTTTGTCAGTTGGTGTCTAAGTAGCTGTATGGGTTGGTGAGTGGGAAAGTGAATGTCTGTATGGGTGATTCATTGGTTGTCTGAATACCTGTATGGGTGTATGAATGTCTGTGTGGGTGGGTGAGGGTGTGTGGGACTGTATGCATGAATGAGTCAGTAGGTGATTCAGTGGCTGTATGGGTTAGTGAGTGTATCTGTGAGGAGCTGTATGGGTGACTGAGTCTCTGTGAGGCTGTGTTGGTGAGTGAATGGATATATCAGTGGTATATGGGTGACTATCTGCTTATGTGACAGGCAGTAGAGGTGAGTGTTGGAGTATATAAGTGAGTGAATGTGTGACTGGGTGATTGCAAGAGTGGTCGTAAGAGTGAGTGTGTGCTTGTGTCAGTGACTCTGTAGGTGAGTGAGTATGTGTTAGTATCTGTATGAATAAATGAGTGGGTGTGTGTATAACTGTATAGGTGAGTAAAGGGCTGTGTGATTGACTCTAGGTGAGTGAGTAGGTGTGTGAGTTGCTCTATGAGTGACTGACTGTGTGTGAGTGGCTGTAGGCATAGGAACCTTTCGCAACAGCTACAGCCCCAACCGGTGAACGGACTTACACCAAATTTGGCATGGAGGAATATGTTGGTTCAAGGAAGTGCCTTTTGCTTATTTGGTGTAAATCTGTTCAGTAGTTGTTGAGAAATGTAAGTTTAAAATTAAAGTGATATCTCTGGCCACGGATATTTCGCGGTGGTTTCGCAATTGATCACGAATACACGTGCCAACGGGAATGCTCTGATTGGCTGGACAGAACCTGAACAGAAAGTTGTGTCCGCCATTTTATTGCTCGGGAACGGCTCCTGAGGCTGAAAATTTCTGAAAAAGTTAACATAAGGGGTCAGAGTAGACGTACTCTGACCCCATGTTTGAGGAATAGGGGTGTTGGTGTCCAAAATAGATTCGATATATGCGACTACGATGCGACTGCCAGCGGGCTCCCCATGTATCATCATGGGACATCGCGACTATCAACATCGTATATTAGTGAATCATTATTACGCATTGCTATAGAGATATTGTGAAATTGTTGCGATGTCCCGACTAACCACGAAAATGGAAAACAGGCCTGAAAAGTGGTTTTTAAAGAAACGTGGTACAAAACCATGAGTTTAAACAAGTTTTTAAAGAAGTGTTTATATAGTAATATTTGTAGGGTAATGTTCGGAATGGGGTTTTTTTCATATTATTTTTAGATGTGTTGGTGGTCATTGAATGTCTACTTTTGTTTTCTGTTTTTGTGGCATGTCCACAGGAATCGCGACGTTGTCGCGAAGATCCCCAAACACTAAAGAAATAAACCTTTAGAAAAAACTTCACAATACTTTGGGTATTAGAGTGTGTATATGGTTGCTATACGTAAGAATGGATGCAGAGTTTCAGGTTACTTAGAAACACCCTGTTGACTTCATCTGTAAAGTGCACTCCATCATTTCTATAAATTCCATGCATGACAAAACGCAGATTGTTGTTATAGATACAGCCCATGCGATGGTCTCTGAGGAATGCACAAACTATATTATTAACATGTTTCCTGGCTTTGTCAATCTGTGGACAGAATTGATTTGACCACTTCTGTCTTTGGCATATATTAGAGTACACCAAGACAGTGTGAGGGAAAAGCAGCATCAGTTCTGCAAAGGTTTCTTTCATTAGGATTTCCAGCCCTACCCCCATCAATGTGCCTAGGTCATTGCCACCACAGTGCACATGAGGTGAGGAGCTTGGGAATCCACAATGGATTTAAACAAAGCCAGCAACTCATGAAACTTTAACCCTCTCTGATCTAACTAAGTAATCTGCACAATTGGCAAACCCAAGTCCCTGTCAATACCTCTCTTTTTTGCAGCCTCTTTAGCCAAATAGATATAGCTGTGGCCCACAATCCATACTCTAAGCATTTTGAAGTGAAGGAGCAATAGTAGTCAGGAGAAGGCTGGAGCTGAATGAGGTAGTTTTCCAAAGGAAAAGCAGTTACAATGGAGGTGCTTTTAAAAAATATATATATTTCATTGGATGCTGTCAGCATGAAAGTGAATGAAAATAGGTAGTGTGTTGGATGTCTTAGCAAGAAGTCTTATTATTGGTGATGTTTACGAAAAGAAATGTAATACAGACATGGATATGCTTTTGAAACTGTGGAGTAAAACCCACCTGGTGTATCTTATTGGGAAGTAGCATGTTTCTTCTAGAATGTGCTATGAACTTGTGACCTACTGCTGCCACTGGGTTGCTAGGTACACTGAAGTAAGAGTGTATTGGTGGGGAAGGGTGTTAAAGAGACAGAACATTTTTTGAAAAGTTGAAGAGTGACGACACAATTTAAGTAATGGCAAGCTTTAATTTTCAACTCGGGACTATGTAATAAACTGTTGTGTAGTATTTAAAATTTAGAAAAATTAAGCTAGATATAGGTTTGAACTCCCATTTTGTTTTCTCCACGATCATCGCGAATACACATAGAAATGAATCTCTTTTTGAAAGGGAGGGAAAGGGTTAACGGATACTAACCATTCACAAGTGGAAATAGTGTAGTCTAAACTGAAAGACATGATTTCATTTGCTGCCTTTCTCATGATCACAGAGTGCAAAGTTGAAGAGGTTGCCATTTCATGGCTGCATTGTATGAGAGTGGTGTACCATTCTTGTGCTTAGTTTTTACAAATCCTAACAGTGTCACACAACTACCCAGAAAGAGCTAAAACAACAATATAATCTACAAACTGAATTCACTGGTATGTACATAACTTTTTTATCCTTTATAAAAATTACATTAGAAATGAAGATGTATATGGGAGATTGATAAAAAAAGAGTATCACAGTGATATGAAAAAATATATCAGATGAACTGTATCTATTAGAAGGTATGTGTGAGGTTAGTGGTGAATGTTTTGGGAAGTAAGAGAAAAATGAATTAGGGCCTCTTTATTACATTGTGTACTTTGTTGAAAAATAATAGGATAGTATTGTGGAAAGTTGCAATGAGGAACTAAGAATGTTTTAAATGTCTAAACATCATGTGCAGAACAGATACATCTGTCATTTGCATTCTGGGAGTTGTATTACTTTTAGTAACATTATTAAACAGGAGTAGCGTAGTCACAAATAAAAGATGAGAACATGTTTGCCTGTATATGAACTAGAAAGAAGTAATACTTGTTAGGTATGTATTGGAAAGTGTTTGGCAATGTGGTTTTTAACTTATTGATAGCTTTGCATGTACAGAAAATTTCATGTTTATGGTGAGGGTGGGGTTTTTCTTTAAACATGGTTTGTTTAAAATTGTGGAGGATTAATTGTGCAGAATGCCTCGAGAGTTCTTGTGCTACCTTGATTTGGAGTGTAACTTTTGTTTGAGAAATGCTGAATATATGTTTTAGAAGCAGAAGTATTTGAGAAATGATGTAGGCATACCATTCACAAAAGGGTTTGTGCTTTGAAAATTTTAAAAATGTTTTTATATACCAAATGTAAAATCTAGACTTCACTCACACATAGCTCAGTGGGAAATCATATATACAGTAAAACAGGTAGTTTGATACTGACAGAAGGAGATAACCAATGAGACAGAGATATAGTCACAACTGTTATGTATCTAACAGCAATGAAGGTACTTTCACAGTCAGTCAGGCAGTATTCAGGTACTCATGCAATCACCCAACCACTAGTGAGGCAGTCATCAAATCAGTGATTCAGAATCCATGGAGTTATGCAATTACCTAGACACTACACATGTACTCTTCGAATCAGGCAGGCAGAAATTATGTAGTCATTGAACTAAGGAGTCACTACCTATACATTCAGCTAATCATCCAGACACTAACCATTTACTTATGCAATTAACAAGGCTGTAACTAGGCAGTCATTGTGACACTTGTGCAGAAGCTATGTAGTAATCTAAACACCCACTTACAACCCATGCAGTCATTGAAATACTGAGGTGCACGCTTGAACTCATGCAAACACTCAGATACCGCTCACGCACTCATCTAATTACGTAGGGAGTACCATTGTAGTAAACCTATTATCCATCTAGTAGCTATGCACTTATTTGATTAATGAGGGAATACTCTTGAACTAATACAATCACCCCAGCAGTACACTTACTTTCATCCAATCTCTCAAGCTTTAACAATGGAGCAGCCATGTAGTCATGCAATCACTGAAACACTACTCATGAACTCATCCAATCTGCTAGGTGCAATGCATGTACTTAAACAATCATGTATGCACTATCCATGCACTCTATAAATCACCTATATACTATCTATGCACTCCTGCAAATATCCAGGCACTAAAGTTGCACTCCTTTAATCATCCAACGACTATCTATGCATGTATTGAATTATTGAGCCATTTGTCATGCACTTATCTAATCATTCAGGTACCGCTCATGCACTCATTCAAACACCCAGGTAGTAGTGATATACTCATGCAAACATGCAGGCAGTAACTATGCAGATATGGAACGACCTATGGAGTTCTGATATACTCAGGGAATCATCCAGGCACTACCTGTATCCTCAAAGAATCACCAAGGTACTACCTATGCACCAATTCAATCATCATGGGAGTATTCATGTATTCAACCACAAACACATGTTTTTACAAGTTTTACTGAGGAATATGTAGTCTTTTAGAAACATCTGGTGAAATATATATGCAAGCTGTGACAGACTCTTTGTATGTACTTGGAAGGATTAGTGAGCTATATGCTTTGATAGAGATTAACATGGAGATTGTTATATGCACCGTTTCCCAAAATTTAAATCTGATGCATTTAAGTAGAACAGTACTGTGATACTAAATACACCACTAACACAGTGGTAGAGAGGCATCCAATAGCTTTTATGTTGTGTTTTCGTATTTACAGTGTTGAGGCACTGTATGTGCTTGTACACTTGGGGCTAAACTTACAACAAAGTAATGCAGTGCAGAGCAGCAAGCCATTTGGGTGTGCCATGCTGCATTACTTTCAAAGCACAGGGATGACTCATATTTACAACAATATGATGGATCCCTATGCTCTCCCCTGTGCTGGCATACAACTGGCTGCCATGCGCCAAGCAAGGCACACTTGCACTACTGTGCAAGGGTGCCTGTGTAGTGGGGATGATTGTTTTTGTGCAGGAAGGGACACCTTCATGAAAGGTATTTTCCTCATAGAAACAGAAACAAAAATGAGGAGAAAGAGAAGTATTTTTCCTCGTTGCATCTCCCTACACCTCCCCTGGGGAGGTGTAGGATTCTGACGCATTTGCAGGTTTACGTTTTGTCGTAAATTTGGGTATGTGACAGAATCCAAGGGTGTTGCGTGGGAACACCAACAGCAACACCCATGGCATGCTCCTTTCATGCAAAATGCTGCCTGAAAAGGGCCCGTATTTATAAGGCCATTAAAAAAAGCTATGCAGAGTGGCTTTACGTGGCCTTGTAAATATGGAGCACAACATTACAGCTCCGGTGTTTCAAAAAAGTGATGCACCAGAAAGTGCATGGGGATTGTAAATACGCCTCCTTGCCTTGATGTTTATTTTATAATTTACTACTGAAGGAATAAACTGTTCTTTCACCGTGTATAAGTAAGAAATGAGATATGCTGTAGCTGTATTGTATGACAGGGTGCTAAAATGTTAAAAGGTAACTAATAAATAATGTGTTGTGTTTTGCTCTGGGTTTGTTATATTGAAGTGAGTGCATGTAGTAATATATCTAGGTTCATCTGTAGATTTAAAACTGTAACATAACCTGAAAACTGTTTTTGTATTATGTGTAAGTCAGTAGTAAAGTAGTTGGCAGATTGGCCAGGGTAAAAATTAAAATATACTTCTTTTTTTTACAGAACAATATCTACATAACTATACACAGTTAGAATGCCTACTAAAGCTCGGACAAAAAAGGAACAGAAGCAACTACAGTATTTTTGCAGAAATGAGTTACATGAGGGGCAAAATGCATAAATAGTGGTGAAAGAGAAAAGAGCTACTGGTAAGAGGACAAAGTCATTTCTTTCAAATATATGTGGACATTTGCAAAGATTACAAAATAAAGAAAATGAAATTATGACTATGAAAAACAAAAAGAGTGGACAAAGTGTACATTGCAAAAACAGAAAAGATTGTAAAAAAATGGACTCACCTAAACCAGGAGACAGAAGCAGTTTCAAGGAAATCCGAGCCAGGATATTTTATAGTAGTGTGGTGTTGCGAGAGTAGTTGATAAGTGTAGGAAAGTGGTTTCTGTTGCAGTAACTCCCCCAACTTTCCCCACTCTTTGCTAGATTTCTAATGCACTTTGACTTGATGTGCCCTGGGTCCCTGCCAATCAGGATCCCAGGGTTTGTGTTCTTTTCCAAAACTGTACCTTTGTACCCTCCATTGGCACCTCTCTGGCCACATGTAAGTCCCTTCCAAAAGGTACCATGGGTACCAAGGGCACTGTGACCAGGGAAGGCCTCTATGGGCTGCATCACATATTGTGCCACCCTGGGAGGTCCTGTACCTTAACACACACAATGTCATTGCAGGCTGCGTGTTTTGGTGCAGAGAAAAGTGAACAGTCGTCATGGCACACATGCCTGTGTGCCATGCCTGCAACACTCTGCCTATGGTATAGATAAGACACCCCTCTAGCTGGGTGCACTATACCACTGGTGAGGGTACAGTTGTATGAGCATTGTACCCCTACAGTGTCTAAGTCCATTCTTGGACATTGTAAGTGCAGTAAAGCCAGAAAGAGTATATGGTCTGGAAGTTTGTCATTACGAACTCCACAGCGCCATAATGGCTTTACTGAATTCTGGAAGTTTGGTAGCAAACATCTCAGCATAATAAACCCACACTGATGCAAGTGTGGGATTTATTATACAATGCACTCAGAGGGCATCTTAGAGATGCTCCATGAAAAATTACCAGCCTCTGCTGGGTCCCCTGACTGGTAAAGACCAGCCTGCCACGACGAGACATGTTTCTGGACCCCTGGGGTGGGAGCCTTCCCTCCCTGAGACCAGAAACAAAGCCTTTCCTGGGCGGAGGTGGTCACACCTCCCCCAGGTGAGGAAGAGCCATCTGTGGCAGGGGAGCTTCAAAGACCTTGCCGCCTTTGTAACGCGACCCTCAGGCTCTCCTGCTAGCAGGAGCAGGCCCCCTTCCTGTCTCCCCTCCTTTTCGGTGGGAAGGCAGGCGGGAAAAATTAGAACAGAAGGTGTGCCCACCTCTGCCAACACAACCCCTCAGGTGGGGGAGGCGAGGTGAAGCCCACTCGTCAGTGCCCGCCATCTTGCAGATGGCAGGCACTCTCCAATCAGGATTAGGGATTGTGCTCACTCTCCCACGTGGGGTGAGCACACCAAGGGTATAGTCACCCTAAGGTCAGTAGCCCATTAGCCACTGACCTTGAAACCCTTAAAACGCCCCCTAAATACAGTATTTAGGGGGCAGCCCTGAACCAAGAAGACAGATTCCCGCAACCTACGAAGAAGAAGGACGAAAGAAGATACCCAGCAGAGGAGACTGCAGAGAAGAACTGACTTGGCACCAGACCTACAGACCTGTCTGCAGTTTCCAGAGATCCTGCGCCAAAAACTGACTTGTCCTGCAGCAATTCCTTGTCATGAATAAGAACATTGTCTGGTTTATTTCTGATTGATTTTGATGAGAAGAAAATAAGTGCTGATGTGAGCTGTTTAACAGAGCATAATAGGTTAATAGCTCATTATGCTCCTCATTTGGGCCAGTATCCTGTGGTTCAAAAAGCAATACTGGGTCCAAAGTGGAAAATATCAAAGCAGTCTATGACAGTTGAACAGAAAGATGAACATAAATAAAATCAACAAGGATGAAAGAAAAGAAAACTACAGCACAATGAGGAAATACAAGGCTATTACTTTGATAATAAATATGGAGTGAACTGTTATGCAAATGTAATGTTAAATGGACTATATAATTTGCCTCATTTTACAAATTCTATAAAAGAAAAGAACCTCTGGGAGGGCTCACTGCCTTCAACAAACAAATTGGTCTGAGTTCAGCCTTTGAGTGTGTGGCATAATTTCTTGCCTGACTGTGTACAATATATGCTTAACGCTACTCTCTGATAAGGCCTTACTGCTCGCCCACACTACCACAAATAGAGAGTAAGGTACTATCTACTTTAACCTCTGCCTACCTTTGGGGATCCACTGGACTCTGTGCACACTATACCTCACTTTGGTATAGTATATATAGAGCCAGCTTCCAACAATAAGCCCTTTGCTTTGAAGAGGGAGCTTTTCATTTTGATTCTAAATAGAATGAAGACTCTTGACAAATAGTGTTGTGATGAGGAAACAAAACCAGAAGAAAAGATTAGTGAATAGAAGTAACTTTTGTACAGTTTTTAGTGGAGAATAGATACATACTTCTAGTAGAGTGCCTTTCTTTAATGAAGAAAGCTATCTCCAGGATAACTGATTAGCTCATGCTATTGATGAAAGAGGACGATGTTCTGAAATTAAGAATGGCAGTCTTATAGCAAAAGAGGTGATGGTGGGGTGTGGCCTGGTAAGATGGCCGAATAGACGTAATCTTCGGTGCTCCCGCTAGCTACAGGGCGATCCGGCAGAATCCTGTGGTGTATATCCTACACCAAACCCACAAAAAGAGGTCCTGATCAAGTGGTGTCAGTCGGACAAACTAGGAACGGGGAATTAACTATCCCTGGCACCAGACTACGGAAAAAACACATCGTGCTCCGGCGAGGCGGCGCCATCTTGGGCGCAGCGACCACAGCCTTAACGCCAGTGGAAGAGAGACGTGAGCTCTGGAAGCTCAACTGGAGAATTGAGCTCCGCCCTGGCTGGGCGCCCCGGCCTCGATCGTGCACAGAAACGTGAGATCGAACAGAGTCTAGGTCCAACGGGAACCTGGGAACAGGTCGAGAGTTGAGACCGCTTTGATCAAATCAGGAAGAGTGGCAGCTGAGGCGGGTACGACCGGGCGTTGACAAGGAAGCCAGAGGTGAGCGGCGCAAGGTGGAATAAATGCCCGGTGTCATGTGAAGTGGCTTGGCTATAATCCTAGAACTTGCTGGGAGCCTGGAGATAGGAAGGTTGTGTGTGCCGTGGGCCCAAGGTGGCAGGCAGGTGCGGACGACTCAGCCTGCGGCCCGCCTCAGTCTGATCGCGCGCAGCGGATAAGCACCGATGTGGAGGATTGGGAGGCTTTACTGAAGGGTGAAACAAGGTCCCATTAAACCCAGCGACGAATATGTGACCTACCTGCAATACAGCACAACCCCACTTAGACCACCGGGTATTGTTAGATTTGCCAGTACCTGAATAGCGCAGGAAGACAAGCTGCGTGAGAGCCCACCACAACAGCGATTTAGAGCTTGCTGACCTGGGGAACTCGGAGCTTCCCACCCTGGTTACCGGTGACATGGTGAGCCGATGAGGGTGGAGCACTGCTAATGAGCACAGAACACAGCAAAAAGAGAGAGGGGTTACTGTCCTATGATCCCCAAGAGAGAGTGACCGAGAGAACCGGTGGCTGATGGAAAAATATACTAAACCAACATCGGGGAAGTGGAGACCCAGAGAAGGAATGTAACAGGCTTGAGGGACAGGGAATCCCCAGGTGGAACACAGTGGTTGCTTGGCACGCTGACAGGAAGGGAGATCCCAATCCAGTGTGGGACTGTACAAGAACCGGAAACACGTGTGAGCCTCACGCTATCATGGTGAAAGATAAAGGTAACCGAGTGCAAGCAAATAAGATATCAAACTATGTGCAACCCTGCCCCCAGGAACCAGACTGCCAGGCAGTGAATGCAGGAGAACAAGGTGAGGAGGATATAAACCTGGCTACGCCAGAACCTTCTTTGGCGGATATCTTGCTGGTGATCCAATATACCAGGAACTACATGGTAAATAGGAAAGATGCGCTGGCCATCGATGTCAATTTGTTGAGATGTGACCTACGCAAAGTTACGAACAGGGTCACCACCAATGAACAAAACGTTGGAGTACTCCAAACGGAGGTCCGGTCCTTGAGGGAGACAGTCAGGGACCTACAAAAAAGAGTGACCACACTCGATGACCGGGCAGAAGACCAAGAGGGGCGGTCTGAGATTCATGAGCTTCCCGGAACGGGCGGAAGGCCCTTCAGCAGAACAGTTTCTGGAGGACTGGATTACTGCGGTTCTTGCCCCCAAGAGACTATCAAAGTTCGTCAATATTGAAAGGGGGCACAGAGTGTTGGTCCCCCTCCTCGACCTGGGGCTCCACCACGAGCCATTATAGCTTGCTTCTTTAACTACCGAGATAGTGATGTAATCCTGCAGGCCACTCGCAATAGAGAAGCGCCATCATCTGAGGGCCACAGCATCGTGATTTATCCCGATTACACGCAAAGAGTACAAAACCAGCGAAGAACATACATGGCAGTCAAGAGAAGATTTTGGGAAGCTGGGATGAAGTACAGCCTTTTGTTCCCGGCCAAATTACAGATTGAACACAACGGCAAGACTATATTCTTCTTTTCAGCACTGGAGGCCTCTGAATGGCTGGATTCCTTGGGCGGGAACAACACACACCGAGAAGAGGACTCGGGGGCCGGGATCGGAGAGGTCTATGGAACACAGGAGGGGACGAGACAGACCCTCCCCCAAAGACACCTCGGAAAGGGGCGGTCAATTCAGGCCGGGTCCAGGTGTGCCCAGACGGGACATTACAACTTGCTGATCCTTCATCTGAGTCCGATACGGCTACACAGGACCTACCTCCGATTTCTACTGCCTCGTAATAGTCATGCTCGGAAAGTCGAATTAGGACCACTTCGTAGAACACTCAGATAAGTACTTTGGGGGATCTGAACATGTGGTATATATATTGTGGGACACTATTTACTGTATAAATTCCCTGTGGCTGGTGGGGAGATCCCGCCCCCTACAGAGGTTGAGACTCGCAAGGAGAGCTGGAGGCTCTGACCTCACACCCCGGCAATGGCTTGACCACTGGCAAAGCAACTGCTGCTTAGGGCATCACTGCTACAAAGCAAAATGTCAAAACGTAGTTAATCCAATGTTATGGTTGATCACAATGTGGATGATTATTGTTTTAAAGGAAAACAGGAGGGAGGGATTGGGGCGGGGGAAACGGATCCTAGATCTCTACCAAAGGGGAATGTGACTCATACCACTGCCCATGGGGAGCGGGCAGTGGGGGTTTGTTGCGAGTTGTGGGAGTTTAAATGGGTTTGGGGGCTGGTTGGGGACTCCGTACTGGAAGATTGACCCAGCGTTACAGCATTTATTTGAGTCACGGGGAGAGCGATTGGAACAGGAATAATTCCTTATCAGATGGTTAACATGGTTTCCCCCGTGATGAAATTACTCACCTGGAATGTACGGAGAATAGCAATGTTTGAAAAAAGGAGACAGGTGTTTGCCTATCTAAAGAGATATAGAATATCAATAGCATGTCTGCAGGAAACTCATGTCTGGGGAGATACATTACCATGCACAAATTTATGCCACATCCTATTCCGGGTTTGCTCGGGGGGCCCTTATCTGGATAGTCCCGGGAGTTCCATTCCAGCACCTCCATCATGTAACTGACCCTGAGGGACGATACGTGATTCTGCATGGCAGGATAGATGGACGTGAGGTATGCCTCATCAATGTATATGCTCCAAACTCTGACTGCCCTGACTTCTTCCCTTCTGTGGTAGCTGCGGCGACACCATATTTGGGAGCGGGAGTGATTATGATGGGAGACGTCAACTGCGTTCTAGATGGAACACTGGACAGGGAACGCCCCAGACAAAACACGAAACCGAGGATGACGGGGACACTTAGAGATACTTTAACAGGAATGGAGTTATGGGATATATGGACGATGAGGAACCCAGCTAAAAGATCCTTTTCCTGCCATACACCGGTGACTAATACATTTAGTTGATTAGACCAGTGTTTCCTATCAAGCGACCTGGCTCCTGACGTACTGGACATAACCTACTTATCCAGATACCTTTCGGATCACTCCCCGGAGTTGCTCACACTTGGTGTCAGACGCCCTAGACCGTCAAAACCTACATGGAGGTTGCGGGTTGAGGTGCTATCGGATCCACCCTTCACAAAGACAATTACAGAGGAGCTCTCTAGGTACTTGTGGAAAACTGGGGACGATGACGACCACAAGGGCGACAGAATGGGAGGCAATGAAGGCAGTGATTAGAGGGGTCTGCATAAAGACCTCCTATGGGGTCCGACAACATATTGAGAGAGATATAAAATCACAGGAGAAGAAATTAGAGGGAATGGAGCCACATTTCCACACAAACCCGCAGCATATTGAGGAATGGTGCACCGTCCGTAAGGACTTATTGGAGTCCCTATACCGCCTGGAGAAATGTAATTATGTAACATATAGACAATGCCTACACATGGAGGGGGATAGATCAGGGGCTCTGCTAGCTAAGTTAATAAGAAATGAGAGACCAGTATCGCCTATAGTACAGATGGAGACAGCTGAGGGGACTGTGGTGTATAATCAGATCGCGATTCTAGATGGAGCACATGGCTGGGGTTTATGCAAAGCAATTTTCCCCTCCCCTGGAAGCGATAGGAGAATTTCTGAACTCTCTTGGTCTCCCCCAGCTAGAGAAAGAGATGAGTGAGAGATTAGATGACCCGATTACAAGAGAGGAAGTATTAGAAATCATCCAAAGATTAAAACCAGTCAAAAGTCCAGGCAGCAACGGTTTCCTGTCAGAGCTTTATAAGACGATTGCACCAAAGTTAGTTGATCGCTTGTTAGAAGTATATAATGAGGCTCTGCAGCTGCAATCCCTACCAGCCTCTATGAGGGAGGCCTTGGTGATTATGATTCCTAAACCAGATAGGAATCCACAAAAGCCGAGTTCATATAGACCGATTTCGCTTTTAAATCTGGACATGAAAATTCTGAGTGGGGTGCTGACCAATCGACTTTTACCCCATATGCCGTACCTGATACACTCCGATCAATCAGGGTTCATCCCAAAGCGCAGTACTGCCCATAATTTAAGACGGTTAACACATGTATGGCACTCCCCACCCATAGAAAGAGAGGACCATGCCCTAGCGTTGCTTGATATAGAACAGGCTTTTGACTCGGTAGATTGGTCATATATATGGGCAACACTGAGGGTAATGGGAGTGAGAGTGGGATTCCTCAGATGGCTGCAATTGTTATACACAGCCCCTCAGGCCCAATTGTGTTGGGGGACTAATTTCAAGGGCCTTTATACTGCAACGGGGCACCAGAAAGGGATGCCCTTTATTGTCGCTCCTTTTTGCGGCGGCAATAGAACCACTTGCGGAGTCGCTACAACAACAATTGGAGGTCTGGGGGATTAAACTGGGGGACACTAATCACGTGGTCTCTATGTCTGCAGACGACACTTTAATATATATTCGACAATGCAATGCAAGCAATCCCTAAATTATTTGAGATATTGTGTAAATTCGGTGAAATGTCCGGACTAAAGACAAATCCCAATAAATCAACATTACTCCCGATAGGCCGACTAGCCGAAGCCCCAAGGGAATCACTACCGACGGTGGGACTCCCATGGGCAGAAACTGACCCAAAATATCTGGGAATCAGATTAGCAGGTTCACCCGAGAGGCATTTGGAACTCAACATGGGGAGAGTGGTGGAGGGTGTGAGAGGCTTGGTGTGCTTTTGGCAGGGGTTACCGCTATTACTTATGGGTAGAGTTGCTATTATAAAAATGATCATTCTACCACAGTGTTTATACGTGTTACACACTCGTTCTATGAGATCCCTAACCCCTTTTTTAAAACACTAAATAGACTTTGATAATAGAACTGCTATGGGGATCTAAACGCAAAAGGGTGAGTTTAACGACACTGCAGAGAACAGGGTAAAAGGGGGGCCTGGAAGTTCCCCATCTGGAAATGTATTATATGGCTTCCCGGCTTCAACATGCACCATGCAATTAATTGGCTAGATGAAAATGATAATTGGGAGAAAAGGCTCCTTGCGGAACCTATGAGGGAGGATCGCTAGCGGGACTCTTGATGATTGTCTGACAATGGGAGACCTTTTCTCAAATAAACAATTTATCACCTGCGAAAACGCGGAGGCTATGTTTGAGTTGGGAAGAGGGCAATTTTTACAATACAGGAAGATATCACAGGTGACCAGAGAACTATGGGCGTCCTTCCCAGAGGAGCCACCGGTAACGAATGTGCTCCAAGTTATACTGTACATGGCACAGGGAGGACACTTCATTTCACACTTATATCAAGCACTACGGGATGATCTAATAGTCCTAACTTTGCCAGTCCAGGCGACATGGGAAGAAGCCATGGGGGGGGGGGCTCCTGTCGGAGCGGGAGTGGATCAAAGTACACGAAGGGGTTAAAGAAGTGAACTCAAATGCAAGGTTTAAATTGGTCCAGTATAATTTTATACACCAAACCTATCTATCCCCTAAAACGTTAAGTAAAATATTTCTGACTCGTTCTGATGAGTGCCCCTGCTGTAGAGCTCCTGAGGCGGACTTTTTACACATGGTGTGGTCTTGTTCAGTCATGGCTCCCTTCTGGACAGAATTCTTAGACAAATTTAAAAAAGCCACGGGATGGGTGGTTCCCAAAGAGATACGTACAGCGCTGCTAGCACTATTACCTACCCCCCAAAATAAAAAATTAAGTAGGAAATTTGTAATGCGGGGGCTTGTATCGGCAAAAAGACGAATCGCCATATCCTGGATGAGCCCCAACCCACCCCGCATAAAGATGTGGCTGAGTGACTTAGGCGAATGGGTGGCAGAGGAAGCAATAAGTATGGAAAGGGTCAGACATGACGAAAAACTGGAAGACGACATAAGTGCATGGTCGGTAATGTTGGCAGACATTAAGGATATGCAGACATCAATGGCAACACCCAACACGAACAACCCACATTAATAACATTCCACAGACAGTAAGAAAACGTCAAATAAGAAAGAGATATGACATGTGAAGACATTAGATAGACAAATAGAGATCCTAGAAGAGCTGTGATGCTGGGACTAAGATACGGAGCTGGGAGGATAGGGAGGGAGAGTTAAATGGGGAAGAGGGGGTACTCTTGCTAACTAAAGTCATAAATTAGGGTTTGGCAATGGAGCAAAGTCCTGCTATGGTGAAATGTATAGTAGTAAGAAGAAAAACAGTATCGCAAGTTTGCTGCGGTTCTAAATTTATGTACAGACTAGATAATGCCTTTTTTGTTTATACAAAATGCCAATAAAGATATTTAGAAAAAGAGGTGATGGTACCTAGAAATGTAGAAGAAGTTATTGAAGAAGAGGTACAAGGAAGGTGTAGTCAGGCCCCTGTATACAAATGGAATTATAGTAGTGTTTGTAGTATTGGTCAGCAATCCATTGATATATTAAGAAAATTCATACGTATATTTCCAATGCGAAGTTTAAAATACAAAATAAGTACTTTACAAGGTTTGGATCCTTGCAAGCTGAGAAACCATACAATGTTTCAGGGGCACTCACTAGCTGTTTACCAAAGAAAGTGTGCCAAAGCACCTTTCATCATTTTAGGATGTTAGCTGTACACCACTCAACAACATTTAGTCAGGAGGTTGTACTATTTGAAAACTCCTGCTTTATGTTTAGAAGAAATGAATAGGGCACTTTTGCATGGTACTGTGGCAGAAATAGAAAAGGTTTGTGATGATGTGCAGTTTCGTTTCTTTGGTCCAGAACAGGACTGTAGAGAAATTCAAGAGTAGATAACAGGAGAAGTTGCAGAACAGGACACAGGTACTACAATTGATAGTTTTGAAGAAGAGATTACATAATATAAGACAGTATGCTATGAAAAACAAGATTATGTTTGTATATGCTGTTGATGTACTCACTACAAGAATCAAAAGCGAACTATTGACTTATATTTAAAAAGTGAAAAACAGAATAATGAGTCCATTCTTATCCAAACTATACATCCATTTCAAACTATAATACATATGGAGCCAAAGACAGGCAAGTTTCCCCCAAGCTGCAGAAAGGTCTAAAAGGTAGAGTGGTGTATTTGCCATTAGATGTAAAAAAAAAAACATTGAAACCATAGGGGGAGATAGAGATTTAGAAGAAGCATAAGTAATTCTTGTAAATGGTATGCCTACCAAGAACAAGAAGATATGGCAGGAGTTAGTATATGTTACCAAAGTTAAAAAAAACAAGTTTATATCTAGTACAAAACAATGTTTACTATAGAAATGTGGAAAGCCTGCAAGATATCACACATATGGAGGATCAGACATTTCCATCAACAGGTCAGATTGAGAAGGTGGCTCAGTCCAGAACAGAAGAAATGTATGAACATTATATCATCCACCCTTTGAATTCTAAAGGGGTTATTGGCGATGCCATTGAGCTGTTTCAAATGAAGGAAGCAAAAGGAGCTCCATTAAGTGTGTGGGAAAAAACTTTAGAAGCTCAGTGTTTCCCACATCTTTTTCCTACTGGAGTAGCTGGCAGGTATGACGAAGGGCCTGTGCAAATACCTGCATCTGAGTATAGATGTAGTAGACTTTATTCAGAAGACCCTAGTTTTCGTCATTCTATTCCATATATATTTCACCTATTATTTGAGAGTGACTTGTCTGGCTTCTCATATGCTGTGAATCATATTCTAAAAACAAGAGTTAATTTGCATAATATATCAGCAAGAGAACTTTTGTAGAAAGTTCAAGGAAAAGATGAGCACTTGGAATACAATTTAATAAACCAAATGGCATGTCAGTGTGACACTAATGAATATTGGTATTGGTGTCATGGTGAACTGAAGTGCATGTGGAGGAACCTTGGAGCACCTACCTGGTTTCTGACATTGAGTTGTGCTGAATATGCATGGGGTGACCTGCTAGAATTCTTGCAGGAGGCAAATTCAAATATAAAAGACATTTATCTAAAGATGCCAGGAGAACTGTGCTCATTAGACCCTGCAAATGATTGCAGATATTTTAATGACAGATTTCAAGCTATGATGTCTTTCATCTTGAACAAAACAAACCTCTTGGTGAAGTGATTGATTTCCTTTGGCATAAAGAGAACCAAACTATAACACACAAGGAGGAGTAGCGAAAAGTGATAAAAAGGTGCCACATGCTCTGTGTAAAACTACTGCCCTCACTCACAAAATTGTGACATGCTTCATCATTGGGCTTGCTTACAATACACCCCTGCGCAGACCAATGCCTGAGGTGGAGCAACAGGGAGGGGAAGACAATATACACATGAAAAATAAATTATATCTCAATAAGCATTGGGATCACCGAAAGAAAAGTGCAGCAAAGGCATAAAACTAGCTCGTCGTGTCTCTGTGCAACAATTTATTCCTGAACCCACCGTCTAGGTCTAAAAATGTGAAGGATGGTGGTGATAGGAGAAATTTAAGTGTCCCTTCACCCCTCCTTACTGCCAAAGTGTCGACATGTTTCAGCCGTGCTATAAGTGCCCACAATGTTGGGTCACACCGGCATTCTTCAGGACCAATCGGATCCCCAGTATTATATTTTTATATTTATCCTCTGTACCAGAGTAGGTTATATTTGGAATCTGTCATTTTCCAATCGGAGGGTATCCCTAAGTAATGTACATTCGTTTATATGTAGGGCAAAGCACAGAAAAATAGGCGTAGGATTAAGCTTGCTGAGGTAGCTCATGTGTGATTATGTTCAGACAATCGTGGTTCCCTCTCATTGTATTCAACACACAAACTTTCTAAAATACCACCTAGGTATATTCCATACCCCAATCGGTTTATCGTGAATATCAATACGTCCAAAAATTTGAACGTGCCATATAGTAATGGGAAAATGTATCTGTAGACTTACGCAGAGAATCGTACTTAGTTGGACCAAAATTAAATGTACCCGCGTTGCGCACACACATGCTGCGCAGCGGAAAAACAACTCACCCAGTTTCATCAAAAGCAATGCTTAAAATGGCAGGTTAATGGGAGAGACCCCCTGTTGTCAAAAAAGAGAACCAAGCCAGAGGTGCTCGCCATATTCACATACTGTTGTGGGTAAACAATGCCCCAAAGTTTGAAACAGACACTGATGAGTCTGTGTTGTCTTTTATTGAGCAGTATGTAACGTGCTCATCCCAAAGGAGAGTAGTGACAACATATTAAGAAAACAAGTTATACGATTCCAAAATCATAGATGTGTAAAATGCTGTCAGCGAAAATACAGAGCTATACATCTTGAAATGTTATAGAAGATGTTGTTTTGGATACCCATGACCTGTCATCTTACAAGGAAGAGTCAACAGCTTTTTGTCTGCAGTCAGACATACATTTACAAGGAAATCACTGAAAAATACATACAACCTAAGAAGAACAGAGGCCTCCAAGTACATTAATGACTACAACACTGTGATTCTGAAGATGTGGAATGCAAACATGGATGTACAGTTTGTTGCAGAAAACTCAATTGCTGTTGCTCAGTACTTTACATCTTATATAACAAAGTCAGAAAAAACTGAGATGGAGGAGATGTCAGAGGAGATTTCAGCAGAAAAGAGTCTTACAAAGAAATTGTACAGTTTTAGTTTTAAAATGCTTTCTCAAAGAGAGATAGGCTCCTATGAAAGTGTAGACTGGTTAAGCTCAGCTAGTTTGTTTTCTAATTCTAGAGGAGTTCTATGGGTGAGTTTAGGGATTGCTAATACTCGTAACAGAGTACTGAAGTCTTTTCCTGAAATTCAACATCTTGTAGAATTTAAGCCATACATTGAAAGATATTATGAAGAGTAACATGCTGGGTACGTACTATCCAAGAAGAAGTCCTCATCTGGAAGGATGTGTCTCTATGAAATACTTCAACATTATACTTTCAGAAGTAATGTCAATGAAAACATAGATGAAGGTAAATTTGCTGTGGCTGGATGTGAAGGATGTTTGGTGAGACATAACAAAGCAAATTTAATCAACCATAAAAAGATAAGTTGTCAAATTCCAGACAAAGGAGAGCTTTTCTATTTAGCCTTGTTACAGTTGTTTAAGCCATGGCGAACTGAAAGTGAGCTACTTGGAGAATTTGACTGTTATGAAGACTCATTCAACGCTGTGAAAGACAGTATTGAGTGCTGTGTGTTTCCAGTTTATCTTCAAATGTTGAGAGATAAGATTGAACAAGAAGAAAGAATTGCTGCTAAGATAGCAAGAGAGAGTTCTCAGAGCAGTCAAAGTTCAGCACCTGGCAGTCAAGATCCTCTTGGACAGCCAATCATTGAAAATGAACCTGCAATAGCTATGAATGAAGTGGAGAATGCAATGCAGCAAGTAAGAAGGGAAACTGTGGATCTAGAGCTACTAATACAGCAATTGAATGCAGATCATAAAAATACATTTTTGAAGAGGCAAAAGGTAAAGTAGAACATGGATTTCTCCTTGAGAAAAAACGTGTGTATGTTGTACATACAAACCAGTTCTATTGTACATAAGAGGTCAAGCTGGAACTTCTTGATTAAATACTGACAAGTTACCTACAGAAGACAACAGATTCCAATTTGTCATGTGTAGTCACTGCACCAACATGGTTAGCTGCTCATAATGTTAAAGGAGTTACCCTTCATCGATTATTAATGCTGCCTGTTGAACATGACAACATATTACAATACAACAAATTGTCTTGTGATGCTTGTCATAAAGTGGCAGGAGTATTAAAGAAATTAATGCTACTTATTATTGATGTGGTCAGCATGGTGTCTAAGCTAATGCTAGCTTTTATACATTTAAGGATGCAGCAAATATTAAAAACTGACTACGATGTACTTTTTGGAGGAAAACACTTAATAGTCTTTGGAAAACTGCTTCAACTAACTCCAATAAAAGAACAACCCGTATTCAAGAAACTACTACATAATGAAACAAGGAATTCACTAGGAAGTATTGGAAATGTAAACATTTGGGAAAACTTTCAATACAAAGAGTTAATCCAAAATATGCGCCAAGCATCAGATATGCATTATGCAGATATACTAAAGGATATAAGAGTGGGACTCCTCACAAAAGAGGGAAAGACAGTATTACAAACCTGTCTCACCAAAAATGTGTTTCCAAGTAATGTTTTAGCTGCTGAAGTAATGGATAATTTTGTTAAGGAAGATAAGTCTATTGTTTGTTTGATGCCAACTGTTGAGGAGTGTAGTAAATTCAATGAACAATTTTTGCAACTGAAAAAAGAAGAGATCGTAGAAATTAGAGCAAATGATAAAATGGAACATCAAGGAGTTACAGTGCTACTAACAGAAAAACTGCAATCGAAATTGGATAGTTTAGAAAAGACTGTGTTGAAAACTGCAGGATTAGAAAAACAGTTACGCATCTGTAAAAATTGTCATGTAATCTTACGTCATGATTTAAATGTTGAAGAAGGGCTAGTGAATGGGGCAATGGGTAAAGTTATGAAATTTATTAATTATCCAAACAGAAATGCTGTGGAATACTTAGCCATAAAATTTGATGATATTGCTGAAGTTAAGCAGATTGATAGATGTGTTGTACGTTTCCCACTTGTGAAAGACTAGTATGTCCAGCAAAAGCAGTTCCCAGTGTCTTTAGCATATGCAGTAACTATTCACAAATCGCAAGGATTAAGTGTAGCTACTGGTCTTGTTAATATTGGTAGTAGTGTATTTAAAGAAGGCATGTCATATGTTGCTTTGTCGTGATTTAGAACATTGTCTGGTTTATTTCTGATTGATTTTGATGAGAAGAAAATAAGTGCTGATGTGAGCTGTGTAACGGAGCATAATCAATTAAGAGCTCAATTTGCTCCTCATTTAGGCCAGTATCCTGTGGTTCAAAAAGCAATACTGGGTTCATAGTGGAAAATAACAAAGCAGTCTATCACATTTGAACAGAAAGATGAACAAAGAGAAAATCAAAAGGAGGAAAGAAAAGAAAACTACAGAACAATGAGGAAATGCAAGGCTATCTCTTTGATAATAAATCTGGAGGGAACTGTTATGCAAATGTAATGTTAAATGGACTATATCCTTTGCCTCATTTTACAAATTCAATCAAAAAGAATGTCTCCACAACTATGTAGTTTACTTGAAGAATTAAGAAGCGACAGAAGTATTATACATTCTGCTACTGGAACAAGAAAACTCACCAATGACTGTACTGGATTAATAGTGTTCTCTCAAAATCTTCAGAAGAATGCTTAAGAATTTCTAATGGTAATGCTAGGACTATTAGATGAAGAAGATGTGAATATCAATGAATTATTTGGTTTAACTTAAAAATGGACCCATAACTGTGAAGATTGTGAATTTACGTCTTTCACTGAAATCAATTCAGAACAATTTCTCTACTTTACATTACCAGATTGTAAAGCTGTGCCCTTTGAAGGTTTAACTACAAACACCCATCAAGATATGACCTGTCCAAACTGCGGATCAGAACTTAGGTCAACGTTGTTTCTACAAAGGTATGGAAAATATGTCATAGTCATCCTACAACGATGCAGAGTGGATGGTACTAAATTAGGAACTGAAATTACAAACCTCAAAGCTGAACAAATTTCCATCTCAAAATGAACTTTCACAACTATAGCAATCATATTTCATGAAGGAGTTAATATAACCTCTGGACACTACATAATATATTTAAGATGTCAAACAGGATGGACAGAGTGCAATGACATACACGTGATTTACAAATGAAGACTACCTAAAACGTTACCAAACTCATATCTGCTTTTTCTAGAACTGAAGTTCTAAGGAGAATCTAGGATAAGAAAATGTGGTATTGTGTTGACATATATATAGATTATGTGTTTCTGAGACATTATTCAGCCTATTGGGGTATTGTCTACAGCAAGCTGTTAGAAATGAAGGATTCCTTTTAACTGCGGGAAAGGCATTTATAAAACATTTGATGACTACATTGTGTTACTACAGATAAAAAGTACATGGAGGTACTATAATATCAGTAGCCTTAAGTTGCATGTGAATTGTCTTTTCACCACTAAAAAAGTCCCCTTTTGTTTCTGCTACAGCAACTTCTACGTAGTACTATGTGTTATGTTTTTCATACATGGACTAAGAACATTTTAGACATCATTTGTCCTAACAGGGATAATGTTTACAAAAGGATATGCAAAAATGAAGACTACTTCATAATTGTTAGACATTTTGTACCAGATATAAAATTAGAAGAAGCAGTTTTAACATATAGTTGCTTTCATTAAGGTAGTAAGTATCAGCAAGTCAGTATTAAAAAACTTGTAGTGAGTGCAGTCAACAGTATGACATAGTTGTAATGATCTACTGTGCACATTTGGTGTTTTTTTTACAATCCATTGACCCACTGTTTAATGATGAGTCTTCAAACAAAGCACTGTTGAAAGTGAACAAGTATGAAAGCTAAAAACAAGAAAAAACAGTAAAACATTTGTCTATGTTGAATTAAAGTTTTGGTTAAAAAATATTGTAAATTGTTTGGTTGCCTAGTGTTCAAAATAAAATTCTAATACAAGTTTGTCTGTTTCTATTTTTTCACAATGGTTAGAGGTGGTTGCACTCGTCCAATCACCCAGCAACTACCTAAGGAGTCATCCAATCACTCAGGTACTGCACTTGAATGCATTTTATCTCCCAGCCACTACTCAGGTACTCATCCAATCACCCAGGCGCTACCCATGGAGTCATGCCATCACTTAGTCACTACTAATGCAGTTATGGAATCACCAAGTCACTACACTTGCACTCTTTCATTCATCCAGGCACTGCACTTGCAGTTATCCATTTACCCAGGCACTACACTTACAGTCATCCAATCACCCAGGCAGTACTTTGCACTCATGCATTCACTGATTTACTACCAATGCACTCATTCAATCATCCAGTCACTAGTCATGCACTAATCCATTCGCTCAGGCACTACCCATATACTCATCCATTCACTCAGGCACTACTCATGCACTCGTCCAATCCCCAGGCAGTACCCATGCACTCATTCAATCACCCAGGTGCTACTCTTGCACTCATCCAGTCACCCTGGCAGTACCCATGCACTAATCCAATCACTCAGGCACTACCCATACACTCATCCAATCACCCAGGCACTATCCATGCACTACCACACCCACCCAGACACTACCCTTGCACTCATCCATTCACTCAGGCACCTCCAATGCACTCATCCATTCACTCATGCACTACGAATTCACTAATCAATTTACTCAGGCATTACCCATGTGCTCATCCTATGACCCAGGCACTACCCTTGCATGCATCCATTCACTCACGCACTACCCATGCACTCATCCATTCACCCAGGGACTAACCATGCACATATACAATCACCCAGGCACTAAATATGCAATTATCCATTCACCCAGCCACTACCCATGCACTCATTCGTTCACTCAGGCAGTACCCATGCACTCATCCAACTACCCACGCACTCTCCCTGCACTCATCCAATCACCCAGGCACTATCCTTGCACTCATCCATGCAATGAGGTGCTACCTCTGCACTCATCCAAACACCCAGGTGCTACTCTTGCACTCATCCAGTCACACGGGTGTTACCCATGCACTCATACAATCAACCAGGCAGTACCCATGCCCTAATCCAATCACCCAAGCAGTACCCATACACTCACCCAATCACTCAAACACTACACTTGCACTCATCCATTCACTCAGGCACTATCCTTGCACTCATCCATTCAACCAGGCACTACCCATGCACACATCCAAACACCCAGTCACTACCTTTCCACTCATCCATTCAGTCAGGCAGTACCCATGCACTAATCCACTCACTCAGGCACTACCCATGCACTCATCCAATGACCCAGGCACTATCCATGCACTCACCCAATCACCCAGGCACTACCCTTGCACTCATCTATTCAGCCAGGCACTACCCATGCACTCATCGAATAACCCATGCATTTTCACCTCCAGTGACAGAATCAAATACAGCCACACCACAGAACTCACCTAGACTGACCACACCATCCTACACTTTATCATCACAGATGCCCAGCACACCATCACCAGGTGTCAGATCTCCTCCCACCGCAGCTGGAGCAAGGACACTGAAACTCAGTGGTCACAGGCCCTCACCACCTCCCAACCCAAGGCCTCAACAGACCTCAACCAGGCTGTCCAGAACTTTGCCGCCTGGATCACAGCAGCGCTGCCAGAGTCGCTCCACTGAAACCTACAAACCCAACAAGAGTTCTATACATGCCAGCTGGTACACCCCAGAACTCAGGACCACAAAGCGAACTGCCACCAACTGGAGAAACGCACCACCAAGAGCAGCTCATAAAACAGCCCTCAGCAACTATCACCGGCACATCAAAGAAGCCAAGAAAGCAGCCATCACCACCCGCATCGACTCTGCAGCCAACCACACAAAGGAACTCTTAAAAAAGTCAAAGAATTCTCCAACCCAACAGTCATAGGCAAACCATCCACCCCCTCCCAAGAACTCTGAAACACCCTCTCAGGCAAGATCACCAACATCTGCAACAATTTCAACATCCAACCCTGCCATCCTCAACCCCTATGACCTCAATCAACCAGCGAACACCCGCCAAACCATCACCACCTGGTCACGGCTCACCACCCTGACCACCTCAGCCATCATGTCTTCCATCCACTCCGGAGCGGCCACTGACCCCTGCCCCCACCACATCTACAGCCTCGCAACGAACAGCACACAACTCACAAGCATCCTCAACACCTCCATCTTCCCAGCAACTTCAAGAAACACGTAGAAATCAGACCCCTTTTAAAGAAAGCCGCTGCTGACCCCAACCATCTAAAGAATTATCATCCAATCTCCCTGCACCCCTACCCAGCCAAAGCTCTCGAGTTCCTGGAACAAAACCACCTACTGGACACCTATCAATCAGGATTCCGTGCCCACCACAGCACTGGGACCGCGCTGCCACAGACGATGTCAGAACACTCCTCGACCGTGGAGAAACTGTGCCCCTGATCCTGCTCGACCTCTCGGCCCAGTCTCCCACAACACCCTCAACAACAAACTCTACAACTTAGGCATACAGCAAGATGCCCTCAAGTGGAACGCCCCCTTCCTTACCAGAGGCACACAGAGCATCCGACTGCCTCCCTTCACCTCCGCACCCAAAGACATCATATGCGGCATACCACAAGGATCATCCCTCAGCCCCACCCTGTTCAACATCTACATGACCCCCTGGCAGACATTGCCAGATCCCACTGACTCAACATAATCTCCTATGCAGATGACACTCAACTGATCCTCTCATTCACCGAGAAACCCTACAATTCCAAAAACAACTTTTGCATTGCCATGACCAACATAGTCAAATAGATGAGAGACAACTGCCTCCAACTCAACTCCGACAAAACTGAAGTACTGATCTTTGGGAAGAACACCTCCATATGGAACCACAGCTGGTGTCCGGCAGAACTTAGACCATGCCCACACCGACCGACCATGCACTCAACCTCTGCATCATCCTCGACAGTCAACTGACCATGAAATGGCAAGTCAATGCAGTAACCTCCTCCTGCTTCCACACACTTTGCATGCACTGCAGAATTTTCAGATGGATCCCAAAGAGCACCAGAAAGACCGTCACTCAAGCCCTCATCACCAGCCTCGACTACCGCAATTCCCTCACCGCCTGAATCTCCACCCAGCTCCTCACAAGACTCCAGACCATATAGACAGCTGTAACCAGACTCATCCTGGACCTCCCCAAATGAACTTGCATCGCCCCCCATCCTGACAGACTTCCACTGGCTACCCATCCAGAAAAGATGCCAGTTCAGGATCCACACGCATGCCTTCAAAGCCCTCCATGACTGAGGACTGGCCTATCTCAATCATTGACTTAACTTCGACCAACCCGCTAGACACCTGTGCTCCTCTTCACTCACCCTCGCACACACACTCCTCCTACATCGCTGCCAGGACCTTGAATGACCTTCCCCCCCAGCTCTGACCAGTACCCTCACTGGAAGACTTCAGAAAAAGACTCAAGACCTGGCTTTTCGATGTAGACACAGCTCACAGACCCCTAGGGGTGACAGTGTTGTGCTTTACAAATGCTTTTTGATTTGGTTTGATTAAAAAGTTTCATACATGACTTTCCATGCAGAAGTCTGAAGCAAAAAATTGCAATTTTGCAAGGATTAGATCCATAAAAAGTGAGGAAGTATACTAATTTACAGGGACATTCACTGGCATGTTTTTCAAGGAACATTTTTAAAAACATTGTTCATCATTTTAGAATGTTAGCTGTTCATCAATCTAAAATTCGAATTTTAGTCAGGAGACTTTACTATGTAAAGACTCCCCCCTTATGTTTAAGAGATATTAATAGAAGTCTATTGCTTGGTGCAGTAGCAGAGATAGATAAAGTTTTCGAGGATATTCAGTTTTGTTCCTTTGGTCCTGAAGGGGAGTCTAGAGAAAAAAAGAGTTGATTACTGGATGTGTAGAAGAACATGTTACAGGAATTAGTGAAAAGTCTGCACAAGAAATTGCAAGGTTTAATACAGTTTGTTCAGAGAAACCTAACTGTGATTGTATTTGTTGTCGACGTACTCACCACAAAAGCCAAACTCGTAATGTAGTTGTTGTGAGAAGTTGGCCTGGCATATGCTGTCCACTAATTATAGTGGGCACCTTGCACCAGTCCAAACAACCCCTTATTGGAGATAGGTTAAAGACAACCTTATTGAAAGCTATCCTAGTGGTAGCTATGGAGAGCAGCCTTCAGGCTAAGTCTTGAAGGAATGTAAAGCAGCTTGTTTTACCAGTCTATAATCTCTTGAGTGACCAAATGAAAGAGCACCACACCAGGTATATATTCAAAATATATGTATTTATTGCTAAACACACCCCTCTAGTCTCTTTATGAGGCTAGAGTTCGAAGTACATAAGTTATAAGTTATTAAATCACAGTAATAGCACAAATACACGTTTGGGCCCTAGGGGCGTACCAAACCATATACCAATAAAGTGGTATGCGAACCACGACTGAACTAGACACTAGGCCTAGAGCCTCTAGAAGTGCTTGGACCACAAGGAACCACCCAAGGTAGTGACACAGGGGACCCACGGGAGACGCGTGCAGTGTAAATACACAACCGCGATACGCCGTTAACTTCTATGGAGAAAGTCGGGATCGGGAAAATAGAGAAAAGGGACACTTAAAAGAGGACTAGGACAAAACCCTTAGAGATCTAGGACTTTGAAGAGTCTCTACCCACGGGAGCACCGGAGTACTCGTGTTACCTCACCCAGGGAAGCCGGGTGCATAGGTGCCTTTCGGGGTCGGGTTTCGTCGTCGATTCGAATGGCGATCTGCTGCAAAGTGCTGCTGGCGGCCAAGAGAAAAGTGTCCGGGTGGATCCAAGAGTGGATCGGAGTTCTGAAGAACCTGAAAGCAGAGGGGACAGAGTCTGGGTCACTAGCCAGTGACCAGGAAGGCGATGGACAGATGCCCACCGATGTCGAGTGCTTCAGGTGCGTTGATGGTCGTCTTGACTCTTCAGCCACGAGGTCCAGGAGGCGTTGTCGGTGACCAGGAGCAGGATTCGGGCTGGTACACGATGTTTGTCGAGTGCTGAGGTGTCGGCGACCGGATTGGACCCAACAAGCTTTGGCAACGGCAAGTCTCGGTGAAGATGTAGATCGTCGATGGTGCAGACCAGCAAGGTCTGTGGAACTCACCCAGCGAAGGTAAGTGAGGGCAGGCCTGGAGCAACCAGGATGCCAAGTAAGAAAAAGATTGGCCTTCGTTAAGGGCTACTAGCCAACGGGCTAGCGACCGCAAAGGAGCCTCGTGACGCCGCACGTGGAGCTGGCTTACAGGACACTCGTAGAGTGGGGGACATTGATCTTCGGTGCAGGTAGTGCTGGAGGCTAGGGCTACTCGGAGCCCAAAGCAAGACTTCTTGGGAGACCCAGAAGATGATGCACTTGCAAATGTGCTTGGTGTCCAGGGGTCACGGTCTCAAGTCACCCACGATAGCCACGGGCCTCAGCTTTGCTGGGGACTCAGGGTAGCCTCAGGGAAGTCTGAGAATCCACCTCTGGTGATGCGATGACTTCGGCGTCCGACGGGAGCTTCAGAAATGCGAACCGGACAGATGCTTCTTTGGTGCCTGCCAAGCAGGGGAGTCACTCCTTGACCCCAAGGGAGATTCTTCAGTCCTCTAATCTTGTCGTAGAGCGTCGAAGGTCCAGGATTCAGTTTCAGAGTTTTGTCCAGGTATAATCTAAAGTCCTTAAGACTGGGTTCCTACCTTTATTCTAAAAATAGGGGTTGGACTACTCTGTGGCCCCACCTATGGGTGGGTCAGGGCAGAGGGGTGGCTACACCCTTTCCTTTGTCCAGTTCGCGCCAAAGCAGGGGCTGCAAGCCCCTGATCCGGTTTGAACTGGGGTATGCACAGGGACACCAAATGTGCCCCCAGTGCAGGACTTCAAAGCACCCGAAAGTGCTCCCGCCCAGCCCCAATACACATTATCCTGTCTGGGGAGGTGGTCACACCTCCCTGGGACAGGAAACCTATTGTCCAGGCCTCCCTGCCGGAGTTTCGTCCAGCAGCAGGAGGCCAGACTCGTGTCTGTGGCAGCAGGATCCATTTTGTGATGCCAGGGCTCTGGAAAGAAGTTACCGGACTCGTCAGAGTTAACATGTCTTTCCCTCTAGAAGGGTGGAATGCTACCCCCGCCGCCAGGATTGGCGGGGGGTAGTATTCCAAGATGTTTGACACCAAACACGACATGTTTAGGTGCAGCCATTCCAAAGTTAGCATTTTACCGCGAGGATATAATGCGCTTAAGAGTATATGGTCAGGCTGCACTACAAACAGCATCAGAGATGGTCTCCGAATGCTGCAGAGGGGCCCTGATCATGCAGGGGCACCCTCTCACATAGGAACCATGCACTCTGCCTTTAGGATTGATAAGGCCTGCCTTAGGAGTGACTTATAGGTTTATATGTGTGTATGTATTTCGTGATATAGGTAACCTATATCACAGTAAGGGGTGCATGCACCACCTTACCCAGGCTGCAGTAGCAGACCTGTGGTGTCAGTTTGAATGGCCTTCCAGGGGTGGCATAATACATGCTGCAGCCCCTGGCAGGCCTCTGAGGTACCTATGCCCTTGGTACATAGTATACCATATACTAGGGACTTATAAGGGCACTCCAGATCCCAATCAGTGATGTGCCTAAGGCACATGGAAACCATTTTAGAGAGGAAGCAGCTAGGCTGGGGTTCTGATTAGCAGGGCCCCAGCCAGACTAATGTCGAAAAACAGTGAAGCATCAGCAAAAAGTGGGGGTACCCATGTGAAGCAGATCCTACTCTCCTACACAACCCCCCAAACGTAGGGACATTAAACTAACCTTGCCCAGTTAAGTCTTCATGTTCTAAGTGGAAATACCTAGAGAGTCCATCTGCATTCGCATGGTTACTCCCAGGCCTATGTTCCACTGTAAAGTCCATCCCCTGTAGGGAAATGGACCACCTAAGCAGTTTGGGGTTTTCACCCTTCATTTGTTTTAGCCATAAGAGGGGCTTATGGTCTGTCTGAACCAGGAAGTGTGTACCAAACAAGTATGGCCTCAACTTCTTCAGAGCCCAGACCACAGCAAAGGCCTCCCTCTCTATGGCTGACCAACGTTTCTCTCTAGGGGTCAGCCTTCTGCTAATAAAAGCTACTGGCTGATCCTGACCTTCTTCATTCAATTGTGACAGTACAGCCCCTACCCCCAATTCAGATGCATCAGTTTGAACAATGAACTTCTTGGAGTAATCAGGACTCTGCAGAATTGGAGCAGTGCACATGGCCTGCTTGAGGTCATCAACTGCCTTTTGACAGCTAACTGTCCACTGAACCTTTTTGGGCATTTTCTTAGAAGTTAAGTCATTCAGGGGTGTCACTATTGATCCATACCCCTTGACAAATCTCCTATAGTACCCAGTCAGGCCTAAGAAGGCTCTCACCTGAGTGGTCTGGATCTTGCTCTGCAAAGGTTGAACCTGGCCTCCACCCACAAGGTGGCCCAGGTACACAACCTGACTCTGCCCTATCTGGCACTTAGTGGCCTTGATAGTCAGGCCTGCCTTTTGCAGGGCCTGTAAAACATTCCTGAGGTGGACCAGGTGATCCTCCCAGGTGGAGCTAAAGACAGCAATATCATCTAGATAAGCTGCACTATAGGCTTCCAGTCCTGTGAGAACTGTATTCACCAACCTCTGGAAAGTGGCAGGTGCATTCTTCAGACCAAAGGGCATTACCACAAATTGATAATGCCCACTAGGGGTTGAGAATGCTGTTTTGGGCTTTGCAGTATCAGCTAGTCTGATCTGCCAGTAGCCAGCTGTTAGGTCAAATGTGCTGAGATATTTGGCAGAGGCCAAAGTATCTATGAGCTCATCTGCCCTGGGTATTGGATGGGCATCAGTCCTAGTGACTGCATTGAGACCCCTGTAGTCTACACAGAACCTCATCTCTCTCTTTCCACCACTGGTGTGAGGTTTCAGTACAAGGACTACTGGACTAGCCCAAGGGCTATCTGAGGGTTCAATAACTCCCAATTCCAACATTTTCTGGACTTCAGTCCTGATACAGTCCCTGACATGGTCAGGTTGCCTATAAATCTTGTTTTTAATAGGCAGACTGTCCCCAGTGTCCACTTCATGAGTGCACCAGGTGGTCTGACTGGGTGTCAGTGAAAACATATGTCTAAACTGATTGAGGACTTGCCTGCAATCAGTTTGTTGCTGGGTAGTGAGGCTGCCTGCCAAGGCTACACCATCAACTGACCCATCGTCAGGGTTCTGTGAGAGCAGGTCAGGGAGTGGATCACTCTCTTCCTCCTGCCCTTCATCAGTAGCCATGAGCAAGCCCATGTCTGCCCTGTCCACATATGGTTTTAACCTGTTGACATGGAGAACCCTGTGGGGACTCCTGGGTGTTCCTAGGTCCACTAAATAAGTGACCTCACCCTTCTGCTCAACAATAGTGTGGGGTCCACTCCATTTATCTTGGAGAGCTGCTGGGGCCACTGGCTCCAACACCCACACCTTCTGTCCTGGCTGGTAAACAGTCAGAACAGCCTTTTGGTCATGCCAGGCCTTCTGAAGTTCCTGGCTAGCCTCAAGGTTTTTGTTGCCTTTTTCATGTACTCAGCCATCCTGGAGCGGAGACCAAGTACATAGTCCACTATATCTTGCTTTGGGGGCTTGAGAGGTAACTCCCATCCTTCCTTCACCAAGCACAGTGGACCCCTCACAGGGTGGCCAAACAGAAGTTCAAAAGGGCTGTAACCAACCCCCTTCTGAGGCACCTCCCTATATGCGAATAAAAGGCAGGGCAAGAGTATGTCCCATCTACGCCTAAGCTTTTCTGGGAGCCCTTTAATCATGCCCTTCAAGGTTTTGTTGAATCTCTCAACTAAACCATTGCATTGTGGGTGATAGGGTGTGGTGAACTTATAAGTCACTCCACACTCCTTCCACATTGCTTTCAAGTACCCAGACATGAAGTTAGCACCCCTGTCTGATACTACCTCCTTAGGAAAGCCCACTCTTGAGAAGATTCCCAGGAGGGCCCTTGCCACCACAGGTGCTGTAGTGGTCCTGAGGGGAATAGCTTCTGGGTACCTGGTGGCATGATCCACTACCACCAGGATAAACCTGTGCCCAGAGGCTGTTTGGGGATCCATGGGACCAACAATGTCAATCCCTACCCTTTCAAAGGGCACCCCCACCACAGGTAGTGGTATCAGGGGGCCTTTGTAGTGCCACCTGCCTTGCCACTGGCTTGGCAGGTTACACAGGAGCGACAAAACTCCTTACTGTCTTCAGACATGTGGGGCCAGTGAAAGTGAGGGACAATTCTGTCCCAAGTCTTGTTCTGGCCCAGGTGACCTGCTAAGGGAATATCATGGGCTAGGGTCAATAGGAAGCCCCTGAACTTCAAAGGTATTACCAACCTCCTGGTGGCACCAGGCTTGGGGTCTCTACTCTCTGAGTACAGGAGTCCATCATCCCAATACACTGTATGGGGACCACTAGCTTTCCCAGCAGCCTCAGCAGCAGCTTGCTGTCTGAGGGGTTCAAGGAGGGGCAGCTCTGCTGCTCCTGGCTCAGATCTGCCCTAGAAGGTCCCCCTGTCCCCAAGAACTCAACCTGGTCAGGTTCAAGTTCCTCTGGGACAGTTCCTTCTTCAGGGCTGAGATCATCCCCCTCAAGGAACTGATCTTCCTCCTGAGCCAAGGGGAAGGCACTGCCTTAACCCTACTACTCCTCCTCTTGGAAGGCACTTGGTCCATTCTTCCAGAATCCAAGGCCTGTTCAGTGCTAGACATTTTGGCTTGTGACCTGGTCACAGCAAACACATCTGCAGGGATCCCCAGCATTTCTGCATGGGTCCTGAGCTCCACTTCTGCCCAAGCAGAAGTCTCTAAGTCATTGCCAAGCAAGCATTCGACTGGTAGGTTTGCACTTACCACAACCTTCTTAAGGCCAGTTACCCCTCCCCAGGAGAAGTTAACAACTGCCAGAGTATGGTCTGTTCTGACATTGCTAGCATTGGTCACTTGGTACATCTCACCAAGCATAACTTGCCCAGGAAGCACAAGGTCTTGTGTCACCAGTGTGACACTTGCCCCTGTGACCCTAAATGCCAAAGCCTCACGTCCATTGATTAAAGGCTGTTGTCTGTACTTGCCCAGATTACTGGGACTCACAGTGGAGGTCACATCCATGCCTCCATCACAGACTAACACAGCCTGAGTCAGTTCTCTGACTAAGTCAGAGCCCAACTCAGTTCCCAGGGTGAACCCTATTAAACCCTTTGCTGGAGCACTTCCACCAACTGTACTAGGGGGAACAGGTGCCTTAGGGGCATTGGTGGGTGCTGGACTGGAGTCTTTGGACTTGGTGCAATCACTGGTCCAGTGGGTCTTTTGCTTACAGACCTTGCACCATGGTTTTCTTTGGCCTTTCCCTTTGGTAGACTGTGAATCCCCACCAGAAGAAGATTTTTGGGGGCCTGATGAAGACTTTTGATCTTTACCCTTCTCCCCACCCTTGTCAGAGTTCTTAGCATCTTGCTTCTTGGTTTCCCCACCTTGGTTCTGTACCTTCTGCTTCACCCTGGTTCTGACCCATTTGTCTGCCTTCTTTCCCAATTCTTGGGGAGAGGTCAGATCAGAGTCTACCAGGTATTGATGCAACAGCTGATTTTGACAGTTATTAAGAATCTGCTCCCTCATTATCAGATTGTACAATCCTGAGAAGTCACACACCTTACTGCCCATCAACCAGCCTTCCAGAGCCTTGGCAGAACAATCCACATAGTCTACCCAGTCTTGAGTCTGTGCTTTTTGGGTGTCTCTGAACTTCAACCTGTACTGTTCAGTGGTTAGGCCAAACCCATCAATAAGAGCACTCTTCAAGACCTTGTAATTATCAGCATCCTCCTCTCTAACAGTGAGGAGCTTATCTCTACCTTTGTCAGCAAAGGAGAGCCACAATATTGCTGCCCACTGCTCCTGAGGGACCTTCTGTACTTTACAGGCCCTCTCTAAGGCAGTTATCCATTTGTGGATATCATCCCCACTCTGGTAGGGAGGGACAATCTTGCTCAGGTTCCTATGGTCATAGGACCTTTCCCTGTCTCTAGGGACATGGCTGCCACCATGGGACTCTAGTCCCAATTTTCTTCTCTCTCTAAGGAGATCTAGGGATTCCCTATCTAAAGCCAATTGCTTTTTCTGATCTCCAGCTGAGTTTCCTCATACTGGACCAGTCTGGTTCTCCTCTCATGAGAGGATTCCCTCCTGTGAGAGGAGACAGAGCTCCCTATAGAGGTGCCAGAGTGGTTAGACTCCTGAGAAGGAGATCTAGACTTCCTGGGCACACTCTTAATCCTTCCTGGGGGACAAAGAGGGCATCATCTTGATCATCCTCATCATCATCCACAGGAGGGATTGGGTTTTCCAGGTCAGGGTCATTGTCACCCTCCTGGCCAGTTTCAGAGGGGGCTGGGGGTACTGGTACCCCTGGCCTCGTCCTCTTCGTCTGCCCCACCCTCAGCTCCTACCCCTTCAGTCCCTACAGGCTTACTAAGGTCATAAGCCACCAACAACTCCTTGAGGTGTTGGGTGGTGGGGCTTTGGCCTGTCCTTATTTTTCTCAAGTTACATAAAGCTCTCAATTCCAAGAATGGGAGTGTATCATACTTGGAGGGTGGAAGCTCAATGGCTTCCTGCAAGGATTCTTTGGATCCTGCCCTTAAAGACATTACTAGTGTGGTGTGGTGTATGCACTACCTACTCTAGTGTGGCCTACTAAACTCTCTTGAGTTGTAGAAAGGGTTGTGCTATCCCTTAACACACAACTCTAAGTTCAGTAGAACTTATTGTATTCTAAGCTTAAATTATATGTACCTTAGGTACCTTTAGTGGTTTTCAGTTGATCAATTCAATTGAGATTATCTGGTAAAACAATAGCAAGCTGGAATCCCACACGCTGCACACCAATGTGAGAAGTTGGCCTGGCATATGCTGTCCACTAATTATAGTGGGCACCTTGCACCAGTCCAAACAACCCCTTATTGGAGATAGGTTAAAGACAACCTTATTGAAAGCTATCCTAGTGGTAGCTATGGAGAGCAGCCTTCAGGCTAAGTCTTGAAGGAATGTAAAGCAGCTTGTTTTACCAGTCTATAATCTCTTGAGTGACCAAATGAAAGAGCACCACACCAGGTATATATTCAAAATATATGTATTTATTGCTAAACACACCCCTCTAGTCTCTTTATGAGGCTAGTGTTCGAAGTACATAAGTTATAAGTTATTAAATCACAGTAATAGCACAAATACACGTTTGGGCCCTAGGGGCGTACCAAACCATATACCAATAAAGTGGTATGCGAACCACGACTGAACTAGACACTAGGCCTAGAGCCTCTAGAAGTGCTTGGACCACAAGGAACCACCCAAGGTAGTGACACAGGGGACCCACGGGAGACGCGTGCAGTGTAAATACACAACCGCGATACGCCGTTAACTTCTATGGAGAAAGTCGGGATCGGGAAAATAGAGAAAAGGGACACTTAAAAGAGGACTAGGACAAAACCCTTTGAGATCTAGGACTTTGAAGAGTCTCTACCCACGGGAGCACCGGAGTACTCGTGTTACCTCACCCAGGGAAGCCGGGTGCATAGGTGCCTTTCGGGGTCGGGATTCGTCGTCGATTCGAATGGCGATCTGCTGCAAAGTGCTGCTGGCGGCCAAGAGAAAAGTGTCCGGGTGGATCCAAGAGTGGATCGGAGTTCTGAAGAACCTGAAAGCAGAGGGGACAGAGTCTGGGTCACTAGCCAGTGACCAGGAAGGCGATGGACAGATGCCCACCGATGTCGAGTGCTTCAGGTGTGTTGATGGTCGTCTTGACTCTTCAGCCACGAGGTCCAGGAGGCGTTGTCGGCGACCAGGAGCAGGATTCGGGCTGGTACACGATGTCTGTCGAGTGCTGAGGTGTCAGCGACCGGATTGGACCCAACAAGCCTTGGCAACGGCAAGTCTCGGTGAAGATGTAGATTGTCGATGGTGCAGACCAGCAAGGTCTGTGGAACTCACCCAGCGAGGGTAAGTGAGGGCAGGCCTGGAGCAACCAGGATGCCAAGTAAGAAAAAGATTGGCCTTCGTTAAGGGCTACTAGCCAACGGGCTAGCGACCGCGAAGGAGCCTCGTGATGCCGCACGTGGAGCTGGCTTACAGGACACTCGTGGAGTGAGGGCCAGTGATCTTCGGTGCAGGTCGTGCTGGAGGCTAGGGCTACTCGGAGCCCAAAGCACGACTTCTTGGGAGACCCAGAAGATGATGCACTTGCAAATGTGCTCGGTGTCCAGGGGTCAAGGTCTCAAGTCACCCACGATAGCCACGGGCCTCAGCTTTGCTGGGGACTCAGGGTAGCCTCGGGGAAGTCAGAGAATCGACCTCTGGTGATGCGATGACTTCGGTGTCTGACAGGAGCTTCAGAAATGCGAACCGGACAGATGCTTCTTTGGTGCCTGCCAAGCAGGGGAGTCACTCCTTGACCCCAAGGGAGATTCTTCAGTCCTCTAATCTTGTCGTAGAGCGTCGAAGGTCCAGGATTCAGTTTCAGAGCTTCGTCCAGGTATAATCTAAAGTCCTAAGGACTGGGTTCCTACCTTTATTCTAAAAATAGGGGTTGGACTACTCTGTGGCCCCACCTATGGGTGGGTCAGGGCAGAGGGGTGGCTACACCCCTTTCCTTTGTCCAGTTCACGCCAAAGCAGGGGCTGCAAGCCCCTGATCCGGTTTGAACTGGGGTATGCACTAGGGACACCAAATGTGCCCCCAGTGCAGGACTTCAAAGCACCCGAAAGTGCTCCCGCCCAGCCCCAATACACATTATCCTGTCTGGGGAGGTGGTCACACCTCCTTGGGACAGGAAACCTATTGTCCAGGCCTCCCCTGCCGGAGTTTCGTCCAGCAGCAGGAGGCCAGACTCGTGTCTGTGGCAGCAGCATCCATTTTGTGATGCCAGGGCTCTGGAAAGAAGTTACCGGACTCATCAGAGTTAACATGTCTTTCCCTCTGGAAGGGTGGAATGCTACCCCCACCACCAGGATTGGCGGGGGGTAGTATTCCAAGATGTTTGACACCAAACACGACATGTTTAGGTGCAGCCATTCCAAAGTTAGCATTTTACCGCGAGGATATAATGCGCTTAAGAGTATATGGTCAGGCTGCACTACAAACAGCATCAGAGATGGTCTCCGAACGCTGCAGAGGGGCCCTGCTCATGCAGGGGCACCCTCTCACATAGGAACCATGCACTCTGCCTTTAGGATTGATAAGGCCTGCCTTAGGAGTGACTTATAGGTTTATATGTGTGTATGTATTTCGTGATATAGGTAACCTATATCACAGTAAGGAGTGCATGCACCACCTTACCCAGGCTGCAGTAGCAGACCTGTGGTGTCAGTTTGGATGGCCTTCCAGGGGTGGCATAATACATGCTGCAGCCCCTGGCAGGCCTCTGAGGTACCTATGCCCTTGGTACATAGTATACCATATACTAGGGACTTATAAGGGCACTCCAGATCCCAATCAGTGATGTGCCTAAGGCACATGGAAACCATTTTAGAGAGGAAGCAGCTAGGCTGGGGTTCTGATTAGCAGGGCCCCAGCCAGACTAATGTCGAAAAACAGTGAAGCATCAGCAAAAAGTGGGGGTACCCATGTGAAGCAGATCCTACTCTCCTACAGTTGTGTACTCACAAACTGAACAGGAGAACAGAGATAAGGGGCAAGAGTTTGCTGTATATTTATTTGCAGAAGAACAGTCTGATTTCAGTACACAGCAAATTATTTGTAAGTCCTGCAATGACAAGTTAGTGTATAATAAAATGCCAACTAGAGCAGTATATAACAAGCTAGAATTAGCTTCAATTCTACAAGAACTTCGAGATTTAAATGTTTACAAATCTATACTTATACAATGCATACACCCTTTCCAAGCAATAGTTTGTATGGAACCAAAAACTGGGAGATTACCTTCAACAGCTTCAGAAAGGTCTTAAAGATAGAGTTGTGTACTTGCCATTAGATTTCAAAAAGAATATTGAACAATAGGGAAACAGAAAGATTTTGATGAGCCACTTATTATTCTAGTAAATGGTGTCCGTACTAAGACCAAACAAATATGACAAGAGTTAGTGTATGTTATTAAATTTTAAAAAAACATTATACCCGGTAGAAAATAATATTTATTTTACAAATGCTGATGCTGTTCAAGATAAAACACATATGGAGGAAAAAACATTACCATCAAGTGGTCAGATTGAAAAGGTGGATCAACTGAGATCAGAAGAAATTTATGAACACTATTGCATCCATGCTCTGCATTCTAAAGAAATCATCAGTGATGCTATAGATCTCTTTTAAATGAAACAAGCAAAAGCCACTCTCATGAGTATCTAGGAAAAAACTTTAGGTGCTTACTGTTTTTCCCAACTGTTTCTCACTGGAGCAGGGGGCCGCTATCTTGACCACCCTGTCTAGGTGCCAGCAGCTGAATTCCAGTCAACACAATTATATTCAGAGGATCAAAGATTTTGTCAGTGCATTCCATCTTCTGTTTGAGAGTGACTTGTCTGGACTTTCATATACTATAAACCACATACTAAAGACAGGAGTTAATCTGAAATCTTTCCACAAAGAATTTTGTGTAGAAAGTTCATGAAAAGAATGAAAACTTAGAGTACAACTTGATTAACTTGATGGCGTGCCAAAGTGGCACCAACGACTATTTATATCGGTGTCGTGGAGAGCTCAAACATATGTTGAGAAACCAAAGGTGCACCTACTTGGTTTCTGATACTCAGTTGTGCTGAGTACGCGTGGGATGACCTGCTTGAATTTTTGAGAGAAGCAAACTCAAACTTTATGGACATCAATGTCAAGACAGCAGGAGAACTTTGCTCCTTGGATCTTGCTAATATTTGTAGATATTTTAACCACAGGTTTCAAGCTATGCTGTCTTTCATCTGCAACAAAAGAAATCCTCCTCTTGGTGAAGTAACCGATTTCTTTTGTTGAAAAGAATACCAAGCAAGATGTGCTCCTCATATTCACATGCTGTTATGGATAAAAGATGCACTGAAATTTGGGACAGACAGTGATGAGCCTGTCTTGTCTTTCATAGAACAGTATGTGACATACATCATCCCAAAAGACGGTGGTGAAAGGGCTTGAGACAACAAATTCTAAGCTTCCAAACTCATAGATGTGGGAAGTACTGTCATTGAAAATACAGATGCAAAGAAAAATTTTATACAAGATGTTGATTTGGATTCCAACGACCTATCATATCACAAGGAAGAGTGAGAGGCGATTTCTGCAGGAAAGACTATCCAAGAAATTGTACAGCCTCAGCTTGAAAATGCTTTCCCATAGGGAGATGGGTTCCTATGAGTGTTGTGACTGTTTGAGCTCAGCCAGTTTGTTCTCGAAGTCAAGGGGAATTGTATGGGTAAGTTTAGGCCTTGCAAGCTCAAGAACAAAGTCTTGAAGTCTTTCACAGAAATTTAGTACCTAGCAGAGTGTGACCCGCAAAGTAAAGACATTGTGAAATCAAATATGTTGGGTGTGTACTATGCAAGAGGAAGTCTACATCTGGAAAACATGTGCCTTTATGAAGTACTTCAACACTACAGATACAAAAGCAATGTAACAGAAAACATAGAAGAAGGACAATATGCTGTGGTTGGATGTGCTAGTTGTTTGGTGAAAGACACAAAGGAAATTTAATTAACCATAGAAAACTGAGTTGTCAAACTCCAGACAGAAGAGAGTGTTTCTATTTGGCACTTCAATTCTTTAAGCCTTGGCATGCTCAATCAGAACTACTTGGAAACTGTGACTACTACGAAGATTCTTTCAACGCTGTAAAATACAGCATTCAGTGTTCAGTCTTCCCAAACTACTTGCAAATGTTAAAAGATGAAATTGAACAGGAAGAAACCATTGCTGCTGAAATAGCTAAGGAGATTTCACAAAGCAGCAAAAATTCTGGACCACCGACTCAAGATCCCCTTAGACAACTAGTTATTCAAAATGAAGCAGCCATATCTATGAATGAGGTGGAGACTGCAATGCAACAAGCAAGAGAGGAAAGTGTTGATTTCAAACAATTCGTTGCACAACTAAACGATGAACAGAAAGAAAGCCATATTGAAGTAAAAGATCAAATGGAGCATGGATTTCTGCATGACAAGAAAGAATGTGAATGCTCTTTGCTAAGCCAATACTATTGCACATCAGTGGTCAAGCTGGAACTGGGAAAAGCTTTTTAATTAAAGTTCTTACTGCTTACTTACAGAGGACAACAGAATCAAATTTATCGTGTGTAGTACCAGCACCAACTGGATTAGCTGCACGCAATATTAAAGGAAATACTCTACATCGACTGCTAATGCTACCTGTTGAACATGAGAATAAACTGGCACACCAGATGTTATCCGGTGAAGCTTGTCATGAGGTGTCTGGAACACTGAAAAAACTGAAGCTTGTAATCATCAATGAGGTAAGCATGGTCTCAAACTTAATGCTTGCCTTCACTCACTTGAGAATGCAACAGATTTTAAGAACAGAGTACGATGTGCTGTGTGGAGGAAAGCATTTAATTTTCTTTGACGACCTACTGCAACTAACCCCCATGAAAGGGCTGCCTATTTTCAAGGCACTTCTCCATGATGAAACCTGTAATTCTTTAGGGAGTATTGGAAATGTTAACATTTGGCTAAACTTTGAATACAAGAAACTACTAAGGAATATGCGTCAAGCATCCGACATGGAATACGGAAATATTCTGAAGGACATTAGACTAGGAGTTCCCACAAAGGAAGGGAAACATACCTTAGAACGTCGACTTATCAACAAACTCATCTCCTCCAAGAACACAGCAGCACAGCTAATGTTCAATTTAATTGAAGAAGGAAAATCTATAGTATGTTTAATGCCTACCCTTCAACAGTGCCCCAATTTTAATGAGCAATTACTAAACCTGGAGAAAGAGGAAATTATGGAACTCACAGTTATTGATAAAATGGAACACCAAGGAGTAACAATCCTACTAACAGAAAAACTACAAGCTAAATTAGATTCTTTGGAGAAGTCTCTATCAAGGACTGCATGACTAGAAAAGTGTTTATAAGTGTGCAAAAACTGTCGAGTAATTTTGCAGCATAATTTAAATGTTGAGGAAGGATTAGTAAATAGTGCAATGGGTAAAGTGATTGATTTCAATAATTTTCCAAATAGAGATAAGGATAAATTCTTAGCCATAACATTTGATCAAATTGATGGCGTGAAGCAGATTGGCTGATGTATTGTATGTTGTTTGCTTGAAAAAGACGTATATGTCCAGCAACAGCAGTTCCCACTTTCTCTAGCGTATGCTGTAACTATCCATAAATCACAAGGTTTAAGTGTAGATGCAGCTTTTACAAATATTGGAAGTACTGTGTTCAAAGAAGGTAAGTTATATGTAGCATTGTTCCGAGTTAGAACATTGTTCAGTTTGTTTTTGGTTAATTCCGATGAAAACAAAGTTAGTGCTGATGCAAGTTTCGTTAGAGAATACAATCAGTTAAGAAGTGTATATGCTCCTCACTTAGGACAGTATTCTATTTATGAGAAACAGATAATCTGTCCTAAGCAGAAGCTTACAAAAGAATCAATGGATGTTCCTCAAAAGAAGCAAAAGAAAGACAAGGAAGAAGGTGTTAACAAGAAAAAACTGGAAAATGAGGGAGATAATTTAGGTTTCCAGTGGAAAATAGTAACGGTGTCAACTGCTATGCTAATGTTGTTCTCAATGTACTTTTCCATTTACCACATCATATAAATGCAATTCAACATAAAGCACATGTTAGACCTGGCATCCTTGGCGTGGGTCTCCCTTCCATTTTTTCACTATGCCTCCACTGTTGTTGATATGTTTTTGCTGGTCTAGATGTCTTGGGCACTTTGCCACTGCTATTCAGTGCCAAAGTGCAAGTGCTCCCTATGGTAAATTGATGTATGGATTAGTGACTCCATGTTTGGCCTATTTGATTCACTGTCAGACCCTAGTACAGTGCACTGTTTGTGCCCAGGGCCTGTGAATCAAATGCTGCTGGTGGGCTTGCAGCACTGGTTGTGCCACCCACAGGAGCAGCTTGTAAAGTGTGTCTCAGGCCTGCCATAGCAGAGCCTGTGTGCAGTCTGGTACTGCTATGTCGACTTGGTAAGGGCACCCACTTACCATTCCCCAAACCTTCCCTTTTCTGCGTTAGTCACCCCTAAGGTAGGCCAGCGGGCAGGATGCATTGTATGTAAGAGGTAGGACATGCCCTGGTGTGTGTGGCATGTCCTGATAGTGAATTACAGCCAATTTCGTGTTTCACTATTGCAAGGCTACCTGTTCCCATAGGCCAGAATGGGCAGTTTGATTATAACATCTTATAATCCTAATTGACCCAGGGAACATGGTAGAAAAACGAATTTAGTATGCCTGAACTCAGAATGATAAAATACATCTTTTTGTGAAGTTGGTTTTAACATTCTGTGTTTGAAAATACCACTTTTAGAAAGTAGGTATTTTCTTGCCTAACCATCCAGCCTGCCTCTGCTAGCTTGTGTATTGTATGTCTGGGTTTGTGAGTGACAGGGGCTGGGGGACTCCAGGAGACAGGGTGAGTCAGCACAGGGCTGAATAGACCTATCTGCATGTAGAGTGGTGGGAGGAGTAGCACCTGGGCCTGAATAGGGCTGTGCCTGCCTTCCACAATGCTGGCTCCACCTCCTGTGGTGCGTCTGATGTCCCTGGCCCACATTGACAAAGGAAGAAGGTGTGCACTGGCAGAATGCACCCACAACTGGTTTGGACTAGGTACAGGACCCTCTGCCTTCAGAGGACAAAGGATTTGCTAGTATAAATATTGGGGCCCAGACACCAAGACTTTAGATCACTTCTGGGAAACAAGAAGAACCTTTGCTGAGGAGAGGAACCAGAGAAACTGAAGGAGGAGACTATCCCTATGCTATGTGCTGTTTGAGGGATTGGCCTGCAGTGGTTGCCTGATTGCCAAAGAAAGGAGAAAGGAACTTTGTGCCTACTTTCATCATCTTGCAGAAAATCTCCAAGGGCTTGAAGATTGAGCTTGCCTCCTGCTGAAGTCTCAGGGATACAAGACTTCACCAACCAGCTCCCCTGAATTCCCTTGCTGGGAATTTCAAGTGCCTACTGTTGTGTTGGGCCTTCTGAGAGACTGCGTGTCGCTGGGAGCTGGAAGCGCGACTCACGAAGAAGAAGCGTGTCGCCGCCGCAGCAGTTGTCGTCGCATCGCCGAGAAAGCGTGCTGCCGCTGTCGCCATCGCATCACCGAAGCGCCTCGCATCACCGGAGAAGAGTGTCGCCATCGCAGCAGATGCCGTTGCATCATCGGAGAAGTGTGTCGCAGGGCCTGTCGCGGCTCAGAAGATTCACTGAGTCGCCGCACGGCCGTCGGGCGTGCACGCATTGCCCCTTCATTGTTGCATCGAGAAGAAGACGCCATTTTGTTTCATTGCACCGGGTCGTCATCGCATCGAGGTGCTGCTGGTCGCATCGCCACAGAAGCGCAGTAAGAAACCGACGCACGCAGTGAAGAACCGACGCATCACCACCTCTCCGGTAAGGAACCGACGCATCACCGTCCCCTACGCAGCAGTAGGGAACCGACGCATCACCTCCCCCGGAGCAAGGAACCGACGCATCACCGTTCTTGCGTGTAAGGAACTGACGCATCACCTTCCCTGCAACTCTTTTGTTTGTATCGCGTTACGCATCCAAAGGTACATTGAACGTAGAGTGTCGCATTTATCATCTTTATTGAACTGAGCTATTTTCTACCATTTGACAGCCATTTTTCGTATTGTATTGTGGATTTTTGTCGTTTTGGGTCTTGTGTTAAGTCTATATAAAAATACTTATTTTTATACTACAACTTGTGTGGTGTCCATCTGTAGTGTTGTCACTGTATTACTGTATGTATTCACAAATGCTTTACACACTGCCTCTGAGATAAGCCTGCCTGCTCGTGCCAAGCTACCAAGGGGATGAGCAGGGGTTATTTTAGTAGTGTATCCCCCTTACCCTGACTAGAAGCAAGGGTCCCTATTTGGACAAAGGTACCTACCTCTGCCAACTAGAGACCCCCAGTTCTAACATTGGTGGCAGCAAGGGCTTGAAGATTGAGCTTGCCTCCTGCTGAAGTCTCAGGGATACAAGACTTCACCAACCAGCTCCCCTGAATTCCCTTGCTGGGAATTTCAAGTGCCTACTGTTGTGTTGGGCCTTCTGAGAGACTGCGTGTCGCTGGGAGCTGGAAGCGCGACTCACGAAGAAGAAGCGTGTCGCCGCCGCAGCAGTTGTCGTTGCATCGCTGAGAAAGCGTGCCGCCGCTGTCGCCATCGCATCACCGAAGTGCCTCGCATCACCGGAGAAGAGTGTCGCCGTCGCAGCAGACGCCGTCGCATCATCGGAGAAGCGTGTCGCAGGGCCTGTCGCGGCTCAGAAGATTCACTGAGTCGCCGCACGGCCGTCGGTCGTGCACGCATCCCCCCTTCGTTGTCGCATCGAGAAGAAGACGCCATTTTGTTTCATTGCACCGGGTCGTCATCGAGGCGCTGCTGGTCGCATCGCCACAGAAGCGCAGTAAGAAACCGACGCATCACCTCCCCACGCAGTGAAGAACCGACGCATCACCTCCTCTCCGGTAAGGAACCGATGCATCACCAGCCCCTACGCTGCAGTAGGGAACCGATGCATCACCTCCCTCGGAGCAAGGAACCGACGCATCACCGTTCTTGCGTGTAAGGAACCGACGCATCACCTTCCCTGCAACTCTTTTGTTTGTATCGCGTTACGCATCCAAAGGTACATTGAACGTAGAATGTCGCATTTATCATCTTTATTGAACTGAGCTATTTTCTACCATTTAACAGCCATTTTTCGTATTGTATTGTGGATTTTTGTCATTTTGGGTCTTGTGTTAAGTCTATATAAAAATACTTATTTTTATACTACAACTTGTGTGGTGTCCATCTGTAGTGTTGTCACTGTATTACTGTATGTATTCACAAATGCTTTACACACTGCTTCTGAGATAAGCCTGCCTGCTCGTGCCAAGCTACCAAGGGGGTGAGCAGGGGTTATTTTAGTAGTGTATCCCCCTTACCCTGACTAGAAGCAAGGGTCCCTATTTGGACAAAGGTACCTACCTCTGCCAACTAGAGACCCCCAGTTCTAACAGCACACAACAGATTTTGCTCTCAACTGTGTTATTTGCAGGAAGGGTTACGTAGTGATGGGACTGTATTACATTCTGCTTCAAGCATTCAAGATCTAGTAGACATATATAGTGGATCTATAGTATTTAAACTCACCAAGATGCACAGGAATTTATTATGGTCATTCTTGGAGTTTTGGATCAAGAAGTAGTAAATATTGATGACTTATTTGGACAGAGTTAAATATGAAACCATGACTGTAAAGATTGCTCTTTCACATCTATGACTCAAATCAATTCTGAACGATTTCTATAATTACCAGTACCAGATTCTAAAACTGTGCCTTTTGACACACTGATCAAAAAGGCTAGCATAATTGTACACCAAAAAACAGGGTTGCCTACTGCCTCGGTCACCAACTGCTGGCAAAGGACCCGCTTCATAGAGCCAGGATCAAACAATCAACTATGCTGTGTTGTGTTAATAAAAAAAATAAAAAATATGAAACTAAAGATTATTAGTATGCCAAAAACCAAATATATATTTCGTGTGTATATTTTTGAAGCCATAACTTTGTTATGTTTACATACTTTTTATGTTTTAGGCCTCTCGAGCACCATTTACACATGCAAGTTATATACTAACTTATTTTGCTAAAGCAATAAGCATTGTAAATGCTACCAGTGACAGACAAATGACTAATGTCTATAATGTGACTAGACTCTAAAATCAGCTAGATGTTTAACCTATGCATACAGTTAAGCATATTTAAAATTTAGAGGCATATGTACTAGAATGTCACGCAGAGCAGCAAGTCGCCGTGCTGCGCTGCTTGACAGGGAAATGACAGGAATGCGCCGTATTTAACCCCTTCGATGCTCATGACAAGCTCAGCTCGTCATGCTGCGCGGTTGGCGTGTGCGCATGATGAGCTGAGCTCGTCACGACCACACCCGTGATCGGAATGTCCAGCACCTAGGCGGAATTCCGATGGCAGCGAAGCGGTTAAAATAATACAGCTCATTCCTGCCTTTGTCTTTGAACTGGCACCTTTTTGTTAGCCTAGCACCAACGTAGGTGCCCTTGCACCATGGTGCGAAGGTGCTTGCTCTGTAAGGAGAATTGTTTTTTGCAGGAAGGGGCCACTTCCTGAACAAAAACAATTCCCGTGGCATAATCCTCTTTCTTTGTATGTTGCAGAATACAGCACACATAGAAAGAGAAAGTAATGAGGAGAAATAAAGATATTTCTCCCTGTTACGCCTCCCCTGAGAGGGCATATCTTTTTGGCGCATTCCCAGATCTACCAGTTCTGGTAAATCTGGCAATACGTCAAAAACCATGGGAGATATGTGGGAACACCCACGCAACACCCATGGAATGCCTTCCCAGGGCAGAATAATGCAACGCAGCAATTTGCGCTGTGTTGCACTATTCCTGATTTATTAAGCCACTCAGGACCACGCTAGGTGGCCTTGCGTGGCTTCATAAATCGCATTTTGGACTTGTGTCACTCTTGCACCACGTTGCTTGAAGCAAAAGCGACACAACACCTCTCTTAAATATGCCCCTTAGCTTGAATGTTTGAGAATGTGTGTGCAATGTAAATCGGAGCATGTGCTGGAGAGGTCACCAATATGCTAAAAATTTGAATTTTCATAAACCACACGCCCACTCACCTCAGAGAGCAGTTGCCTTTAAACTACCAACAGCTGGGGCTGTCATGACCTGGTCGAGGGTAATGCAATCACCTTTTGAAGGAACCCTATTGTCCAGAAGAGTTTAGAACCCTTAGGTGAGCGATACAAAAAATACATAGAACATCTGCAAAGGGGATCACGGCATGTGCCACCTGCACAGGAAAACATATTGGGAAAAAATGAGAAGTGACACAGCACTGGTGACCTTGACAAGCACTTTCAACGCTACACCATTACTACTGGACTGTAAGATTGACCAAGGAACGAGGCTAAGATGCTGACATGGAGGCTCTGGGTGCCAGAACCGAATGGTATCTGAGCAGTACGTAATTTGTGCTGACTCTAAAACACTGGCTCGTATTTATGATCGTCCACCACATGGTGGCGCAATCCGTCTATTTTTTAACAGAGCACATCTGGCTCATTAAACCATTCAATATACTTAAAAAACGATACAACTAGCACTTTTAGGATATCCCTACAGTTTGAGGGTGTCTAGAATAGTCTAAAACATCCCATTTGATTAAGAGTGTTTTTTAAACATGTAATGCTGGCACTGGTAATCGGCAGCAGAGTGAGGAGAGGCGAGTGGTGCACTCTTGAGAAATACCTTGGACGTTTGCACTTATGTTTTTACAAATTAAGCACTGGATGTAAGCAAAGGTCAGGAAATGGGGCTGCATTCACAAAACTGATCTATATTTTTTCTTCAGCAAGTTATGTGTGGTGATTTGGTTATGAATGGCTTAACGAGATAACCATTTTTCACAAATTGCAAACAACAAACAGTTAATTAACTGGATCAGCATATCATCTCCATACCAGTTAAATTCAGCTCTGTTATCCATGGCAGCTTTGCTGTTAACTACTTGTTTCTCTTTATCTGCTCTCTATTTATTGGCACACAACATCTGTGTGCTTTACTACTGGCTAATTACTTGTGCATGCAGCATGGGGTGGGGGATTGTCTGTGGGTATTACAAAGGCAAGCAGCCGGGTGCTAGGTATGAGGAGAATTTAAAAGGTCACGGGCACAGCGGGCCACCGAGGCTGGAATAATGATTACCAGCAGTTGTTGAGTGGAACTAGCTTTAGGAATTCAGAGTTGGATCCGCTGCCAGACTGTAGATTAGTGAAAGAAGGGATGACCGACTCAAAACTGAAACGCATTAGGTCACATCAGTTCACCCAATATTATGTTTCGAAACATAGATCTTACTAATGCCACTGGTCTGGTTCTAGGATGTCAGAAGAAGAGATCCGTCGGCATGGTCAACTAACTATTAAGGTCCAGATCAAATGGACATCAAAACTAGAAATACAAATTGGGAGGAAACTGGGTTCAAAGAATTATAGTGGCTGAGTCCGAGAAAGAATGTTCCCAGATATCCAAGAGCAGGGTATGACAGAAGTAAGAAAAGGAGCAGCAAGGTTCAGCTTGCCCATGGCTAATGCTGACTGTTGACGCGCCCCAGATTTGAGGACAGAAATAACCAAGTAAAAATGCCCATCTGACAGTACACCCAGAAGCAACAAAGGGGCTGTAAACCCTACCCAGCAGGGGCGGCTGGGGATTTTAGAAGTGGTGGGCATGAATATTCGGCTCTAGCATCTGGGGGTAGATGGATGATCATTTTTAGCAGTCGCAAATGGAGAATCGGGCCGAATATACCCATCACAAGACTGCTTTGTATTGTCCCCGTGCAAATGGATTAGTCGAGCGAATTAACCGCATGTTCAAAGAATGCCTTCAGAGGGCGGAAGTCATGGGGATCCCTGTCAAATCTGCATTACAAGAAACGATTTGGGCTTATCGCTCTACCCCCAATAGTGTGACAGGGATTTCCCCGTTTACCTCTCTCAAAGGAAGAATTCCTAAAACCAGACTATCTCCTCCAGGATTGGTAAGGAAAGGTACATGTGTTGTTAACCGCAATGAAATTTCCAGAAGGGTGGTTGAACACCAGATCAAATATAAGAATAGATATGACCAAACCAAGCATGTCAAATCCAAAACGTTCAAGGAAGGAGAATGGGTCCGGTGGACCTGCCCAAACCGCGAAGAAGAGAGGCGTCCAGGTTTTCTGAGCCTCTCAGAATAGCCAGGGTGGGCAAGAATGTGGTCCATCTAGAGAATGGGCAAACCTGGAGCATGGACAGAATTATTTCTCACAAAGAAGTGGGTGATGTTGATAACAGATTGAACCATGAGTGTGGGTCAGAGACCTTCAGTCCCAGGAGATCTCTAAGAACCAAAGCCACACCTGTGTGGGTTAGGGACTATTGTGTAAAGTGACTGTTTTATGGTTGCTGGGTTCCCAGTATTCTCTTTGTTTTGCATTGGTTCTCCCTGTACCTCCATTCTTTGTCTTTCTTCTCCCTGGCCTTCCTGTCTCCTCCGTTTCTCTCTTTCTCCATTCTCTGTCTCTTTCTTCTCACCCTATGTAAGGAGGTGTGTTATAATCTCCACCCTTGTTGGTATATTCCGCCACCCCTATCCCCTGACCCAGTTGGTAGCACCCATGTCTCTGTTTGCCAACATTCCACAGCTGACTCGAACCTGTGGTGGTATGAAGACGAATAAAGAAGATCTCTGAAAATACCTACGCCTTGTCTTCTTTTGTAACAAGAACCATGTAACAACATAAGTGGAAACCTGACCAGCTTTTTGGAGAAAAAGCACAGATATAATAAAAGTGACTGATGTGGTTTATAAAGTGTTTCAATAGTTACAACACAAACAATATATTTAACAAAAAAATGTCATTTTAACTATAATGATAAATTATATAGCATAAGTAAAAGGACTAGCATGTACATTTAATGTGTGTACATATTTCTTTTGTTGATGTCCAGCCTGTCCAATCCAGACCTCTTGGACTTATATTGAACCCCCTTGTCTTTTATGTCTCATGAAGTAAACCTACACTCTTGTATGCACTCTTTGGGTTTTGCTCAGGGATCACAAAATAGACCAGTTGAAAACATGATTCTGCCCACAGCCTAGACTAAAATAAAGTTTTAGTATTTATACTTCATGGATACTTGATTTCTAATCTGTAGGTTCACCAAGGCGCAAATAGTAGTCAAACAAAACCCCACTGCACGTGTGTAGAAAAATAAGACATAAACATATGCATATCTATGCCACACATAAATCAAGAGCAAGCTAGCATGTTGGTTCTGTGCTAGAAATGGAGCCATCCATTGCCATAGATTATTGACCAGTTTGGTTCTTGTATCAGTCCCTATGACAAAATGAGAATGGACACTAAATGACTATTACATTGAATAATCAATAATAGTGTCCAGACAAACAAACCGCTCACAAAAGGAAACATGCACTGATAAGAATCTGTGTACACTCAGGGCAACACCAAACACTCTGCTCTCCAAACTATATCCATACCTGAATAAATGATGGCCTATTGAGAAATGATGCTGTCACAGTTTCCTTCTGGTGTCCAACAATTCACAATGTGTGGTATGGCCTTGCTTGGTACCTGGCTGGGAAATCTGGTCTGCAGGCACAGGTGAAGTAGGGTGCACTGGCAATGAGAGTGCTTCTGGGATTGGTAGTCAGTCAGGCTTGGCTATTTGGGGCTGGGTCAAGGTTTACAGTGACCATTACATTTTGTAGTGTGGACCTCACTATTAGGCCTGCTAGGTTATACAAGCAGAATGCTGCACAGTCATGCAGCTGGTATCAGTGTACCCCTCTATAGTCAGTGTCCCCTACTCTTCTGTAGTGAAGTTGGGACTAGTAAGTGGTCTGCAGAGTGTGAGGTCAGGATGGTAAAACGATACACGCAGCAGCTCATCAAATGGGCATAGCCGCTTATAACTCTAACTGCTATCACAGGTTATGTTGCCAGTCTAGTGCCACAGTGTAATGTTACTGCTTCATATGCAGATTATTAGCTATGTGTGCTGCTTTCTCTCCTCTGGAGTGGTGCATGCCCTGGGGCTAAGAGAGGCCTCTGTCTGATTCATGCCCAGCCTGCATGTAGTGGCAGGTGGCAGCAAAGACTTCTTACGTGGGCAGAAGAGTCCAGTCAGAGGCAAGCCAATGGAGACCAGGCAGAACAGGCCTCGGGAGCCAGGACTGGCCTAGAGCCCCGCACCCAGGGCAAAGTGCAGCAGTACTGATGGTGTGTGGGCCTGAGAACGCTATTTGTCCACTACACAGTACAGCATTCTCCAGCTCAGGCCAGGTAGGGTAAGAAATGCTGATCCGAGTCAGGCCTTGGTGACCTAGTCCAGTTGGCAGCAGTGCAGGTACATTCTACAGTTTTGCAGTGTGATGCTTCTCAAGACTTGAAGTGGCTGGCTGCAGATTTTGGTGCTGTAGAGAATTGAATCCAAGCAGAGAGGCCAGTGCGGCTTGCATACCCAGAGCAGTCCTTTATGCAGTCTGCTTAGAGGTGGGTAGTCACTGAAAGCTCAAGCTAAGCTAGAACCAGATGCCTTGTTCTGGCTAAAGCTTGAGGTCCTCTTGGAACCTCTAGACCAAAATGAGCCAAGCTTTCATGTGAAGCTTAGTGGCCACATATGACCATATAACTTGGGGAACTGGGTTTGAATACCGGGTTCAGCTCCATATCTTTATTGACCGTATGATTACTTAAAACCTTTACAGTATAAAAACACATAAGCAATGCCCCCACCTCCCGTCGGCCCTCCCTCCAAGGAGTTTCCCGGCATTCAAAGTAAAAAAAAAAAATGCACCATGCCTGCATGGGCTCTGTTTACTGCTTTGTGTCCCTTTAAGACTCCAAAAATAAGAATGGGTTAAAATGTTTTCACACTAGTTTTTACCTAGTCCTGTATGGATCAATGATTATATAAAAACCATCAGGGTCATTCCCTCGTGATATCGGTTGCCATTAGTAATAAGTTCTTAATATGCCCCCTGCTGGGTCCCACACACTCTTTATGATCCGCTTGTCCGTACTGAGAGCCCCTAGGTTGAGTGACATCCGTCGAGGTTTGGCCGCCAACTGGATTAATTACTGAGTGATTTCGACCCTAGAATCTGCAGCCTGTTGCTGGGAGTCGAGTGCAATTCTAATTTGGTGAGTAAACTTGCCGGCTCTAGCAAGTAAGCAAGTAGTGGTTTCTGTGAAGCACCATTCCGAAGCCTCCCTGCAGGTTCTGAGGCCCTTATCCCTTAGAGCTGGGCATAGCAAACGATGACGATCGCTGGGCAGTTTGGGACAACAGCATAAAAGATGTAACCAGGAGTCCCTGTGGTAATTGCATAGCCGGCAGGAGACGATGTTATCTTTTTGCGCCCATTTTGGGTTGAAATCCAAGATCTTGAGGGCAGTGAGGCGCAAGAACAGAATTTTCTTTCTCGCTTGAGCTGAGAGTGGATCTCGCAAGTATGGTTGAGCTTTCCCGAGAGTGTATGAATTATCAAGTACCAATGTGAGGGAGTTGTACCGGAGTGAGGATCGCTCCAGTTCAAACGAGATGGTCTGGACTTGATGCTTCACAGCTTTAGCCCAGGCGGAATAAGGGATTTCATGAAGTGACATGCTCTCTGCCTCCATTTTCAAACAATCTATAGCTTGATCCAGCTTGGAGTGCCATGGGGAACCCGCTGCCATAAAAATTGTTTTTAAAAAATATTTGAGAGTGGTTTCTGGGGCTTTCAGCACTCTGATATAGTATTTTATTAAATCCCCCTGTAATGCCAAGTCCGGTCTGTTTATCCCTATTTCCAGCCTTAGCCTGTTGTTCCTTGCTAGCCTGGGCGCCTGTAGCACGATCTTGTAAGCTTTTATCTGGGCTGCATTGATGACTTTCTCTAATGCACCTGGGAAGGCTAAGTGACCATAAGTAATTGATGGAATTAGTTTCGCCCTAAGTACTGTCAGCATGGGCTCTATAGATGGACTTGCTACCTCTCTACCTCACTCCGTCTGGTTTGCCTCCTTGGCTCTGAGCTGCGCACTGCTCTTTTTGGCCTGGCTTTGACTTCAAACTCGCCTTCTGTTGTCTCCTCGGCTACCTGGATAAACCCTGTAGCCTCACCCTCGCCATTGGTTCCTGGGGGACTGGAGCTCCCTTCCTCTCCCCCACTCGTATATCACTATCGAGAACCACCACAAACCTTCCTGTCACTCAAGTATGTTCACCTGAACCAGTGGGAGTGTGTGTTTTTCTTGCTGTTGAGGTCCTATGTCTTGGACATGGTAGACAGGGGGGGGTCGAGCTTTTGGGGACCTTTTCAAGGAACTTGGGTTGCGCTGGAAGGGCCTGATTCACAGAACTAACTCACGTGAAATACGCAAAGTTAGTATTCTCGGTATTCACAGAATACACTTACCACTACTAACTTTATGTCCGCTCCGGGCCGGAGATTCCGGCCCTGTGGCGGATTTCGCTCTGGGCCGGAATCTCCGCCTCGGGATCGGAATACCTCATTTAGGCCGTTTCAATGCTCAAACGGCCTAATGAGGGTATTCCGGTCCGGAGGCGGAGATTCCGGCCCAGAGGCGGAAATTCCGCCACAGGGCCGGAATCTCCGGCCCAGGAGCGGACATAAAGTTAGTAGTGGCAAGTGTATTCTGTGAATACCGAAAATTACTAACTTTACGTATTTCACGTAAGTTAGTTCTGTGAATCAGGCCCGAAGAGTCTGGGCTTGCTGGCTTTTTGTTCTCTCGTGCTTTGACCTAACTGTCCTTTTTCAGTGGAGGGCTCGTCAGCTCCTACTATTGACGGGTTGGAATATCCTAGTGCGGGGGGAGCTGCCTTGAGACCTCCATTCCTGCATTTGGTGGGAAAGGCGCTGATGCCTTGCTCGTTACCGGCATTGTAGGGCTATCACTCTGGCCTCTTTGTAGATGGCCCACAATTCTAATAAGGTCTCTCTCTTGTCTCTCTTTTGACCTGTATATTTAGTTTTTATATGTGTTTTCGTATGCTCAACTCATGGTGGTGTCAAATGTTCCCTCCTTAGGCCAGGGAAATGTGTGTGCCTTTGTGTGTGTATGCCATTCCTGGCAAAACCTATTAAGTTTCTTTACCTGTGTGGGGAACCTGGTTTCAATGTGCTGTAATGGGGAATCCATGACAATTTTAGTAGTTTTGGGGACAAGTACAACTTAAATCTTTTGGGAGTTTTTGCTTCTTCTAATTGTGGGGGCTAACATACTTGGTGCACTCCTACAATTGTACATACTATAAGCTCAGCGCTGGCAGTTTCTTACATAAAACAGTTCAAATGAGCATTTACATGAAAACAAGATAAGACTGCATACGTAGTACTGTAACACAGGGTGAATATGCAATGGGTTAGCACAAAATCTGCATCAATTCTCAGGCAATACAGTTTTCAATGACAATAAATACGATGCCATTGTACACACTAATACATTTCATCAATGATCGACAGAGAAAAAAATTACTTTGTCCAAAAAATGGATATGTTTCAACACATTGTATCCTCTAGCAAGAGAAGACTAGCTTGGAACACGTTCCTAAGTGAACTGAATAGTCTGCCACTATCTGCTCCGAGACAAAGGTGGTAGTCACAGACACCAAAGAGTAGCAACTTGGGAATCATCAGCCCTCCTTGGCTACATGCAAGTTATGCCCAGTTTCCTTGGTCCAAGCTTTTCAAAGTCTGCATCACACCCTGTGGCACACCCAGGGGTCAAGCATACGCTCTGTGTCACACACAGAGGTCCAAGAGACCAACAGCTCTCACTCCTTTCAGATACTAACGGTGTTAAGAAGCCTGTTAGCACTGAGAAATACTTTTAACTAAAAATTATGAGACTGAGGTTCCAACTCCACCCTTACAGGATAGCTGTAACACAAAAATAGCATCCTGGGAGCCATAAAAGGTTATATAAATAAATAAATATTCACCTTTTCCTAGTGTGCTAACTATCAGAAAAAGGTGACTTCCACAGGATCGTTTCCCAAGCTGCCTTACGACCGATACATTTGGGACATATAAAATAGGTAATATGCCAGAACCTGTCAGTGGCAGGGTGCTCAGGTTATCTTTTTACGCTTCTCCCTAGTTTACCCCGCAGATTCAGCAGAACTTCAAATCAATTGCAGTGTCTGCCCACCTTTGTCGTTGCACGATGCGAATCCGTCCAGGCGGGATCACCTTCCTTCGGCTGCAGTCGGTTACGAGGTCCCAATTGCTCCTGGCTGGCTTGCCAAAATGTTACTTGAGTACGAAATACCTTAAACATAGCGGCTGGAAGAACAATTACAGGCACAGGGTCTGAGGACTGTCTCAATTTACATTCAGTTGTCATCCTTCTTAAATACAATTTTTATCAGGTTGTAAAGTTCTCCAGTGAACCATATATGGTGAGAAATGTTGGTTTCTGCCTTAGAGTCTTGAATTAATGGTCAAATGGTTACTACAGGTGGTCCTCGACCTTGCGTGGATACAATGTGGCCAGTGGGTAATGTTTTCAGATGTCCTGTATGGGGAGTGCATGATCAATGGTGTGCTGTATGTTCCGAATTCATGCGTCATACGACTTTATGGTGTATTAGGAGCGTGCGTACCCCCTCCGGACATGTGTGCTTTTTTGGGGTCATTCTCCCTTGACCATTGTAATGTCGCTGTGCCTTTCTGTGGGATTGATCTAGGGTTTCCTGTTTGTGAGCCATCCCACCTGTGACCTATAAATCAGTAAACCTGGGCGGTGAACTCTGCTCCATTTGCGGAGTTTGCAGAGTTTTTCACATTTCACGTTCCACAGAGCTTGCAGAGTTCTGAAAAACTCCGCTCCGCGTAGTGGAGCGGGGTTTTTTACTCACTCGCCAATGGTAAGTTGGCAAACGCGAGCGAGGAAAATCCAACGCTAGACCACTTCCCTGCGAGATTTCTCAATGTGGGCGGTTGTGGATGGTCGCTAACGCTCGAGTTGAGAAACCTTCCGTTCGAGTTGAGGAAGCTGCCACTCGAGTAGAACTTCTACTCAAGTGGCAGAAAGAAGCAGCACCCTCTTGCACTGTGCAAAATGCTGTTCGTGCTGATTTTATAGCGCAGGACAAACACCCGGCACTAAAAATCAGTGCGAACGACATGAGGTAACCCACTCCGCCGCTCGCAGAACGCTGCGTATCTTGGCAGAGTTTTTTTGTCATTTTGCGGAGTTCCGCGTACTCTGCCCAGGCTTATAAATCAGTAACCCTGGTCCTGGGTCTCAAAGCTTGCCTAACTATGTATTTGCGATTCGGGGTTGATGTGGCGTTCACAACGGACGATATCGCTACTATGGATGTGATTTTGTTTTCATAAATGAATGTATCATTTTCCATATTAACACTATTGTTTTCCATATTAACAAATTAAATATGCCATACAGGTCTAAACCAATTATACCATGTTTAGAGAAGAGAGCTTATGCACTTTAGCACTGGTTAGCAGTGGTAAAGTGCTCAAGAGTCCTAAATCCAACAAATAGGTCAGAAAAAAAGGAGGAAGGCAAAATGTTTAGGGTGAACCTTAAGAGAGGGCCCTTTTCCAACACAGATCATTACACATAATGTTCTATATATGTATAAGAGAATAGAACTGACAACTCTCCTATATATTCCATTGGTAAATAATACAATAGTCTATTCTACAGTTGCTGGCCACTATCCAATATGAGGCACCTCTAAACTAAATTTAAAATTATACAAACCAAAAACAATGTGTACATATTGCTCTGAGTCTGCTCAGCAAGAATACCAACAGTAAAGGCCGCTAAAGTTCTGGAAGCACTACAGGACAGTATAAATTGTAGAAATATACATTATACAGATGCACATAATACAAACTATTAGAAATGTCCAATTATTGGCAAGTGAAATTGCACTTCCAGGGTTTTTTTTTTTAGAATACAGAGAAATAAAAAGCTAGCTATCCCTTTCTTTAAAAACAGGAAATTCTGCTCAGTGGTCTCCCTTTCCCATTCTCTGATAGCACGCATCACAACTCAACTGGGATAAGTTATTACAATATGGCAACAATGTTATCTTGTTGAATGTGAGTATGAAGGCACAACTAAACTGTTATGTGTGGCTTTCTTTAGAGGCCATTAGCATTGAACATAGGATTAAAAATCTGGTTGGCCACTGTTCTTATGTGACAGCAGTGAAAAACCAACGTAGTTTTTAACTGCCATGACGTCAAATGGAATCATTTATTGCTCTGGTCTTCCTTTGCCTTACCTGAACCATCAGAGTCCCTCATGGACTGTTGGAATGGCAAATTATAGTTTCCCTGTCTCGCTTGGGTCTCCAAAGACCTCATGGAGATAGGAAGAAGAGGGCAGTGCTTGTCCACTTCGCACCACCATGTCTCCTGTCAGCTATGAGTCTGTGCAGAGCTGCAGTTGACAGGCGAGATTATTCTATGCTGATAAATCTTGCTGACAGCTACTGTCTGCAAGGGTAGGGATGTCCGCAGTCTCCAGTGAGGCTGGAGATCACAGCAACTGGGTAGGGAGAGGGGTGCGGTTTTTGGATATCGAGGAGAGAATATCTATGTCACACGAAATTGTGAGCGGAATATAGAGGACCAAAATATCAAAAGGTAAGTCTGTATATCTTTTCTATACCTCCCTCAGTGCACTTATCTTTACAATATTTTGGACCTCGATATTCTGGTCATAATAGTGTGTGATCTCGATGTTCCCTCCTCAATGTTCCGTAGTCCAATCAGAAGAGGGAGGGCAGACAAAGGGGATTGTTGCGGAGAGTTGTCAGGATGCCGCGTAAGGGGCCTGATCAATAATATTCAGATAGAATGGGTAAGGGACTTACCAAGGGTAGAGGGAGGGATAGCAGAACAACAAGAATATTTAGTTGGGAGAGGGAAGGACCCTGCTTTGGGTCGATGGGGAGTTTGGCAGTACACCTGGGAGCAGATGTATCAACACTTTACCACTGTGCAAACTCGCATAAAGTGATGAAAACCAGAGCAAAGTGTTGATATAGTATTTACTTTCTAGCACTTTAAAGTAACGCAAAGAGTAGTATGTGATACTTTGCGCCAAGGGGCATCCCATGGTTGGTAGATGGGTAATTCCACTACCATCCATTGTCTTGACGCAAAGCTCTATCTACTAATAATGGTAGACATGGTTTCGCAACCAACAAAATAATGCTTCCTGAAGGCAAGCATTAGGTTGGAGAAATCCTTTAATTTCTCCAAACTTTTCCCCATATTGCATGTGTGCTGCACTGTACAACACACATCCAACGTGGGAAAAGTTTTGAATGGTGTCTAGTCACAGTATTTTGTACCCTTCCAATACGAAACATATGCTAGAAATCACACACACACCTTTACACTATTTTGCAGAGGTGTGTGTATGATGCTAAGCAGAATCAAAGAGAAATAGTGCTGTGGAACAGAAGGACAGCACCATATCTTTGTAGATATGGCCCTTCTATGCTCTTACGCCCCCTGCCCCCAGTAAAAGCAGTGCAAAGCATGAACTTTGGCTGCTCTGCTGTCTTGCAGTATAAATGAGTAAATGTGCCCCTCATGTATTGTATTAAATGTATCGTTCCTTAGGCTGTTGCAAGCAGAGGAAGGAGTATGTTTTTTAATATATCTTTGGGAGGGCCTGCTGCTGAGGGTTGAAGGAAGAGTGTAAGGTGGAGAGAGCCTGAGGGAGGTGAAAGGTAAGAATGGTATTATGTGTGACACTCCTTTGACTTCTCTCCTCTTGCACAACTGCTCCATAGGACCAGCTTACTGGGGAGTACAAATGTAGGGGCTGGGGCATGCACAACATAACATTATCGGAACATCAGAGACAACTTCAGATTAACTATCAGTGTCCATTTAATGTCGGTGGAAAACAACCCGGTTTGTAACAGTAATAATTCCATATGCAACATAGAAACTACGGGGCAGATTTACAAGTACTGACGCATCTCTGCATATTAGCAGAGATGCGTCAGTTAATTTGTGTCACGCCAAAAAACCCTTGCGCCACCATGGATGCGTCACATTTACAATGCGGCGCACCGTGGCGCAAGGATTGACAGATGGGTGACGCATCTGTTGGCATAAAGGCAACGCATTGCTGGAGTTGTGTCGCAAGCATGACGCAACTCCAGCAATGCTTCGGAATGCCTATTCCTATTATGCTGCGTCACTCCTTACGCCTGCTTCAAGCAGGTGTAAGGTTTTGACGCAGTGGCGTCGTAGAAGTGACGCAGTGAAATCTTATAGATTTCACTGCGTCACTTTTACAAGGCTTTCTTACGTCGGAACGCCCACCCTACATACATTATACCTGATGCAGGTACAATGTAGCACAGGGCTTTACAACGTGATGCATCTTCCTAGATGCGTTACGTTGTAAATATGTCGCAATGTGGCGCATTGTTTACGGCGCCGCTGCGTCACAAAAGTGATGCAACGGCGGCGTAAAACTGTCGCAAGGTGCTTGTAAATCTGCCCCTACATGTTTATAAATGTTTTATAGGCTCCGGTGTAATATGTACATATTTACCCGTTCTGTATCATAGGCATGCATGTACGAGTACTCAAATGATTTTTTCAGCTGTTTCCGTCCTTCCTCCTGAATGGAGTCAATGCCTGAAGATCTGACTAGTATCTCTGGGAAATGGCAGCAGAAATTAGACATCACCGATGATTTTTTCCGGTCAGCTCTTTGCCTTATTCAAAGCAATCTATTATCAGCTAATTCACGAGTCCAGTTCTACAAAACGTGTTTTTTCCTGCATTATACCCTGAGTAAAATTGCAAAATGGGGAACTGGCAAAGGTACCAAATGCCCCCGGTGCTCTGAATGGGGTGCAGACTCTATACATATGTTTGCTGCTTGCGAGAAGCTTGGCCACCTGCTTGATGAGATTCAGGGTTTCCTCAAGGCAGTATTGTCCCGAGATGTTCTGCTATCTCCTTCCACCGTATTATTGGGAGTATAAGAAACTATAGAGAACAAGCATTTACAATGCAATAGGTCTCGCATTATTAGAGTTTGATCTATTGGCATTGCTAAATAATGCAACACCAATAGCTCAAACTTTAATAATGCGAGACCTATTGCATTGCAAATGCTTGTTTTTCCTGGCCAATATGATGTGGTTTCTTAGTTAATAGTTATCCAGTGACTCTCGAAGGCATCAAGCAGGCGCTGTGGCTCGTCCCAATGTCTGAACAACCGGCCAGCCCAGCTTCGAGGCGCTATGCAATGAATGTAAAGCTTTGTCACACGGGGGGGGGGATACAAGAGGACATTCCATGGCTAGGAAGCCTCACTTTCGTTTTCATGTATAAAAGTCTTGGGCAGCGGAAGGAAGCTTCTGGCTGTGAAGACGGGCTCTGTTCCACAGATGCTCCTGTAGATGGTTCACAGTGTGTCTGTCTGCGGGGTTAGAACTGAGGAGGGCTTGGGGGGCCTGGCAGGGGTGCCGCAACACAACGGAGGGTGTGCCAGCCTGTGCCAGCATTGCAGATGGCACCGGCCCACCATCTGGGAACTCCTCGGCAGTCCTCACTCCATAGGTGACTCAGGCTGGCACCTGGGCTCACAACAGGCTCTACCGGCTCTGCGGGTGGCACTGGACTGCACTCCAGGCGCACCACAGGCAGATGGCACGGTTCTGCACACTGGGTACACGCAGCGCAGGCAGAGGGAGGGCACAGCCCTGCACACTGGGCACGCCGGAAGGCCGTGGCGTGCGCTCTGGGCCTGTCAGACACTGTACCAGCTCTGCAGGTGCAACTGGCGGGCTCTCTGAGCACACCAAGGGCTATGCCAGCTCTGAGGGTGGCAAGGGCCCCCGATCTGTGGACTCCACCAACTGTGCCAGCTCGGAGGGTGGCAAGGGCCCGTAATCTGTGGATACCACAGTCTTTACCAGCTCTGCAGGTGGCAAGGGCCCGCAATCTGCGGACACCACAGGCAGTGCCAGCTCCGATGGTGGCAAGGGCCCGCGATCTGTGGACACCACTAACTGTGCCAGCTCTGAGGGTGGCAAGGGCCCGCGGTCTGTGAACACCACTGACTGTGCCAGCTCCGATGGCGGCAAGGGCCCACGATCTGTGGACACCACTGACTGTGCCAGCTCCGACGGTGGCAAGGGCCCACAATCTCTGGACACCACAGGGCCTACCAGCTCTGTGGGTGGCAAGGGCCCGCAATCTGCGGACACCACAGGCAGTGCCAGCTCCGATGGTGGCAAGGGCCCGCAGTCCGTGGACACCACGGGCTGTGCCAGCTCTGGAGGGTGGCAAGGGCCCGCAGTCTGTGGACACCACGGACTGTGCCAGCTCCGATGGTGGCAAGGGCCCGCGATCTGTGGACACCACTAACTGTGCCAGCTCTGCGGGTGGCAAGGGCCCGCGATCTGTGGACACCACTCACTGTGCCAGCTCCCATGGTGGCAAGGGCCCGCGATCTGCGGACACCACTGACTGTGCCAGCTCCGATGGTGGCAAGGGCCCGCAATCTCTGGACACCACAGGGCCTACCAGCTCTGTGGGTTGCAAGGGCCCGCAATCTGCGGACACCACAGGCAGTGCCAGCTCCGATGGTGGCAAGGGCCCGCAATCTGGGCACACCACAAGCTCTACCAGCTCTGAGGATGGCAAGGACCCGCAGTCTGTGGACACCACGGGCTGTCCCAGCTCTGAGGGGCCCGTAATCTGTGGACGCCATGGGCTGTGCCATCTCTGAGGTTAGGCAAGGGCCCGCAATCTGGGCACACCCCTGGCTGTAAGGCGCACCGACGTCCTAAGTTTCCGCGTCAGAGAGCTCGCCCGCTCCCACTGACTCCACGCAGGGCTCACGGCGCGAAAAGAGCATTAAGATGAAAGCGCCGTGCGGTTCCAGGGATCAGACGCCGCTGGGCTCCGGCAGGGCGCGTCCTGCCCTGGGAGCGTGCGCTGCGCCCACAGCCCTGGCAGCCGCACAGCGAACACGCCAGAAATGTGCGAATTGTTTTTCAAGTTTAGGTCGTTTTGTTTCGTTTTCAAGACAGAAAATATATAATTAAAGACTGGATTTTTAAAAACAACACGAACAAGCGCCTTGAAGCCCTCTCCAAAGGACTGAGTTCCGGCTTCTGTAAAGCGCCACATATGAACGGGCTACTGTGAACTGCTGCCAGATATCTGAGCCATTTCATACCATATAGTGCCTCGAAACCAACAGGTGCCAACGGCACAAAAGAATAAATGTATTAGGCGATGGAAGGTCGGACTTATTGTATTGGTGTTTGGAAACACTACAGTCGGCGCTGTACTGTACCACGTACCCAGGGGCGCAGTCACTGTGCCACGGACCCAGGGGCGCTGTACTGTACCACGGACCCAGGGGTGCAGTCACTGTGCCACGGACCCAGGGGCGCAGTCACTGTGCCATGGACCCAGGGTGCCACGGACCCTAGTGCAAAGAATGAAATGGGTCCACCGGCTCCTGTTTGAACAGTGAAAGAAACCAATAATCAGGGTTCAGTGGGCCTGCTGCACCAACGGTAGCTTCGCCGCTGAACGTACCAATGAAGAGAAACACGCCCGTAGCAGTGTGTGCGCTGCTGAGGATGGAGGCCCTCTGGGACCCCCTGCTCGTGGGGGGGAGGGCTGGCCAAGGCTGGGCGCGGTCATTGCGGCAGTATTCTAGCGTTTGAAGCACTCCCCTGTGCTCGGCGCTGTACAGTGCAGTCCAACAGGCACCCGGGCAGTACGGGGCCGGGCACAGCTGTGTGCGTTGGAATGTTTAAGGACCTAGGGGCGCTGGCCTTTAAGTGGGGCTCCACTTTACGATGAAATGCTCCTGTGTACAACACCATACTCTGCCTGTACGTGGCGCTGTGTGTTGGGTTCAGACAAACTGAGGGCACAGCACGTCACGGCTGACACACAGCTGCCTTCAACGCAATGCTCCCCACTTTATTGTAGGGGTGCACAGGACCCGTGCTGCATGCACCGGGGTCCGGGGACGTGGCCTTCAGAAATAATACACCTGCCTGAAGCCCACGTTACCTGCACTAGCGCTATACACAGCACCAAGTCACAAAATGTAAACGTGACCGGAGGCCTGAAAGCCGAGCAGGGCAGCTGCCCCTGTGTGTGATGTGAGCTGACAAGGCAGAGCCTGGGCTCGGGTGCAGCAGAGACTGCCCTCGGCTGAGAGGCCCCTGGAGCCTGGGCTCGGGAGTGCAAGCAGAGACTGCCCTCGGCTGAGAGGCCCCCTGAAGCCTGGGCTCGGGAGTGCAAGCAGAGACTGCCCTCAGATGAGAGGCCCCTGGAGTGCTATCAATTGCTTCCGTCACACTGGTGAAAACAAGGGCATAGAAAACGAGCCGGTACTGTTGCTACTTTCCGAGGCCGACGCAATCCTTTCTCCTGGCACCCCCGGCCTCCTTCAGATACCTTGTCACCGACATCGGTCAGCGAAGCCAGTTCTCTTCTGCTCGGTCCAAATTACCGGCGAAAGAAACCAGTGGTGCGCGCGCACCAGAGGAGGAGGAGGGGGGAGCGCGGCAGCTGCAGCGAGGCGAACGCGCGCTGCTGCGCGTTCTGGCCACCGTCGGGAATGGGAGGAGCAAAGGCGGGACATGCGCCCGCTTGCCCAACCGCGTGCCGTTTTTTAAAACGCACGCTCCAGTCAACGTGGGCTTCTGAAAACAAAACCACACGCACGAGCGTGTGGGTCGTTTTCAGAAGCCCTTTCTAAAGGTCTCGCGCTGCGCGAGCAGTGCTTCGCACTGCAACGCTAGGCGCGAGACCTAAAAAGGAGGGGCCCTGATTTTTATGGCTATGGCAATATACAGGCTATGTATCGCCTCGGCTTGGTGGGATCCCAACCCCCCTTCCTTTCAGCAGTGGATGGCTCTCCTACTCTCAAAATATAATCTGGAAAAAGCAATATAAATCCAAGATGGGCATCCGCGCTAAAAGGAAGGGTTTGGTAATCTGGGAACCACTGTCTAATTGGTTTCGCCAGGTAAATCCGCCATAAAGAAGGGGGGGCATTGTTATTAAACTTCGTGCTTTGGTAGGCAAATCCATGAGCAATGTATAAACTTGTAATCGTATTTATTTGTCTATGTATCTTGGACTGCCTATCTGCTCGAGACCCTCAGATTGTGCAGCGCTACTAAGACGCCTTCCCGCACTACTCGCACTTTGCACTTTTGCACAGGTCACTTTATATTCCTCATTGCATATATGTAGCCGTTTACTCGCACTCTGCACTTTTAAGTCTCCTGACGCTCAATGAAATGTACTTTGAAACTATTTCTATTTCTGCTTTATTTTATTTGAATTTGCTGATTTAAACAAGATGGATCATTCTAAGCAAAAGGATTGCCTCCTGAATGTGGGTTCTCATTGTTGGTCTGTGTAGGATCGGGCGGGTTAGGGTTGGTGAGGGGGAGGGGAGTAGGGCGACCTTGAACCTAGATGCTCAGTTTATTATTCATGTGTTTGTATTTGAAAAAGAAAAAAAAAAAGCAACAACAAAGCCACAAATACGGCGCAGTTGATTGGAAACCTCCCTGAACAGCTCAAAGTTCAATTGCGTGAAATGTGCTGTTTTTTGAACAAATAGTCGTGCCGCCTGTCCCCTTGGAGACAGACAGACCTGACATACATGTGGGGATGAGATCATGCGCACCAGTGAGGCCAGTGATGGGACGAGGTGTCAGGTCCAGAGTGCAGCCCGCGGGCACTGTGTCCTTTTGAACTTTGAGGGCATCAGACCCGGAATCCCACTGTAAACTCCGAGGTTCAGTCTGCGCCCTTTTTGGATGACTCAGAAGTCAGAACCAGCTTTCCCAGCTGCCTCCGTGGCCTGGGATTAACCACGTTGAATTCGCCAAACCACTAGTGCTTTACATACCATTTAATGCACGAAACAGTCCTTTTGCTTCTTCCAGAAAATCTAATTTATCAGAGACAAATAGCTCTATTCAAGGACAGTGAACCAGGGTCAAGCTTGAACTTTTAGAAACCATAGCAATAAACCTAATTTGTCCCATCCCTGTAAATACCCACAGAGGTCTGGTATGCTTTATAGTCAATCATGAGCAATGATATTGTTCAAAGAACATCGTAAACAAAGCTTCATTTTTTTGTCTGGGCTGGTGAAAAGAGAGGCTGTGAGAAGCTTGAATGAGCAAGTTCTGCTGACTGTGGCGACCGCACGGCTCGACTAAGTGCCTGCGAGCATATTTTTTTCCCATGCGGTTCACTGCTGAGTGGAAGCTTTGTTTTCAAATAAATGTGGTTAGAAACGATAGGGATTATCAAAAATAGGGGGAGATCGGAAAAGGAATGGAAGGAGGAAGGAAGCCACGAAGAGAAGAATCGAAGAAACAGGGTAGGGGGGAGGAAGGAATAGGAGGAAAGGAGAACAGAAGGAAGGGAGATAGGAACTGAGATAGAAAGTAGGACATGGAGGAATGTTGGGAGGAAAGAAACAAGAAAGGTATTAGGGAGGGAAGACAGAAGTACGTGATAGAGAGAGGAGGAATGAAAGAAAGAGGGGGATGAGCGATGAAGGGAGGAGGGAAGTAAGGAAGAAGGGGGGAGTGAGGAGTGAGGAAGAGAAGGGACAAAGAGGAATGAAGGAAGCAAGAAATAAGGGAAGGGAAGAGGGCAGGGCAGAATGGTCATGGGAGAGAGAGAAAAATGAAGGAAGAAGGATGGAAAGAAACAACAACAAAAAGACAGGAAGGAAGAAAATAAGACAAAAATGAAGCAGGAAAGAAAGGAAGGACGAAAATAAAGCAGAAAAGAAGCGAGAGTGGGAGTATAGAAGGGAAGGAGGTTGGACAGATGTAGGGAAGGCAGAAAGAAACAAGAAAGGCATTTAGGGCCTGATTAGAGTTCGGCGGACGAGCGACTTAGTCACAAGACACCTTCGGGTATTCGTGCGCTTTAGAAATCACGCTAACATAACATAACAACGACGAGGGATATCTTGTCCGCCATGATACAAGTTAATGCACTTGCAATATGGGGACGGGATATCCCTCAGGTTAGTGGCAGAGAAACCTGTGCGCCGAAATCTAAATCAGGCCCTTAGTTTGTATACAGTTTTTCATAGTTTCAAAAAGAGAACAATTTACAAATTGATTTTTATTTATAAATTGAGCAAAACGCGATCACAATTTGAAAATAAAGTCACACTACACTGACAATCCAATGAGGGGAGATAAAGGAAGGAATGAAAGAGGGAGTGGAGGCCAGGAGGCAGGAATGAAAGACGTACTGAGAGCAGTTGCGGACCGTCTTCCTTCTTTCTCAACACACAGAAAGCAATGGCTGGGCTCTGGAGACTTATGGCACGTCTTCTGCAGCGTGCCTACTGTAGCACTTTACCTTTTCAGAGCGATGGATGCTATGCCACCTTGTCCACTACTTTTCTGGAGTTGAGGGGCTGTATATACAGAAAGGAATGGAGACAGAAATGAATAGAGGAATGATGCAGGCAAACATGGAAGGGGGGAGGAAGGAAGGAACGAGGGAACTGGGGAAGAAACGAATGTAGAGTTTCTTTGTAGCATTAAAAATGTAATTATAGCTGTGAACCTTGGGAAGCAGTGAGAGTCTGGACATGCTCGCTCTGGAGTTTATACCAGAGACTAATATGAATGAATCCTCGCATCTCCGGACAAACGTTGATGATATAAACAGTAGGCTTGTTCACATGCAGCATCAGGCAGATCCATGCAGGTAGGCCACAGCCCAGAATCTAAGGCCGATATCTCATGAATCTTCCTGTTTGCAAGCACTGACTTCTTCTTCGTGCAGTATTACCAAGTTGCCCCAAATCTAAAGTTTTCACCACTCTCACATATGTTGCAGATTTGAGAAATTATGTAAGACTTCCTAACCACTTTGTGTGCCAGACACACAGCAATTCTATTTTAATGGAAAGTCAGTTACCTTGTAGGTTTGGCTGAAACAGCTTTATTTTTCTTACAGAGCTAACAACATTTATGCAGACAGAGTTGTAAAAGGCCCGCCTCCCCCAGGTATAGTTTTTTTTTTCTTCTGAGAGTCATTTACATATAGACCAGCCACACTCAACAGCAATCGATTGATTCTAACTGTCAGTCATGACATTCAGAGGTTTGCTTTTGCAGGAAGGCATACGACCATTTCAATGGAGCAGTAGTCAGACAAGTTCACATAGCGAGAAGAGCCGTTCTTTTTGCTTCCTCGTCCCCTCTCCTGTCCCATCCATTCTGTCCGCACCAACCCAAACTTTATTTAGTATAGCAGCAGAGGCACTGGACCTTTGTGTTTGTCTCTGCATTCAGTTGAGGGACCATTTGTGGGTTTAAACTAAAATGTGTATTAAGATCAATTGCTCTGCAATTTGAGTCACACATGTAAAATGGCATTGAGCTAATGCAGTTGAAACACAATCTTTACAATGTGTTAAAGTGTGTTTTTCTGACTTAGCCTCACTAGGCCTCAGTTAGGCCTCAACTGTATCTTCTTACAAATGGATGCCATATGTTCATTCTGTGTTTACATTTTTCACCTGACACTACGTGCAGCAAGATGTGGTTTGTTTATTTCTGTATGACACTGTTCTTGAAGAGCCCACTAGAGGAAGCCCTTTTCTTACAATATCCAAGGTCCTTCCTCTCTACACACTGTATTACATTAATTCACGATGGTTCACTGTTGTTTATGTAACTAGTTTGTTCTAACACTAGAGGAGGATATTGGGCCAGAAGGGGTGAATCAATATCTTGTAAGTAAGTAAGTAATCTTTCGTAAAGCGCAACGAAGGCCGAGGCGTCTTGGCGCTGAGTGTAGCGTGTGCTTCACCTGAGAAGGCCAGGGGGATAATTGCTGTTTACGTGGGTGGGAATAGCTAAGTCTTAAGTGTCTTCCTGAACAGGAATCTGTTCGATTGTAATCTTGTTGCAACCGGCTGCGTATTCCAAAGTTTGGCAGCCCGGTAGGAAAGACTTCTCCCACCCCACCATGTAGTGGCTTAGTGTTAAGGAGATACGGTTATGTGACGTTTGAAAATGTGATTTGTTGGACCAATAATCATACTATGCTGACTTTGCAATCTATTTCTATGCAAAAAAACTGTATTTAAAATTTTGAATTTGGGGGTGAACCAGATTCTACTAAGGATGATGTCTGATTCCTTATGGATTTTGTTGCACACTTGAGACTTAGCATTTTCAGATTTTTGGCCATTATTTTGCAATATTCTGCATTTGATAACCCCCATGGCAAATTACTTCTTTATAATTCAATTAATTTACTGCTGCATTTGCAATTTACTATTTTCTGCACGTTGCCTTTATGAATTGTAATAATACTTCATGGTTTTCTAATTTCCAATCCCAAACTCCATTTTTGAGTCAGTCCTTCCTTATGGACTATATTTTGAAATGCTGTTTTCCATCTTGACTTTAGGGGCAGTTTTCCTCATAGTCATTGAGGTTAACACTGTTGCTGATCCACCCAATGTTTGGCGTGCCACTGTAATGCAGATTGTATAAGGCCCTGCTCGCCAAGAGAGTGTTGTGAACAGAGCAACTTCTGCTCTTAGAGCAAGCACAACTAATATATAGAAAAAAGACCAAACATGACAAACCCACAAAAAAATGTTGATTTTCAACATTATTTTGTGTGCTCTTCTTGTTCTGCTCTTTTTCCATAGGCTGCTGTAGTTGTCCTCTCAACAAAGGTTGTATTCAGGGGGCTAGCACAATAGCAGTACTTGAAGTAAACCTCATATATTTGAATATCAGATTCAGCTGTCACTCAGACCAGGCTTAAAGTGACCCAGCCTGGTGATTTCTTTATCTAACCTTCAGATGTGATTTCTGAACCAATGTATGCTCTATATATAAGGGAAGGTAATGCAGCATATCAGAATGTCAGATTCCGCCATTACTTGGACTAGGCTGAAAGTCAAATTGGCTGGAGAGTTCTGAATCTAATCTTCAGATGTGATAGCTATGTTCTATGCTTAGAGCAAGGCAGTGCATGCCTTACAGGACCAACAGCAGTGAGTGGCAAGCTGAATCTAGTGCAGCAGGGAGCTCTATATGTATTCATTTTGGCAGCAAAGAAATGCTACAGGAACAGGTGAAGGATACATTGACATGCTTGGTGGGTAATGATAGGGGACAGTTTAATAAGAGATGGAACTGTGCAAGGGGGATATGCAGTGAAAGAAGAGGTGAGTGTCAGCCTTACATGAAATGTCACAATTTACAGCCTAGAGATGGCAGAGGTGGTGGAGTTACAAGAGGGGGTACTGAATTGTTACAGATCTCACTATGCATATGGAGTCGTTTTTAAGAAAGGTTAGGAACAAATCATTGCAGGAGATTTGAGATAAGAGAAACCCCTATAATGAGAAGTATAAATCCATCAGTTCATTAAAATTTAGGGAGCGGCGGCGTGGCTTGGAGCGTCAAGATGGCGGTCGCACTCTAAGAGTGCTCTGGACCCCTCCGTCATCCGCTCCTCTATCCGCCACAATCAGCACCCATCCGTCCCATTAACTAACTGCCTGCACCCTGCCGCAGCCCATACCGCTCAGTAGAGGCGAAGGACGACGAGCTGAGACACGGTGGCCGGCCCTGCTTCTGCTTCCCTGGGCCGCGCTGTGCTCAAGATGGTGACGCTCACCCCCAGCCCTTCATCGTTGTGGCCCGCGACTGGGCACTGAAGCTGGCACGGGGGTGCCCTGCGTTGGACTCCGGTCCCCCCCCGGTGCGACCGACTGACGAACCAGACATCCAGCGACCCGCACACTGCGGGCGAGGAACGGGGCTGCGATACACCCCAGTCCGGCACAACGCACCGAACGGAGCCCGGCCCCAGCCGAAACCATCCGTTCCTCCTCTGGAGCTGGGGAGCGAACTGGGCCCACGCCTACTGCCTCCGGCTGCTGGGCGAGGCACGTGCGGGGGATCGGCTGCCAAGTCGGGCAGCGGGCTGATGGAGGCCTACGGGCTGGGCCCTCCGCCCCCCCCTCCTCGCGCGCTAAGATCCTGTGACCGGGTACGTCCTTGGGCTGCTGGGCCCCACCTGAAGCGCTGGACTGTGCCTCCCAGTGGCTGGCCAGTGGAGGCGACTCTCCGTCTAACGCTGTGACGCGGTCTGGGCCGTGACTGCTGAGCCCAGCTGCGGAGCGGGAAATGTGGGGAGGATTGGCTGCCAATTCGGGCAGCGGGCTGACAAGGACATGCCGGCCGGGCTCTCACCCCCATCCCTCCACATCGAGATCCTGTGGCCGGGGACGTCCTTGAGCTGCTGGGCCCCACCTGTCGTGCTGGTCTGCAACTTCCAGCAGCCTCGCGCTCGGAGGAACATCTGCGACTCAAACCTCCCCTAACCGGGTGAGTGAGGGAGCAGCGCGTGGGGAGGAGGAGGCCTACCTTGGACACATCCCTCAGGCCATACCCGACTGGGCCAACAGCGGGGGAAGGGGCCTAGCCTGTGCCATATCGGCCGTCCCCCTGGCCGTGAGTCGCTCTGCTATCCTGCAGCCCTGGAATCCTCCGACCAGAACACTCTCCTGCCTGGTATTGCTCCAACCCTGGGCCCCCCGCTGACATACGGAGGACCATCAATTAGCCGACTCCCACACGGCCTAACATGTGAAGGACCCACGCTGGGGTGGAGGAGGCTGCTACCCGACCCACGAATCTGGTCACGAGTATCCCCTGCAGTGTGTGCCGTGCGGTGGCGGTCCGGATTACTGCCCGCCGGGTATAGGGTCTGCTCAGACGCCGGAGCTCGAGGGGCCTGCGGGCCGCAAGATGGTGGCTCCCTTCGTCCGTGACCCGGGGCTCTGGTGAGTCCGGACTACAGGGCACTTGCTAACGGTGTGATTCCGGGGGCCCTGCGCACCAACTGACTCGCCTTCTGTGGAGATTGGGGAGGTGGCGAGCTCCCTGGCTGCCCCGGTTCCCAGACGGCCTGCCGCACGGTGACTGCCCGCATTGCCGGAGAGGAAGCCCCATCCGTCCTACCTGCTCCCTGGGACCGAGGCGGTCTGCCATGCTGCCGGAGCACCATCTGCCTGGTGAGTGAGGCGGGGGCTGGGGGCTCGACTGCCGTTCCGGGCAGTGGGGGAGGCTTGTGCTTGGGCCTTCACCCCCCCCAACGGCTGGAGTGTGCTGATGGAGGAGCGCCGTGCGCTGCCCGCGCGGAGGTCTGGGGCTGATCTGCATGATCAGGTGTGGATCGAGGTGGTCCTGCAGCGTCTGCTTGGGGGCCTTCCCTCGTCTGTGACTGTTGGGCTGAGGCGGCGTTTGCCCGGGGTTGAGGCTTTGGCTGGGTGGGGGCATGTGGCGGGCTGATCGGCTGCTAGATTCGCACAGCGGGAGCCCCTGAAGGGACCCCCCGGCCCCCCCTCCTCCCCCACCGCTCGATCTGCTCTTACGCCCACCAACCGGGACTGACTGGCTGCCTGGGCCGGCGCCGGGTGCTCCGGGGAGGATTCTCCGGCCCCGCAGGCCCTCCTTCTCATCTGGCTGTCTCCCCTGTTCAGGCTGATTCTGGGGGCTGGTTTGGGCCGTTCGGCTGCAGGAGTCGCGCAGCGGAGGCCTTGGGAAGGGCCTTCTGCCTCCCCCTGAAAGACACGCAGTTGCCTGTGGCTGCGCAAGCGTTCGCAGACACACCTGGAAGCCTATTGTAGGGGTCCTGAGGCCCCGTGTACTACTACGTTACGCACGGAGGGCTGCCTCCAAATCCGGCCACCTGACCGGTCGGAGCCCCGGACCCGAATTGGAGGGTTCTGCCTGACAGGCCTCCTGAGAACATTCAGCAGTCACTAATCCTGCATACATCCTGTGAGGCAAGGAGCGGTCCCGCTGCCACCGCTACTCCGCTGACGACCTCTAAGATTTGGCCTGTGCCTCCCATTTCCGAGGGCTACCTACTGGGGGGGGGGACCGGCTGCACCCATCGAGCAGCGTGGGGCCCTGGGTGAGAATACCCCCAGCCGTCCCCCCTCGTCTGCTCCTGCGGTGTCCCTTTTGAGCCCGGCTTCCCCAGCTGCAGTGGTGCCCACTGTGCAACGGGGGCTGTCTGTGAGGGTAGTGGAACCAGCTGCAGTCCTCGAGCAACGTGGGGTCCTGGGAGCGAGGCCCCCTCCACCGTTCCCTTCTCTCCTTCCAGAGGCGCTTCTTCTCAGCCGTGTCGGCTACTGGCCACTTGAATTCTTCTGTGACACCATATTAACTCTGTCCCGCGCCCCGGCACACTGAGGTAGGATCTCCCCCCCACTCAGCCTCGACACCTATCTTTGGCGCACATCCTGCAAAGCATCCACAAAGGACTGTGCTACCAGCCGCTACTTCCTAGCTGCATCTAATCCCGGAGCGGTGCCCTCTGACTCTGGCGCAATTTCGCGCTCTCATCTAAGGCGCCTACCCAGCTTCGGCCCGCCAGGGCCTTCGCGCCGGCCCCACTCTGGTCCTGAGCCCCCGCTAGGGTGCTGCTCCCCGTCCGCCATGGGGAAAGACCGAACCTCCAAACCTGGGGCCACCCACACACAAACAAAGATGGATCAATTTACCACAACTGATCAGGAGCCCACAGGGCAGGGTGAAGGCAGCCCCCCTCTTCCAGGTAAAGACTTGGCCACCATCCTACAAGCAATCAGCGCGTCACAGGCATCGGTGGAGGGAAGGATTGGGGAAGTCAGGGTGGACATGTCTCTTATTCTGGACATCCCCCGACACAGCCACATCACCGTGCACCTGAAAGACCTGCACTGGCTCCCCGTCAGCAAGAGAATCACGTTCAGACTCCTCACCCACGCACACAAGGCCCTCCACGACCTGGGCCCAAAGTACCTCAACGACCGCATGACCTTCTACACGCCCACACGCCAGCTACGATCAACCAGCCACGCCCTCGCCACCGTACCACGCATCCGCAGAACCACCGCCGGAGGAAGATCCTTCTCCTACCTGGCAGCCAAGACCTGGAACTCCCTCCCCACTCACCTTCGGCGAACCCAGGACCATCTCTCCTTCAGGAAGCAGCTCAAGACCTGGCTGTTCGAGCAGTAACTTACCCCCTCCCCCAGCGCCTTGAGACCCTCCCGGGTGAGTAGCGCGCTCTATAAATGCCGTGATTGATTGATTGATTATTCGGCAGGACCTACGAAATGCCACTGCCCGTATCACGGAAGCTGAATCTCGCATCTCCACGGCAGAAGATGATATCCACCAACTAAAAGATCAGGTGGCCCACCTGCAATCGCACACCAAGGAGCTTCATCGGCGTGCGGAGGACGCTGAGAATCGCTCGCGCCGCAATAACCTTCGCCTGGTGGGCTTCCCCGAAAGGGCTGAGACGGATCAGGTGTCCAACTTCATTGAATCCTGGTTCTCCTCCTGGATGCCTAAGGACGCACTGTCCGCATGGTTCGCGGTGGAGAGAGCCCATCGGTCCCTGGCACCCAAGCCACCACCTGGGGCCCCACATCGTCCCATCATAGCTAGAATCCTCAACTTTAAGGACTGGGTTGCAATCCTGCATGAGGCACGCACCCTGGGACCCCTCAAGTTCCAGAACCACACCATCATGGTATTCCCCGATTACACGAGGGAGGTGCAGGACCAGCGCAGTTCATACATGGATGTCAAAAAGAAGCTGCGGACCCTTGGCCTTCATTACCGGCTCCTGTTTCCGGCCCGCCTCCGCGTCATCTTTCAGGGCAAGACACCATTTTTTGAATCGCCCCAAGCCGCCTGGACGTGGTTGACGGAGGAACGTCCCCTCAGGTCTTGGTGAAACCTGTCTCCCGCGCCCTCAGGCCTCCAGTCCACGCGGCCTCGGTCCCCCAGGCAGCAGCACCGGAGGCGGACACAATCCCGCAGGAGGCGTCAATCCCAGAGAGAGGCGCCCAGATCGTCGAGCCTGGCAGCCCATGGGCTCAGAGGCTCCCCTAGCCCTTCGGGCTCTTCATCTCACCACAGACACCACTCGACCGGCGGCTCATCTAAGGGACCCCTTTCACCGGCCCCTCCGGACTTACAGACCGCGGACTCGGACTTGTCCCGTAGCCCAACAATCTGACACTCATGGAGACGAATCCCTGGTCTGAGGGGTTGGCACCACCTCTCAGCATGAGGTACAGTCGATGAACCTTCCACAGCGCTTCCAGTGGCCACTGCGGGCGGGAATCCCGCCGCGCCGTAACACTGCACCCCGGATCACCCTCTGACGATCCGTTGCCTCATACCACAAGGAACTGTAACATGGCTTTCCTCCGGTCCTGACCAGCTGCACCCTGAAATGCCTGGGCCTTCGCGGCCCTCTCCAGGAACATGCATTCACCGAATTAGTGGCAAGGAGCCACGGCAGACTCATTGCTCTATTTCGTTTGTCTTTCTGCCGAGACACTGTTCATCCGTCTACAAGGAGGGGTCCTCCACTCAACCCAACCCGAGCGTTCTAGTTTGGTTCCCCTTTGTTGCAGTTGGGCCGACAGATGCTTCCGTTCTCGAAGTATAGGGTGGGGGGAAGGGGATGGGACCTTTATCCCATTGTTGTTGTTTCTTTTTGTTGCACGACTAAACCAGCCTTATTGATGCACACTATGACATTCCCATGTCCCACTTGCACAACACGCTCACATACGCTATCCCGCACCTGCGCCAGACCCCGTACGCACCCATGGCCCTCCAGGGTGCGGCAGGCCACCACTCTAACTAACAACCACCATGACTGACACAACCATCCCGAGAGCTTCCCTCCACGCACTGTATTGGAACGTTAATGGGCTCCTAGATAGATTCTAAAGAATGGCTGTCTTGCGCTATGCTCAGCGCCTGGGAGTCGACGTGCTCCTGCTCCAAGAGACCCACCTGATAGGTAACCGCTGCCCCTTCCTGGCGCGCTATGGGTATGATAGAGTATGGCATTATGGGTTCGCCTAAGGTTCCCGGGGGGTGGCTATCCTCTTGAGGCGTACTCTTCCTTTTGTGCTCACGTGGGCCACGCACAATCCCCAGGGCATGTCTGTAGCTCTCTGCGGAACACTGGGCGGAAATCCCCTCAGTCTTGTGTCCTTCTACTCACCCCCAACGATGCTCACATCGACTCTGGCACAATCCACTGACCTCCTCACTTCCCTGCCCTCAGGCGCCACAATAATCGGGGGAGACTTCAATGCGGCTCCTAACCCGCACCTCGAGACGACAGGCTCACCGTCCACCTCTAGAATTGCTCAAGCCAAACAATTAACGTATTGGTCCGACTCTCTGGGCTTATGTGATGCATGGCGAATCTGGCACCCTCACACCAGACAGTTCACCCATACATCTGCAGCACATCACACTCAGGCGCGCATAGATGCAATATTCGTTCCATCCACTGATTGCCAAATGATCCAGGACATCCGTATACTTCCTAGAGGTATCTCTGAGCACTCACCACTGCTTCTTAGTATCGGAGCCCCTCCCCCTCGACGCGCCTGACCTGGCGGATGAATGCATGGTTCCTCCAGGAGAAAGAATTTAGGAAGGTGGTGGGGGTGGAGCTCCAGCAGTACTTCCTTGCCAACGCTGGCTCTGTCCCTTCCCCGGGTACCCTTTGGGAGGCTGGCAAAGCCACCATCCGAGGCTTCGCCAAGGGTCAACTCAAACGTCAACAGCAGGCCCAGCTGCATCAGATCACCGTCCGAGAGGCGCAAGTGTTGCTCCTTGAACAGTCCCCTCCTGTGGAAGGCGACACCTCCCGAGAGAGACAACTTGCTCGCCTTCGGGCCGAAACCAAGCAGCTCTCATTGGACGCCGCCAAACTCCTCTGGAGATCTTCCGCGGCTAGGGTGTATGGATGGGGCGACAAGAACGGGACGATCCTCCACGGACTAGCCACATAACCAAGGGCCAACCGTATCATCCCCGAAATTGTAGACCCGGATGGGCTAGCGCACCGATCCCCTTTGGCAATGGCCCGCGCCTTCGCTTCCTATTATCGCACGCTCTACGTGGCGCAGAGCCCTGTCATGTCCCTCCCTGACCTAATGTCCACGGGCCTTGCCCGCCTCCCTTGTCTGGGCCCTGCTGCAATGGCTGACTTGGACCTCCCCATCACCCATGAAGAAATTAACGACGCGATAAATCACGCCCCGTCGGGCAAAACTCGGGCCCGAATGGGCTCCCCCAAGAATATTACACTTACTACCAAGAGACTCTCATCCCACACCTCGCAGACCTCTTTGAAGAGGCCCTGAAGAAGGGCTCCTTTCCACCCAAGACAGACATGGCCACCATCGTTGTTCTCCCTAAAACACAACCTCCATCCCCCCGATGCGCGGAATACCACCCAATCTCTCTCATAAATACGGAAGTTAAAATATTTGCTACAATTCTCGCCCAACGATTGAGGCCCCACCTCGCCACGTTGGTCCACCCGGACCAATGTGGGTTTATGCCCATGCGGGGGACTAGGCATTGCCTCCGTTGTCTCCATCTGGCCTTGGCACACCGCCACTTGCTTACTCCCTACCTGGCACTTCTTCTCGTTGATTTCGAGAAGGCCTTTGATTCGGTGGATTGGCAATATCTGGGTGATGTGCTGGACATGATGGGTTTTGGCCCCTGCTTTCGAAATCTGGTAAAGGTTCTTTATGCCCAGACCCAAGCGCAGGTGTTAGTCAATGGGGCGTTATCAGAGGCCTTCCCTATTCAAAGAGGGATGGGGCAGGGATGCCCCCTGTCGCCCCTCCTCTTCGCCCTGGCGATGGAGCCCCTTGTGACCCTGATCCGATCAGAGGACCGCATCCGGGGATGGGAATGGCCCAACTCGGAGGTGGACAAGATTGCCCTTTATACAGATTATGTTTTAATCTTTCTTGCGGAACCCGCTCAGTCAGGCCCTCACTGCCTCCGGATCTTACACTCCTTCGGGCAAGCCTCAGGCCTATGACTCAACCTCAGTAAGTCAGTCCTGTTCCCCCTACATTTAGCCAGGGACTGCTACGATTGGCAATCTACAATACCCCTCAGGCGGCAATCCTTCAAATATTTAGGGATATGGGTCGCCCTCCTCCCTGACCTTGGCTGGTCCCTCAACATCACCCCATTGGTGAAAAAAGCAAAGGAAGACCTCCACAGGTGGCAGGCACTCCCCCTAAACCCCCTGGGGAGGGTCGCCCTGTTTAAAATGATGATCCTCCCCAGATTCCTCTACGTCCTCCAAAACACCCCTTTCTGCTTTCCGCGGGCTTGGTTTCGGGAACTAGATAGTATGGCCAACAAATTCCTTTGGGGGGGGGTGGGAGGCCTCGTTTGGCTCTGACCCCCTGCCGGGTTCCACCCTTTGACGGGGGCATGGGGATGACACACTTATATTTATACTACTTGGCGACCCGTCTCCTTAACATACACGATTGGTTCAACGGGGGATGGTCCGACCCGGCCTACCGGCTCGAACTGAGCAAGCTGGGCCTGCCAAAAATTCAATCTCTGATGTACGGGGGATCCATACCTGTCACCCTGCCAGAAGTGACACGTACCGCACTTCTGGCCAGGCGGGCTTCACTGCGTCATACTCATTGGTCACATAAACTAACTCAACATACACCTCTCTGGCACAGTACTTGGCTCCAGGAAGTCAGTGGGCTGAAGGTATTCCGTTCTTGGGATCTTATCGGGATTTCACAACTCGGGGATGTGTGGGCTAGCGGCCACATGCGCTCCTTCCAGGACCTTCAATCCAGGTACTCCTTACACCCGTCATAATTTTACAAATATCTGCAACTTGCGACACGCCCTCCAAGCACACATATCAGATGACACAGCAGTCCCGGAATACAGCCCTCCCGAAGCACAAATAATGCTGGGCAATTTGGGGAAGGGAGGTATCTCCCACATTTATCGTACACTAGTCAACAACACCCCAACCTCACTTGACTGGCTCAGAAGCCAGTGGGAGGAGTGGGTGGGTCCGTTGGACGAAGAGGACTGGAGGGACGCGCTCATGGCACCCAAGTTGGTCACTGCATCAGCTAAACTCCGCCTGATTCAATTATACTACTTGCACGCTGCCTATTTAGCTCCGGTATGCCTCCATAGGGCCGGCTTCTGCCCAACCGCCTCCAGCACACGCTGCGGCCAAGACCCAGCGGATTTCTTCCACATGGTTTGGACATGTCCCCAACTGGCACGGTTCTGGGGGGGCATTGAGGAAGAACTCACAGAAGTTTTAGGGTGGGAAGTTCCCCACGACCCAAGACACTCGCTCCTGGGGATCACGGATGGGCTGGACGGATCCAGGAACGAGAAGCTGTTTTTCAACACGGCTATGGTTGTGGCAAAGCGGGACATAGCCGCCACCTGGAAACGTCCGGTCCCACCTGGCCTCAAGAAGTGGCGAGAGGGGGAGGATTGGTGTGCGACACAAGAAAAGCCTATGTACAAAGCACGGGGATGCCCGAGGAAATACCGTAGGGTGTGGGGCAAATGGCTGGGTATTGTGGACTAGCTCAGGAATGTCTCCTAAACGTTTATATCAAGCTAAGTATAGTGGGGTTTCATGTTATGTGATCGTGCATCCAACTGCTTGGGAATTGTCCTCTATAATGTACTGTGTTGGTTCGCTGGTATCTGTTTTAACATCAAAAATCAATAAAATTGTTTATAAAAAAAAAAATTTAGGGAGCAAGGGTGGTGTCCTTTGCCAAATCAGACACAAGGAGATGATGGACGGAGTGCTGAAACTTTTTCAGACACTCACCCCCAGTCTCAGATCTGTGTTGAATCTATCATTGTTCTTTAGCTCAATTTGCCACCCCAGTTCAGACCCAGCCACATGCAAATCAGTCTTGACCCTGTTCCTCATGGGAACAGTCCAGCCCGAACTGCCAAGCCAGGTCTTCCCTGGACCGGAAACAAGCATTCCAGGACCGGTTTCGGGGTAAATCCAGTGGGAAAGTGAGTAAGGGACCCACGTCGGAGCATACCCTGCCAACTTAGGGTGAATAAAGCAAACACATGGAGATGATGGACGGAGTACTGAAACTTTTGAGACACTCACCCCCAGTCACAGATCTGGGTTTAATCCATCATCATTCTTTAGCTCACTTTGTCACCTCAGTTCAGACCCAGCCATCAGTCTTGACCCTGTTCCTCATGGGAACAGTCCCGCCCGAACTGCCAAGCTAGGTTTAGACAGTACAGAATTAGCACAAATTTTCAATATCACATTCAGCAATCAAATAATCAAAAGATAATGATGATATGTTGTTTGCCCAATTGCTTCATCTGGGAACAGCAACGCCTCCAAAAAGTGTCACATACATCACTGTACAGCAGGCAGTACAGAATTATATGATGGGTAGTTTCCACAACATTAGTGGCACCAGGCCCCAAATCCTCTCATTTCCTCCTCCTCCGTTCTTCTTGTCCAAGTCCTTACTTCATGAGGCTGTGCCTCCTGCGTGGACAGCATTCACTTTTATTATTAAAACAAAACAGTAGACTGATATGTATGAAATATGCAGCATAGTGAAGCCTGTTTGACTCCTCTCCAAACATAAATAACAGACTAACCAGTTACTCTTCCTGATTTCTTACTGTCATCACATGAGATATAGTAAATATCTATAAACACCTAAAGTTACTTTATTTTTTATTTTTAAGCCCTTTCTGTGTTCTGCATTAAGCCATTTTTACTACAACAAATAAGCCTGCCTGAGTGGCCTTCCTCTGCATACTTGCCAACATTTTACAACAGGAAAGTGGGAGATTCTGGAAAAAAGAAAATCGTACGAAAGTATTTTCCTCATGGACTTTTATTGAAGCAGAGGCAATTTCAGGCGGGAGACAGTTAAAAAAATTAAGCCATTTTTGGCTTACAAAATCGTGTGTCTCCCACCTGAATCGGATCTCCGGCTCGAGCACACAAAGGGGCATATTTACAATGCCCCTGTGGCACTTTTATGATGCTCTGGAGGCGCATATTTACAAGGCCAGGCAAAGCCACCCTGTGTGGCTTTTCATGGCCTTGTAAGTGTGGACTAAGGCAATGCCTTACTATGCGTGGAAGGGGCATTCCATGAGTGTTACTGTGGGTGTTCCCACGCAACACCCAAGTTTTTTGACACTGCCCCAGATTAACAGCATAGCGTAAATCTGGGGCAGCGCCAAAACTAACGCCTTCCCAAAGCAGGTGTAACGAGGACAAATGTTTACATTTCTCCTTGTTTTTTCCCCTTTCCATGTGTGCTGAATTCACACATAGAACGCAGAAAATGCCTCCTTTGATTGTTTTTGTGCAGGAAGGTGCACAAAAACAATCATGCCAGCAACACAGAAACCCTTGCACAATGGGGAGAGGGTTCCTGCGTTGATGCTCAGTTGCAGTTTGTGCGCTGGCAGAATGGACAGGAATCTTGTAGATGCGGTGCATTCCTGCCCTTTTCTTTTGACTTAGGGCAGTGCAGCTAGAAGACTTGTGGCACTTCCCTACACCAAAATATTGTAAATATGCCCCTCAGTTCCTGGGGTGGATTTGCATTATTTTTAAATCCCCTGGTCATGCTTCACTGAAGGGAGGTAACATCCTCTGCCCTCTGCTGCTAAGCAAGTATGTGAGGTAGGAAAGACAGAATAACTCTGTGGGAATGCTTCTCTTGCTCCTTACATGGTGGCAGTCACACAAAACTTCGTTCTGCTACAGTACTAGGTTGCTATAAAAAAAGAAGAAGCGAAAAGCAGTAAGACAAGAACAAATGTCTTCCTTGGGCACTTTGCAGAACTGTGTATCTCAGGCAATGGAATCTGCTTTCCAGGCCAGAGGGGAGGCCGCTTCTACCAAGAGATTAAGGGAGGCCATTTATCCGCAGCAGGACGCTGATGTTTCTGAGAAAAAAGTATAACAGAGGAAGAGATATGTGCTGGGTGCTGATCTTACAGAAGTTATCCAGCACTTAAGCACCAATTTATCGTTTCCTTCAACATCTATGCAGGATGATGAGGAGGATTTATTCCTGCAATGCTAAAAGAAGTAGCCAGAAGCTTTACCTTTACATATGGTGTCTGAAATGTACTGTCTAGTAAATTGAAGGACATTGAAAACTGTTATTTCCCTATATTATTGGCTCACTGCTATCCAATTGCTCACTTACAGAAGGAGGTCCCTGCAGCTGTTAAGGTAGATTCCCTAATAGCAGCTAAGGGAGCTATCATCTAGAAGATCATGCTTCGCTGGTGGACGCAGGGGATAAAAAAGATAAGAAAGTGGAATGTGCTATCAGAAGATCTTCTTTAGCAGTCAATTTCATGATCAGAAGGGGAGCATACGCCACATACACAGTCCAGTTTTTTGCTCCATCATTCTCAATTCTGATCGGAGGATTTGAGCTAGAGACTGGACTGTACTGCCTGGTTATCCATACTGGAGCAGTAGGTCATATTTGTACAATCTTATAATTAGGATTATATAATTATAATCATATAAGATTATACATATTATTGGAATGTTGCATAATTTTTGTGCAGCACCTGTTGCACCTCGCTCTTCACAAGACATATCTAGATGATGTGATGGAAAGCAAACAATTCCTAGGAAAGTCTCCCCAGTCACCTTCCATTCAGTGTTACCTATTTATTTGAATCACAGCATGAAGGCCTTCTATAGAGGACCATACGTTTTTGCTCCCTATCAGACCTCCATCTAAGCATAGGGGGCTTGGGTTCCATAGCACTTTTGACCCTCCTCCTATGAGGAAATCCTCACAGCTCTTTTGAGGTAAGGGTTATGGTTGGGGACCCCTATACTTGCAGGGAAACAGCCTTCACTGCATAGGCATTACCACGCAATGCCTTTCCATGCATCATTTACCACAAAATCTTTTACCATGCAAGTACCTTTACCACGCATCGTATGTATAGTTAAGGTAAGTATACGTGTATATATAGATATATAGATATATATACATACATACATACATACATACACACACACATATTACCTAGTTATAGTTAGGACCTAGTTTCCATAGGAATAGCATTTTTTGACTTGCCTATAACTTTGGCGTTGTTTGACTAATCTTTATGAAATTTTCCCCCAAAAAGTGTGTCATGGAAAGTTTGAGTGTGATCCGTGCAGTGGGGACCGAGAAATAGGGGCACAATAAAAGAGTGCATTTGTAATGTTAATTCCCATAGGAAGGCGTCGTTGAACCTACATCCCGAACTGCTGAACGGAATTACACCAAATTTGGCAGAAAGGTAGATGTTGTTACGCAGATTGTGCTTTTTGTTATTTGGTGTAAATCCGATTAGTAGTTTTTCAGAAATTTAAGAAGAAAAAGATTAATATATCTCTGGTCGCAAAGTCTTCACGAAAAAATACGAGCTTGTGCAGGGAAATGCACCGCTCTGATTGGCTACCACCACTTCAACCAGGGAGTGTGGGCAGCCATCTTGGGAATTGACTTCACTGATTCGCCCCAAAAAAGTGAAGATAAAGAAAAGGGGGCAGGGTAGGAATAACCTGACCCCCAAGCCCTGTTGTTTGTGTCCCCCTGGGACCATGCCATGGCATAAAAGCACTTAAATTTTTTTTTAAATTGCAGAGAAATCACGAAAATCGCAAATTCACTGCAAAGAAAAAGCAAGCGCGTGCTCCCGCATTTGCTTTACAGTAACCCCTGGGTGGCCAGCACCCGGGGGCATATGATGAATATAGGAGGGGCGTGCACAGGGCCCCCCTCCTTGGGCTTAACAAAGCCCCGGGGACCACCACCTCCCCGGGGCACTTTCAAATATGAATGTGGGTGGGCCCACTGGGCCCGCTTGCAGCCCCGGGGACAGCCACCTCCCAGGGGCTAATTCTAGTTATATGGGGGGTCCTTGTGGACCCCCCTGCCCCAGGGACCGCAACCTTTGTGGGGCTAATTAAAATTATGTGGGAGGCCTCGCGGACCCCACCAGGGACTGCCACCTCCCCGGAGCACTGTTTAAAAAATAATGTGGGGGAGGCCATAGGGCCTCCCCCACTGCCCCAGGGACTGCCACTTCCCCGGGGCACACACTTTATCCCCCAAAAAAGCAGCTGCCCCAGGGACCGCCACCTCCCTGAGGCACATATGCAATCACTAAGGAGGTCCGTTGCGGACCCCTAGCCCTGGGGACCACCACCTCTCTGGGGCAAATGTGATCAAAGGAGGGGGCTGCGCGGCCTCCCTCTAGGAGCCCTAGATTGCCCTGGGCACCGCCACCCCATGGGCTGGTTCCAGCAATGTCCCAGGGTGCCCACCCCCGGGACATTGCAGTTTGCTATGGCTTGATGGGAGCACCACTCCTGCCAAGCCATAGCAAACAATGCTCTGCTTCATGGAAGCGAGAGCATTAAAAATGCTCTCTCTTCCACGAAGCGGAGCAGATTTTCTTTTGGACAGAGGGAGCTGCATGTTAGCACCTCCCTTTGTCCAAAACCAATGCTGGCTCCCGCAGGAGGCGGGGGGCCGGCAGGGACCATGGGGGTCTTCAATGGAGAGGCCAGTCCCTCCCCATTTAAAAAAAAGAAAAAAATATGAAGGCTTGGCCCCGGGGGATGGGGTCCCAGGGCCAATATCGGCTTGGGGGGGACGGGCCACGCAACCCCCTTTAAAAAAAAAAAGTTTTTAAAAGGGGCAAGCCCCAGTGGATGGGGTCCCCGGGGCCCCCTCCCATTTTATTTTATTTAAAAAATGGGTCAGGCCTTGGGGACAAAAATGGTCTCCCTTCCTAAAAAATAAAAAAGCCGGCATCTCATGGGAGGCCCTCCACCACTTTATCCATTACTCCGCAAATGAGTCTCCTGTTGGGCTCTTGGTTGGGGATGAAGTCCCCTTTGCCGCTGAGGGTCCTTAGTGGCCAACAGGTCCTCCTGTTAGCTCCAGTAAACCCCACACAGGGGTATTGCTGAGAGGTGGTTGGAGGCCACACCCCCTTTCTCCACCAGTATGCAAACACACCTCTCGGCGCACTGCTGGTGGGGGGATGAGGTCCCCTTGCCTGCTGACGGTCTCAGGAAAAAAGTGGACTTCTTCCCCCAAGTAGCAGTGCACCAGGAAGCACATTTTCAGAGTCCTTGGGGGCCAACTAACCCTCCTGTTACCTCCAGTAAGTCCCACACAGCGGGATTGTGAAGAGGTCTTCAGAGGCACGTCCCCTTTCTCTACCACTCTGCTAACACTGCCCGTGGTGTACTACTGGTTGGGGGATGAACTCCACTTTACTCCCGAGGGACCTTGGGGGCCAAGAAGCCCTCCTGTTACCTCCTGCAAGTCCTACACAGCGGGATTCCTGAGAACTTGTTGAAGGCCCAGCCCCCTTTCTCCACCACTCCGCAAACGCGATTACCAATTAAAAAAACATAGAAATTCACTGAAAAAAACAAAGGTTACAGGCATGCTATAGTTAAGAATTAGCTTTTAAAAAACCTTAGAAATTCACCAAAAAAAACAAAGGTTACAGGGACATTATAGTTAGCATATAGAATTTTAAAAAAAACCTTAGAAATTCACAGAAAAAACCACAGGGACGTTATAGTTAGGGTCATATTTCACTTGTGCAAAACCAGTTCGGCAGTTATATTTACCTGAGTTAACTATAACTTTTGCCCCTGCAATGCACTGCTTATCACCTCACATATTATATCACTCATGACATGGTCAGTGTTAGAAATGGGGGTCTCTAGTTGGCAGAGGTAGGTACCTTTGACCAAGTAGGGACCCTTGCTTCTAGTCAGGGTAAGGGGGCTACACTCCTAAATAACCCCTGCTCACCCCCTTGGTAGCTTGGCACGAGCAGGCAGGCTTATCTCAGAGGCAGTGTGTAAAGCATTTGTGAACACATACAGTAATACAGTGAAAACACTACAAATGGACACCACACCAGTTTAGAAAAATAAGTAATCTTTATCTAGATTTAACAGAAATAGCTTAGTTCAATTTAGATGGTAAATGCGACACTTTACTCTCAAAGTACCTTGGATGCGTCACGCAATACAAACAAAAGGGTCACAGGGAAGTTGATGCGCCATTCCTTACACTCAGGGAAGTGGAGGCATCTGTTCCTTACTGCAGCTCAGGGGAGGTGATGCGACGCTTCCTTACTGTGTGGGGAGTTGATGCGTCTTTTCTTACTGCGTCCCGGTTACGATGTGACAAGATGGCACCTCGATGCGATGCAACGATCCGGTGCGATACGACAAGATGGCGTCTTTGATGGGATGCGACAACGTGGAGGCGATGCGTGCACGCCCGACGGCCATGCGACGAACTCAGTAACTTCTGAGCCGCGACAGGCCCTGCGACGCGCTTCTCCGGTGATGCGACGACAACCTCTGCGGCAGCGACACGCTTCTCCGGTGATGCGACACGCTCCTCTCTGCGATGCGATGACAACCAGCTGCGATGGCACGCTTCTTTGGCGATGCGGCGGCGACACGCTTCTTCCTCGTTGAGTCGCGCTTCCAGCTCCCAGCGACACACAGTCTCTTAGAGGGCCCAAACAACAGCAGGCACCTCCCTGGCAGGTAGAATTCCCAGCAAGGGAATTCAGGCGAGCTGGTGGTGAAGTCTTGTATCCCTGAGACTTCAGGCAGGAGGCAAGCACACTTCAAGCCCTTGGAGGTTCTTCTTCAAGATGATGAAAATTCACAAAGTTCCTTTTCTCCTTTCCTTGGCAAATAAGTAACCACTGCAGGCCAACCCCAGAAATAGCACAACAGCACAGGGGCAGTCACCTCCTTCAGCTTTCTTGGTTCCTCTCCTTGGTAAAGGTTCGTCTTGATTCCCAGAAGTGATCTAAAGTTCTGGGGTCTGGGCCCCAATATTTATACTGCAAAATCCTTTGTTCTCTGAAGGCAGAGAGTGTCTGTGCCCAGACAAAACCAGTTCTGTCCTCCCTGGTGCAGCTTCCTGGCAGGAGGTGGAGACAGCATTGTTGAAAGCAGACCTGGCCCAGGTAGCTGAAAGGAAATCTCCGCCCCCTACTCTCTATTCTATGCAGGTCCTATTCAGCCCAGCCCTGACTCATCAGACTGCTGGAGCCAAGGCCCTCTCCAGCCCCCTGTCACTCACAAACCAGACATGGAATACACAAACCTAGCAGAGGCATACTGGATGGTTAGGCAAGAAAATACCTACTTTCTAAAAGTGGTATTTTCAAACACAGAATGTAAAAATCACCCACACTAAAAGATGTATTTTAACATTCTGAGTTCAGGCATACTAAACTTTATTTTCCCATCTTGTTCCCTGGGTCAGTTAGGATTATAAGATGTTATAATCAAACTGCCCATTCTGGCCTATGGGAACAGATAGCCTTGCAATAGTAAAAAACTAAATTGGCTGTAATTCACTATTAGGACATGCTACACACATCAGGGCATGTCCTACCTTTCACATACAATGCACCCTGCCCTTGGGCCTACCTTAGGGGTGACTAATATATAGAAAAGGGAAGGTTTAGGGACAGGCAAGTGGGTGCACTTGCCAAGTCGACATGGCAGTCCCGGACTTCACACAGGCTCTGCAATGGCAGACCTGAGCCATACTTTCCAAGCTGCTTCTGTGGGTGGCACAATCAGTGCTGCAAGCCCACCACCAGCATTTGACTTACAGGCCCTGGGCACACATGGTGCACTGTACTAGGGTCTGACAAGTAAATCAAATAAGCCAATCATGGAGTCACTAATCCATTACACAATTTACAATAGGGAACACTTGCACTTTGGCACTGAACAGCAGTGGCAAAGTGCCCAAAGCATCTAGACCAGCAAAAACATAGAAGGCAACAGCAAAAAAATGGACGGGAGACCCACGCCAATGGTGCCAGGTCTAACACGTGTCCCCTCCAGCTGAAATGTGGGGAGAACAACTCTAACTCTTGGGAGTTCTCTTCACTAAGGCGGAAAAATCTGGACAGACCATCAGCATTGGTGTGTTCTGTACCAGGGCGGTGTTCCACCGTGAAGTCCATCCCCTGTAGAGAAATGGACCACCTCAACAGCTTTGGGTTCTCACCCCTCATCTGCATCAACCATCTGAGGGGCCTGTGGTCTGTCTGAACCCGGAAGTGAGTCCCAAACAAGTGGGGTCTCAACTTCTTCAGTGCCCAGACCACAGCAAATGCCTCACGCTCAATTGCACTCTACCTCTGTTCCCGTGGAAGTAACCTTCTGCTAATAAAGGCTACGGGTTGGTCTAGGCCCTCCTCATTCATCTGTGAAAGAACAGCCCCCACACCATGCTCTGAAGCATCTGTCTGTACAATGAATTCTTTAGAGAAGTTGGGCGCCTGAAGCACGGGCGCCGTGCACATGGCAGTCTTCAGGGCATCAAAAGCTTTCTGACAGGTGTCAGTCCAGTTAACTTTCTTGGGCTGCTTCCTGGAAGTCAGCTCAGTCAAGGGTGCAACAATGCTGCCATACCCCTTGACAAACCTCCTGTAGTACCCAGTGAGTCCTAAAAAGGCTCTCACCTCTGTCTGGGTTTTGGGGGTTCCCAAGCCAGGATGGTATCAATCTTGGGCTGTAGGGGCGCCACCTGGCCGCTCCCAGCCTGGTGTCCCAAGTACACCACAGAACCCTACCCGATCTGGCACTTACTCGCCTTGATCGTGAGGCCTGCCCTCCGCAGCGCCATCAACACTTCCCAGAGGTTGCGCAGATGTTCTTCCCAACTGGCACTGAACACTGCAATGTCATCCAGGTAGACGGCACTGAAATCCTCCAGTCCAGCCAACACCTGGTTGACCAACCTCTGAAAGGTAGCAGGGGCATTCTTCATCCAAAGGGCATAACCCGGAATTGGTAGTGCCCATCTGTTGTGGAGAATGCTGAACTCTGTTTTGCCCCATCAGTTAAGGCGATCTGCCAGTACCCAGACATTAAATCAAACATACTGAGGTACCGGGCAGCCCCCAACCGATCAATGAGCTCATCAGCTCTGGGGATGGGGTGCGCGTCAGTCCTGGTGACTGAATTGAGTCCTCGGTAGTCCACACAGAACCGGAGTTCGGGTGTGGCACCAGGCGCGGCAGCCTTTGGGACCAAGCCCACTGGGCTGGCCCAAGGGCTGTTAGAGGACTCAATCACCCCCAATGCAAATATCTTGGAGACCTCCTCCTTGATGCAAGCTCTCACCCTGTCAGTCACTCTGTAAGTTTTGTGCTTAACAGGAGGACTGTCCCCAGTGTCCACATCATGGACGCACCACTCAGTGACACCGGGAGTCAGGGAAAACAGATCAGGAAACTGTCCCAACAGTTGGCGACAGTCATCTTGCTGCTCAGGGGTCAGGGTGGAAGAGAGGTTTACACCATCCACTGACCCATCTTGCTCTGTTGCAGACAGGTCAGGAAGAGGCTCAGTCTCCTCCTCCATTCCATCATCTGTCGCTAGGAGCATGCCCACTTCAGACCTCTCCAAGTGGGGCTTCAGGCGGTTGACATGCAGGACCCTCAAAGGGTTCCTAGGAGACCGTAAGTCCACCAAGTAGGTGACATTACTCTTGCGCTCCACCGCCTCAAATGGTCCGGTCCACTTATCCTGGAGCGCACAAGGCTCCACGGGGGCCATGACCCACACTTTCTGTCCAGGCTGAAACTTGATCAGAGTGGCATTCTGATCATACCACCGTTTCATCTCTTCCGGGCTGGCTTCCAGATTCGCCTGTGCGAGTTTTCTGAAACGCCGGGTTTGGTTTCTGAAGGCCAGCATGTAGCTATATACATCCTGGGGAGGTTTACTTGGAGCTTTCTCCCAGCCTTCTTTTACCAAACTCAGAGGTCCTCTTACAGGGTGACCATACAGCAGTTCAAAGGGACTGAACCCTAAGGACTTCTGTGGCACCTCTCTGTAAGCAAACAGAAGGCATGGCAAGAGGACGTCCCACTTACGCCTCATGGGTTCTTCAAGACCCATAATCATGCCCTTCAGGGTCCGGTTGAATCTCTCAACCAGCCCATTACCTTAGGGGTGGTAAGGAGTGGTGAACTTGTAGGTTACACCACACTTCTGCCACAGGGACTTCATATACTTGGATATGAAGTTGGTACCACGGTCTGACACCACCTCTCTGGGAAACCCCACACAGGAGAAAATCCCCATCAATGCACGTGTCACCACGGGGGCCGTCACAGTCCGGAGAGGGATGGCTTCCGGGTACCGGGTGGCATGGTCCACCAAGACCAGGATGAACCTGTTGCTCATGGCTGTCATGGGATCCAGAGGCCCCACAATGTCAATGCCCACCCGTTCAAAGGTGGTACTGACCACAGGGAAAGGCTGGAGAGGAGCCTTTTGCTTCCTCTCACTCTTACCACTTGCCTGGCAAGTCTGACAGGTCTTGCAATGAGTGTCTGAACTCTTGCGAATTTGGGGCCAGTAAAAGTGGGTGACAAGCCGTTCAAAGGTCTTGTCTTGCCCCAAATGTCCTGCTAAAGGCACATCATGAGCCAGACCCAGTAGGAAGGCTCTGAAGCGCTGGGGTACCACCAGCACATGGGCTGACCCAGGCTCAGCAACCTTAGGCTCACTATACAGGAGACCATTCTCCCAGTAAATCCAATGTGATCCAGACTGATCACCTGCTGCCTGGTTTGTGGCCTGTTGCCGCAAACCCACAAGAGAAGGGCACTTTTTCTGCTCCTCACAGAACTCTTCCCTGGAGGGGCCTCCTTCCTGCTGCCAATGGGTCAGCTCAGGCAGGTCCCCCAGTTCAGCTACTTGTTCCCCTGTAGGTTCCAGGGCATCCCCCTCAAGGTCTGCCTCCTCCTGGACCGTGGGAACTTCGGGGGCCGATTTCCCGCGCCCCCTGCCTCTTCTCTTTAAGGCAGGCACCTGGGCCACTTTTTCAGGCTCCAGGTCCTCTTGAACACCCTTACTGGCTGCCATGGACCGGGTGGTCACACACGCCCACTCAGGCAGACCCAACATCTCCAAATGAGCTCTTCGGTCCATCTTAGCCTAAGGGGAGCTTTCTAGATCATTGCCTAACAGACAATCAACAGGCATGGCTGGCCTCACAGCTACTTGAAAGGTACCTGAGACCCCCCCCACTCAAAGGGAACCTGGGCCACCTTACAGTGGCTCTCCGAGTTGTCAGCGGCAACTACCGGGTAAAATGCATGGGGGATTACCTGCTCCTCAGACACTAGCCGACAACTGACAGCTGTCACACTGGCTCCAGTGTCTCTCAGAGCCTCCACCCTATGGCCATTGATGGTCACCCACTGCCTGTACTTCTTTGTGTTATCAGGCAGCTGGGCCCTAGGGACCATCTCACTGTCTCCTAAAGAGACTAGGGACATCTCTGCGGGACCCCACCCACCTTGGGCACCCAACTCCTCCCCCAGGGCTACACTCTGCCGGGGCGGTGCACTCGTGGGTGCTGCATTTGCTTTCAGGGGACACTTAGGATCATAAAAGCAGTGGCCCACCTGACCACACTTGAAACATTTCGGGGGTCCCTTGTGGACAGGCTTATCTGTCGGGGCCCCTGACTTCTTCTCTGGGGGAGGCTGGGAACCCTTCCCTTGGTTCCCTTGGGGATTACTTTGGGGCCCTTTCTGGAACTCCCTCTGTTTACCATTGTCCCCCCCACTCTTCTGCTGGGTACCCTGCCCACCTTTGGTGAAGTCTCCCACATGACCCTTGTGGACCCGGGTACTAACCCAGCGGTCCGCCTCCTCAGCAAGCTTCCAAAGGATAGTCAGCTTACTATCAATCAGGTGCTGGCGTAGCTCTGGAAAACAATTACTGGACAAGTGCTCCCATGCAATCAAATCATAGAGTGCTTCAAAATCATTCACCTTGCTACCCTTCACCCAACCATCCAATGCTCTGCCAAAGAAAGAAACATATTCTACCCATGTGCTTGACTCCAGTTTCTTACAATTCCTAAACCTTTGTCTATAAAGCTCTGGGGTCAACCCATACCTGGACATTAAGGCTTCCTTCATGTGGGCATAGGAATTCTGGTCCTCAGAGGGCAAGTCTAACAAAGTATCCCACCCCTCACTGAGGAACCGCCCCCACAACCCCGCTCCCCAATCCTTCTCAGGGACCCGGTGGGACGTCATGGCCACTTCATAGGCCTTAAACCATTTCCCAATATCTTCATGCCTATGGAACTCCTCAATCATATACTTGGGAATAAACACTCTTGTTTCTACAGGCACGGATGGGGCGCTGCCACCAGAGGGAGTAATTTCTAAGCTCTTAGCCTTGAGCTCCAATTCCCTCAACATTCTCTCATGCTCTAAATGCATCCTTTTTTCCTCCAGGGCCAACTTCTTATTTTCTAACTCCATTTGCCCACCCAGTTTGAGCTTGGCTAGCTCCATCTGATGCACCCTTTCTCTTTCCCTGTCATCTAGCTCTATTGGGGACAGGCCCTTGGAAGAAACACTGCTACCTGGCCTGGAAGGTACTTTCTCCCCGGTCAGGCCCAATGGCCCATCTAGCTGCCCATCTGTATTCTCTGCCTCTTCTCCAGGCTCTTCAGTATGCTCAGTGACTTTTCTAGCTTCCAACCAGGCCCTCAGCGCCTTTTGGAATTCCTCCTTCCTGGAGAGGCCTTTCATAGAGATATTAAACTTTTTACAGATGGTCTTCAGCTGTGGCACAGTGTAAACATCAACCTTTTCTTCCTCAAAATCAAAATCTTCAGGTGCAATGGATGCTGCTTTACTCATGGTGAAAGGAAATTGGCAGTTCTCAACAAAAATAGAAGTCCCAAGAAAAAAGTTCTACCAAAAATGTATGTGGTCGCGTATTGGTCTGCACTCACTAGTAGTGTACACCAATCACTGTATATGAATCACAAATGCAAGTCCAGAATCCTCACCGCTGACCACCAATGTTAGAAATGGGGGTCTCTAGGTGGCAGAGGTAGGTACCTTTGACCAAGTAGGGACCCTTGCTTCTAGTCAGGGTAAGGGGGCTACACTCCTAAATAACCCCTGCTCACCCCCTTGGTAGCTTGGCACGAGCAGGCAGGCTTAACTCAGAGGCAGTGTGTAAAGCATTTGTGAACACATACAGTAATACAGTGAAAACACTACAAATGGACCCCGCACCAGTTTAGAAAAATAAGTAATCTTTATCTAGATTTAACACAAGACCAAACGACAAAAATCCACAATACAGTATTCAAAAATATGACTTTAAAATGGTAGAAATAGCTAAGTTCAATTTAGGTGGTAAATGTGACACTTTACTCTCAAAGTACCTTGGATGCGTCACGCAATACAAACAAAAGGGTCGCAGGGAAGTTGATGCGCCGTTCCTTACATTCAGGGGAGTGGAGGCATCTGTTCCTTACTGCAGCACAGAGGAGGTGATGCGACGCTTCCTTACTGTGTGGGGAGTTGATCCGTCTTTTCTTACTGCGTCCCGGTTACGATGCAACAAGATGGCGCCTCGATGCGATGCGACGATCTGGTGCGATGCGACAAGATGGCGTCTTTGATGGGATGCGACAACGTGGAGGCAATGCGTGCACGCCCAACGGCCTTGCGTCGAACTCGGTAACTTCTGAGCCGCGACAGGCCCTGCGACGCGCTTCTCTGGTGATGCGACGACAAAATCTGCGGCAGCGACACGCTTCTCCGGTGATGCGACACGCTCCTCTCGGCGATGCGATGACAACCAGCTGGGGCGGCGGCACGCTTCTTCGGCGATGTGACAGCGGCAGCGGTGGCGGCAGCGACACGCTTCTTCCTCGTTGAGTCACGCTTCCAGCTCCCAGCGACACGCAGTCTCTTAGAGGGCCCAAACAACAGTAGGCACCTCCCTGGAAGGTAGAATTCCCAGCAAGGGAATTCAGGGGAGCTGGTGGTGAAGTCTTGTATCCCTGAGACTTCAGGCAGGAGGCAAGCACACTTCAAGCCCTTGGAGATTCTTCTTCAAGATGATGAAAATTCACAAAGTTCCTTTTCTCCTTTCCTTGGCAAATAAGTAACCACTGCAGGCCAACCCCAGAAATAGCACAACAGCACAGGGGCAGTCACCTCCTTCAGCTTTCTTGGTTCCTCTCCTTGGTAAAGGTTCGTCTTGATTCCCAGAAGTGATCTAAAGTTCTGGGGTCTGGGCCCCAATATTTATACTGCAAAATCCTTTGTTCTCTGAAGGCAGAGAGTGTCTGTGCCCAGCCAAAACCAGTTCTGTCCTCCCTGGTGCAGCTTCCTGGCAGGAGGTGGAGACAGCATTGTTGAAAGCAGACCTGGCCCAGGTAGCTGAAAGGAAATCCCCTCCCCCTACTCTCTATTCTATGAGGGCTCAGGTCAGTGAAAGGAAATCTCCGCCCCCTACTCTCTATTCTATGCAGGTCCTATTCAGCCCAGCCCTGACTCATCAGACTGCTGGAGCCAAAGCCCTCTCCAGCCCCCTGTCACTCACAAACCAGACATGGAATACACAAGCCTAGCAGAGGCATACTGGATGGTTAGGCAAGAAAATACCTACTTTCTAAAAGTGGTATTTTCAAACACAGAATGTAAAAATCACCCACACTAAAAGATGTATTTTAACATTCTGAGTTCAGGCATACTAAACTTTATTTTCCTATCTTGTTCCCTGGGTCAGTTAGGATTATAAGATGTTATAATCAAACTGCCCATTCTGGCCTATGGGAACAGATAGCCTTGCAATAGTAAAAAACGAAATTGGCTGTAATTCACTATTAGGACATGCTACACACATCAGGGCATGTCCTACCTTTTACATACAATGCACCCTGCCCTTGGGCCTACCTTAGGGGTGACTAATATGTAGAAAAGGGAAGGTTTAGGGACTGGCAAGTGGGTGCACTTGCCAAGTCGACATGGCAGTCCCAGACTGCACACAGGCTCTGCAATGGCAGGCCTGAGCCATACTTTCCAAGCTGCTTCTGTGGGTGGCACAATCAGTGCTGCAAGCCCACCAGCAGCATTTGACTTACAGACCCTGGGCACACATGGTGCACTGTACTAGGGTCTGACAAGTAAATCAAATAAGCCAATCATGGAGTCACTAATCCATTACACAATTTACAATAGGGAGCACTTGCACTTTGGCGCTGAATAGCAGTGGCAAAGTGCCCAAAGCATCTAGACCAGCAAAAACATAGAAGGCACAGCAAAAAAATGGAAGGGAGACCCACGCCAATGGTGCCAGTTCTAACAATCAGTGACATCACTGATGACATCTGAAATGACACCACTGATGACATCATCCACAGAACCACCACTCACACCCCCATACAACCTCTTGTATGCCCACTGACATACCTGTACAACCACTGACATACCCATTCACAGACCTATACCAGCACACACACACACCTACTCACTCCTCCATACGGCCACTCACACACCCACTCACTCACTCATACACCCACTCATGCAACCATTCACTCACCCTTATATCCACTCATACAATCAGTTACTCACCCATACAGCCAGCCACATAACCATACACTCACCCATACAGCTACTCACACACCCACTTATTTACCTACAATGTCACAAATCCACTCCCTCGCCCAATCAGCCTCTCAACACAGCCACTCACACACCCAGAGAAGCTCTCATATATTCACAACCACTTACATACCCATTCACACATCCATACAAGCACTCACACATTCCTGTACTCACCCATATAGCCATTCATACAGGAACTCACTGTCCAATGCAGTCACTCACACACAAATTCACTTAACGAAACACCTACTCAAACAGCCACTCACTCACCCATACAGCCACTTAGACACCTAGTCACTTACTCGTACACCCATTCAGACACCCACTCACTCACCAATACAGTCACTACACACCCACTTACACACTGATAGATCCACTTACACCACCACTCACACATCCATACATCCACTGACACACCCACTCACTCACCAATACAGCCACTCACACAGCATCTCTCTCACCCACACAGCTACTTACACAGCCACTTAAACACCCATTCAGCCACTCACACACCCTTACGCACAAGGATACATACCTTCACACAGCCACTCACATGATATATATTAAAAGTAGTATCACTCATTAGTAGTACACCTAGTATACTACTTTAAGTTTTGTAGTACCTTAGTATATATGTTTAACAATCATAAACTCTTACAAAATACTTACACTCATTGGATGGTGTCATCAGTGATGTTATTTGAGATGTCATCAGTGATGTCATCAGTGATGTCACTGACCATGTCATGAGTGATGTAATATGTGAGGTCATAAGCAGTGCATTGCTGGGGGGTAAGTTTTAGTTAGCTCAGGTAACTCTAACTGCCAAATTTCACTGGTTTTGTACGAGTGAAATTTGACCCTAACTATAACGTCCCTGTAACCATTGGTTTTTTCAGTGAAGATACATATACATATACACACACACACACACATATTTATAAATATTCACTGAAAAAAACAAAGGCTAAACTAACGTTATACTTGTGTGTGATAAAAAGATTTGCTTTTGTTTAAAAAAACAAACCTTTGAAATTTAGTGAAAAGACCAATGGGCATATGCATCAAAACTTAATTTTGCGATTCCCAAATAGCGATTATTACCGAATCGCAATTTGGTAATCGCAAATGTCAATGCATCAAATAAATTGCAATTTTTGGGCGAATCGGTATAATTTGCAATCGCTATTAGCAATTTCATAAATGCGATTCGCATTTTTTGCGAATACGCTAATAGAGAATCGCTAATAGCGAATCTGAGAATTCGATGCAGCATGATGATGTCACAATCAGGAAGTGAGCCATCCCATGCTGTTACCTGTGTACTGAGAGTGAGGAGAAGGAGGCAGACTGCAGGAAAACAGCACTAGAAAACCAGTTGGGACAGCTGAACCTGTGCAATTATCCAGCATGGCATCAGAAACCCCCCAGAAGGAGCGCAAAACAAAGCTGAAGTTCAGTGAAAAGGAGCTGGAAATCATCATAGAGGAAGTTGTGAAGAGCCATGAAAAACGTTTTGGCAAACAGTCACTGCAGGTCCCAGAGTCAGAAAGAAGAAAATTATGGCTGGGAATACAATCAAAAATCAGCACAGTGGGGGTCACACAGCTCTCCATTTCGGATCTGTGCAAGCGGTGGTATGACCTGCGGAGCCGGGCCAAGGAAAGGGTTGCTGCAAGGCTAGCTGATGCAAAAAAAACTGGAGGAGGACCATCCACACAAACATCCCCCACAGCCTTAGAGGACCTGGTGGAGTCCACCCTTCAGCCTGTGTCTGTTGTTGGAGGGATGTCGATCGATTCCTCTGCACCTCCCGGTACTTCCCAAGGTAAGATGCATGCAAATGACCATACAATGCTAGAATTACAAAACATACTCCGTAAGTCAGATCCGGGTTAATGTAGCGAATAGTACTCTAGACCATATTTTACTTGTAACACACAAATGCATTATAGGAATAGCAGTCAGCAACTCCAATTGGAAAGGCAAGTGGGTAGCAAACCAGCATAGGTGCAATCAATTGTGACAAGCAAGTTCAATCTCTACACACAGTGTGTTGAGAAATGACCTAATATAACAAAGTGCAAGATGAAATACATGTTCAATTTTGCAAACTGAAATTGCACTGTTTCACATCACAGATGCACCTGCGCAGGAGTCAGATGACAGTGAAGGCCATGCACCCCTGGAGACTGAGCCACAGTCAGGAGAAGACATTGCAGTGTCACGATCACCCACAACACCTGCACCCACAAGATGCAGGATCACAGTGGCACCATTGCCTGTATTTGGAATGGAAGAGGAGAGCCAACCTGACCCTCCAACAGCACAGTCTGGGCAGACACCCACATCAAGACCACGTGTCCAAGTGCAACGTAGAAATATCCACATCAGGAGGCGCAGGGCAGGTGCACAAATGAGAGCTGAGGAAGGTGACAGTTCAACGTCCTTTGGTGGGCTGGAGAACGCAATGTTGAGGGTACAGCGCCTGCAATGCAAACACATGCATTCAATGCAGGCACACCTTTCATCTCTTGCAAGGAACATGGGAGAGATGAGTGACAGCATCAAACAGCTCACAACAGCTGAGCAGGAAGGTCCGAGGGAAACCAATCAACACTTTGATGACATGACACTAGCACTCAAGGAGTTATGCAAAGTGATGCAAGAAGACCAGGTGACCCACCGCAAAAGACACCATCAATTCCTTGGCCGCTTGGATGGCTACACTAGGGCCATCAACCACCTGAGCACCACAACAGCACAACTGTCCCGATGTGCTGTAGGCATGCAGGTGGAAATGACACATTGCGACGTGATGTGGCCAAGGGACTGATACAGGTCACCAATGCTGTGGAGCAATTGCAAACTACTTCAGTTGCTCCCAGTAGTGTCATGGGTGAAGGGGATAGTGAGGATGCCTCCAGCCTCAGTAGCAACATGGCACCAGTGACCGAATGCTGGAGGCGCAGCACAAGGAATACTCCAGCATCAGAGTGCTCAAACAGGGATGTGTCAGAGCACCCTGAACGGGCAACGAGAGTGCGTGGGCGCCAAAAATAGTGTGGACCTGAGCACAGGATTTCCTTTGGTGAGGTAACCATTATCCGAATTTGTCTGGGCAGATGTACAAGTGCCATGGCAAAGTTATCCTGTTGCGTTCAGACTTACACATTGCACGTTTTCTGCTTGGTATGTGTGCATTAACACAACCTGAACTCTTTTCTTTAAATAAATCAAAATGGCAATGAAACCATGTAGTGTCTTGTTTTATCATTACCCACCTTAAAAATAATTCTGGGTTATTTCTGCACGTCGCTGTTTTCCTTCTGCTGCACTCGATGCGCTTGCTGCTTGTTGAGGTTGTAATGGCTCCTGGTCTTCGTCGGGTTCACTATCCGAGAGTTCCAGGGGCACGCCTCTAGCAGTTGCAATGTTGTGCAACATGGCACAAGTGGCAACAATTTTACAACAAGCATCTGGCCTGTACTGCAATGCCCCGCCAGTTGTATGTAGGCAGCGGAAGCAACTTTTCAGTAGGCCAGAGGTCCTCTCAATCACATTGCAGCTTGATATGCGCGCTGCATTGAACCGCTGTTCACTTGATGTATTTGGATTCAGGTATGGTGTCAATATGAATTAGCGCACACCATATGCGCTGTCACCTATGGGGTACAAGGAAATAGATTACTCACTGCTATGTCTCTCAATGACCAGAGAATCAGCATAAGAGAGTTACATGTGTTTACCAATCAGGTATCCTTCGCCAAATTCACCCCCAAGGAGACGTGTATGTATGCCACTGTGTCTGAAGATGTAGGAATCATGCATACTACCTGGGAATCTTGCCACTATGTCTGTGATGATGTTCTTTGCATTGCATATGACTTGTATATTCAGTGAATGATATGACTTCCTATTTCTGTAAATGTACTCCTTCACTGAGGGAGACATATAGCTACATGCGTCCCATCAATGCAACCAATTAAATGGGGGATGTGGGCTATCTGGTAAAAGTCAAATTTTGTTTCCTGCAATTCCTGTGGTGTTGAGGTATATCTTATGTGGTGGTGCATCCTCAGCAACATAGCATCCAGGAATGCATTAAAGAAATGCGATAGTGCACTTTGGGAAACACCTCCTGCTGCAGCTATTACCCCCTGGGAGCTACCTGAGGCTAGGTGGTGCAGTGAACATAGGACCTGCACATGGGTGGGGATGGCATGTGTTCTGCGAGTCGGACGCTGCAGTAGTGGATCTAATTCAGATCATAGATCATGGAAGAATTCAACCTATATTTCTCAATAATCTCTTCCTCTGTCTGGCCAAACAATGTAATGTGCAATCTAAAAATGCGTTCCTGTATCCTCCTTCTTCTCTGTGCTGCTGCTTGTATCCGCATCCTCCTCGCCATGACGTACAGCATGGCCATTGTGAAACAATCTGAGGCCTTCTGGGGCTTTTTAAATAGTTTTCACCTGGTTAACACCTGATTTGAATTGGTGCTATTTTGCATGTGCGATTCCTCGCAATTTGCAAATGTTTGATGAATAGGTTTGCGCTTACCTAATTGCGAATTCGCAAATACGGAATTGGTATTTCATGATCGCAAAATTGGGATTCGCAAATTTCGCGATTTCCCCAAGTATTCTGCGATTTTCAATAATGCATTGCTTAGTGCTACTTTGCGATCGCAAACGGCTGATTTTTGCGATTCGCACTGTTTGCAATAACAAAATTGCTTGGTGCATGTGCCCCCAAAGATTTAAGTACATTATAGTTAGGTCAATTTGTCAGTCACAACATTAACGTTTTGAACTAAAAAAACACAGAAATTCACCAGTTATAGTGAGCAGCACTAGCTATAAATTGCGCCCCGCCATGCACTGCTTATGCCCTTACTCATGACACCACTCATGACATGTTCTATAACAACATCTATGACATCACTGATGACATCTCAAATGATATCATTGATGACATCACTGTTCACAGCACTAATGCCATCATCCAATGAGTGTGTTAGTTTGTTTATATAGTTTACATAGTGGCTGGTAACTACCATATTACTTTTCTACCTAATTTTGTACAGCCTGTGTTACAAAATGCATGTGTTCCTAATGTACCATAGGTGTGCAGAGGTATTGAACACAATATAATTCTATGTATTGAAGAGTAACTCTGTCTATAGGTGACAATTGACTTATGTTCATTATGTTCCACACAAGATTTTTGGTTCAGCAGAAAAAGTTTCCAGCATCCAAAAGATTCTACGTACTACATACTAAGTATTGTAAGCAGCCTATAGTTATTGGACAGTATCGTTTCCGCATGACAATTTCTACTTAACATAGAAGACTGTGCGCACCAGGTACTAACCTATGTACATGCACTTGTGCTGCTTTAGAAGATGGGCTATCTGTAAGGTTTTCACCACAGCCTGAAGGCTGTAGGTACTATGATCATTAGCACCTTCAGATCTTGGTTATTTTTAGTGAATACTTACTCTTTGGACTAGTTTTGCATAGAGTATACACAGTTCTTAGTAGATACTTTTTAATCTTTTTAATGAAAGTGTTAACAGTACCCACTTTTCTACTGATATCCATTTCATTTCTCAATGTAGGTTTAGTGACTGTTTGGGGTTTGATAGCTTTACAAACTGTTCGTAATAGGGCATTAGTACATAACAGGGCTTGAGTATCTGGAGGAACTTGGTTTTCCTTTTGCATACAGATTGAACACTGTGTGCAGGATAGGTTACCCTTTTGACTTTGGTTAATAATCAACATGAACTTGGCTACCCATAAAGTGTATGGTATAGGACAATAGTTCCCAAACTGTGGTCCGGGACCTCCACGGGTCCGTGACACATTCCCAAGAGGTCCGCAGGCAGCAGTTTTAAAAGCCCTGCAAAGTTCCTTGTATAATCAGCAGTTTTTGGGCAACAATAAAGGTCTCAAGATTACTCAGGTGATTAATGTACCTGCTGGAGAGAGATGGGAGTTTTGTCCAGTGGCAGCTTTGACTCATCTAAGGGAGCACAGATGGTTAATATGCCTGCAGCAAAGAACATGTACAAAGCATTTTTAAATAAACAGTGGGGCAGATTTACGAGCCCCTAGCGACACTTTTACGCCGCCGTTGCGTCACTTTTGTGACGCGGCGGCGTCGTAAACAATGCGCCATGTTGCGACACATTTGCAACGTGACGCATCTAGGGAGATGCATCACGTTGTAAAGCCCTGCGTCGCATTATACCTGTGTCAGGTAAGATGTATGCAGGGTGGGCATTCCCACGCAAGAAAGCCTTGTAAAAGTGACGCAGTGAAATCTACAAGATTTCACTGAGTCACTTTTACGATGCCACTGCGTCAAAACCTTACGCCTGCTTGAAGCAGGCATAAGGAGTGACGCAGCACAATAAGTATAGGCCGCCCCTGAGCATAGCTGCAGTTGCGTCGCGCTTGCAACACGACTCCAGCAATGCGTTACCTTTACGCCAACAGATGCGTCACGCATCTGTCAATCCTTGCGCCAAGGTGCGCCGCATTGTAAATGCGACGCATCCATGGTGGCGCAAGGGTTTTTTTGCGTGACGCAAGTAAACTGACGCATCTCTGCTGATATGCAGAGATGCGTCAGTTCTTGTAAATCTGCCCCAGTATTTTTAGTGCATAGCTCAGTGGGTTACTGCTTTTGTCACAGAGATTCTTTTGTTTCTGTGCAGTTCATAAGTTACAATCGTAATCTAGCACAGTGAGCTATGAACTGCCATCAAAGAGCTGCATGAAAACTGCATGGTAACGGTTAGAAAATTATGTTTTTTCCCAGTCTTTCATTATCCTGTTACTGCTAAAAAGGTTTGTTGGGGTAGAAATAAATTCTTATTATTAAAGTCAACACTAACCACTGTGTTATGTTCTGAATCCTGAGTTTGTGCTTCTCTAGACCAAGCACTCTTAAAAAATGCCTACTAGTACGGATGATATGTGAATCCTACAACTTGTGGTCCCCTTTGTCTTATGTAACAGTTTCTATACACTGATTTACACATGTATGATGCAATCTCTCTTTATGTGTATGCTGTAAAGTGCTCTGACTCCCTACACTGGTATGAGAGGTGCTATAACACAAATTAAATACATGTGACAGAGGGCCTATGGAGAGATGAGAGGTACTGCTGGAGGGTGATAGTGAGGGAATGATTGAAGAGCCCCAACAAAGATTGTGGTATCCTAGTGCATAGTAAGGTCATCATTTACTATGCTTTAAAGGCTAATACAATAAATATATAATGAAAAATATATTGTAGAATGCACCATTTGTTTCCAATTTTTCTTGAGGGGAGTGCCCCCCCCAGGCCCCCCCTTGTAGTGATCAGGCTCACTCACTGCACTTGGTGTGCATCATACGGGGACTGGTCTGACAACATTTGCCCGGGCTGCTTTGATTTTCCAGTTTGGCCCTGGCAGGAGCAGGAGCCTCGTATTGCGAAATAAAACCAAACATTGAAAAGTTAGTAGCCGAGATGCAGCACCAAACTTCCCATTAAAAAAATGCTGTTAGCCCTCTAGACTCTTGCAAGATCGAAAAATAAAAAATAAAAAACATTGTGGCCAGGCCGCATTTATTAGTTTATGTCCCGGGGAGCCCACTCCTTTTGCTGTTTTATAAGGGGAAGGGGGATGCATGGCCCACCTCCCAAGACACTAGCTTATTTGTGGAGGGTGGGCATGCAGCACCTGGGGAGCCCACCTCCAGGGCCAAATATTGGTAGATATTGGGAGGGGTTGAAAAACACAAGCCCCCCTCACCGTGCCTCTAAAGGCCCTGGTGAGCCCACCCCCGGTGCCGAAATATCACAAAATGATGAGGGGGCCATGCAGAAACCCTTCCAGAGCCACAAAAGGCCCCGGGGAGCCCACCGCTGGGGCCAATTACTTTAAGGGAGGCCCCCTCTCTGAGCCATCAATGGTCTCGGGACCTTATCCCCTGTGACTTGCTCACAGGCGGCCCTGGGGTATGAGGTCCCCAGGGCCTAATGAGGCTCGGACAGGGGGGCCATGAGGCCACCAACACCCTTATTTTAAGAAAGGCAGTGGAGGATGGGGTCACCAGGGCCTATTGAGGCGTGGGGAAGGAGCCTGGCAGCCCCCTTTAAAAAAAGGCCCTGGCATTGGGGTGCCCAAACCCTGTGGCCAACCCCCCACCACTCACAGCCAAAGGCAGTGTGCACTTTGGGGTTGGCTACCTTCAGGTGTTGGCCGCAGGGCCAGGGCACAGGCCAGGCCCTGCAGCCAACCCCCTGCCATGCGCAGCCAAAGGCCGTGCGTGACAGGGTGTTGGATTTACGTATGGTGATAAAATATTACTTTACGTTAAAAAAAAACTAGAAATTCACTGAAAAAAACAAAGCTTAAAGTAACGTTATTGTTCGGTGTGATGAAAAGATCATTAAAAAAAAAGAACATAGAAATTCAATGAAAAAAACAAAGGTTAAAGTAGCATTATAGTTAGGTGAATTTGTCAGTGACAACATCATTGTTTTAAACTAAAACAATGACATAAATTAACCAATTATATTTAGCAGCACTAACTATAACTTGCGCCCTGACATGCATTGCTTATGACCTCACGTATGACATCACTCATGACATGTTCTATGACATAAATGCCATAAGCCCAATGCTTATTCCTGGTTTACGCTCTGTGTTTAATTTTTCCTGCCTCCCATCTTCTGTTGTCACTTTTTTGCAATTGTGAGTTTCTGTCTCCCACCTTCCATTTACATTTATTTTCTGTTCCTCATTGTTGTCAACCTGTGCATTGTATTTGGTTGTAGATGTATTTTTTTTAGTTTCTCAGCTGTCCTTTTAGTACAATTGTTTGTGCCAGTTGTTTACAGTCTGAACCTTGTCTTTTGACATAACCTGTAATTTTCGTTTTGTACACTTTTTGCAGTAAGCCAGACTGCCTCAGCCCTCGCTTTTCCGTCGTTCACGCCACTCCTGCCTCCCACTTCCCACTTTCCCCCAACCAGTGCCCTGCCCCCTTCGCAGGATCTAGTCAATGGAGGTCACAGCGCAACCCTATTGAGCAGGTCCATGTCCCTGCTCCCACTCGCTTCTGTAAGCCCAGTGCTTATTCCTGGTTTACCCTCTGTGTTTCGTTTTTTATTGCCTCCCACTTACTGTTTTCCCTGCACCTTGTCTTCTTAGCATCAGCCTTGTCATGTTGTTGCAATTGTGAGTCTCTTTTTCACACTCTCTCTTTACGTATATTTTCTGTGTTGCATTGTTGTTAACCAGTGCATTGTATTTGGTTGTAGTTGTATTTTTGTTTCTGTTTCTCAGCCGTCCTTTTACTGCTATATTGTGTGCCTGTTGTTTACAGTCTGAGCCTTGTCTTTTGTAATAGCCTGTTATTTTCTTTTTGTGCACTTTTTGCAGCGAGCCGTCCCGCCTCATCGCTTGCTGTCCCGCCAGTTGCACTGCTCCCACATCCCATTTCTCAGCTCCCGGCTATTCTCCCAGGACCTACATAATGAAGGCCACAGTGCTGCTGCACCTCGGACACGTGCAGCGGATGCGTCACTGGCGCACCAAAGGCAAGCCCATCTGTGCCTGGACCACAGCCAGTGCCAGGAACCCCAGATCTCCCGACACCCGCAGCTACACTGGTGCCGTGCTCACAGCCCTAGACTCCAGACTCCGCAACAAAAACTGCTTGCCACACCTCTCAACGCTCCACAGAAGGATGTTTCACATGCCGCCAATGTCTCTTCTCCTGCAACACTGGAGCTCATGCTCATGCAACCGCTGCCACCACACCAACCATGACTGTGCCTGGACAACTCCACTGCTTCCTGCTCAATGTCACATAGTGGAATCGTTTATTCCATTTCTGAAAGAAGGAAAACATGGTGCCACACTTTGTTGAAATGAACCATTCGGAGAAAGACTTTGTATGGACAGTACTGTCAGGAATGAAGCCACCCCAGTGTGGAGGTAACGTTGAAAATCTTCTACTGAAAAGAGAGGCCTATTTAATCTTGAAATTCAACTGCATCCAAAGAGGCCTTAATGAAATGTCCGAATTAAGTCAAGCAATGAATTAACCTTTGAGACCACAACTCCCACACACACAAAACAGAGACTTCCTGTGTACACTCTAAATCTACAAGTTGGCAGTCGCATAACAACTACAACTCCCATGAGTCCTAAGTAAATACTTCCTGTTTCAGAAATTCAAAAGTTGGCAGCGTCAGCACAAGCACAACTGATGGAAGAATTTTCTGACTAAGCCGACAGTGGAAGAAGAGTCAAGTGAGTAGCAACATTGTTTCAAGTTAAATCTTTGAATGAGAACCGAGCTTGTCCAAGGGGAAGCAATTAACTTTAAACGTGCGCGCCGGATTCTTTGCAAGTAGCTATGTAACACAATGTTACCATGTTTTGCTTCTTTCAGAAATGGAATAAACGATTCCACTACGTGAGCAAGGGTGCATCACGCCCAACATCGTTTCAGCTAAAAGACCAAAGCAATAGCAAAAATAACAACTCACCAAGTAAGCACAGCACGGCGCTTATTATTATACTAGCTTAGTGGCTCAAAACCAGCAACTTTTTTCTAAATTGTGTCCGCTGTTTCAGAAACAAAGTAACCCCACCGCGACTCCGTCGCCGATGGAATTCACGAACAGGGGGTTGTAACGTCAATCAGACAGGCACTTCAATATCTGCCAAGAAATACTCAAGTAAGCCCCTTTTCGACTATACGCAAATTCAGTCTAGATATAGAAAAACAAATAGCGCTCTTTAATAATGGTTATCATTCAGGTTTCAGAGTCGCAAATACGAAGGTTGCGTTGAAGAAACGAACAGAGAAACAGGTTTCACGCACCCATCTGAAAGGACAGGTACTTAGAAATCTCCTTATGAAGCCATAATTTTATAGAAGAGAAGGTCATTATTAGTGCTAAATGCATTGTTTTTTTAACTTTCACAGATTACACTGTGGTTCAAGCCCTGACGAAAATCCCTAAAGTCACATGGGGATTGGAAACGCGTCGGCATTTTTCCTATCTTTTCCTATGAGGGACAGTCATTAACTAAAGACTCTGGAGAGGGTCATTAGCACAAAAGCATCCCCCCAGAGACTTTAACCTCGCTTAATTCCCCATAGGCAGCTTGTCTCTAAAATAGAAGCCAAGTACAAGGCCCTTTGAGAGAGCTTATGTTTAACTAATTAGACTGGTGTAATTGTTTATAAGGTTATGAATGTATGTTTCATTTTATTATGAATGTATTTTTCACTTCATTCTGTTCAAATTTCACATTGTTTTTTGTATTTTGGCTGTAAAATGAAGATTGTATACTTTGAATGCCCTGTTGAATAATGAAATGGTTGCATTACAGGTTTTGAATATTTACAAAATAGTGAAGTAGGGTGCAGTGACTGTTTGTACTGTTCCTTAGTCTGCTTAAATAAATAGCAGACAAGTCTAACATATAGCTAGTGCCACTCCTGAGATACAGTATTAATATTTTAATCTGTACTACATTTTCTACATGTGACAGCTAGGCTTGCCACAATGAAAATTGCTTTTAGGGCCTTGTCATGTAGGGACATGGTAGAATTAATGTTCCACAATTCCCACTTTCACATATCATGCAATCGACCATGTGACCTAAAAGACTTAGCTAGAAGTGGCTTTCTTATATTTAAAAGAGAGGTTTTTACCTGTCAAAAAGGATTTTTTCAACAGATTACACTGCAGGTTTTACACTGCAACAGTCAGGTTACAATGGTAGGCCTGAAGCCATGTTTTTCTTTGTCACACTAGTGGATGGCACAATAAGTGCTGCAGTCCACAGATGACATTTTTTGTTTGTTGTTTTTTTAATTTTTATTTATTGATTTACAAACATTAATATAAACATTGCAAGCCGTAGTTAGAGCACAGATCAATGTGACATAGTTCACAACAAGGAATGCCATGCAGCATTGATAGACCAGAGTCTAAATGATTTTACAATCCATACATCGAACCCAGTATAGGTAAAATGGCAGATAACCCAAAGATATCGCCTTAATGTGTGCATCTATAAGAACAGCAAACAGTATATCCAGATTACACTTAGCCAACTAACAGTATTGCCAGGCTGTGCATTGAACATGTACTAATTTAGTGTTGTGCTCAGGTGGGTTGAAGGCATGTGTGAATTTATCGACTTGCGGAAAGCTTCTATTCTTGTTAGCGTTTTGGTACCCGGCGCATTAGCGCAGGTAGCTATGTGCTTGTTGTGCCTTGGTGGGTGTTTGTCAATGTTATATTTCTTCCCCTGGTCCATGCCATGAATGGCGCCAAATGTCTTTTGGCCGAGACGCTAATGGCATTAGGTCCCAAAAGGCAGCCAGCTGTTCTTGACAATAAGTGATGTCATGTATCCAGGTGTCTATTTGAGGGACCATATTTACTCCCCAATGTATTGGTATTCTACGTTTGGCGAGCAGTAGCATCATGGCTGTAAGCCGGCCTATGCCAGGGGGGACCTCTCTGACGTGACCCAATATGGAGCGAAGCTTCTTGAAGAATGCTTGTGTGAGAGGGATCGGTATGTCTGCGAATAAGTATAGGAGTTTGGGTAGAATTATCATTTTGGTCCTGGCTATTCTACCCACCAGAGACAATGGTAGCACGGACCAGGTGGCTGTCTTGCTCTCCAGCCACTCCATCAGTCGGCCATAGTCCATACGCCATATTTCCTGTATGTCTCTACTGAGCCATATACCCAGATATTTCACCGATCCATTTGCCCGGGTCAGTGGGAAGTCTAGTTCCTTCTTAAGTGGGGCATCAGTCAGGGGGAATAGCTTCGATTTGGCCCAGTTCACATTTACTCCAGCCATGCCTCCAAACTGGAGAACCTCCCTTAAAACAGGGTTTAAATTCTCATCTGGTGCACTGATATATAGAGTAATGTCGTCAGCGTAAATTGATATTATTAAGCCTCTATCTGTAAACCCTAACCCCCTTGTTGTATGGTGCTGACGCACTCTGGCCGCTAGTGGCTCCCTGGCCACCGCAAACAGCAGCGGCGAGAGAGGGCACCCTTGCCTGCTTCCACATGTAATTGGGAATGGGTCAGAAAGCAGCCCATTCACTTTTAATCTCGCAGTGGGGTCAGTATAGAGCAGTCGAATCAACTTGATAAAGTTAGGACGGAATCCCATCCTGGGTAATATAGTGAACAGGTATGGCCATTCCAGTGAATCAAACGCTTTCGTTGCGTCTAGAAAGGCTGCAAGGGCCGGTAATTGAGGATCTATTTGGTGCAGAACAGAAAAGAAGGTGCGCAGATTATGCGCTGTGGATCTGCCAGGGATAAACCCTGATTGGTCAGGTCTGGCAGTTAGTGGTAGGAGCGGCTGCATCTTGGTGGCGAGCAATTTAGCAAGAATGTTGGCGTCAATATTAATAAGCGAGAGCGGGAGATATGAGTCGCGTAAATGGGCTGGTTTGACTAGCTTCAGGAGTGAGATTATCACAACTTCCCTCATTGTCGGCGGCAAGGATCCTCGGTCTAAAGATTCCTGATAGACTGCTAGGAGGTGCGGGGCAAGCTCCACTGCATAGGACTTATAAAAGGAAGTCGTCAGTCCGTCAAGTCCCGGGGCCTTATCGCCAGGCATACTATTTATGGCCTGGACGATATCCTCTGTAGTATAGGGTTCGTCTAGATAGGCACGGTGGGCATCACTGAGCCAAACTAGCTTAATGGAGTCCAGATAGTTTTGTAGCTCAGGGTGAGGGCTGTCCTGTGTGGCCGTGTAAAGGGAGGAATAAAAGTTGACTGGTCGTGTAAGCGTGGTCGTCTGTCCTCTGTGTAGTGTGGAATCACTATCTTGAAGTTCAGTTATATAGGTTGAGGTTGTTGTTTGCCTAAGTGTATTTGTCAAAGCCCTACCTGGTCGGTCACCTTCCCCGTAGCGTTGGGCCCTAGCGTCCTTACCCAGGATACGCGTTTCCCCCTCCGCTTCTTCTTCAAACTCCGAGATTTTCCCTCTCAGGGTTGCAAGATGTGCAATCTCACCTGTTTGGTGATATAGGAGTTCAGTGTCTCGTATGTTCTTCTCCAAACCCACTAGCGTTTGTCTAATCGATTTTAGGATTGCTTGGCTATGCACGCTCCCCTTATCACTGCCTTAAAGGCTTCCCACAGCGCTGATGGGGAGTCCACCGAACCTTCGTTTATGGAAAAAAATTGAACGAGCTCTCTATGTATCTCCTCTCTGAAGGCTGTGTCCTGTACGGCATGCGGTGGGAGACACCAGCTGAACGCACACGGCAAAGTATGTGGTACACTCCAACTTAGCAGTGTCAGGGCAAGATCGGAAAGCGTGCGCAGCATGTGTTTAGAGTCAGTAGTCCAGGCCGCAACATCACCCGAAACCAGCTGCAAATCTAGTCTGGACCAGGCATTATGGTGCAATGAGATACAGGTGCCCTCTCTAATGTCCGGATGCCAGCGGCGCCATATATCTATCAGTCAATTCAATTCAATTCAATTTAATCTTTATTTCGGTTTAAAAAACCATAAAAGAAATACAATAACAATTTGCACATCTTGATAATGAAACATTTCCAAAGGTATCGCTAGACAATTGCATAAGTATGAAAATTCATATTTTAAATACAAGACCTTTCTCTTTTATAATAAATACAGTTAAAATTTAAGGTTGTTAAAAAAATAAAACATGTTGAGGAGTTGCAGCAAATATCATTGTAGATAGCCAAGGACAATTAATATCTATCTGGCATCCTTTAAATAAAACTTCCTGGTTAGGAATCAACTCAAAAAGTGCAAGTGCTTTAAGTGCAACTTATATACTTGGTATGTCATTCCACTAGTTTCCTTGTTGATTCATAAAGTGCAAGTACAAAACTAGTATAGTAACAGTATTACAAGTGTAGTACATAAGGTGCAAGTGCAAAGCTTATGTGTTGACAATATTCCAAGTAAAATACACTAAAATTTCAAACCTTCCTTTGCTCTTATTAAACCTACAGCAAACAAATACCTACTGACACTAAAAACGACTTTTTGAGAGGTATCAGTTCTCAATATTCTTGCTGCCTCATAACATGACCTAATTCCCAATGTCCGACAAATGGGTTTGATCCATTTCCTTCTGGATTTTACGTAAACTGGGCAGAATAATAATAAATGTAGGTCATTTTCTCTTACACCAGATTGGCACAATGTACAGCACTCAATATTTTCCTCCCCTTGTTTGCAAGCCCATTTCGATGTGTTTGAATTAATATGGAGGACACCGTATCGAAATTTCATATATAGGGATTTTGCTAACTGCGGCTGTACCTCGTCCAAAAATGGCTCAAAACTCCAAGTTTGTTTCATTAAAAGGAACCGTGTTGTTAGTGTACCAATGGCTGAGCTATGAGACGCACTATCTTGGATAGAAGCCCAAAAAGTTGATTTTAATATTTTCTTAGAAACCATAGACAATTGAGCAGGCTCCTCCCAAAAGTGCTTCAGCCCTAATTTATTAAACCAACAATGAACATGCTTGAGCCACGGTAAACCTCTACCGGGGTTGAGCCTTAAGATTTCCTCTAGCCCTTCTTTATAATGCACGAGCTCTGCTGTAGACCACAGCCGCACCCAGAACAATAATGGTCTTAAAATTGCCTGGTGATCCATACGGCGTACATTTAGGTCCATTACAATAGGTATTAGTGGTGTACGCATAGGAAGGCGTAGTAATTTCCTAAAGAACTTATTTTCTCCTACCATAAAAGTATTATTGCTTGAGAGCCCCCATAATTCAGCCCCATAAAGGGATGCCGATTGTGCCCTATACTTATATACCTCAAGGGCAGATGATACCGCTTTAGACATGCTACTCTCATGTTTCTTTACTATTGGTAGAGAGTTTTGGAGTAAAATGATCTTGCTTTTCTCCAATTGTGGTTTCCAAGATATTTTAGTGTCCAAGGTTATACCTAAATAGTTAAAATTATGCACATATTCTAGCTTCTGGTTTTTAACAGTTAAATTCTTTTTAAAAGACTTATGAGGATTGACTGCCATATATTTTGTTTTGCTAGAATTTATTTCCGGGCCCTTAGTCTCGCAATATGCACCAAAGGTATCTATTAAACATTGTAAGCCTTTTGGAGTTTGGGATATTAGAATGGTATCATCTGCAAATAAAAGGGCAGGTACTGGCATCCCACCTAGTTTGGGAGAGTCATGCTCGCAGCCCAATAAGTATTCCGGAATATAATTTACATACAATGAAAATAGGGTGGGCGCCAGCACATCCCTGCCTTACGCCCCTGTCTACTCGAATTGGCTCGGTAAGCTCACCCCTTGGACCCCATCTAACCTTCGCAAAATTATCCTCATGCAATCTTATAATTTGCGTGAGTATCTCCCCCGGTACCCCATGATTTTTTAAGGATTTCCAGAGGAGGTTTCTAGGGATGAGGTCGAAAGCGGCCTTTAAGTCAACAAAGGCGATGTATAGATGACCCCTCTTAAAAACTGTATATTTCCAACTCATGCAAAGGAATCTAAAAGCCTGGTCAATAGTGCTGGTTTTGTCAATAAAGCCAGCCTGATATTTTGATAAAATACTGTTCTCCTCAATCCAATCGTTTAATTTTATTAAAATATGTCGGGCATATATTTTTTGTAAAACATCTAATAAACTAATCGGTCGATAATGCGAGGGGTCTTGGCAATTACCTTTTTTAAAAATTGTTGTAATTTCAGCCCCTTTCCATGATTCCAGTATTGGTGCACCGCGGCGACTGAATTACATAAAAAGTTGACATAAGGGCCCCAAACCTCTTTATCATGCCTCAGTAAGTCTCCTGGTATCTTGTCTGGACCTGGTGCTTTTCCCGCTTTTACTGCATCCATGGCAGATATCTTCCAAACTAAAGTATAAAGGGGCTATAGTTGAACTTGTTACATAGTCTTGAATTTCGAATTCTTTATCGCTCGTAGGTATTGAATAAAGACGGGAGAAATGGCTGACCCATGTTTTAGCATCTATGTAAAGGTCCTTGCTACATTTCCCCGCCTTATTGCCTTTAGATATCAATCGCCAAAAACCAGAATGGTCTTTGGCTTTGGCTGCACTAATCAATTCAGTCCAAATATTGTCATCCCTGTTTTTCTTAGTTTGTATTAATAATCTCTTATACATGTTCCTTTTCTCCCTTAAGGCCACTACATTTTTAATTTTTGCTGCCAAAATAAGGTCCTTTTTTGCCTCACGGCACTATTTGTTATACCATGGATTATCTAAATTACTTGCATCAATCTTCCCCTTTTTACATTCCTTCGGAATCCTACTCAAGATAGGTGTTAATGCATCTACCAATGCGTAGTGTATATTCATAATTGGGAACTCTGAAGCAGGTAGATCTACATACGGAGAAATAGTGTCTGCAAAGATTTCATAGATCTGCTTCATGGCCTCGTCATTTCCCCTATTGAAGGCCATTTTAAGGCTCTACGATTATTACTTAATAATGGTTCAATGACACTAGAGTTAATATCTCCATTATTCAAAGGAGTTAATTGGAAAAAATGAGCTGCTAGCGTCAGACATAGGGGATAATGGTCGCTATCAGATCTATCCTCAACTACCAAGTTATATAAGATTGGCCAGAGGCCAATGGATACCAATATATAATCAATACTGCTCTTACAGTTACTCCTGCTAAATGTAGCAGCACTCGGACTATCCGAAGACAATCGGCCATTGCAAGCTCGGAGTCCATGCCCTGACACCAATCTTATTAACTGTGCAACGGCAACTGTACAGGGTACTGCCGAACCACTTTCCAATGGGGGAACATTATTTACCGTATCTTCTTCTTCGAAGATATTTTCAAATCCCACCACAGGCTCAAATTTACAGTTAAAATCACCCCCAACAATTACCAAAGCCCTTGGGTCAATTGAACTTAGAAATTGGTCTAGCTGTTCTATTACCAAAGAATCTTTGCTAGCTAAACTAGGTCTGTTATAAATATTTACTATGTATAGTTCAATTTTGTCCTGTGTTCGGATCTTCACTCCAACTATATCCTGTGATGGTATATCTAGCTGAACTATATAAATACATAAAGTTATTTTTATCCAAATAACAAGACCTCCCGAAGGCCTCCCACTAACCGAAGGAGTAGCATTAACGCTATATGTTTTAAATCCTACCTTATGAGGAGTTTCCAAGGCCCAAGTTTCTTGCAAAAGGATTATTTTACTTTGCCCAATATACTCCTGCCACTCTACATCCACTTGTTTTCTTTTCAGCCCCGCTATATTCCAAGATGATAATCGTATTTCTGAATGCCATTCCTTCCTAATTTGCTGATTGGGTACTACTTCCATCTCATTTCTTATTCCTGAAGCTTCCTATCTATTTATATCTATCAGTCCATTATCTTGTGTAATGGAGAGAATTTGTTGGTTGGCTCTGGGATGCAGTTGGCGGGTGGAGCCCACTCTGTCCAGGGTGTCGTGCATGATGGTATTGAAATCGCCCCCCCCCCATATCACTGTGTCGCAGCTGAGCAAAACGATTTTAGACCACACAGTGGTGAAAAAGTTTGGGTCATCTATGTTGGGGTCGTAGATTGCGACCAGCGTCACCTGGGTTGTTATCAGCATGCCTCTTAGAATGACATAACGCCCCTCTGGATCTATTATTGTATGAGAGGTTGTCCATCCGGAACCCCGTCTGATCAATATCGCCACCCCTCTAGCATAGTTGGAATATGACGCTGAGTGTACCACGCCCCAATATCTGTTGTGTAGTTGCGGGTCCACCCCACTTCTTAGGTGTGTTTCCTGCAAGAAGCAAATGTCGATTTTTTTGCTTGATTAGATATGAATGCACTAGTCTAGCCTTTCTGTAATCATTCAGACCTCTTATTTTCCAAGTGAGGAACTTTACTTCCGCCATGTATCCATTGCTGTGTTATGTGGATATAAACCCGGTGTATTGCCGTACTCAATGAGTTGTTCGGTTGATCTCTCATACATGCACAATCGCAATATCGCAAACTATGTTATTTGCGGTCTATCACATCAAACTGTGGTGAAGTTGACTCCCTCCTCCCCCCAAACCCATAATAACTCCCCAGTCCCACCCACCACCCACACCAACCCCCCAACTAGGCTGTGATACCCTACCCTCCCCCTCCCTTTATTTACCCCATACAAACAAACATTACGAACTATGGGAGTTCTCCCAGTGGGGGCCTGGGTCACCGGCATACAGCCCTACCATGTGGCAGGGTGGCCGGGTGGTATTATTAGTTTGAGGAATCTCTAAACATGTGGACATTTATGTGGTTTAGCTGTATATGTAATCTTTTTTCCTATTGATTATCATGCATATGGTCATGTAGTCCACTGACTAGGTATAGCTACTTGTAGTACTTAGTAACTCTGGAAGAAGCCGGCATTCTTTCTGTTTAGTGTCTTTAATCGTTATCGCTAAGACCCTGTTCAGGTCCGTCTTGCTGAGAAGAGCGGGGGGACTGTTTTTTGGCGCTTACGTGTTCAGCGAATTTTAATGCCGCTTTGACGTCCGTAAAAAAGTGAGGTTGCCTGTTGTGCGTTATTTTTAACTTTGCTGGGTAAAGCATGGCGTTCTGGATTGCAGCCCGCTGTAGGATACGCTTGGTCGGCTGGAACTCTTTGCGGGCAGCCTGTACCAGCGGCGTATAGTCTGGAAAAAAGGAGAGATTGTTTCCCTGGTGGTTAATGGGGACTTGATCTCTGGCGGCCTTTAGCACCGCGTCACGGTCACGGTAATTTAATAAACATGCTATTATAGGCCTCAGCACTGCTCCCACAGGTGGTCTAGGCACCAGTGAGCGATGCGCGCGCTCAACAATCAGCACGGGGGATAAGACCAACCCAAACAGATCCCGCAGCAGTGTCTCAATGTAAGGTTCCATTTTGGGTATAGCGGTAGTTTCGTGCAAACCAGTAATTCTTGTCCTTTATTACTGCTAGGACTCTTTCCATTTGGAGGATGTGCTCCTTGGACTCGAATTGGTAGTCGTGTGCATCCGAGGCGTGATTCTCCAGAGTGTCCAGGTGAGTCTCATGGGAGTCGACCTGCCTTTTAACCTTGTTGTCAAGTCTTGAGGTGAGTACATCAATTTTATTGTCAATTGTTTTTATGCTAGAGCAGACAGCCATCATTATTGCCCGTAGGTCCTCATCTTGTTTCTCCCCGCAGTCTATGGTATTCAACTCTGTTTCAGGTTCAGAGCAGGCGTCTGTGGTTCGAGTTAGGCGTTTGTTTTCAAATGGTAATTTGGACAGCTTGGGGTCGTTTTTCCCCATGTTAGCTTGAGGTGGAAAGTCCTTGGGACCAGTATGGTCAGGTGCCCCTTGCTGAACAGTGTGTGGGAGGTAACAACCGCCCGGAATACCCAAAGTCAGCTGGAGCTGCGTATCTGGTGCATGGATGGGAAGAGGCGTCTACCCCCGTGTACAGGTCTACCTGTGTGCAGGCAATCTTTGCTGCTTTAGGTGCTGATCTGAGCTCCTCCTTGGCCACTTCGCACGTTACACACTTTAGTGGAGGGCGACGGGGCAGCAGGCGGCCCCCAAAGGGCACACAGCCCGATCACCCAACAACCCCCGTCAGCGCTCGCAATGCCAGCACCTAAGGGGGCGAAGGGACCCCGCCGCGCCGAAGGGACCCCGCCGCGCCTCACCGGCTCCGACCTCGCCCCGCCACCTGCCGTGCACACACTGTGCTGCCCCCGAGAACCGCACCTCGCCAGTCAGCCCCCCGGCAACCCCCCGCGTCAGCGTGGCACTTCGCAGCACCACTACAGGCCGCCGGAGGACCAGGGGGCTGCCAAAGAGGCCGATAGCCCCTCAGGCACACCAGTGTACTTACGGGTCCACGTGTGGGATCTACTGATCCGCATCGGGGGTGGGGTCAGTCTGGGCACCTCCAAAATTTCTTCAGGCTCTGTCTGCAGCAACAGGTTCCGCTTACCGCAGATGGCTTTTTTTCCTCCGGCGGCCATAGCTCCGCCCGAGCAGGCCCAGGTCTCCTTCAGCTTTGGCAGGGACTCCGGCCTACGCGCTGATGCAGGCCTCAGTTGCGCTTCAGCTGCGGCTCTATAGCGCCCGGACCACTTCTCTGGGGCTATTCAGTGTGCGCCGTTACACAGCCTCTGGCGTCGTGGGATCTCGTAGCAGGCTGCAATGTCTGCAGGGCAGGTCGCAATGCCGCCACGGCCTACCACTCACAGCATGCGAGGTCCGTCAGCGTGGTTTCTGCATGTAGGCTTCTTCAGTTTTCTTTCGGCGGTCTCTGAATTACGATCGCGTTCCATTGCTGGTGCTAGACAGCTATCACTTTGTGTCCGATTACTCCGCAGGATGTAGAATCTTTAGGATTATTGGGCCCGGCCGGCAAAGCCCCTTCAGCAAGCGGCCATCTTGCAGCACAGCGAGACCACGCCCCCCACAGATGACATTTAATTTTCATGCCCAGGGTGTATTTTCACATCATATATTATGGCCTTATATGAAATTTGAGTTTGCCTTTGTTGTCAGACTCTAAAGATCAGAGCACATAAATTGGGACCTGTTTAGCGATGTCCAAGTGCCAGAGCCAGAGTCAAAAACCAGCAGCATCAGTCAGAAAAAAAATGGGGGTGATCATGTCAAAAATGGCATTTTCCTAAAAATTTCAAAAGGTATGCCAACCAAACGATGAGTTGTTCAACAAACACACTTGCACATTATCATTTGTTCACGCCACAAGGCAGTCTTATATTGAGAAACTTTAAAAGGACAATAACTTGTATTCCTACTGCACTGAGGTAGCTAGCCTTTCCTTTCACTTGGTTTTTCAATGCAGATGGTATTAATGTCTTTGGAGAGTTTCTGCAGAGTTTTATTTATTGTTCAGTATTATCGATAAGAGTGATCCTGCAGGCTTTTCTCTCATAGTTCTCTTTACCTATAGGCGCAGGCTCAACCATAACCATTCATGAGGGGGCAGGTCACAGCAGGAGAGAGGTACCACTATAGACAGGTGTATCACATCACTGGTCATACAGGTTCATCTAGAAATTCTGAGACCCAGGCTTGTACTTAGTGCAGATGTCCAACTGAGCCCGGGTGGATCAATAGCTAAGCCAGCACCGGTTATGGGAGATGTTCAGGACTTGAAGGTCCTTGCCGTTGGCCCACCATCTGCATGCCCTGGTCTACAGCTGACCTGGTGGACTGTACGAGCGAACCAGATCATCAACATGTGAGGCCCAACTTGGTCGCAGCACTATCAAGCTTCAGGCCCTTCTGATCAAGGGAGGTGCCTAAAGTCCGCCCAGTGCAGCACAACCAGCAGATCCTGGCCCAGGACTGCCCAACTCTCTAGTGTGCCTGGTACAGCAGTATCAAATGTCTGAAGGAGTGCGACACACACACAGAAAGAACACAGCTAAAGTAACACGTTTCTATGCCTTTCTCAGAAGCTTCAAGGCAGCCGTGGCCCGTGCAGGTAAGAGCGGTGAGGCGGTGGGGCCGGGTGGCGGCGGAATTTCAACAGACGATGACAACGGAAAATAAATAAATAATGAATTTTGCCTTGTCATTGTCTGTTGAAATCCCTCCCCCTCCCCCCCTACCCCCCCACAACCCGGCCCCACCACTCTTACTTGCACAGGCCGTGCTGCTTCAAGGTTGAACCCAGTCCTGCTTTGATGATCGAGAACTTAGGCAACATGACGTCCCCCAGTAGTGTTTTGTCAGTCTTTAGACCACGGCACTATGTGTTTTGTCCAAAAGTGCATTGCCAGTGCTAGAGGACTTCAGAAGAATGAAGCACGTCAGGTAGTTCCTTCAGGTTGTAGCAGGCATGCATATTTTGTCAGTGTTATACGTCCATACTATGCTACTGTTCATGCTTGTACCATGTTAATGGGGACTCACATACTCCAATACTAAGGCCGCTGGCAATTTGGATTGGGCTAGTACAGTCCTCTCATGGCTCTCATTATCTCCCCCAATGCCCCCAGGGCCGCCTATGCCCATGCGCGTGTCTGCCTGAGTCCAATGTGTGCATGGCAGCCTATAATGTCCGCATTTGCTTCTTCATATATGTTCTGTATGAGCGCCTTCAGTGTTGTCCGCCAGTGTGGGCCCATAAAAAAGCCAGGTCTCTTGGCTCTTTTTCAATGCATGTTTATGGGGATAGTAAATGAACACTGCACGTGCAAACGATTCAGGAGTTATCCAATAATCAAGGCTAGAGTGCGTTTCATTTCTAATAATTACTTTAACACATTTCTGCGATCTGACAGTATAACCATGCAGCTTATCGAAAACAAACTTCCAGCAACTTATTTCATTGTTGGAAGTATTGGTCCTCCCTCACAAACGTGTTCTGCATTTCGTTTGGAAATGGATTTGTCTGCAGAATGGTGATGAATAACACTGAATATAAAATATCGTTCCAAGCTCAGAGCACGATGTGCACAGAGCCAAGACTGTGCTTTGTCATCGGCAGCTGCAGTGGTCACTCTTGGGGCATGTTACTTGAGATTATGGAGGGGAAAAAAGCAGGCTGGCCAAAAAGCGTTTCCAGTTTTCTGTGGTCTGGTGTTTAGAATTGCGCTGTTCAATGTATCTTGAAATTCCTAAGTGTTCTCTTGTCCACATTCTAAAAGGTTCAAGGGCCTACTCCACAATGCAGAAAATTGCTTCCTGTGCAATTTCCAAGTCAGACACTGTCAGACTTTACTTTGTTAACTCCCATCTTGGCTCCAGTGGAAGCGGTGCAGAGCTTTGATAGGTTAAACATGCCACCCTCAGGGTTTAAGACTCCGGAAATCCATCTGTAAACCGTGTTCAGAATAAACTACAAAGTGACACACATGTATGAGGATGTTTGCGAGCCGACTATGCTCTTTATGACTGAAGCACTGTCTAAAACATAAATTACAGTGATTCAACTGCACATGTGGGTATTTATTCCAATAGTTCGTAAAAGTGTGAGAACACGATGAGTTTGACACCTCGGTGAATAGAGCACTAGCTGCTGAGAACTGAGGTATTGCTCATAAAGGCTCCAATCCAGGCAGGGTCGAATCAGTCTTTCATCCTTTTGATGCTGAAAATCAGTTAAAATGAGATTTACACCACCCAAAAAATTAAATACTGCATACAGCACAACAGCTAAAGAGACAGCCAGACCAAAAGACAAACAAGTACCCATGAGCAGAGGACAGCAGGCTTACAGTCGCCTAAGTAGTATACAGTAGTGCTTGAAACTTTGGGGCAGAGGCTATTTGGTGACGTGCAGCAGGGGACACAAGGTAAACAGTGCTGGAGAGCAGCACAGTTCGATGCGCATGCGTTTTAAGGCCCATGTGAGCAGAGTGAATTGGATAAAAGAGCATTGAGCGCTGTACATTAGGGGAGTTCAGGGAAGCAGTGTTCCAGGCAGCACTGGCTGATGTGAAGTCAGGAGTGCAGGGTTTCGTGCATTAGGGAGATGCAGAGTGGTGTGCAGCGGGAAACAATGGTGTAGGGTAGATTGATACAGGTTGACATCTGAAAGTTGTACCATGCCAGACTTGAATAGCTCATCCAGTACTTTTGTTGTTTAGAATTCTGACACTTGTAGTATTTTCCTATAATGAAATCAGAACCACAGTTATGGCAATGCACATGTCATGGTGCAATCTGAGAACGTTTTGGGAAAAAAGAGAAAGCAATTTTCACTCTTCCTTTGTAATGCATTGTAATGATTTTGTTTAAAGCAACAAAACGTTATTTTGTGGAAGATACCAAATTTAAACTTAGTAGTGCCCAAAGGGATTAACAGAAGCTCATCTAACCCTATCGGACTTATATTGAGTAGATTTAGTTAATTTAGTTGCATGCCATATATGTTTTGGTCCTGCTGATTTCCATCTTAATACAATGAAAGCGTTTTGCAAAACATTTTTTTGTGTGAAAAATAAATAGTGTGGAGGTGGTATTTGGAGCAGCTGTGATCCAACACAGGGGTTGGTCAAGTACGCCGATCAAGAACTAAGTGCAACAACATAGTGTAAAAGGAACAACTGATCTGTGTTGACTTATTTCAAGGTAACACTCTAAAATATCCTGTATGTTCTTGTTTTAGCAGATACACCACTAGTCACCTCTTTAATACCGTTTGTAGCCTCAGGTCCTGCAGAGAAAATTTGGTAAATCAATCCAAACAGAAGAGAAAGAAACACAAAAGGAAAACTTCGAATGCATCACCTGATGCCATTGCACGGTCAGCACCCTTCAAAAGAGCACTTAAAACAACGTGGAATAGGAAACAAGACTGCTCCAACATCATCAAGCACTGTGAAGTAATAGCATGGCAACATGTTTATTGTGGCCCCACATAATTGATACAATGATATATTCTGACCAGCACGCTAGCGAAAAAAGAAGATGCCACATTAGCATATCTCAACAACTAAACATTACAGGTAGTGCATGATCCTGCAGGCACAACGGGGTGTCTCCAACCTTTTCTGTAGTGGGAACAACTTCTGATCATTGACAATCATTGTGAGCTTTTTTGACTTGCACACTGTGTTAGAATTGCACCTTAGAATGCGTTTATATCTTGCAGAAATGTTTTCACATAGAAAAAGAACACATAGGGAAAATGTGCCTGCTTTAAACGTGTAAAGAATCACTTTAGAATGCATTTTAACTCTGCTAAAAGAATGCATAAGTAAATCACACTTAGGGATAATGTGCTTGCTTGAAATGTGTAGGAAAAATAATGCGAAGAAAAAAATGTAGTAGGCTACCATTCTCATTGTGTTTCTGTAACTAGGCCCAAGCCATATTTTCTTTCAACTCTTGCTCACAGCTAAATAGACATTTATTTAGAATTTTGCCTAGCACCAGCATCCTGCTAAAGAAGTGCTGACTTCAAGATTATGTTTTTTTGCTTCATCACACCATATTAGATTATCATGCTTTAACAATGAACTTTGCTGTGGATTCATATTGAATAGACTGTTAGAATGAATAATAATTTAGAGATATTTTATGTCACATTAAATCAAATCACACTATATTCATCAGCTGATGTGGTGATAAATGTGGTGTATTATTGAAGTAGCTTGACAGACCCATTTTAGCAAGTAGACTGATATGTTCTAGTGCACCTCATCAAAGACAGAACATGCAAGTGTTGAGAAATCTCAACTGATATAATGGCTGGAAATCATTCTAGGGATGAAAAAGTAAAATTATGGAAAAATAACATGAACTGCAACTACCAGCAAGCATTAGGGCCAGATGCTTGTGCAAATCCTGAGACATGTAATGTGAGGCGTCTTCAAGTGACATTGCTGCCACACCCCTTTATGATATATAGGGCATTCACAACTACACTCTCATTCAGTGCTTTGCAAACATCTTCATGGATAGTGATGAATTCCGTCTAATCGTCTTCAGTTCATCAACTCGAAAAAGACAGCATCATCTTTGGCACAAAATTAGGGATGCCCGAACCATATCATGCTGTGTGGGGCCCTTAGTGCCATGGGTAAAAGTTTTCACGGCAGTGCCCTTTTAAAAGTCTCTTCCAGAGTGGGTCGACCCTTTGCTCAAAAATTGCCAATCTCTCTTTCACTCAAAGACCACATGCCTCTCTGACAGCCTTTGCAAACTGTTCAGGAAAGTTTATTTTCTAAGGTTCAATATATTTATGACATCAGCACCCAGAGACCCTATTATTGGTAGTGTGTGCCATATCAATGCTGGGAATTAGTCAACCGCACACTCAAAGGCAGATTTTGAAAAGGGTGTCTGGCTAGAACCTACTATAAGTGAAATAAATGTTCAGTCATGGACAAACACAGTTCATAATAACCTGTCATTAGATAGTTATACTTGCAGTCTGTTCTTACCCATGGAATCCCTGCCCTTTCAAATGGAATATTAGCAAATAGATGAAGAAATCCCTAAGGCTATTTCTGAATGTTTAAAATATTGTTTCCATTTTTGTATTTATTTTTTCGTTCTTTTTAATAGATTAATTTCTGGTATAACCTTTGAGCAATTAGGAGCTACAAGAAGGACCAGCACACAGACCACTTCTTTAGCCTCGCTATTGAGGATATGCTTCTGAAATCTGAAGGAAAACAGAGGTCAGATGAGCCAATGCCTGTTGCTACACGAAGGCTCCCTATGATGAATTGTAGAACTGGATGGTGTTACTGAGATGTGAGTGATATTAGTGATGATGAAGAAAAATAACACATGGCATCCCCGAACCCTGCGAATCAGCATGACACATGCAGTGAATATGCTCACTTTCTGGATGTAGGTACCGTGTCACTGGATGGCATTGCCTTACCCCAGAATCCATTGCCCTACAGAGGTTTGCCAGATGGGTGATACTGATAATATTACTATTGACGTCCCTGGTCTCTGTGAGGCAAGCTGCAATGGGAAAACTAGCATGCCAATATACTGTAAATAAAGTAAGCCTTAAAATATAAGTAAGCCTCAGACTTTTGTTGATCTTGAATATCTCTGGTCCTGAAGGGCTAAACTAGGTGTTCTTGTGCGGCAAACAACCAGGACAATTAAAATAGAGGGGATATGTTCACACTCTATTGGTCTTACTATATTTCCATGGTAGTGCCCCCAGATCTTATATGTCGGTAATCTAAGGGTTCCTTGCATGTTGTCAATGATAGGTGTCCAGCTATTGGTCAGTTTGTGGAAGTTACCCTTTCAGTTTCCTTTTGTATTGTACTGTTCTTCTCGATCAAGCACATCAGGATCAGTAAGAAGGACCTCACCATGTTATAGTGAGTGGGCTGATGCTGGAAGCGGCATCAATGAGAGATACCTAGCACTTGGACAATGTAGCTACTAGTTCGGCATGCTACACTTGCATAGGCAAGTATAGATACAAGCGGATCACTGACATAATATTGACGGACCGAATATCGACCTACAACAATATCGAGTCCAGAATATCGATGGACAGAATATCGACATCCCATCTCTACAAAGGTAAGTACAAAAATATCGAAACCAAAATATCGTTGTTTAAAATATCGTTGTATAAAATATCGTTTTTTTTAAATGTCTTAAAAATAATTTAAAATTAATTAAAAAATAAATATAATGAATAAAAACATAGTTACAATTATTTAAAATAGTTAAAAATGATAAACAATAAATGTAATATATAAAAAAATAAAACATATTTTAAAAAAATGATATATATATATTAACTTAAAAATATTAATAAATAATTATTTTATTTAATTATAAAATGTCAGAAACATAATAAAACGTATAAATACATATATATATATATATACATAAAGCTGTAATATAAATATAAAAATAAATTATATATATAATAAATTAAAATATTAAAATTAATATTTATTTCTAAAAAAATACTACATTAACTATAGCAATAGGAAAATGTTGGATAGCGTAGGGAATAAAATTACTATTCCCACTCCAAAAACTGCAACAGTAGGGAAAGTTTTGGATAGCCGAGGGGAATAATTTACTATTCCCACTCCAGCAAGTGCAACAGTAGGGAAAGTGTTGGATAGCGGAGGGGTTAAAATTACTATTCCCACTCGAGCTATTACAACAGTAGGGAAAGTGTTGGATACCGTAGGGTAAAAATTACTATTCCCACTCCAGCAAATGCAACAGTAGGGTAAGTGTTGGATAGGGGGTGGGTAAAAATTACTATTCCCACTCCACTGAGTGCAACAGTAGGGAAAGTGTTGGATAGCGGAGAGGTAAAAATTAATATTCCCACTCCAATGAGTGCAACACTAGGGAAAGTGTTGGATAGCGGGTATGTAAAAATTACTATTCCTACTCCAGCGAGTGCAACAGTAGGGAAAGAGTTGGATAGCGGGTGGATAAAAATTACTATTCCCACTCCAGTGAGTGCAACAGTAGGGAAAGTGTTGGATAGGGGTTGGGAATAATTTTCTATTCCCACTCCACCAAGTGTAACAGTAGGGAAAATGTTGGATAGCGTAGGGGAATAATTTACTATTCCCACTCCAGCAAATGCAACAGTAGGGAAAGTGTTGGATAGCGGAGGGAATAATTTAGTATTCCCACACCTGCAAAATAATTACCATTAATTAACAAATAATTAATTTCTCAAAAATAATTAACCTCCCACCATATTACCCTATAAACAACAACACCAACATTATAAAATATTACACAATTAACATAATTAAATATCAATTAATTAATTAATAACAATTAACAAGCAAATTAAAAACCATCAAAAATAAATTAGATCACACAATTAACACTTTAAAATAACTTTAAGGGGGCGTGGCCAAGATGGCGGCACGGTAGGACGCAGGAGTCTGTCCCTCCGGCTTCGCCCTCATAAAGCTTTGTGTTTAGCCCCATCCCCGGTCCTCAAACACGCAATCGGGGACTGAAGACTGAGAGGGACTGCCGCGGTGCCAAAGCGGAGTCCTTTTGCTGCCTCCTGCGACCTTGCTGGCCCAGTTTGCGACTTGACGAGAGCGGGGCCCGGGCCGTGAGCGTGAAGCGCGGTGCCGCGGCTGCTGGCGGACTCCGGCGGGGACCGAGACAGCGCCTCCCCGGAGCGCTACTCACGGAAGCGGCCCCGTCTAGCACGCAATTACTGCCCGCAATCACCTACCCTCCGGTGGTGTTCTGTGAGGAGGAGGCCGCTCCGGCCAATGATTACATAGCCCCTGCCATTTGGTCGCCTCCCTTGGCCTGTCGGGGCACTCGGCGGACGCGGCTCTGCTCTACCATTGATGCGCCCGCGGCCTGCAGCCCTCGAGATTTACACAGCGGTGGTGTGCGCGGGCCGCTGAGCAGACTGAGTCCTGCGGCCTACCTCCTTCAGCACTGCGGCTCGACATCCAGCGGAGCCACAACCATCTGCGCCCAGAGGCAGGCCTTTAGCAAGCAGCGGCAGCCGTCTGGACCCCCGGTGAGTGAGGGATTGCACGCGAGCTGCGTGCCTGCGGCCCGTGGCTGGGCTTCTTTCCTGCTGCTGTTACCGGGTCGGCCCAGCTTTGACGGAGGGCGGTGGCCCAATCAACTCCTAGGACCCCCCGATCTGCACCCCTCACCGGAGGCTGGAACAGGGCCCTGTAGCCCGCCTGCTTAACGCATGGTCGAAGCGGGCACCTGCTGGCATAGGCTGGGCATAGGACGAGAGTGAGCGCTTCTTGGACAGTGCGCCGCGCACGGCACTCGCTGATCTGCGCTTTGGTTGGGCCCCACACCCTGCAATCAAAGCGAGCTGATCTAGGCCTCTCCCGGCAGCGGCCTACCGCGTGAGCACCACGAACCTCGAGGGGTGAGAGGGCGCCCCGGAGCACACAGGGCTCCTTCAGAGAAGTACACTAGGCCTTGCTGAGCACCTGCCCCACAGCACGAGTTCACGGCCCCTGGACTGCACAGTGGGGCTACCGACTCCCATTCCACGCAGGTGCCATCAGACTCCATCGCTGCTGACCTCATACAGGGTGATACGCGGGAGTAACACAGCACCATATCCTCAGCCCGGGCGAGGAAGGAGAAGTCCCTCAAAGACTTGCTCCTTAAGCAGTCAGGCGGCCCTGATGCAGCAAGCACTGCACCTGGGGACCCGAGACAGTCGGAGACGATGGAAGGGGGGGACGGCCCGGCCACGAAGGTTAGAATGGTTAGAGCGTCAGACCCTGATGCAGAGATCTGGCCCGGGACCAGGGTTCAATTCCCGCCTCGGCGGGTCTTGGGCTCAATTTCCTCGGACCTGATAATTCTCGCCTCGGTGCCTATTCTAATCATGGGTCCCACTCTGCAACTCTGGGCAATAGCTTGCTTAATCTCCACAACGGCCCCAACAGCGCTGGGATGCCTGGCTTCACCCTGGGGGTGCCCAGGAGTGGACATTTCACAGGGAAAAGCCAGGAAGGGTTCCACAGCGGTATGCGTACAGCGCCTGGACACCCCTTTGGGGGTATGGGTGCGCTTTACAAGTACAAATTTCATTTCATTTCATTTCATGATGGAGCTGTTTTCAGCTATTAAGGAAGACATCCTGGACCTGAAGGGCCAGCTTTCCGCGGATCTCAAAGAAGTCCGGCGCGACATAGATGAGGTGGGCGAGCGGGTGGCCACCCTTGAGGAGCATGAACTGAGTCGGGAAGAAGACCTTCACCAGTTGCAACAAGAAGTGATCCGGCTACAGGAACAAAACTTGGACTTACAGGCCCATGCAGAGGATCTCAAGAATCGCTCTCGGAGGAATAACATTCGGATCCGAGCGGTGCCCTGGCGAGCAGAGGGAGACGACCTCAGATCCTACGTCTTGGCCCTCTTTCAGCAAGTTTTGGGTGACAACGGCGCTCAAGACGTTCAAATGGACCGGGTCCATCGTGTGGGCCTGCCCAGAGGAGATAAGGCCCCTACGCCGGACATCCTTGTCTGCGTACATGATTTCCAGCTCAAGGAGCAAATCCTACGCAAAGCCCGGGTGGTTCACCCTATCCAGTTTCGGGGCCACACCCCGGCACTTTTCCAAGATCTTGCAGCGTCCACGCTGGCCAAAAGGTGGGAATTTAAAGTGGTTGCTTCCCATCTCCGCGACAGGGGAATCCCGTACTCCTGGGGCCACCTCTTCCGCATTATTTTTAAACATCAGGGTAAGCTGGGACAGATTTGCTCTCTCGCCGAGGCTCTCGACATGCTGGGATTAGAGAGCGCTACGACCACGGAGCAGAAAGAGGGCCCTAGGGATCGCGCCGCCCGGAGATACTCACGCTGGCAAACAGTCGGCAAATCGTCATCCAACTTGAAGCCTGACCCAGAAACGATAGCCAAGGAATGTGAGGCAGTCCTTTCCTCCCTCTCTCAGCCTCAGGAGCGTCCGAGCTCCCCTTGAGTTCATCATGCAGCTCTTCCGGGATGGGTGTCCTGGAGTGAGGCCGGAGGGACACTTGAGACTGCTCCTTCTCCTCGGCTAACGGAATGTTCCCCCGCAGCCCTTGGACCACCAGGTACTTTGTCCCGCGACTTGCCGCCAATGTCACGACCTCTTTGGGTTTTTCTCTATCGACGAACTTGGGTCCACTGTTATTGTTTGGGGTTGAATTGCAGAGGGGTGTTTTATTATTTCTGAATGTTGTTGTTCCTTTTTGTGGGGTTTCCGTACCAGGCCATGTGCCTCTATTTCCTCCTCACTGGCCCTCACTCTCTCAAGCCCACCACCAGCGCTTCTCCTCCTTGTCTGTCACAGCTACGCATCGCATACTAACCCCCATTCTGGATGGTTAAAGACCTGAAGATTGTAAGTCTTAACGTCTGGGGCCTGAATCACCCTGTAAAGCGCACTGCTATCCTTTTTTTACTAGAGCACTCTGAAGGGGATATCTGCATGCTGCAGGAGACCCACTTGCTATCTAAGGACTCTAACCGCATGCGTACACAACGATTTCCCCGTCAATACTGGTCCTCAGGCACAGCGAAGAAGAACGGGGTGGCCATTCTCCTGGGGGCAAAATTTGAGGGAAAGGTGCTCTCTACTTTTTATGAGTCAAAGGGCAGGGTTCTAGCTCTCCGGATACAGTGGGGGGCCACTCTTCTCACTTTGATTAATATTTACGCACCTAACACACACCAAGAGCCATTCTTACTTAGGCATATTGCAGAAGGCCTGGCTTCCCCTGACTCTGCTGTAGTAGTGGGTGGAGACTTGAACCTGGTCATGGACAATGAGTCTGACCGGTCCGGCCAGTGGTATACACAGGTGGGTGCCCTCTCCTCAGAGGATAAACAATGGCTGGCCGATAATGGCCTTCACGATGTATGGCGACTCAAGCACCTGACCGCGCGGGATTTCACCTATTATTCTGCGGCTCACAAAACGTATGCGCGTCTGGACATGTTCCTTGTCTCCAAAGCGCTCCTACCCAGGATTAGTGAAGCCTCTATAGCCACGAGCTCCCTTTCCGACCACGCACCAATCTCCATTCACATACAACCGGAGGGGGTCAGACCCACTCCTGCTAGATGGCGGCTGAGGGTGGGACTCTTACACTCGCCTAGCAATGTAGAGAGCGTACGCTCAAAGATAACGGAATACCTCCAACACAACGATACTGGGGATACTTCATTAGCGGCCGTCTGGGAAACTCTTAAACTGGTTATTCGCGAGGAACTCATGGCGATCTCCTCAGCTGACAATAAAAAGTGTAAGGAAGCCCGTCAGAGCTTAGAACAAGAAGTGGTGGAACTGGAGGCGATACATAAGCGCACAGGGGCCCCGAGGGTCTGGAGGACCTTGGAAGGAAAGCGAATGCTTCTTAAACGCATAGACCTTGATAGGGCGGAGTACGCTTTACTTCGCCTCCGCCACAAGTTCTATCTGAGTAGCGATAGGTGTGGGAGATGCTGGTGCAGAGAGTACGAGCCAAAGCCGTGGCTGCGACCATCTCCTCCTTGAAGCGGCCTACGGGCGAGGAGGTACACTTGGACACCCAAATCGTAGAAGATTTTAGGCAATTCTATCAATCTCTATATAGCGAAGAGGCGGTAGGCCACTTTGATGCAGGCGCTTACCTGGAGTCAAGCAAGTTTACCCATCTCTCTGAGGCGAAGGCAGAGCTGCTGGAGGATCCCATTCAATTGGATGAGGTCATTTCAGATATCTCTCGGCTAAAGCTAGATAAATCCCCGGGACCCGATGGCTACCCTGCCCTGTTCTACAAAACATTCTGTAAGAAACTAGCACCTCTCTTGACTCAGCTTTTCAACTCTTTCCTAGACAACGGGTCGGTCACGGGCTCCATGTCCGAAGCCGCGATCTCAGTAATCCTCAAGCCTAATAAAGACCCGGGGCTTTGCAGCTCTTACCGCCCGATCTCGCTGCTTAACATCGATGCGAAGCTCTTCATGGGCATACTGGCTGCTCGGCTGAACCCTCTAATGGCAGGCCTAATTGATCCGGACCAGGGGGGGTTCATCCCTACTCGCCAGGGCAGAGACAATACAAAACGCCTTCTGCTTCTCGTGGACAGTGTCCATCGCTCCCATGGGGGGCTGTGCTCTTGTCCGTGGACGCGGAAAAAGAGTTCGACAGGGTGTGCTCGAAATATTTATTTGATACGCTGCGGGGCTTCAGGTTTGGACCCCGCTTCATCCAATGGGTGCGGTGCATTTACCATGCCCCCCGGGCGTTTGTCAGAGTAAATGGAGTGTCCTCGACCCGCTTTGAGATCACCAGGGGCACGAGGCAGGGGTGTCCACTCTTGACCCTTCTATTTGCCCTGTGCATGGAGCCCTTCGCTCAAAGAATTCGAGATCATCCGGGCATCCAAGGTCTCCGATTCGGAGGAGATACCCACAAAGTGAGCCTCTACGAGGATGATGTCATCCTATCCCTAGCGGAGCCTCTCATGTCCCTACCCGCGTTGGCAAGCGAATTAGAGCCCTTCGGACAAGTTTACGGCTTTAAGGTTAATCTTAACAAGTCTCAGGTGCTCAACTTGTCCTTGCCCCAGGCCCATGTAGACCCCCTCCAAAAGAATCTCACCCTACACTGGTCTAGCGACCCCGTGCCCTATCTGGGCATTCTCCTGGCCCCCTCGCTCCCACGCACTCTGGAGCTGAATTACTCGACTCTGGTAGACCAGACTAGGAAAGCGCTGGATGAATGGACTAAGCTTAACTTTTCCTGGTTCGGGCACATCGCCGCGGTAAAGATGACGGTCTTGCCGAGGATCCTATACCTGTTCCAGACTCTGCCTCTAGTACCCCCACCCAAAGCTATGCGAGCTCTACAGCTGGCCATAAATAAATTCATCTGGGGCAACAGAAAGGTGCGCCTCTCCGTTGCACAACTGGCACGACCTAAAAGCGAAGGCGGGGTGAACTTGCCGTTGGTCCACAGATACCTTCAGGCTGCCCACCTCCGGTATGTGCTAGAATGGAATTGCCCCCTCTCCGAAAAGCACTGGACCTTTATGGACCAGGCGGTCGCTGGAGCGAATGTCTGGAGAGAGATCTGGCTTCCTCGCCGTTCGCGATCATGGGGTCTCTACTCCTCCCCAGTTACTGCAGCGACAATGAGAGGCCTCACAACTTCCCCTCCCCGATGACACCGATGGTTGATAACCCTGATTACCCCCCGGGATGTAAGTCTGAGGTTGCTCAGCGTTGGAGGGAAGCGGGCTGTAAGAGCTTGGGCCACCTATTCGACCTGGACGGCATCATTCCCTTCACTCAGGTGCGTCAGGACTACAACCTTCCCCATACAGGTGAGTTCTATTACCTACAACTACGGCACTGGGCTACCTCAGTGGCGTACTTACCACATGTTTCTCGCAAACTTACCCCTTTCGAGAAATGGATAATGAGCAAGAAAGATGACAAGCATCTTATAGCGGAACTCTATGTTCTCCTTGCACCAGGCCAGAGGGGGAATAGCTCGAGAGGCCAATTACGCTGGGAGGCAGAATTGGGGCGGGCTCTCACGGACAAGGAGTGGGACAACATTCATTACAGAGCTCATCATACTGCCTACAATACCGCTGGAGCCGAGTCTGCGTTTAAGGTAGCATCTTATTGGCACCTCACGCCCGCTTGTATCCATCAATGGGACAAGAACTATACGGAGGAATGCTGGCGGGGCTGCGGCTTGACAGGCTCCCTAGCACATCTTCTTTGGCACTGCCCGAGACTGGAGTGATTCTGGGAGCAGGTGCTCAATGACATTGACACTGCATTCGAGACTGAGATTCCTCGCTTCCCGGGCTACACTCTACTAGGACTTTCGAACCCAATAACATTTCCATTGCGGTCGCTGCGAGGCAGGCAAATGGCATTAGCGTTACTCGCAGCACGCCAAGCGATTCTGGTACACTGGGGCACTGCTACAGTCCCGGACCACACGGCATGGCTCCATAGACTTTGGATGACCCTAGCTATGGAACGCCTTTCTCTAGTACAAGACCATAAAGGCGAGAAATACGCAGAACTATGGGCTCCTTTCATTGCGCTATTATCGAAAGACCTCCGAGAAGTCACTTGCCCCAAACTCTTGCAAATCCTCCAGCTGATCCCTCAAGTTCAGGAAAAGGTTGTTTCCAATCTGGGTTAACGGGGGGCTTTGGATCGAGCCTGACAGGCAGGGTCAGGTCACTTCCCAGCACCTGAGGGAGCACGGTACGGGCGCCCCTCTTTCTTCTTTATTTTTCCTTAGGTGGGAGGGCGGGGGGGGGGGGTTTCTGTCCTTGCATAGGTTCCTGTTTTCGGACCTGCGCTGTCCTTTCGATGGTTTACGTTTTTTTGGTTTTTTTACTTCCCAGGCATGTTTGATAGCGCTGCCAGCCTCCGGGTTGTAGGCAATGAAGCTGTGTACGTATATATATATATATCCTATGCATCCTTTCCTAGCCACAGGCCCTTGTGGTTGTAGGCGAATGGCTGTGTATGTTCGTTGGTATGCCTTCTAAAATGAATAAAAAAGATTTGTTCCATAAAATGACTTTAAATAAATATTATATATAAAAATATAAAAAAATGTATTACAATTAAATTACTTCCCACCCTACTCCCCTATCAACCCACAACCCACACCTAAAAAAATTACAAAATTAACATATTTACCAATTAATTATTAATAATTAATATCTAATTAATAAAAAAAAATAACACCATTAACAATATAAAATATTATTAACATAAATATTAATTAATAGAATTATTTATTAATTAATTATAATTAAATTACTTCCCACCCTACTTCCCTAAAAAACCACAACCCACACCTAAAAAATTACACATTTACCATATTTACCTATTAATTATTATTAATTAATAATCAATTAAAATGTAATTAATAACCAACTAATTAACACAATTAACATTATAAATTATTAAATACATTAATATTAATTAATAAATGTATTAATTAATTAATTTCAATTAAATTACTTCCCACCTTATTCCCCTATAAACCCACAAGCCGCTACGGAACTAAAACGCAATATTTATTTATTTTAAAAATTAATAACTTAAAAAAATTATTAATTAATATATTATAATTAAATTACTTCCCACCCTATTCCCCTATAAACCCACAACCCGCTACGGAACGTAAATACGCAAAACAAATTTAACATACAATTAATTACTTATAAAAACTCAAACATACATTAAAAACATAACCTATACTTGTAACACATATACTAACATAAAAAACACTAAAAACTTTTTTCAATATTATTAACATCGATATTTTGACTTACGATCTTACTAACTTCGATACTAAGTAAAACTATACTTCTTACCTGCATGTCGATATTCTTGTAGTCGATATTCTTGCAGGTCGATCTTCTGTCATATCGAAATTTAAACATCGATATTATAGCATATTGATATTTACAACTCAATATTATGTCTGCGTACCAATACAAGCAGAGGCATTTGATCTCTATGATTAAGGAGAATGGAAATTCCATTTCATAATCTTCCTCCCTTCATACTATTTCTGAGAGTCAGAGTAGAAGGGGATAGTCACCTCACAGTATTGGCTCCCTCTTTTACAAGTGCAGACTAAATGAGGACATAGGTAATTCTGAAAGTATATCCAGAATTGCTTGTACGTAGTGTGTAATGTAACAAAATAAAACATTGATTAGGACAAAACACTTCAAGAGTGAAGATGGAAGGAATTCATGTAAATCCCTCTGATTCACCTTCTCATCCTCCACAGCCAGAGACCACAGCACATGGACATACAAGGTTTGTTAGAGTTTATTGTTATGTTTTAGTACACTTCATTTACATTCTATACGTCTTAAATCTACTGTTCCTCTCACAGTAACGACAGGCCAGCCTCTCATGTAAACCTGGTTCTCCCAATGACTCCTGTCCCCCTGCCATTTTTCATAAGGTTGTTGACATTGTCAACCCTTTTATTAATAAAATTCTTAACACCTCATTATCAATGGCTGAGGACCCCCAAGACTGGAAACTGGCAGCGGTGAAACTGATGGAGCAAGGATTCGAGAAAATGAAACTTGTTCGAATGAATCCTCCATTAACTTTCACTAATCATTAATTTAGTAAATAAGACGAAACTAACATACACCAGACACAGATACACTTGAAGAAAAGCTTACGCATGCTTGAATTAATGAGAAATAAAATGTAGCACGATTAAAACCCGCTTTAACTTGCAAAAACGCTTTGCGCATGTGCAAACCTGAATTACGCATAAGTAACGTGACTAACTTCTCTTTGAGAGGGAAAACCTCACGCATGCGCAAGAAAGTCCAGAACGTGGTCTTGAGGTACCGCATGCCCGGCATATGCTTGCTTGATTTAAATGAGAGCTGCTGTTATTAACGCTTTTGCTCAAGAGCAATAATAATTACATGGGATAGAGTAGAAGTGGGTGGTGAACAGTGAGAATTACATGTTTAAGAAAATAACATCTGTTTATGATTCTTTTATTAATAGTGTGCATTTGGGCCTGCTAATCCATGACTGAAAAAGAAAATGGCAAAAGCTGCGCATGCTCAATGAGTCCATAAAATGACCCGGTGACCGAGAGAGAGCTGAGTGACTGCCAAGATCCAAGGACAGAAGGGATGGGAAAAGAAGAAGATGTATCGCTCAACTATGAAGCCTGTATTAAATGAATTATGGCATTTGCAACAAAATATGCATGTGAAAAAATTATATGAACGAGTAGAAGGGGCAGGGTTAGCAAACAATAGGTTTTACTAATAAAAATGAATACGTCAGCGAGGTATGATGAAGACACCTCTAACCCCGTCCAATCATATTCCGTAGTTTAGTAAATCTGCAACACTTGAGGGTGGGACATGAAGAAATAAAGACTATAACTAGAGTGACTTAAGTTAAGTAAATGAACAACAACGCTGCTGATGGAGAGATGATTCGATGAAGCTGTGAGGGAATTATTGCTGCTGGGAGCTGAGCACGAGAGAGAGCAGAGAGAGAAGACGAGAGCAGACTTGGTAGATCCAGACTACTGCCTGATTAGATTGGAAGATTGTGGAAGAATATCGAGGAGGGAGAGAGTGTAAGAGAGGGAATCGCCCTGGTGCGTCGGGTTTGTAGAGAAGTCTAGTAAGTATCAGATCTGTCCTGATCCTATTCCTATAATCTTTGTCTCCTGATCCTAAGTCAGGGGACCCCCACCAGTCCTTTGGCCAGAGGGGTGGTTTTCCAGTTATCTTCATTAGGTAAATGTCATTCTATCCAAAATTTGCATATTTCTTTCCAAATGTATTATAAATGTGCCTTTTGTCTCTACATCTATCCACTCTCATGCGTTTGATTTTGTTGAATGAATTTGTGTAATTGAATGTATTGTGCTATATGATTGTTCTCTCTCCCATTTAAAGAAAGAAGGAGTTTGCACTGTGTAATTGTAATTGATGAGCGTTCAACTTAATGACTGAAATTTTAGATAAACTCATTATTATTATTATTATTCAGAGTCTGTGGTTATTTACTAAGAATTTTAGTTAAGAAGTTGTTAATATCACCATCAACTAACTCAACTAATGGTCCATCGACCAGAGGAAGAGTGTTGATTTGTGAATATTAGTTAGACATGATACTGTAATTGATTGTGGTTACAGGAAAATAACTAATCAGAACTTTAGTGAATTACAAAACTTGACCTTTCCAGCGGGAAATTGGCCAGGGAATGCAAAATGATCGTATTTGGATAAAAATGTATATGGGCCCATTGAAAAATTCAGTTTATTGTGTGTAAAATATCCAACCCTGGCCTCTTCGCGCTGGATCAAAACCCCTGCAAAACAAATCTCTTGCAGACCCCACCACGCTGTCGAACCTTCGCCCCATCTCACTGCTCCCTGCATTAACCAAAATCCTTGATAAATTTGTCAATGGCCAACTAATTTCCTTTTTGGAAAATTCCAATCCACTTCATCGCCAGCAATCTGGCTTTCGCCTCAAACATTCCACAGAATCAGCTCAGTTGGAAGTTTCTCATACCATAAAACTGACCCTTGACGCAGGAAATAATGTGGGGTTGATTTTACTTGATCTTTCTGCCGCATTTGATGCCATCTCACACTCCATACTCCTCAAATTAATCAAGGACTATGGCATTTCTCATAAAGCCCTGTCAAATATATTTTAACCAGTAGGAGACAAGCAGTCACATTAGGCCCTTCTTTATCAACAGAAAGACCAGTGGCATCAGGAGATCTGCAGGGCTCATCTCTCAGCCCTGTGCTATTCATTATATACATGGCGACCCTAATCTCGCTGATAGCTTCTTTTGGAAATGCCACTACATCAGATGCTGATGATATGCAGCTGATTCTATCGCTGGACAAAGGGCCCTTAGGCACAGAACCAAATTTCTAAATCTGTCTCACCAAAGATATCCTGTGGATGCAACACAGATATAATGGAGATCCTGTTATTTGGCAAATCAAACTTTTTTTCCCCAACCCGATGGTGGCCGAATTCTGTGCCCCCACCCCTTGGCAAAGCAGAAGTTAAAGAAATTTAGGAGTAAAATTTGACGACGCCCTCTCTTTCTGCCCTTAAGCTCTTGCAGTAGCAGGAATGTGTTTCAATTTAATTAAATCCTTAAGCTTTTTTACTTTCTCCCATTAGCTGCCAGAAAAACAGTTGCTTTTGCTCTTATCACTTCTAGACTCGACTATTACAATAGTCTCTAAGCAGGATCTTTGAAACCATTACTCCACAAACTCCAGATGGTGCAACATGCAGCGGCCAGACTTGTGCTGAAACTCTCCATATGGAGTTCTGCCTCCGCAGCTCTAAAATCTTTACATTGGTTACCAGTACATAAAAGGATCCTTGTCGGTTGGAGCAACGGCGGACCACTGATACCGCACCTCACGCCAGTTCCAATAATAAAGTTCTGATGCGCAACACTACCCCAACGCCAGCTATTGCGTGGCGTCACTGTGCTCCAGATCAAAGAATCATTTAAATCCAAAGGGGGTGCGCAACTCACAAAGTCCAGTAGTCAGTTGTAGATACAAAAAACGCAATCGTGAGTACAAGGAGGAACACTCGTACGGCTGGAAGGAGCTACTATACTCACGATTGCGTTGCTGGGTCCTAGTGCAATACACAGGATCGCGCTTTATATGTATGCGAGTCTACCATCTAAGACAATCAATATATGAGATCGAGTTTGCCTATTCACTTTGCCTTATGGGATTACGACCCACAATATATAACGCGTGTGTATATCACCGGTACCAACCGGTGCTTGATTAGGCATATTGAAATCCGTACGTTTATATATATTTCAAAGGTGATTTCACCTCAATTGTCAACTGCTGTACGCGGAAATTTCCGAATACTAAACGTCAGATTTGAGCCGTTTTTTACTTCTTTTACTTGCCCTGATGAAGTTCCCAATATGGGAATGAAATGCGTTGGCTGGAGTATTAATGTTTGATGTTTTTTTAACACGGATCAAAATAAAGAAATTATATTTTTTGTATCTACAACTGACTACTGGACTATGGGGCCGATTCCGATCTCGGTCGGAGGCGCCCCCAATACTATTCGGTCGGGAAAAAAGCCATGCGAAAGCCAGTTTCCCGACCGATCCGTACAGTACACCGAACGAGCAAGTACGATGCGCACAACAGCAAAAATCCCGGCCGAGCCGTACTCACCCAAACCAGGTCCTGTTCTCCGACCGAGGCGAATCCGGAAACGCCGAATCGAGTCGCACGGAAGGGAAAATGCAGCCCCGTCCGGCCGAACAAGTACGATGCGCTTTCCGTACGCGCCGAACCCGTCGCTACGCACGGCACGTCAAAGCATCCGGGAGAGGCGCACATAAGCTCCGAATCGCGCCACAACACGATCCACGGCTACGAGACGAGACACAGCACCGACGAGGACGACGCGAAGCGACGAGGACGAAGCCAAGCGACGAGGACGACGCGAAGCAACGAGAAGGACGAACGACACGAACCAACCATGAATCCCTTCGTCCCGATCATACCAATATTCAACATCTACTACCGGAACAGGCACGGACGCGTACGGCGCAGAAGGTAAGTCAGACACCAACCACAAAACACATACAACACGGACACGACACATCACACACATACACTGGGAATCTGAATATACTTACACCAGCAACAGCAGCACCATAGGGGCGGGATGCCCATCACCAATGCCACATATGCACACAGGGGCCTGAATGCGCGCCACCACCCCAACCCAGGGGGCTGGATGCCAACCACCACAACCACCCTCAACCAGGGGGGCAGGATGCCTACCACTACTACCACCCTCAACCAGGGGGGCAGGATGCCTACCACTACTACCACCCTCAACCAGGGGGGCAGGATGCCTACCACTACTACCACCCTCACCCAGGGGGCAGGATGCCCACCACTACTACCACCCTTAGCCAGGGGGCTGGATGCCTACCACCACCCTTAGCCAGGGGGGCTGGATGCCTACCACTACTACCACCCCCACCCAGGGGGCAGGATGCCTACCACTACTACCACCCTCACCCAGGGGGGCAGGATGCCCACCACTACTACCACCCTTAGCCAGGGGGCTGGATGCCTACCACTACTACCACCCTCAACCAGGGGGGCAGGATGCCCACCACTACTACCACCCTTAGCCACGGGGCTGGATGCCTACCACTACTACCACCCTCAACCAGGGGGGCAGGATGCCTACCACTACTACCACCCTTAGCCAGGGGGCTGGATGCCTACCACCACCCTTAGCCAGGGGGGCTGGATGCCTACCACTACTACCACCCCCACCCAGGGGGCAGGATGCCTACCACTACTACCACCCTCACCCAGGGGGGCAGGATGCCCACCACTACTACCACCCTTAGCCAGGGGGCTGGATGCCTACCACTACTACCACCCTCAACCAGGGGGCAGGATGCCCACCACTACTACCACCCTTAGCCACGGGGGCTGGATGCCTACCACCACCCTTAGCCAGGGGGCTGGATGCCTACCACTACTACCACCCCCACCCAGGGGGCAGGATGCCTACCACTACTACCACCCTTAGCCAGGGGGCAGGATGCCCACCACTACTACCACCCTTAGCCAGGGGGGCTGGATGCCTACCACCACCCTTAGCCAGGGGGCTGGATGCCCACCACTACTACCACCCTTAGCCAGGGGGTGCCAGATGCCCACCACTACCACCCTTAGCCAGGGGGCAGGATGCCCACCACTACTACCACCCTTAGCCAGGGGGCTGGATGCCTACCACCACCCTTAGCCAGGGGGCTGGATGCCTACCACTACTACCACCCCCACCCAGGGGGCAGGATGCCTACCACTACTACCACCCCCACCCAGGGGGCAGGATGCCTACCACTACTACCACCCTCACCCAGGGGGGCAGGATGCCTACCACTACTACCACCCTCAACCAGGGGGCAGGATGCCTACCACTACTACCACCCTCACCCAGGGGGGCAGGATGCCCACCACTACTACCACCCTTAGCCAGGGGGCTGGATGCCTACCACCACCCTTAGCCAGGGGGGCTGGATGCCCACCACCACCACCCTTAGCCAGGGGGATGCCAGATGCCCACCACTACCACCCTTAGCCAGGGGGCAGGATGCCCACCACTACTACCACCCTTAGCCAGGGTGGGCTGGATGCCTACCACCACCCTTAGCCAGGGGGCTGGATGCCTACCACCACCCTTAGCCAGGGGGCAGGATGCCCACCACTACTACCACCCTTAGCCAGGGGGCTGGATGCCTACCACTACTACCACCCTCAACCAGGGGGGCAGGATGCCCACCACTACTACCACCCTTAGCCAGGGTGGGCTGGATGCCTACCACCACCCTTAGCCAGGGGGCTGGATGCCTACCACCACCCTTAGCCAGGGGGCAGGATGCCCACCACTACTACCACCCTTAGCCAGGGGGCTGGATGCCTACCACTACTACCACCCCCACTCATAGGATGGACAATGCATGACACAACAAGCACACCACAACCTAGGGAATGCAAGATTAAGACATCCCCCCACCACCATGACAAGCGTGTGAGCAGGCTGTGTCAAATGCCTACAACACCGAACATGACATTGAACATACAATGTGACCCCTAGCACATGTGCCACACATATATGTGTGTGGCACCCACAATGCAAGCAGCCCATGACCATTGTGGCAATGGGGCCTAAACCCCCATCATCACAGTGACCAAAAGGCAAGTGTGGGGTCCATAGCTGAAGCACATTTTGACCATTGTGGCAATGGGGCCTAAACCCCCATCATCACAGTGACCAAAAGGTAAGTGTGGGGTCCATAGCTGAAGCACATTTTGACCATTGTGGCAATGGGGTCTAAACCCCCATCATCACAGTAACCAAAAGGCAAGTGTGGGGTCCATAGCTGAAGCACATTTTGACCATTGTGGCAATGGGGCCTAAACCCCCATCATCACAGTGACCAAAAGGCAAGTGTGGGGTCCATAGCTGAAGCACATTTTGACCATTGTGGCAATGGGGTCTACACCCTCATCATCACAGTGACCAAAAGGTAATTGTTGACAAAGAAAGAGCTGCAACTGCCAAACTGCATGGATCATTCCTGGTCACAGAACCAAAAACTCATCTGTGGCAAAGTAGTGTATGTGTCCCATTGCAACATAAATTGGGGGAGCCAAATACTGCAGTGCAAATGAAACATTCCTTTGGCCATGTGCAGACAAACAACACCCATGGTGGCTGAGACCGTCAACAGTCATCAATGACACAATGACAGAAGTGACCATCAGAATGCAGAACCACATATTTGCACCAATGGGCACACAAATGCAGATACCCTGTGGAGACAGCAGATGTGAGGTGAACAGATACCATACCATGGCAGCAATGGGACACACAAACCATGATCACTGTGCTGACCGATGACCTAGGAGTCCCAGGGACAGCAGGGGAAACACACCAAACAACATACAGCCAATGGCACACCCAAGATATGCCAATGCAGTGGTGCAGATGCACAAACACTAACAGGCAGACCAACACTGTCATCATACACAGCAGGTGAGGGGTGGGGGTGCCAGTGTCCCCAGGCAACAACACAACACATGAGGAGAGCTGAATACCAATCATACAGATGTGCATACACTGCCACACTAAGGTAACTCATGGATCCAAATCCCCTATGTGGGCAAGCAGGCATTGACAGGTGAGAGGGAGCACAAAACACACATGTCACACAGGCACGTAGGAACAACAACTGACACAGCAAGTCACAGACACACCACAGCACCACCCCCAGGGCCCCCACAATGTGGTGACCCTGGGCTGAAGAAAAATACCACTGTGATGACAAAGCTAAATGTCGTTCACACTGTGAACCACAGTCAGGTGTCCTGAGCAACTAACTACCATCACACCTACACAAGCACAAATCAATCAGCATGGCCAGTAAGCCAAGGCCAACATGGAGGCAGGGGACTAGCCGGGCAACAACTCTCATCTGCACACACTCAAGACCACACCCCTCGACCTCCAACAATGTGCAGCAGTGAAGTACACATGCACTGGTGACATTGCACATGCACCCATTACTATTCCAGGGTGGTGGGTGGGAACCAAGGTGTAGAAACACATCACACATGGACACTCAACAAGACTCCTGAATGTCTGACACACTGCACACTACGCTGTACATGGACATGACGGCAATACCACACCGACCAATGGGATCCCAGCCACAGTCACACACCAATGAAGAAGCCAAGGTCACCCACAAAGAACACACATAGACAACAACCAACATTGCAGCCCGGACCCTAAGGAGTGCCAGCAGTCACACACACAACGTGTCACAATCACTGAAAGATAACACAAACTGGAAATCACATGACAGGGGCAAACAACAAGTGCCAAAGGGAAACCTGACTGTGACCCATCTGCGTCAGCACACAAACTCTGCCCTGACAGCAAACACACCTATGGGTGACACCCTGATGACCAGTAATGTGCCATGCACCCACATCACAGAGAACACAGGGAGAAGACTTTGGGGGAACATAGCTCAAGTCAGCAAGCATCACAAACAGGTACAACACTAGGGATCACAGCATGCACAGATGAATGGAAGTGAACACACAGACATTCACATACAACACACACCTTGGGCGCAGGCAATGTCACACGTGTACACACTGCCATGAGGGGACTCCACTCCTGTGTGAGGAAAGCTGTGCCATATTTTGCCTCAGTAGGGCCCCATCATGTCAGCTGAGCACTTGGTCACACAATCAACAATTAGCACCAATTGAGGGCTCCCATCACATCAGCCTGGTCATGGATGTGCCAACGGAATCATCAGCACAGATCCAACACACTTGTATAGCAATGTTGCACTGACTACACGGATGAGTCCCTCCCCATTGATGCCCAAACCTGCATGTCCACTGGAGATGGCAACACGGTCAGGGAAGTAGACAAAAGCAACGATGGCAGGCACAACAGATGTGCAGGGGTGGAAGCCACAGATGTGAAATTGCCAATGTAAGTAGGAAACCCATTGCCAAATACTGAACACATGACACCCTCAGATGCTGCTATTGATGACATGGATACACCACATGATAGGACACATTCCCCCTGGACCACATGGGTTCCTGCACAGTAACACTTCATAATCATGAGACCAGATATCACCATCACTGCAGCAAGGGCATGGTTAGCTGCACCAACAACATGTACATCTGAAGCATGAGCACTAGAGAAAAGAAAGTTGCTTTATTCAGCATATGTGTTGAGGCCAAACGAAGTCCTGAAAAAGAGCAAAGGCCAATGGCCAGTCCATTGTCAAAGTTCAAACAGGGTGACACTGGCAGATGTCACCCTACGCATGCCTGCACAATACCAGGGACAATCCACTAGGAGGGGCAACCGGGGGGCAGGCCAGGCACCGCAGGGACAGGATCAGGGCTCACCAGGGGGAGTCAGGGAAGGGGTGGTGGGTGCTGGAGAGCCACTGACAACTGCAGTGGAGGTGTCTGACATGGTGTGTGCCGGCACAACTGGGGGGCATGACACAGATGTCGTGGGTGCCGGCACAACTGCAGTGGACCCTGCAGATGGGGTGGACAGGTCCGCCACTGCAGTGCCCAAGTCAGACAGGGCGGTAGTGGACTCCACTGCAGTGCCTACCTCCAGGGGAGGAGAATGGGGAACAGGCAAGGTGGGTTGGACAGAGGGGAGGACACCCTCACCACATCAGTGGCACAGACAAGCGCAGCGGGGGGTGTGGTGCTGGGAGAGCAAGTGGCAGGGGGAGAAGGCCGGAGCATCTTGGGGATGGTATATCTGTGGGTGGGGGAACCTGGGGCAGGGTGTGGTGGGGGCACCTGTGCAGTGGGGGCCTGAGGGATGGAGGACGGAGACCTTGTGCCTGAGCTGCAGGGCGGTGGCGGGGTCTTGCTCTTAGCACTCCGGGGGACTTGCGGGTGGGGGCCTCAGTCCGTCTGCGCCTGGGGGAGGGTGTCCGGGGGCGAGGGGCACTCTGCTCCGTGTGGGTGGGCTTCCTCTTCCCCCGGGATGCTGGAGCAGCTTCATCGGTGGGGAAGAGGCCGAGGTCACAGAGGAAGAGCTGCTGTGACTTTGGGGTTGCAGGTGAGGCAAGGGAGGGTGCTTTGGAGGGAGAGGGAACTGAGGACTGTGCAGTGCATGTGGATGCGTGTGTGTGTTCCAGGGCCCCATCCCCTGTGAGTCTGGCTTCAGTCCCCTGAATGTGCTTGCGTGTGCGTTTTGTCATTGGCGTGTGTGTCAGTGTGCTGGATGTGTGTGTGCTGGTGTGTGCCAGTGTGTGTGTGCCTGGGATGGGTAAGGTGCTGGGGAGTGTGGATGGAGCAGAGGCAGGAGGGGTGAGGGACCGTTTGAGGAGGGACACTGCTGCCGTCAGGGAGGAGTCCATGGACCTATTGCCCCTCTGTAGGTCAGACATGCCCGATGAGATGCCCTCCATGAACGACACCAGCTGAGTCAACAGCGCGGTGTGCGCATGGAGGACACTCAGCATGGCTGTCTGCCCTACATGGAGCTGGCGAAGGAGGTACACAGACTCCTCACTCAGGGCAGCAGGGGACACAGGGGCAGGGGGTGCGGTGCCTGGCCCAAAGGAGACACGCTCCCGGACATGGGAGCCTCCACGGACCTGGGGAATGGGAGCCGATGGGAGGGCGGTGGTGGTGCTGGTGGTGGCGGGGACAGCAACACTAGCTGGGGTGTGGTGGCTGCTGACACCCGCCTCCACAAGGGAGTCATCCTCCGAGTTGCTCTGGTCCTCAGCTGAGGTGGATGCTGCTGAGGACTCCTCGGTGTGGCTCCCCTCGCCCTCCGTGCCACTGGGTCCCTCCGACCACTCCTCGGCTGCTGACCCAGTCTGGCTCTCCGGCTCCTCCTGGTCCGTGGAGCTGTCCCCTTCCGTGGCCGTGGATGTATCTGCAAACAATGGGGAAACAGACAGACATCAGTCACCTGCACATAACGCACACACCACTGTGAGCACAGCACATCCCAGAGCAAGCCCTGGCATCATTAGTTGTACATTGCTAAAAGTGCACTAATTGAACAGGAGAAGTCAATTGTCAGTCTGATGCCAAGCATGGCACTCACATCCCACATGGCCTTGCACCCATCTGTCTGGTGTCTGTTGGATTGCAACACCCCAGTGTTGACACATGCACCAAGTACACAGTAGTTGGACAGTGCAGAGGACACGGTGTGGACACATCACAGCTCTTGCCACTGAGTCAGTACAGGTTTACGGATGTAAGGGATGCCCAGAGTCAAATAGGAAATGCATGTGATGCATACCAGCGACAGACACCATGATGCACCCATGTCCTGATAGCCAGCGCCACTATGGTGTGCATGTAGCACATGTCACTCCCCTGCAGGATCACCAATCAGTAGACACATGCCATGGCGGAGGCATGACTGCAAAGTCATACATCACTGTCTCAGTGATGTATGACTTTGCAGCCAGACAACAACACTCTGCACTGTGTCACAATAGTAGGTCATGGGGAATGCAAGTCCTGGAGCTGCACAAGTGCACATGTACATCCCCCCACAACACATCCTCTTAACCCTCATCTGTCCAGGTCATACCTATTGGACATATGGGAGACCTGTGACACTACCCTACATGTCAGAATACAGGCATTGTGTAAGCAATGGACCCACCCATGATGCCCACCACAGAGTCAGGGAAACAGATGCTGTCTCCCACCTTGAGTTAAGCAAACTGCAAGGACACAGTCCTAAGTGACAGAATTCCCTGCATGTAAGGGCCACACCTGGGTATCAGATGAGGAGTGGGCAGTGCACAATAGAGGGACATGGCTCCTGGACAACATGACTGCTGTACTGTGGCAGTTCAACCTGGCCCGAGGAGGGCACATAACATGTTAGACAGAGTACACAGTGCAGTCTTTGACTCACCCCCTCCTTGCTGCTCTCTGGCCTTCAGCTGCCCATCCAGGTCTGGAAAGACCACCGCCAGGATCCTGAGCATGTGGGGGTCAGGGTCCGTGTTCCGCCCCTCCTGCGAGGAGGCGACAGCTTCAGCTGGACCCGTGCAATCCTCCGGGTCCAGCCCCGAAGGTCCTGCCACCTCTTTTGGCAGTTGCGGATCCGGCGCTGGTAGACCCCCACGGACCGGACAGCCCGGACGATGTCCTTCCAGATCTCATGCTTCCGATGGGCAGAAGCCTGTCAGGATGACAAAGTGATAAGGACATTACTACACATGCAACATATCCGTGCATGACACAGTTGCATATACATGTCGCAATCACAGGGGCACATGGTGTACCCAGGCAGTGCACGGCTGCCCATGGACAGTTTTCCAGAAGTCACTACATGGTATCATAGCATGGGGAGTAAAACCCTGTTCAGAAGCACTGTCACTGCACCATACCTGTCCAGTGCAAGTCACTACACACTATGGGGGGTGACAACTACTCAGTGAGCCTGCTAGCCAGTGGTGTGCTGACTCTCAGCCTTGCTAGTCAGACAAAATGCACATTCAGAAAGGCAGTGCACAGAACACTCACCTGCTCCCCTGGTGTCCCATACAGCTTGCTGTACTGTGGAAGTAGGCTGTCCAGCAGGGCCTGGTTCTCTTCAAGGCTGAAGGCTGGGGCTCTCTCCACAATACGTGCCATTGCAGGGTCCAGAGGGGCAGAGACAGCAGCAGTGCAGTGGCAGATGTCGTCCTGGAGCATGTAGTGCAGGCAAGTGGGCTCTCAGGGGAACATGCAGCAATATATATGTGCTGGAGAGGCAGATACTGTCCCTTGTGTCCAAAGTGATAGGTCCAAGTCGTTTGCATCTTCTGAATCTGGCCAATCCATGGAATAGCAGCACCAAAACACGCCCACAGCATCCTTCAAATCTTCAACTTCATGACATACATTATTTTGCAACATTGTTGTGGGTGACCAACTGAATTTCCAGCAACCGACTCGTTCAAATATTCAAAAACGCGTCCGTTGCCAGGCAAGCCCATTGTCAATGGGTGCGCACCGATCGGTCCATTGCTGTTCAACGCGCACAGGGGTACAACGCGTACCCGCACACATTGAATGCAATGGGCCGGCCGGAGGCACCGATCGGTCCATTGCTGTTCAACGCGCACAGGGGTACAACGCGTACCCGCACACATTGAATGCAATGGGCCGGCCGGAGGCACCGATCGGTCCATTGCTGTTCAACGCGCACAGGGGTACAACGCGTACCCGCACACATTGAATGCAATGGGCCGGCCGGAGGCACCGATCGGTCCATTGCTGTTCAACGCGCACAGGGGTACAACGCGTACCCGCACACATTGAATGCAATGGGCCGGCCGGAGGCACCGATCGGTCCATTGCAGTACAACGCGCACAGGGGTACAACGCGTGCCCGCACACATTGAATGCAATGGGCCGGCCGGAGGCACCGATCGGTCCATTGCTGTTCAACGCGCACAGGGGTACAACGCGTACCCGCACACATTGAATGCAATGGGCCGGCCGGAGGCACCGATCGGTCCATTGCAGTACAACGCGCACAGGGGTACAACGCGTACCCGCACACATTGAATGCAATGGGCCGGACGGAGGCACCGATCGGTCCATTGCTGTTCAACGCGCACAGGGGTACAACGCGTACCCGCACACATTGAATGCAATGGGCCGGCCGGAGGCACCGATCGGTCCATTGCAGTACAACGCGCACAGGGGTACAACGCGTACCCGCACACATTGAATGCAATGGGCCGGCCGGAGGCACCGATCGGTCCATTGCTGTTCAACGCATCACTGTACATGTGACTGGCATATGTCAGCATGCCTGTCTCAGATGGACATATGCCAGCCACAGATAGCTCCCAGGGAGTGAGGGGCACACCTACATCACGACAGCCTGTCCAAACCTTATCATAAGGCATGTAAGGCTGCATTTCCTATTGTGTGTATGTTGGTGTACATGTTCTCCTGTGGGTGTCACCTGTGGGCAGCCACCCCCAGGCTGTGCACGTGTTAATGGGGACAGGATCCTGGGTGTTACGTGTACGTGACCACTGTGATGTGCAACTGTTCATATCTGTGCATGTGCCATGGTCACATTTCACAGTGGTGTTTGTGTATGTCATGTCACATACCCCGTGAGTCCCATGTGGGACGGTATGTTTGAGCCAGGGTGTCCCAGTGGCACAATAGTGATGGCCCTCCACAGTCTTTGTGCATGTAGTGTTTACAATGTCTCTGATTTCATGTGCACAATGGGAGACAGTCTCCACATCCACGTTGTGTGTGCATGGACTCTGATGTTGTGCGTGTGTGTCACAGACGTCCATGGCTCTCCTGCCATGGCAAGTGTGGCCACTACCTGTGGGGGTCATGTTTGTTTTGTTGTGGTGTACACATGATACTCCAGGTGATGCCAGTGTCCATGTGGCATTACAGGGTCCCTGGGAATGTGCCTGTCGTTGAGCTGTGGTGCCTGGGGCACATCTGTCCTCACATGTCACTGGGGGGTGACTGTGACACAGCATCATGATATCCAATGGGCCAACCTGGGACAAATTGATGCCACCTGTAGGACCGTGTTGACAGATGTTGGCCATGTATGTACCATACATGTCGTTCCGGTACTGCACACTTCATGTAGTTGTGCCTCATGATGATGTATGTTGGGATCTTGAGTGTGTTCAATGCCGCATATGTGGGGTGACTGACGATCTTGCTTACTTCTCCTCTGCACTGCAGGGCTCCTGCTGTCCATCGGCCATTCCCAGACCTGGCAACGATGGTGGAACGGGACAGCATCCGACGGTACCGCTTCACCAGGCAGCTGATTGAGGATTTGGCAGTGCAGTTGTCCCCACATTTGCAGCCTGGCCGGCCGTATCCTACAGCGCTGACCCCCAAGGTGAAGGTGATGGCAGCCCTACACTTCTTTGCCACCGGTACCTTCCAACATACTGTGGCGTCTGCTGGTGGGATGTCACAGACCATGTTCAGCCGTGTGCTCCGCGATGTTTTGGCGGCAATGTTGCTCTTCCTGAACCGGTACATCTATTTCCCTAGACTGCGACGACTCACTGACGTGAAGAGTGACTTTTATGCCCTGGGGAGGATGCCGCATGTCATTGGCTCCATTGATGGGACACATGTGGCTTTGGTACCACCACAGGCCCAGGAGCAGGCCTACAGGAACCGCAAGCACTACCACTCGGTCAATGCACTGGTGGTGTGTCTTGCAGACATGACCATCACACACGTGTGTGCCCGTTTCCCTGGTTCAGCACACGATGCCTTTGTGATGAGGAGTAGTCGCATCCCCAGGTTGATGGCACAGATGCAGAACCAGCGTGCCTGGCTTGTCGGTGTGTACTGACTTTGTGCCATTGTGTGTGATCTGATCTGTAGTATTCCGCCCACTTTTCCAAGTCAGCTGATGTGCACTTGTCTGTCCGTAGGTGACTCGGGATACCCCAACATGCCGTGGTTGCTGACACCCCTCAGGAACCCTGTGACACCTGCCCAGATGCGCTACAATGAGGCACATGGTCGGACCAGGAGAGTGATTGAGCGGACCTTTGGTCTCCTGAAGAGCCGCTTCCGCTGCCTGGACAAGACCGGAGGGTCCCTCCCATATGCCCCTGCGAAAGTGTGCAAGATTATCATCGTCTGCTGCATGCTCCACAACCTGGCAGTGCGGAAGGAGTTGCCTCTCATCCAGGATGACGATGACCAACATCCGCCACCTGTGGAGGATCCTGGCCTGGACCACGATGCCAGTGACGATGATGATGATGATGGTGATGGTGATGTCCGCACACAGCTCATCACCAACTTCTTTAGCTGAATGTGAGTATCCTGAGGTGTCATGTGAATGATGTGAGTTGGCATGATGTGTGGGTGGTGCTCTGGTGCTGTTGGAGTGTGTCCATGGGCTACTTGACAGGATGTGTGTTGCGATGTGTGGTGACAGGTGGGCTGTACTCCCCAACAGTGTTGACATGCTAACTTGGTTCTGGGTGGGTATCTTGTAACATGTATTGTGCATGAGTTTTGCTGTTCTGTCCTGTACTGCATTGCTTTTGACTGTGTGTCATTTCTGTCCTTCACAGGGTACTTTCAGATTCGTTTGGTCAACTGTGTCCACCGACGACGTGATTGCACATCCAGGCTGGTAGCTGTTGTGTCCCTACAGGTGATGTGCGCCACACCCATGGACTTCCTTCTGTCTACAGTTGTTGACTGTGTGCCCGCTACCAGGTGGGGTTACCTTGCATCTGTAGTGGTTACGGCATGTTGCAACTGTGTAATAAACCTGTGCTTCACTTAGTGATGTGCGTTGTCTGTGGTCACACATTTGACTGCCATTTGCTTACTGCACCTGTGGGCTACTTGACTACAACTGGGAATGGGTGTGGTGTCTGTGCATTGCACCGTCTTCCCTGGCAACATCAGTGTAGGCAATGAGTCAGATGGCCTAGGTGTGTATGTGTTGTGTAGCCCTGGTGGTGTGTCTCCCTCATATGTGTCACGTTGCCTGTACTCACATGCCTGTGTTGTCCTTGCTGTTGCAGTTCGCATACACAGTGTAATTTTGCTGTTCATCATCCCCATAACAGCACCCACGTTGGAATCACGACAGAGGCAAGTATGGTGTATTATTGTGTTTATTGTGATACATCTGTGATAATAGTGCATAGGATGGATTGTGCTGTACATGAATCTTGCAATCCCAAGTTCCTAGATGAATAGAAAGTCCAGGTAGACAGGATCCCCAGTATCGGGGCCACTGTTGTCTGACACATTGTTCCAACTTATACTCCCCATGCAATGTGTGGGAGTAGTGTTGCCATCAACAGGGTGAACAGTCTGTGCACAAAGGCGAAAATCCAGAACAGGTTCAGGCTTCCTGGGAGTTGCGCTTGGCCATCAGCCTCTCACTTTCCCCTCCTCGGACGACCCCTCTTCTTGGGGGGGGCCCTCAAGTGCAGGCTGCTGCGGTGCAGGGGACTCTCCGCCAGAGTCCTCCTTCCTCCCTGTGGCAGTTGCAGTTTGTTCGGTACCAGATGTTGTTGGCACACAGGGAGGTGTGGACTGGTTGCTGTTCATCTGGCGGAGGCATTGTAAAATGTCCCTGTGCACCGCCGTCATCTCATGTAGTACATCCCACTTGGACTCCACGCGGGTCATGTGGGAGTCCACACGTGACATGTGGGAGTCCACACGTGACATGTGTGACTCCACTTGGGACATGTGGGAGTCCAAGCGGGCATGATGGGCAGCCTGCTGCTGTTTGATGTCTCTGAGGAGCCCCACTACCTGGCTGAGCTCTCCGGTGCTGGACTGGTACGCATCAGCTATGCGTACCAGTTGTGGGTCTTCATGCACACCAGCAACGTCTGCAAGCAGCGACCTCTGTCTCCCACCCCTCCCACCACCCCTGCTGACATGTGCAGTGTGTGCAGTTGCACGCACAGATAACCCTGGTCCACCTTGGGGGTTGGTGGTGGTGGTGGTGTCCATGGCCCCAGGTTGGTCCAGGGTCACTGCGCTGGTGTTGTTCCTTATTCTGTCCATGTCGGCAGGGATGGTATTCGTGGTGACAGTCGTTGGAGGGGTGGGTGCAGGGGTGCAGCTGGTGGACCTGCTGGTGCTGCAGCTGGTGGTCCTGCTGGTGCAGCATGTTGACTTGCACCGGATGTGCCAGGTTGTTCATCGTCCGAGGAGGACAGAGGCTGTACGACGCCAGTGAGCTCGGCATCCTCTTGAGCCTGGGACTGGGACTCCTCAGCGTCTGCTGCTGTGTCCCTATCATCACCTGTTTTTGGGAGACACAAACAATGTATGTCATGTTTCTGCAGGCATCAGTGGTTGACACACCTGACAGTTGTGACTGTGCCTCGGGGTGCGGGCCTGTACATTGTATTGTCCTAAGTCGTCACAGTCAGGGGTTGATATTGGTGTGGCACATTGTCCTGCATTATTTGGGCATTTCTATGTATTCTCTGGGGTGTGAACATGGTCTGCATTGATTGTGTTTGGTTGACAGCCAGACCTCCTTCCCACCCACCCACCCACCCAGTCAGTTATCCCACCATGGAACGTGCTTGCATTGCAGGGAGTGTAAGTTGTCTCTCAGGATGTCAGTCAGTGGTGTCCTGCTGTTTGTTGGTGCACAGTTGGCAGCAGGGCCTTGTGCTCCCCACAGCAGTAGCCAGTGTCAGCCATCTTGTGAGTCCTTCTCCACTCCCTGTGATGTGAGCATGGTTCAGGGTGGTGTTGATGGGCCAGTTGTGAGGCTGAGCAATGTCTGTGACTACGACTCCCATCATGCTATTGCCTCCACCCCCCTTCCCAGCATGCCCATGCTTCCTTCCTTTGACTCTGCTTCCCTGTGGGGTGGGCTGGCTGTGCTGACAGGATGGCTGGGAGTGTTGTCCTGGCAGTTGTTTGGCTAAGAGTCCCAAGAGTGTCCCTGTGCTTCACACAACATAAGCCAGGGTGGTGGTGCTTTGTGGGATCTTGTGTTAGGATGGAGGGCATTGCATTCTACCAGGTGGGTACTGTGGAGTTTGTGTTGGGGGGGTGTGAGGGGAGGTGCTGGTGACTATGGTCAGTGCTGCAAGTCCCCCTTCCCACCCAGCCAGCCAGATATCCCACCATGGAACGTGCTTGCATTGCAGGGAGTGTAAGTTGTCTCTCAGGATGTCAGTCAGTGGTGTCCTGCTGTTTGTTGGTGCACAGTTGGCAGCAGGGCCTTGTGCTCCCCACAGCAGTAGCCAGTGTCAGCCATCTTGTGAGTCCTTCTCCACTCCCTGTGATGTGAGCATGGTTCAGGGTGGTGTTGATGGGCCAGTTGTGAGGCTGAGCAATGTCTGTGACTACGACTCCCATCATGCTATTGCCTCCACCCCCTTCCCAGCATGCCCATGCTTCCTTCCTTTTGACTCTGCTTCCCTGTGGGGTGGGCTGGCTGTGCTGACAGGATGGCTGGGAGTGTTGTCCTGGCAGTTGTTTGGCTAAGAGTCCCAAGAGTGTCCCTGTGCTTCACACAACATAAGCCAGGCTGGTGGTGCTTTGTGGGATCTTGTGTTAGGATGGAGGGCATTGCATTCTACCAGGTGGGTACTGTGGAGTTTGTGTTGGGGGGGTGTGAGGGGAGGTGCTGGTGACTATGGTCAGTGCTGCAAGTCCCCCTTCCCACCCAGCCAGATAGATATCCCACCATGGAACGTGCTTGCATTGCAGGGAGTGTAAGTTGTCTCTCAGGATGTCAGTCAGTGGTGTCCTGCTGTTTGTTGGTGCACAGTTGGCAGCAGGGCCTTGTGCTCCCCACAGCAGTAGCCAGTGTCAGCCATCTTGTGAGTCCTTCTCCACTCCCTGTGATGTGAGCATGGTTCAGGGTGGTGTTGATGGGCCAGTTGTGAGGCTGAGCAATGTCTGTGACTACGACTCCCATCATGCTATTGCCTCCACCCCCTTCCCAGCATGCCCATGCTTCCTTCCTTTTGACTCTGCTTCCCTGTGGGGTGGGCTGGCTGTGCTGACAGGATGGCTGGGAGTGTTGTCCTGGCAGTTGTTTGGCTAAGAGTCCCAAGAGTGTCCCTGTGCTTCACACAACATAAGCCAGGCTGGTGGTGCTTTGTGGGATCTTGTGTTAGGATGGAGGGCATTGCATTCTACCAGGTGGGTACTGTGGAGTTTGTGTTGGGGGGGTGTGAGGGGAGGTGCTGGTGACTATGGTCAGTGCTGCAAGTCCCCCTTCCCACCCAGCCAGCCAGATATCCCACCATGGAACGTGCTTGCATTGCAGGGAGTGTAAGTTGTCTCTCAGGATGTCAGTCAGTGGTGTCCTGCTGTTTGTTGGTGCACAGTTGGCAGCAGGGCCTTGTGCTCCCCACAGCAGTAGCCAGTGTCAGCCATCTTGTGAGTCCTTCTCCACTCCCTGTGATGTGCGCATGGTTCAGGGTGGTGTTGATGGGACAGTTGTGGGGGGGCAATATGTGTGACTGCGACTCCCATGATGCTATTGGCTACACTGACTTGGCCAGCATACACAGAATTCCTTCCTTTGAGTGGTCTTCACTGTGTGTTGGTGTTGTTGTGGTGGCTACATGTGTGGATGTGTGTGTTAGTTCTATTTGTGCCACTGCCTAGCTGTAGTTGTGGTTGTGTTTGTACATGTGTTGGCACAGTTGGATGTGACTTTTTGATGGCATGTGTTGGGTTTATCTGACTGACATACACATTTTGGGATGATTCTGTTCTAGTTGCTGTGTAATTGCTATGAGTGCATGGTTTGACTCTCCCTTGACAGTGATGTGTGTGTGTTTTGTGGCAGTATATTGTGTACATTTGTTGTGTACTCACCAGGCTCTGGGATGTCCTCTAGTCCATATATGCTCACTGGCGGTAGGATGGCCCGCACCTTCTCCTCCCAGGGCCTGAGGTATATTGGCTTGGCAGGAGGGCCACTGCCGGTGTGTTGGCTGTTGATGTAATCTTGCTTCAGCAGTTTCCGTACCCTCCTGCGCACGTCATACCACCTGTTCTGGATGTCGGTCTTTGTGCGCCGACATGGTGATTGTGCGTTCACCCTGTTGATGATCCTCTCCCACATCTTGGTTTTCTGCGACATGGGGGTCTGTTGGACCAATGTGCCAAACAGCTGTGGCTCTACCCTGAGGATCTCGTCTACCAGGACTTCCAATTCACAATCTAGGAACTTGTGATTCTTCTTGGGGGGCATGGTGATGGGTGGTGATGGTGGGTGATGTGTGTGTTGGTGTGCAGGTGAGGGTGTGTGGGTGTGTGTTGTGCTGGGTGTATGTGAGATAGGTATTTGTTGGTGTGCTGCTGGTGTGTGGCTTGTGTGAGGGATGAGCTGTGGGTGTGTGGTTGCTTTCTCTTGGGTGCTGGCAGTGGAATGGCATTTGCAAAGGCTCATGGTAGTGATTTGTGTCCTTTATATAGGTGGAGTTGTGGGTGTGTCTTTGTTCTCTGTCCCCACCCCCCCAGTATTTATTGGCTTGGTAATTGCTTGTTTGGCCTTTTTTTGGTTGATTTTTCCTTTGTGCTGTTTGTGTATGTTGGAAACGTTCTTGTGACCGAGTCGGACCCTGCATTGGTCTCGTACGGTGTTTTCCGTTTCGTTCACGCTGTGTTTGTGCAGTTTTGTATGCTGCGTACGCGTCGGTCGCGGTGTATTGTATTGCTTCGGCTCGGTTTTGTATGCGTGTCGGTCGTACGGCTTGTCCTCCGTCCGACTCGGTCGTGTTTTTCGCGCCTTGCATCGTACTTTGCGGGTTGGAGTTGGCGGGTACGATTCGGTCGGATTTGTTCCGGGTGCGTGTCGGTCGGTTGGATTCGCGTGTTTTTCCGGCCGGATTGCTATTTTCCGAGCGGTTCGGTCGGTCGGCTTGGTTTCCTGACGTGTCGGTCGGATTTATCGCGGCTTGCATCGTACTTGGCGTGTCGGGCGCCACTGGTACGTGTCGGTCGGTATTTTTTCCGGATCCGAGTCGGTCGGTGCTTTTTCCGGCCCGAATCGGAATCGACCCCTATGTGAGTTGCGCACCCCCTTTGGATTTACATAAAAGGATCCTCTTTAAGATCCTTATACTGGTCTTTAGAGTATTCAAAGCCATCAGATGTAAATACTTGACTCACTAGAAATGAGGGAGGGGGGTACAAGGAGCTGGATCTAGGTCCAGTGACTCGTGCTCCTGAAAAATAGTAGCGTCACTGAGGGGAGTCGCAGTTCCTAAGGAGGAGTAAGGAAGAGAGAGATGAGTTCCATTCTTTTAAGATAGTGGCAAGGGACAGTGTGTCCTTTTCTTGATGCCCTCACACACCCCGAAGGATGTCATACCTCATCATGGGGCGGTGCGCCTCATCGGGCCGGCGCTGCAATGCCCTACAGGTCCCCCGAAGGGTCACTTTGTCGGAGAACTTTTGAATGATCTAGCCGTATGGGTGTGTGCGGGTCTGAATATAAAGTGGTGTCAAGTGCAGTGTTAAAAGATGGCCAGAGGGGAGTAAGGGTAGGACAGTTTAATAGAAAAAAATCCCTCTGTCATCATTAAAAAACCAGAAGGTTGTGTGCTGCTCGAGGGTGATAATGGCCCTCAGTAGCTAAACGAGTGTGAAAACCGTTTAGAGCAGGGATAGGGTCGACATGTTTCGCGCAGTGTTGTGGTCTCAGGAGGAGATCCGTTGCGCTTCTTCAGGACCAGAAAGGGAGTGAAGTGAGTGCTAGTGTAGTATAGTGGCCTAGTAAAATGTAGTAGAGCCACTCATAGGATTTGTAGAATGATTTTATCTATTCAATATGGGCCTGATTCACAGAACTAACTTACGTCAAAAACGTAAAGTTAGTACTTTTTGGTATTCACAGAATACACTTACTCATTTTGGTATTCACAGAATGCACTTACTCATTTTGGTATTCACAGAATGCACTTACTCATACTAACTTTATGTCCGCACCCGGGCCGGAGATTCCGGCCCGGTGGTGGAGATTCTGGCCCGGAGGTGGAGATTCCGGCCCGGAGGTGGAGATTCCGGCCCGATGGTGGAGATTCCGGCCGGTTGTGGAGATTCCGGCCGGTGGCAGAATGTCCGCCACCGGCCGGAATCTCCACAACCGGCCGGAATCTCCACCATCGGGCCGGAATCTCCGCCTCCGGGCCGGAATCTCCACCACCGGGCTGGAATCTCCGGCCCGAGTGCGGACATAAAGTTAGTATGAGTAAGTGCATTCTGTGAATACCAAAATGAGTAAGTGCATTCTGTGAATACCAAAATGAGTAAGTGCATTCTGTAAATACCAAAATGAGTAAGTGTATTCTGTGAATACCAAAAAGTACTAACTTTACGTTTTTGACGTAAGTTAGTTCTGTGAATCGGGCCCTGTGAGCGCAATGTCCCATAAGGTTCGGCTGAGGGTATCCGTCGCAATAGTTACGTCAGTGTGTGCAGGCGCTTGAACCTACCCAACCTCTCGCTGCCTTGGACTTTGCACTCACATTAAAACAATAAAACAAAGGCCTCTCGGAGCCCGAGGGGGTTTAAATCCCCTCGGGTTCCAAGAGGCCTTTGTAAAGCAACATTGGAATGTTGCTTTGCGGGCTTTTACCGGCCCGTAGAAGCTCGGAAAACTCCATTGTATTCAATGGAGTGCTCCACATTCCAATGTTCTAATATATATTATGAGCCAACACATTCATTTAATAAGCCAGCTGAAGAAGAGAATGAGGCATCGGTAATTTAATCATTCCCCGGTCCTCTCAGTCATGCTCCTTCCAAAAGCTCATTCTAGTTATCAACTTTACCTTTAACACATGGGCTTATAATGCATGCAATGGTACAACACCACCAGATAGCAACACACACCCCAAACATTATTGGTTATATAATTATAAATCTATCAAACTGTCCTTTGATTCACAATATGGTTCTTAAAGATCGGGTTGAATGTGAAACTGTGCCCTTAGTTTTACAATTGGAAGGAAGCTTGTTTCAACTTGTATAGTGAAGAAAAAAGTTTATAATGGTGTCAGTTTGGTTTTAAATACTAACAGAAGAATGCACAAACAAATTCCTCAGACATTGACAAGATACTACCTGGCTCTTTCCTCCTGAGATAGCTTCCAATATAATTTGCTGAAACCCACTCAATACACGTCATATTATAATGCACTGATTGAGCTGATTTCTATACTAATGTCTAAGCCCTGTGTTCAGCAAAGTCCCAAAGAGGGGTAATTCATACCCCAGGTTTAACAAACATCATAGGCCTGGTAAGTCGGACCTGCTGACAGCTATAAAAACCCTAATAAAAATGGAATGTTGCTTGTGGTTAGACCTTAGATATTTAGGTTTTTTTTGCTTGTGGAATAGTATGTAGCACTCAGAAAACAATCACTGTATTGAATCTTTATTTACTTAATATCCACGTTTGAGACTTGTCCCCGCACTCTACTCTGGGATGCACGAGTCAACCTACATGTCACACAGGGATTGTTAAGGGTCTTTATGGTACTGCATGGTGGGAATTATGCTCAGGTTATATGGGGGCCAAAAGGAGAGGTCACAAGACCTTTATCAGATAATAAAGGGGAGTAGCGCAGCTGCTCTTCGGTCTCCACGTTGATCCTCCTGTTGGTTAACCAAGTAGCTGAATATGCCAGGAGACACTAGCCGATGCACCTGTGTTAGGAGGTGTCAAATGGCACCCCTTCTCTTTGCAGATAGTTTCTTGCATGCAAACAGACCTACAAGTGCTGCTGAATATGTTTTCTGACTCCTGCAAACGAAGGAATTTGGTGGTTATCATTGATAAAACTAAATGCAGAATCTGTAGACCCCAGATTAAACAAGGATGCCACTCTAGAGACAGTGCTAGACTATAATGATCTGGAGATACTATCTAGGGCCTTGTTTAGAGTTTGGTGGGTGGGATGCTCTATCAAAATAGGCACTTATAATGCAGAAGATGGGACATATGCCAAATTTGTGACAGAGTATCTCATCTGCCAAACTCTAAATAAGACTCACGATGGAAAGTGGATGAAATATGATCAAAAGAGTAGCATGGTCTTGGCTCAGCAGACAGGTGTCACACTACTTTTCATTAATAAATTTGGTGAGGTTTTTTGCCACAGGCGCTCGAAGTTTACAAAGTGCAGGAGGAAAACTCTGCCCTTGATGAGGCAGAATTATTGGATTTCGCAAATACTTGGATGCAGATTACCAGCGGCAATCAGTTTAAAAAAAAACCTGTTGAGACTTCCAATGAGTACATCGAATGCCTCCTACACTTGGATCTGAAATGCATCAAATCAAGGCCCCAGTACGGCTAACATTGCTCCAGTATTGGCCTAGAATTTGGAGTACACCCAAACTGAAATGTAATAGGAAATACCTGGATGGTGTGCTTCAATCAGCAGGGTGGAAGAAACCTAGGCTGGTTCAAGCACATACACCATCTCCTGTTGGCACTAGGCCTCACAAATTTTTGAGAGGAACCCAAAGCGAACAAGCCAGGGAATCATAAAATCAACCCATTGGAGCTGCTTTAATTCAGCCAGGGGAGTAACCATCACAGGCTGGATTACAGTTCATTTTGTTTATTAAACATGTGCCTATGTTTGAGCTTTATTCAATCAATATAGAACATCCAATGGCAAAAACAGTTAAGATATAATTACGCATGGGTACACTCCCTTTCCCTTAATTTTTTAAGACATGGGCACCGTCCCCCCATAGAGCTCACTCTGTTTTAACTTTGTTGACTGAACTGAGAAAGAAACCCATTTCATGTTCCTCTGTCCGGTGTACAATATTCATGGAAGGAAGTGTATCTCCCAACTCCTGCTTCATAATGGCAATTTTAATCAAGAGAATAAAGTGATAAAATATAAACCCAACATATCAATCATGACTAACTATGCCATCACCATTTTTACTTGATGTCTGGGCTATTTCTTGCTGTTTACTGTTAGATCTGTCAGCCTTTTTGGTCTTACCCTAAAATGTTTGCCTTTACCCTCCAATTTTTGTGAATTCGTTTTTACTGGCATTCAGACTCTGTGCACTTTACCATTGCTAGCCAGTGCTAAAGTGCTTGTGTTCACTCCCTAAAACATGGTAAAATTGCTTTACAACTGATTGGCATCTTTAATTTACTTAGAGGTCTCTAGCGAAGTGGCATACCATATATCCAGGGCCTGTAAATGAAATGCTACTAGTGAACCTGCAGCACATATTGTGCCACCCACGTAGGTAGACCTTTAAACATGTCTCAGGTCTGCCATTGCAGTATGAATGCAGTTTTAAACTGGTAATTTGACTTGGCAATATAAACCCTTTGCCTAGCCTTAAACTCCCCTTTTATTACATATTAGTCACCCCTAAGGTAGGTCCTATAGAGCCCTAAGGATGGAATGCATTGTAATTAAAAGGTTAGACATGTACTTTTAAGTTTAACATGTCCTGGTAGTGGATAAAATCCTACATTTGTATTTCAACACTTTGAGGCCTACCTCTCCCATAGGATAACATTAGGTTGTTTTATTACCTTTAATAAGTGCTAACTTTTGATTGAGAACAGGTAAACATTTTACGTTTGGTTTCTGAAGAATTGTAATTTAAAACACTCTTTAATGGTAAAGTCAGATTTTAAGTTTAAATTGTGAAAATGGCACTTTTAGAGAGCTGCCATTTTCCTGCCCTAGCAATTTGGTACTTGCAGTCTGTTCCTGAGTCACATGACATGGAAAGGGCACAGCTATCCCTGATACAACATACGGCGAATATAGCAAAAATCCACAGGAAAACTATATCTTGAATGGTGGCACTGGCGTTAGAGATCTATAACGTTAAAGCTTTAGGTGCAGTCTTGTACAGTGCGGAGCTGTGGGGTTGTACAAAATCTAGTTACTTGTCAGCAATTGAACATACATTTTTTAGATCTCTGTTAAATCTTCTGGCAAGTACCCCGTTGACTCCACTCTATCTAGATCTGGCCCAGAAAAAAATTACTCACAAAATTGAGCTTAGATTGCTTACGTTGTGGCATCAGTTATGGTTTACTGCAGCACTTGAGTCTTATAGAGTGGGCCTCCGTGAACTGATGACACCAACATGTGTGAGTAAGATCCTGTGGCTGTGTACCGTCAAGAGTATATGTTACTGTTAGAAATGGGATTTCTGGTTGGCTAGGGCTTGCGCCTAAGCCAGGCAGAAACCACCACTCTAGTCAGAGCAAGGGAGTTACACGCTGAAGATAACCCCTGCTCACCCCCTTGGTAGCTTGGCACGAGCAGTCAGGCTTATCCCAGAGGCAATGTGTAAAGCGTTTGCGCAACACATACACACAGCAGCAACACACTAGGCACACTACAAAAGAAACTCCACACAAGGTTATATCAAAAATAGCCTTTATATTATCATAAATACATTAGAAATATAATCACACATTTACACTGTGCCAATTGGCACTAGGCAATATTTTCAGGGGATTATATACACCTGACAGGGCCAATCGGGCCACTGTCAGAACCATCACAAATGCAGAAGTAGAAAATGTAAAACACTACCAGTAACTACTGGTAAAATAATGCCTCAGCATTATATCCTGCAACATAAATCATATTATGCACTCAGCATCACATTAGGCGTAAAACACTTTATGCGCCAACCTCATAAGCATAAACACATTATGCAATAAACCTCATAAGCATAAACACATTATGCAATAAACCTCACCAGCATAAACACATTATGCAATAAACCTCATAAGCATAAACACATTATGCAATAAACCTCATAAGCATAAACACATTACGCATTAGGCCTCACCAGCATACACACAGTATGCAATAACCTCATAACCATAAACATCATTAGATGCATAAATCAGGGTCCATAAATCGCACTCCTGCACACCACATAAACCACATTAGGGCCTGGCGCCCTATCAACCTCACACAGTCCCCCTGGCCAACTGGCCTTCTCAGAGGGCTCAAATGCCCTATGTCCATAATGTCAGGGCTGGCTGCCAATGCAGCAGAATCCAAAAGTGCACCATTGCGCTGGCCTAAACGTTGCAGCTGCCACTAATTGCTGTGCAGCTGTGAAGCAAAACGTGGGCACTGGCACTCACTGTGCCCTCTGGGTCCCCACTGGGACTCTCCCATCAGATGTGGCCAACGTTGCAGCTGCCCGCGCTGGTGCGGTGCAGCTGGGGAAAATAAAAAAGCCTGGCACCACTGTGCCTCTCCTGTCCCACTCAGGGACTTCTAAACAAATATGCCCATCGTTGCAGCTGCCCGCTCTGGTGCGGCGCAGCTGGGGATAAACGAATCAGCCCTGGCACCACGGTGCCGCCTGAGCCAGTCTCTGGGACTCTCTCGGTGCCACTCCCGGCACCGCAACTTCTTTAGAAAACTAATCCACACTCGCGGTGCTCTGGGGGGAGCCCCCACTCCGGGACTCCCTAACACCAAATTGCCCCCTTGGTGCAGCTGCCCGCAATTGCGGTGCAGCTGTGAGAACCAACAAAGACTGGCACTAGCAGTGCCTCAGGAGCATCAACCCGGCCCCCACTCACCAGGACTCACTGGCAGGCTTCTCTCTCACTGTGGGGGAACAGGGGCAGGCCTGTCTCTTCGGCCGATAACAAAAAGGAAAAGTGCTCACCCTGCACTTGCAGCAGCGCGGGTCTCCGTTGCTGCCAGAAGGCGGGCGGACTGGTCCTTGCTCTCCACGGAGCGAAGTCTCCATCTGCGTTTCCCGTCCCTGCCAGCCGATTCCTGGCAGCGGTCCCGCCCACAGACAGGCTTCCGATTCTGCCTGGCTTCCGGCAGAGGAAGTCAAATGCCTCACTCTCGGGGGAGACACAGCGGTTGAGAGCCCGCGAGGCTCGTCTCTGTCGTCTTGGCTCGCCAGCGCGGGGTAGGCTCCCGCCTGGCTTCGGCTCCCTTCTCTCGGGTTACCGGGGCTCCCAACAGCTCATGGGAGCCCCGCTCGGCTGGGCCTTGGCTCCGTCCCACATCAGGCAGCTTTGCCTGACTTCCGGTTCGCCACACGATCGCGGCGGCCGGCAGCTCCTCTTTTCGGCGGTCAGGCGGGGTGGGCACCCGCTCGTCAAAGAAATCCTCACTGCGGGGTGGGCACCCGCGAAATAAGCAAGCCAGTGGGGTGGGCACCCGCTCCTTCCCACAGCACTTCGGGGGAATCCCAACGTTGGGATTCCCTCACCAGACTTTGCAGCTCAGCGCTGCAGGGCCCCAGCACTCCCCCAATCCTGGGAGAGAAAATAAAGCGCTCACAAGGCGCTAAAGTCCTGAAAAAGTCCAAGGGGCATAGCTGGGCCCAGGGAGGCCAGCACACAGGGCACTCCAGTAGGGAGGCAAGCCCCCATGGCGGTTCCTCCTGGGCCCCCAGCAGCAGCACGCCCCAATAAAGTCAGCAACAGCACACAAACATGGGGTCACAGCCCCTATACTTTTACTCCTTTTCTCCTTTGTCTGCAGTGCAGGGCTTGGGGGTGCCAGATGCAAATGGTTCAGGGGGGAATTGGAGCACTCTGTGTACCAGGCTCCTCTTTGTCAGGTGGGGGCTCAGTGATCACAGGGGGCGGAGCCAGCATTGTACAGGCTAGGCACAGATCTATTCAGGGTCAGGGGATTACTCCTCCCACTACTCCCAATGCAGATGTCCTATTCAGCTTAGTGCTGACTCACCCTGCCCCTCCTGGAGCCACACACACCTCACAAGCCCCTGTCACTCAAAAGCCAGACATACAATTCACATCAGGCAGGCAGACACATAGCACACAGAAATGCCAACTTCTAAAAGTGGCATTTCTATAATAGTTATAATAAATCTGCGCACACCATTGCGTAGCATTTATTATTACTATTTCAAACATACCAAACTTGACCACGCTGCTCCTCTCATATCAGGAATTACCACTGAAACACTTATCAGGGAATCCCCAATGCATTCGTACGGGAGGGCAGGCCAATCTCACCATATATAACACAGAGAGCGCACGCACTTTACACTGGACAGCAGTGCTAAAGTGCCCAGAGGCCTAAAACCACCAACACCATGTCAGAGAAAAGGCTAGGGGAAAGGCAAAAACTTCAGGGATGACCCTGCAAAATGAGCCAAGTCCAACAGTTACAGAGGTTAAGTCTAGGTGCATATTGGGATCAACCAGAAACTCTGTGTCAGATTAACAAAATTAGCCTTAAAGCTAGTTACTGGGGTTTTGCTGAGACTAAACTCATAAAAATTGTAAAGGATCACTCTCGGCTGCTTTTATCGATTTTAAACCGACACCGTCTTTTGAGGATACTATAGATGAAATTGTACCTTCTCTAGCAAGGAAACTATACCTACAGTTTGGTATGGCTGCCTACCTGTTAAATCCTTTAAAAGGAAATGGTGTCAAGTAGGAGACAGGGTGGATGAAAACTGTACCTGCTGCCAAGGGCGATCAGAGTCAATCGAACTTTTTTTATTTTTTTGCCCCTTGTAGAGTCAGTCTCGAATAAAATGGATAGCCCCACTTTGTAGAAACTTGGGAGTAAGAAAGTACAAGAAGGCGTACAGAATAATCAGTCAGACACATCTCGTATTACTGTATTCTGTACAGCCAAGTTTCTAATGGCAATGTGGATCAGACTTGCCAAGTGTTCCCTTGATAGTACTTAGGCTGTTAACTCATCGAAGGGTCTTGCTTAACTGTACTGTGTAACTTGAATTATTTTGTGTGGACTACAGTCTTTTAATACTATTTAAGATCTTCTTTGATTTTTAGGCTGATTTTAAAGTATTTTTATGATGAATTCTTGGTCCTTTTAAAAATGTAACCTTTACTGTTTCATTGTACTGCTATTGTAACGGACCGTAAATGCGCATTATAAATGTCTGTGTTTGTTTTATGTTGTACTTTTTGATCTATAGCGATCGAAATAAAGTCTTTTGAACTGAACTGAACTGACCAGGTGTAGTTGGCAGCTGGACTTTGTTTATTCCTCCTAGACAGTCACACAATAGAGGGATTAGGTGTGCCTGAATGGGTCATCACTGGCAGGATGGGGGCAGAGCTGTGCACAGCTCCACTTGCAACTGAATAGGCTGTGCCCTACCTTCACACAAAGGACTTGTCACCACTGCATTGTTCATGCAGCCAGCTTGGAGCCAGGGCAGGGTAGGCAGGAACCTTCAAGCACTTCAAAGGGAATTCTCTAGCAACGTCTCTTACTCCAAAGAAGGCACCTGGTATACAAATAGAACCCTCAGACCCAATCTTCAGTGCACTTTTCGGACCTGTCGAAGGATTCTCAGATGACCACCTGCTGCTGTAGCCTGCTGTGTACTTCAGAAGGCTACATTGTGTACCTCAGATGACTGAGTTGCTGCCCAGAGCCTGACTTGAACCCCTCCCCCTGCCCGAGGCCTACCCTGCTGCTTGAACCCAGGACTACCAGAGAGACTCCAAGTGCTAGTTGAGTGGCCTCGTGATCAGAGCCTTAGGGACAGAAAAGGCTCCAATACTCCTGGTCTGTTGAATGAACTGAGAAAGAAACTCATTTCATGTTCGTCTGTCCGGGGTACAATATTCATGGAAGGAAGTGTCTCTCCCAATTCCTGCTTCATAATGGCAATTTTTATCAGGAGAATAGAGTGATAAAATATAAACCCAACATTTCAATCATGACTAACTATGCCATCACAGTTTTTACTTGATGTCTGGGCTATTCCTTGGTGTTTACTGTTAGACCTGTTGGCCTTAGCGTGGTCTTCCCCCAAAATGTTTGCCTTTACCCTCCAATTTCTGTGACTTTGTTTTTACTGGCATTCGGACTCTGTGCAATTTACCATTGCTAACCTAACCAGTACTAAATTGCTTGTGTTTACTCCCTAAAACATGGTAGCAGTGCTTTACAACCGATTGGCATCTTTCATTTGTTTAGAGGTCTCTAGTGAAGTGGTACACCATATATCCAGGGCCTGTAAATGAAATGCTACTAGTGAGCCTGCAGCACTTATTGTGCCACCCACTTAAGTAGCCCTTTAAAACATGTCCCAGGTCTGCCATTGCAGCCTGAATGCAGTTTTAAAATGGTAATTCGACTTGGCAATATAAACCCCTTGCCAAGCCTTAAACTCCCCTTTTATTAAGTGACCCTTAAGGTGGGCCCTAGATGGCCTATAGGGTGGGATGCATTGTAATTAAAAGGTTGGGCATGTAATTTTAAGTTTTACATGTCCTGGTAGTGAAAGAATCCTACATTTGTACTTACCACTGTGAGGCCTTCCTCTCCCATAGGTTAACATGATTATTACCTTTAACAAGTGCTAAATTTTGACTGAGAACAGGTAAAGATTTTACATTTGGTTTCTGAGAAATTGTAATTTAAAACACCTGTTAATGGTAAGGTCAGATTTTAAGTTTAACCTTTGAACATGGCACTTTTAGATAGCTGCAATTTTCCTGCCCTAGCAATTTGGTACTTGCAGTCTGTTCCTGAGTCACATGACTGCGTGCTGCTGTGGCATGCTGTGTCCTTAAGAAGACTGATTTGTGCACCTCAGATGACTGATTTGCTGCCCAGAGCCTGACTTGAACCCCCAAGGGCTACCCTGCTGCTTGAGCCCTGTTCCACTGGGTGGCCTCGTGATCAGAACCTTAGGGACAGAAAAGGCTCCAACCATCCTGGACCTGCACGCACCTTGACCCAGCCTGAGTGAGTACTAAACCCCCAACTGGTGCCCCTCCAGCCCTGGACCCTTGGTGGTGGTGTTGAAAGTGCCCACATAGCCAAAATCCAATAGTTGGCACTTGGAACATTTTTGGCTAAAAACTGCTGTGAGAACCAAGGGGACCAGGATCAACCTGCTTGTCTATACACCCAAGGTGCATCGCCGGTTGGACTGACTTTGCTGCAACTCCCTCTATGTTCTTCTCTGCAGCAGCAAATCCTGGTCAGCAGTCTCGCACAACTAGATGTCTGTGGTTGGTGCTTTGATCTTTTGGGTGCAAGTTCTTACCTTAAATTTTAAAATTCATAACTCCGATTATACTGAATGGATTTTTGTTGCTTTGGTGTCAAGTAATTCATTAAAATGTACTCTATTTTTCTAAATTGGTTTGGGATTTTCCTTGTGTTTTCACTTTATTACTGTTTGTGTGCTGCACAAATATTTTACACATAGCCTCTAAGTTTAGTCTGACTGTTTTTTGCCAGTTCTTATAAGGTTATGTATTTTGTTTGTCTGTTTTATAGATACACAATCCATAATAAATAAATTGATTGACTGCAAAAATGGTGTATACGATGGATTTAATTGGAAAACCTTCTAGAGCACCACTGATGATGTTTGGATGCTCAAAAAAAAGAAAAGCTGAGACCTGTTGGTGGTTGGTGAAAAATAACCTAAACCACTCCATTGTGAGTCCTGTGGCGTTTTGTTATATATCAATGGGGATGGTATCAATTATGGAGAATCATGAGCAAAGTGTAGTTTGCTTGGGAAATGATAAAATACTAGATGGTGGTGAAGGTCATCTCCGTGCCATGTTAGTGCCTGCATGGTTATTGGTGTGGATCAACTTTGAATAGAAATCTCAGACACTGTTATGATTGAGCCATTTCGTTTTTGTGTGATTTCAGATGTACAAGGCAGGCCTGCATTGGATCTGTAGTTTCTGAGCGCTGTTTAGTCACAAAAGTGTATTTTCTGGTAGGCGTTTAGGCCGGAGCTTTTGAAGGTTTTCTAAATGCAACTGGTGGCCAACAAGTACATCTTGAAATCAGTTAGGGCCATTGGTGAAATGGTGACTGTTGGAAAATGTCTCTCTCAGATGGGCCACAACAAACTTTTTGCCTTCCTCCTACTCTTTTTGATGAATTCGTTTTGGTGGCCTTAGGACTCTGAGTACTTTACCACTGCTGATCAATGTTAAATTGCATGTGCTTCTCCCCTAAACATGGCAACATTGTTGTATACACAACTGACATATTTAGTTTACTTGTAAGTCCCTTGTACAGTGGTATACCATATACCCAGGGCCTGCAACCTAAATTATACTAGTGAGCTTGCAGCACCGACTGTGCTACCCACACAAGTAGCCTTTCAAACCTGTATCAGACCTGTCATTGCAGGGCCTGTGTGTGCAGTTGACTGCAACTTCGACTTGGCATTTAAAACAACTTGCCAAGCAATAAACTCCCCTTTAATTACACATAAGTGTCCTCTAAGGTAGGACCTAAGTAGCCCATTGGGCAGCGTGCTGCGTAAGTAAAAGGTACCTTTATATTTTACATGTCCTGGTAGTGACTAACAGCCTATTTCATTTTCCACTACTGTGAGGTCTACTCCTCTCATAGGCTAGCATTGGAAATTCCTTAATACACTTTTAATATGTAATTCCTGATCAGAAATAAATAGCAGCATCATGTTTTGTATATTTGGTATGGTAATTAAAAAGCCTCCTTAATTGGAAAGTTGGATTTAACATTACTATTTTAGAAATGCCACTTTTGGAAAGTGGGCATTTCTCTGTTCTTACTGCTCTGTGTGCCTGCAGCCTGTCTCCAATACACTTCTGGGGTGGGTAACAGCTATACTTTTTGCATTCCCTCTAGACAGCCATAAACACAGGAAGAATAGGTGTGACAGAGAACTCAACTGCATTAATCTGCATTATGATAGCTCTTCCTGGGCAGGAAGGGGGGAGCTAACACTTACACCTGAATAGGCAGGATCCATTTTCCCACACTAAGGGCTGATTACCCCCTAATGATAGCCTGGAGCCAGGGTTTGGAAGAAAGGGGGACCTGTGCATTTCAAGGGCCTGCTTTGAAGTCATCCCCACTTTAAAGTCACAACTGGGTATAAATACTGGGGTTCTGGCCCTATCAAGGCAGTACACTACTGGAACTTTGGAGAACTCTGCCAGGAGTAAAGACTGCTCTGCTACAAGGATTGCCACTCTGCTTTACTGCTGTTCTGGGAGAACTGCTTTTCTGCTTTGTTGTGCTGCCCTGCTGCCTGCTAATCTCTGCCCTGCTGAGGACAAGGACTGCACCCATCTCACTTGAACCCAGAGTGACTTCAAGGGCTTGCTGGCTTGCCCCCTGTTCTGAAGTCTCAGAGCCATCAAAGACTTCCTTCAACTCTGCAACAGCATTTAGTCCTGGGCCCTTGAAAGGTGATTTCTGCTGTCCAGAACCATCAAAATCGACGCAGTGATGAATTTGCACCGATTTGAACTGACACATTGCCCTTCGACGCTGATCGACGACATTGCTTCAATGGATTGTGTGACTCGACAACAACGGACAGTGCAGCTTAACGACAAAGCAGCATCTGCATAGTAAAGGGGTTTGAACCGGACGCGGGACCCGACTGCGAGGCTCCACTCCAACGCATCTACCCGACTGTGTGGATCTGATCGGACACATCAAGTCTTCAACGCAGATGCTTGCTCCATCTTAGGTACTTTTTCAGCGGGTCCTGCATGAGTCCTGTAGGCTGCCTGCCCTCCATCGTGGTCAGTCTAAACTTTGGATTTACCATGGTCCAGCGCGACCTAAAGTAACCCCTAAGCGCTATTTGCTTCTAAGCACTACTTTTTTTATTTACTCTTTAGAAATTCATAACTCTAGTTCTACTTATTGGGTTTTTGTAATTTTGATCTTGGTCTACTCATAAACATATCTATTTGTCAAACCCTGGGTGGAGTATTTTTGAGGTGTCTTCATTGTTTTAGTGTGTGTGTTGCACAAATACTTTACACATTGCCTCTTTAGATAAGCCTGACTGCTGTGTGTCAAGCTGCCAGAGGGTGAGCACAGGTTATGTTTTAGTGTGTATCTAGCTTACCCCGACTAGAGTGGTGGTTCCTGCTTGGATAGGGTGCATACCTCTGCCAACCAGAAACCCCAGTTCTAATATCGGTGATCATCGGTGAGGATAGGATGTGTGTTTGTTTAATACCATATAGTAATTCAGTGTTCACTACTACTCCATACTGAAGACCATTGCCAGTTTTAAATTCTCTGGTTTCTCTCAATTGGTCATTTTTCTAAATTTAACTCCTGCTTATCTTCAACATTTTGGGACTCTGTTTTGTTGTTGCACCTACCTTGTCAGGATGGAAATGGATCTCAACTGCCTATCATCTTATACTGTGAGGGAATTGAGGGGGTTCTGCAAGGAGAGGGGGCTACCTGTGAAGTGCGTATTCACTAGTCTGGACCTAAAGCTGGTCCTTCATGTATTTGAGCTCAAATTCAGGGGCGCAGCAGCAACAGAGGACTCTAGGGAGGACTCTGAGGAGGAGGGCCCCTTTGGAATTCTGAAGAATACAACATCCTGATAGTACCTGGAGGATCCAAAACCAGAGGCCCACGAGGGCAATGGCCTTGAGAAAGAGGAGAGGAAAAATGATCAGGCAAAGGCTCCAGTGGAGAGAGAGGATCCCACAAAGAGGGAGTCCCCTTCTGGATCCATTGCAGGAAGCAGTTTCTCCTTCCGGTGCTTGTCCCTTGAGGAGCTCGAGGACAGAGAGGCTGAGAGGGACCTGAGGCTGCAGATGGCTAGGCTGGCTGTAGAAGAAAGAAGAGCTGAGGCTGAAAGGGCCTTAGCTAGAGAAACACTTTCAATGGAGGCAGCGGAGGCTGAGAGAGCCATAGAAGAAAGGAAGATCTTGCTGGTTCATGAGCTGAGTTTCAAGGAGCTGGACTTGAAGGCTAAACAGTTGGCAGTGTCTAGCAGATATGGCGGCAGCAAAACTACTGTGTCCATTGTGGAAGAAAGAGTCCATGTACCCAGGGACATGGTGCCTGACTTCAAGGAAGCGGATGACATAGCCAGGTGGTTTCAAGGATATGAGGTAGCTCTAGAGGTTCACAGGATCCCTGAGGAGGATTGGTGAGCTGGCATATGGAGTCATATTCCTGGTGATGGGAGAGAAGGCCTAATAGCTCTAGAGAAGGGGGACAGACTGAGGTATCCCACCTTGAAGGAGACCCTTGTTAAAAAGTATGGATTCACCCCAGAAGAGTGCAGGTTGAGATTCAGAGGCCGTTGGAAACTGTCTCACCAGTCCTGGGAGGATTTTGTGGGCTACTTCTGCAAGGCACTGGGTGGTTGGGTGAAGGGTAGCATGGTAAACACTTTAAAGGGGCTGTACAATTTGACTGCCAGAGAGCACATGTTCAGTCACTGTTTTTCAGAGCTACGCCAACACCTGTTTGATTGCAAATTCTCTGACCCCAGGGAACTTGTAAAGGAGGCAGAGCCTCTGGGTGAGAACCAGAGTGTCTGAGAAGGCATTGGGGAGTGACTCTACAGTGATTGGCTCAGGTTCCCCTCAACAGAGTGAGAGGGAGGTTTGCAGTGACCCAGAGAGTTCCCAGTGTAGTGGGAGGGAGGAAAGGTCCCATGTTGCTTCTAAAAGTAGGAAGAGAGGTAGGGGTGGGGTGGGTAAAGGCCCAGGGTGCCCTGTTTCTAGGACCAGAGCTTGGAATGTTCCCAGAGGGAGCACATGCAGGGGAACCTGGTCTTTACCAAGAGACCATCCACTGATGGGAGCTCCGCAGAGTCAGGAATGCTGGGGGGTGCCACAAGTACCCCTTCAATTCTGTTTTCTTGGGGTACCATTCCACAGCGGAGGGTGCAGAGGCCCAGAGGTAGGCACAGGAGGTGGAAACAGTCTACAGTGGGAGGACCAGTGGGTCAGGGTTTGCCAGCTCTGAAATCAGAGCACCCCAAAACTGACACTGGTGAGGCCACTTCTGGCCTGGGGCCTCATGCACTGTCACAGGCGCAGAAGGATGGAGACCTGGACCAGGCAGACTCTTGCAGAACACATGCATTATGTATTTCCCTTGGGGGTGGGTAGTTGTACTCTCCTAAAGTCCTGGCTTCCAGGCACATGTTCAGCCTCAGGGTACAGACCCTGGGCTAAGTGACCAGGTTCATAATATCACCCATATACTGGTGGGAGGAAGAGTGGAAAATGGGTGCAAGTCCCCTGGGTCTACTGCCCCCACCTCTGAGAAACAACAGAGGACAGAGAGCCCTGAAAGGCCTATGGCCTGGCTCCTAACCCTAACAGCTTTCACTTCCCTCTGTTGGTTGCTGTCCTTGTTGGCAGAGTTTTCCTTGGGCTGGAGACAGAAGTCAGATCCAAGGGGTGGAATGGGCCACATCACTTTGTTGGCCATGGTAGTACTATCTGCCCACTGGGATGCATCTGCGCAAGTTAAGGTTGGATGCTGCACAGATGGGGTCCACAGGTAAGGAGAAGGATTCCCCATTAGCTCAGTGGCCCTAGAGAGCGTAGACGGAGGGATCCAACTGGGTTCAGAAAGGTCTAGAACTGACAAGTGCCCCTGCAGTAGTGGACCATTGTCCATGTTCTATTGCCCTTAGCAGGGAAGACCATGAAGGCATTGCTTAGTTTACCCTGGATTTAGGCTGGGGGGGGGGGGGGGAGTCATATTGGAAAATGGCCCTCTCTGACGGGTCACCCCAAAACGTTTGCCTTCCTCCTCCTCTTTTTGCTGAATTCTTTTTGTTGGCCCTAGGACCTTGAGTACTTTACCACTGCTGACCAGTGTTAAAGTGCATGTGCTTCTTCCCTAAACATGGCAACATTGGTGTAAGCACAACTGACATATTTAGTTTACTTGTGAGTCCCTTGTAAAGTGGCATACCATTTACCCAGGACCTGTAACCTAAATGCTACTAGTGGGCTTGCAGCACTGATTGTGCCACCCACACAAGTAGACTTTCAAACCTGTATCAGGCCTGCCACAGCAGAGCCTGTGTGTGCAGTCTTACTTGGTAGCCCATAGGGCAGGGTGCTGTGTCAGTATAAGGTAGGACATGTATTTTAAAATGTTGCATGTCCTGGTAGAGAAAAACCCCTAAATTTGTTTTTCACTACTGTGAGGCCTACTCCTTTCATAGGTTAACATTGGGAATTTCTTAATACACTTTTAAGCTGTAATTCCTGATTGAAAAGGAGTAGCTCTGTCATGTTGTATATCTTTGGAATGGTAATGATAAATCCTCACTGGTAAAGTTGGATTTAACATCACTGTTTTAGAAATGCCAATGTTAGAAAGTGGACATTTCTCTGCTCTTACAGCTCTGTGTGCCTGCAGCATGCCTTCAATACGCATCTGGGGTGGGTGGCAGCTACACTTTTTGTATTCCCTCTAGACAGCCACAAATACAGGAAGGTTAGGTGAGCCTGAGTACTCATCTGCATTCTGATGGCTCTTCCTGGGCAGCATGGGAGGGAGGGGCTGACACTAACATCTGAATAGGCATAGCCCTGTCCCCAATCAAAGGGCGGATTACCCCTGCTAATAGTCTAGAGTCAGGGCTGGGAAGAAAGGGCTTCCGTGCACTTCAAAGACCTTTCTTTGTAGTCACCCCCCTTCAAAGGCACAACTGGGTATAAGTACTGGGTCTCTGACCCCACCAAATCAGATACTTCTGGACCTACAACTGGACTCTGTCAGAAGAACCGCTGTGCTGCATCAAGGACTGGCACTCTGCTACATTGCTGACCTGGAAGGCTTGCTTTTCTGCTGTGCTGCCCTACTGTCTGCTGCTCTCTGACCCTGTTGAGGGAGAGCTGGACTGTGCCTTGCAACTAAAGTGATCTCCAAGGTCTTTTTGGCTTAACTCCTGTTGCTTGAGACTCGGGGCTATCAAAGTCTCTACCCCGGCTCCTGTGCCTGGTTCTCTGGAAGTGGACCCAGATACTTGCACTAGAGAAACCAACGCACCTCCAACCTCATGTAGTAGAATCGTTGCATCCCACCACTGCATCGCATTCAGAACCGCCACTTTGGAACCAATGCATCTCCATCACTGCATGGAGAAGATCAACGCATCGCCCCTGTATGGTGGATTAACCTGGCGATTCGTCTTCGGAACCGCCGCACTTGGTACTGGAGCTTATCTCAATGGATCCGATGCATCGCTGCCACTGTGTGAAGAAAATTGATGCATCACCTCAACTGCAGGCTCAACATCGACGCATCGCTTGTCTGCACCCCGCATCTCGCTGGTGTGACCTAGGATCAGGGTACTCTGTTCACCGGGCCTGAGTGGCTTTTGTCCCCAGCCAGAGCTCCATCATAGCGGCTTGAATTGTTGACTTTGAACAGGTCCAGCGCGACTAGATAACCCCCATAGGCGCTTATTGCTTCTAAGTGCTAGAAACACTTTTATTTTCTTTAAACTCATATCTCAACTTCTACTTATTGGATTTTTGTCATTTTGGAGTTGATTTTTTTTATACAATCATTGTCTATTTTTCTAACCTGGTGTGGGTTTTTTTGGTGCTGTTTTCATTGTGTTATTGTGTATGTGTGTTGTACAAATACTTTCCACATTGCCTCTTTGGATAAGCCTGACTTTCCTGTGGCAAGCTACCAGACAGTGAGCACAGGTTATCTTTTAATGTGCATCTACTAACCCTGACTAGGATTGTGGTTCCTGCTTGGACAGGTTGCATATTTCTGCCAACCTGAAGCCCAATTTCTAACAACGACTAATATTATGTGTATAATTTTTTCAATTGATAAATACGTCTGCTTTATATTAGCTTCCTTTAACTCACTAGTCCTAGAAAGTTTCCTTTATTTAAATTACCCTGTTTTTTTTTTGTCACTGTTGTTTGAAGTGATTGCTGATACATGTATTTGACACATGCAATGTATAAATGTTATTTCATAGCTCCCTACCTCATAACGCACGCACTACTTTTTTTCCAAAAAGAAGGTAGCTCAGTCTAAATGTGACATTGGAAGTAACACTTTATTTGACACTTTATAACAGTTTTTTAACTGCCAAAAATAGCATACAAGAGACAATCTACACAGTTATATGTTTGAGTGCAGACTGTGCAACCACAAATCAAAAAGTATGTAATTCATCATTCACTATGGAGACTGCACATTTTGATAGATGATTCTTCATCATAGAAAGGTTCAGTTTAGTTTAGCTTACTGCGGTATATGTCTATGGGTAGCAGAGGATGGGGGCTTCCTCCACTGGCTCGACATTAAGAAAAGGTTTTTCTAGGTGATAAGCAAGCTTGCTATCATGCCCTGGAAATCCTGTTTAAAGACCTCAAAGCGGTCAACAAACAGTCACAGTAGTTGCTGTTTATCCTTTGGCAGCAGACCAGTTTCCATGGATTCTGGCATGATGTAATCTGTGGGTTTATAATTAAAAAATATCACTGCCTGCCAAAAAAGTAACACGGGAAAGAAGTAAAAAACAACGCTGGTATGTTGTTTTATGTCATGGTTCCTGGAAGTACTTGAGTGTTGTCTTGCCTCCCTTGACCTCTCTTAATTGTGTTTGATCCTATCTTTAGTAATCCAATACCCAAAATTAAAGATGCAGTATCATTATTTCTGCAGAAAACAATACTTGCACGGTGAGGTAAAACATATGCTATAGCGATTTGTGTTCCAAGGCAGCAGATGCCATCAGTTCTGGTTTTGTTTTGTATTAAACATACGTGCCTTCACTCACGTTGTTTTCATTCTGCTACCCTTTCCAGTTAAGAGGAAATGTTGTTTCACGCATATCACATTAAGATTAGCATATTATTTTCAGATCTCCAGCTTGAAAAAGTTTGTTTCTAGGGATACACACAAGGCTTGCTTTTGCACTATGAATCATTCTCAGTGTTCATGTCGCCATCTCCCATTGCTCAAAAGCCAGTGTAACCCTATCTTGTTCCCACCACACTGTCCCAGTCTAGGTTTCACATTGATTCAGTTTCAGTTGCTGGTAATCAGGTGAAATCAGGAGCAAATCCAGCAATGACCACAACTTTAACCACAGGTTCGTCTTCAGTTGCCAACGAAGGAGCTAGCCGTCTCTGTGTCATTTGTAGCTAGGTTACTGATCTATACAGCCCCATACATAGACAAAGAGTGGAGGAGAAATCCTGAATCTGGGTCTACAGATCAAAATAATCGACTTAAGGTTTGACCCTACTTACCTCTGGTCATAGCCAGGTGGGGCCAATGTCTTACTATGTAAAACTCATTACCACCTTGACAGGAGTCATTTTGGCTGCACAATGGAAGGCTAAGTGAGTCTTATATGTCAAGCAAATGTCAAGCAAAAGCAAATTCTGGTTTCCAATGGCAGCCAACCAAAGGGTGCCAAATAGGAGTAGCATCACACAGCCTTGCTCTTAAAGGAGAGGCAGTGTCCAAAGATGCACATAGTATTATAAAAATCAAGGGCGTATGTGGTAACCTATAACTGTGTATCGGGCATTTCCATACAGTATATTTCCATAGAATGAAATAGCCTCAATGATATAAAATACAAAATGTGACAGAAAGACTTAGGGCCAAAAGTACAAAAATTAGGAATTTTCGATTTCGAAATTGTGATTCTTAACAAATCGCAATTAGGAAATCGCAATTCCTAAAGTAACAAACTTTAGAACTTTTAATTAGGGATCAAATCGACTGAACTCATGAATATTAATGAGGTAGGTTGCAGTGAACAACCCATTAGGAATGATAGTCATCACAGAGATGGTGGCCTGCTGGGGTCAGCAGACCACCATGTCTAGGACTGCTTTTAAATAAAGCATTTTTTTTTTTTAATGCAGCCTGTTTTCCTTAAAGGAAAACAAGATTCGTTTCAAAAACAATAATTGAAAGGTTTCGGATTTATTTTTGTAAGAGTAGGCAGCTGTCCCTGGGACCACCGCCTCCTTAAAAAATATTTTCTTAAACATTCTCAAAGGTGAAGGGGTCAGTAAAAAGTTATTGAATCGCAATTTTGCTTTTGTACATTTCAAAAGGTTTTTTTGCAGTTGCAAATGGCCCGATTCTATGAATCGGGACGTTTGCGATCTACAAAAAAGATTAGTATATTAGGCCCTTTGTTTCTTTTATTCTCCTTCCTTGCTTGACTTGATAGCAGCAATGTTTTATCTGCAAAATTCTTGTGGTTCAACCAACAGTGTATCGCCCTTGCGACCCTTACGCCTGGGACTTTATCAAGGCAAGGCAATATCTTCTGCAGTAAACCTTATTTAAAGTCTTAGACTCCTACGGAATCTGTTGCAGTAATGGTACCTTTTTAAGATATTCGGATCTAGAACGAGGTGGAAACGATCGTATGCGGTCTGAAAGTCTGCTCAAGTAACTTGGACAGGAGCAAATGCTTGCAGTCAGTGCTGTAACACGCAACTTCGATTAACAGTGTGACGCAAATAGATGCACCCCACACAAAGCCATGAAGATTGTAGTTTACTGTTATTTGTGTTAGTAAATTATATAAAAGTCAGAAATCTACGCACATAGGTGTAGGCCAGAGGGTGTGGTGACTATTAAAAAAAAATATTGCCAAAAAATACGCTTTTTCTTACCGATATCATAAGCCTATAGGTCAAATGTGTTAACGCTATGAATAACTGGGTCTCCACAAATCTTACGTTATGCAATCTTTAATAAACATAGTTCCAGATTGAACAAGTTACTCTTCACAACCGTTTCTAGCGGGCTAATCGCAAACTTCACCACAGGTATGTAAAGTGTGCAATCACTTGCACTGGAACACCGCACAAAGGAAATAAACTAGCTGAGACTGGACGATATTTATTTAAAACTGCTTAACTCTTTTGAGGATTACCAGATTTCACTTCTTTGGTGCAGAATGTCGGGTTACAAGTTAAAGCAACGTCTGTCTTGAAAGAATGTTAACCATATTCGTAAAAAAGTGTAATGCGGATTTAGAGCAAAAGACACAGATTGGCACACCTACTGATGTCAGATTTAAAAATATGTTCCTTTCGGAATATGTCTGACACTTTGTCTCATACTTCCACCTTTTAATTCACTGGAATGAAATAAATGAATATGTATAACAGTTTAGCGACTGGTGAGTCCCATTGGAATTAAACGTTTCCATAAGGCACAGAACTGAAAGCATTAGAGTCCTGGTTACGAATTTCGAGGAATTCTGTGTACAGATTCCGATGCTCGTCGGAATCTCGGCACGGAATTCATTAAATTACGAGCTAGGCCCCTCAGAATGGGGGATAATTGCATAGACCCAGAATTCCCGTAAGGAATTCCACAAAATAGTTTAAATTACAAGGAATTTAGCACAGATGTTTACCACCTGCTCTGAGACGGTGGAAAATGTGTGCAGGACCTCTGTGTGGGGGACTAATGGGGACAAGAAGGAGGGCAGAAACTAATATCGCCTGGTAGGGGGAAGCATTACATGCCCTTACGCATGCCTTGGATTAGAATCTTGTGGTGTGGGGTAGGAAATGAGACAGATTTCCAGTTAATATATTGGGTCTGGTGTTCACACACCTGGGAAATCTGGGTGCGGTTAACAGAAGGTCACTGATATACTGCAGAGAATAATTTTATACTGGAGTTCACGTCCCACTGCATGCAAGCGAGGCCTAAGTAGCGAAGGTAATTAGTGTAAGGCAATTCACAAATCGATTTCTACCTGTGGGATACAGGGCCAGACTGGGAACAGCAACCAGCCCTAGGAAGGGGGGTGGGGGGGTCCTAGCAAGAAGCACTGCCCAGCTTTTGTTACAGGGGGCTGATATTGCAAAACCGGCCACCAGTGACACAACCAGCCCCCACGGGCACAAAACCGGTCCCCACAGGCACAAAACCGGCCCCCACCCCTACAGCCCACCGGGAAAATGCTTGGTGCCCACTACGGCCAGTCAAGCCCTTGTGGAATAGTATACTTGCAAACAATCAGGTTTGTGTTATTGTGAGCACTTCATCTTCAGCTCACAAAAGTTTGTCACAAATATTAGTAGGCAGACCTTTCTGCTTGAGTCAGTAAGGGACAGCAGAATGAATAGAGGAGGGAAGGAAGGTGATAGAAGCGAGTATTCAAAAACATATGCTGGTAATACCGTACATGAAATTCAAGCAGAACCAGATTCTTAAAGGTTTTGTAAAACATTATAGATTTTCTTTTGCAATTAGAGCAGATTTCTGACATTAAGGATTTGGAAAAGCTCCAGGAATGTTCCAGGAATCCTACACAAACCATACATTTTAAACATACTACTCCTACATTGGTCACAAATACCATTTTTCTTCTTTTTTTCCAAAGGGACTAATTTATAGCTGTTGAAAAGTGGATTATTAGTAGTGGTAAGTATGCATATACCACTGGCAATAATGCCGTTAAAACAATATAGGGCTCATTAATAGGTCTCAGAAAAAGATTCCCATGCTCAACTCTTGGTAGCTTGGCTGCAAGCAGACAGGTTAAACTTTAAAGACAGGTATGTAAAGCATTTAATAATACCAATTTAGTAAATAATTAAGACACAACACACAATAAAAATCCAACAACAATTTATATAAATAGTATTTTTATCTTTAAAATGACATTAAAATATTTAGCACTATATAGCACATAGAAACCTATAGCTCCTATTGGGATATATGGTCGTGCTAGACCAGGACAAAGTCAAAGTTTCAGTCCGCATGCGTTGGAACCTTGCTCGGCTACCCCTCGCAGTAGGCCTCGGTCAAAGTTTTTACCTTCTGACTTAGAAACTTTTCTGGAGCTTTTCTTCCCTGTGTCCCTCGAAGCTCTCGGCCAGTCTGGATTCAGTGAGGGTTCACCGGCTTGCCTTGTGACGAGTTCCTGGTCAAACTTATGGAAGTCGGATCTCCGGCGCTTTCCAGCGAGGCTTGACTCTCATGGTTGGTCCCGGTCACCTTTTCTACGTTTGGACCCAGCGCCCAGACGGATCAGCAGCCCCCCCTTTGCCCCCTCTCAATGCCTTGAGACCCTAACAGATGACTAGCCGTGCTTTAAAAACCCTGATTGATTGACTTAGAAACCTTTGGGGAGCTTTATCTCCCGTGGTCCCTCGATGCTCTTCACCAGACCAGATTTGGTACGGGTTCGCCGGCTTGGGTTTCGACCAGTACCCAGTCAAGCTCTGAAAGTCTGACTATCGGAACTTTCAGCGGGACAAACCTGGAGGGCAGGCTGTCTCGCGGTTGAGGGTCGTCTGCTTGGCTGGCCAGGTCGAGTCAGTCCTCTTCTGGAGCTTTTTTTTCCAAAGTTGCTCCAAAGTTTCCAAACTTCTTCCTGAAGCTCTTCTGAGGGTCGGAAAGTGTCCAAAAATTACTTCAAAGATCTGGGAGCTCCAAGATGATCCTTGAAAGTTTGGGACTTCAGTTCCCACAATCCCCTTGGACAAAACCCTTTTAAATCCACTGGTAGTACTCCAGGCTGGGGCTTCTTGGTGGTGATGGACCAGGTGAGCTCTGTTAACCTGTAGCTTGCAGGGAATCCACTCTTTAGTCCTTTTGAAGCAGGTTTGCTCCACAAGGATGTAGTTCCAGATTGTGCAGCAGGTGCAGTCAGTCAGAGTGCAGAGCCAGGTTGGTGCAAATCAGACTTCCATCATGGACCCTTCTTCTTCCTTTAGTTTTAAGCAGCAGATCTGAGAGGCACTGCCCCTCTCAGATACTTATTCAGTGTTCTCTGGCGTCACACAGGAGAGCACTCCTGTTCAATGAGGTGCAGGGCAACACCCTAGAGTGTGACCGCTTCCTCCAAAGTGTGGCACAATGGTCTCCCAGAAAGCACTATTTCTCCAAAATTCAATATGGCTGAAGTTTCAGCATAGAGGCAAGAGCTGGCTAAACCAACCTCCAGGGTGGCTCATCCCCATAGACTCCCTCCCCCTGGCATCTGCACATTCCTTCCTTAAGCCTGCCATCTGGCTGGGTTCAGAGGGTACAGGCATAAATGGAACTGGTTTCTTCTGCCTGTCCCCTCCTTCTTTTGAAGATCATGGTCTACGACACCTCCTCATTGCTCTGGCATTCCTATGAAGCAGAACCCTCTCCTCCCAAAATGGCTCTTTCACCCCAGGGGCTACGTATCACCTCATAAAAGCAGCCTGGCTAATCCACTTAGCTCTGACCAATCAGGGCAGATCACTGGAAGGCTGAATTTTTGCTTACAGACAAGAAAGTCTTATAACTTTTTGTCTGTGCATTTTAGGATAAATTCAACAAGAGCATATTGTTGGATTTATCAATAACATTCTACTAAGTCATTGAATGATATTTTTTGGTGTTTTCCCAGCAGCAGTTATTAATTAAGAACTTCCTGCCATGTTCACCTATGTGGCTGGGGATCTGCAATGGGGAAAATGAACTGGGCAATTTCTCCAACATCAGGGCTTATAAACATCTTTTATAAGGACCCTGCCTATATCTACAGGAGCCCCCACCCCTGGAACACCTAGGTGAGACTTACTTTAGGGGTTCTGAATATGTAAAAATATTGCAGATCCTGAATCCACAGTGCTCCTAGCACAAAAGGCGATTGTGGGAAGCACTTTACTACAATGAGGGAAGTGAAATGTGCAATGTCACTATCTCTAGGGCATATAAAACCTATTTTATAAGGGTCCTCCTCATAAATACCCGATCCCCACCACTGGGGCACCTCAGTGAGACCCTGGGGGTACCTAATATGCCAAAATATTGTAGTTTATTAATTTCTTAGTGTCCCAAACACCAAAGTCGAGTTTAGGCACAATTTCCATGTTAAAAGTAAGGGTGGGCGGCAAATTCCGTTCCGCTCACGGAACTTGCGAAATTTCGGCATTTCCACGTTCCGCGCGGAACGCGGAAATGTCGAAACTTCCGCGATCCGTGGCAGAACGGAATTCGGGTGCAAGAAAGCACTGAAGCAGGTGCCCGAGTTGATAAATATGCAGGGCAGGTGTGCAGAATTCGTGAGCGTGGTTAAGCAGATGTGCCTTCTCTCCATTTCCAACGTGAAAAGTTAGCTGTAATCCCCGATGGAGGTCTTTGCATCCTTGATTTTCCCGAGCGCAATCCTCGTGCAGAATTCGTGAGCGTGGTTAAGCAGATGTGCCTTCTCTCCATTTCCAACGTGAAAAGTTAGCTGTTATCCTCGAAGGAGGTCTTTGCATCCTTGATTTTCCCGAGCGCAATCCTCGTGCAGAATTCGTGAGCGTGGTTAAGCAGGTGTGCCTTCTCTCCATTTCCAACGTGAAAAGTTAGCTGTAATCCTTGATAGAGGTCTTTGCATCCTTGATTTTCCGAGCTCAATCCTCGTGTAGAATTCGTGAGCGTGGTTAAGCAGGTGTGCCTTCTCGCCATTTCCAACGTGAAAAGTTAGCTGTAATCCCCGATGGAGGTCTTTGCATCCTTGATTTTCTCGAGCGCAATCCACGTGTAGAATTCGTGAGCGTGGTTAAGCAGATGTGCCTTCTCTCCATTTCCAACGTGAAAAGTTAGCTGTTATCCTCGAAGGAGGTCTTTGCATCCTTGGTTTTCCCGAGCGCAATCCTCGTGCAGAATTCGTGAGCGTGGTTAAGCAGGTGTGCCTTCTCTCCATTTCCAACGTGAAAAGTTAGCTGTAATCCTTGATAGAGGTCTTTGCATCCTTGATTTTCCGAGCTCAATCCTCGTGTAGAATTCGTGAGCGTGGTTAAGCAGGTGTGCCTTCTCTCCATTTCCAACGTGAAAAGTTAGCTGTAATCCCCGATGGAGGTCTTTGCATCCTTGATTTTCTCGAGCGCAATCCCCGTGTAGAATGATGGACAGCTTAATCAAAGGACCCCGGCGCTTTCGGCGCGGTGGCAAAGTTACAGACACACAGGTCACTGGGGTCAATTCTTCTGGACCTTTACGCAGCTGTAGTGTAGGAAAGGCACTATACATTTACCAAACGAGGTAGCACTTACTGATTAGCCAGTAGAAAGTACTCCAGTTGAGTAGAAGTATTGCACAAAACGGTGGCATCTTCGTGGATAAATATGCAGGGCAGGTGTGCAGAATTCGTGAGCGTGGTTAAGCAGATGTGCCTTCTCTCCATTTCCAACGTGAAAAGTTAGCTGTAATCCTTGATAGAGGTCTTTGCATCCTTGACTTTCCGAGCTCAATCCTCGTGTAGAATTCGTGAGCGTGGTTAAGCAGATGTGCCTTCTTCCCATGTCCAGCCTGAAAACAAAAGTTAGCTCCAATCCTTGATGGATGTCTTTGCATCCTTGATTTTCTCGAGCGCAATCCCCGTGTAGAATGATGGACAGCTTAATCAAAGGACCCCGGCGCTTTCGGCGCAGTGGCAAAGTTACAGACACACAGGTCACTGGGGTCAATTCTTCTGGACCTTTACGCAGCTGTAGTGTAGGAAAGGCACTATACATTTACCGAACGAGGTAGCACTTACTGATTAGCCAGTAGAAAGTACTCCAGTTGAGTAGAGGTATTGCACAAAACGGTGGCATCTTCGTGGATAAATATGCAGGGCAGGTGTGCAGAATTCGTGAGCGTGGTTAAGCAGATGTGCCTTCTCTCCATTTCCAACGTGAAAAGTTAGCTGTAATCCGTGATAGAGGTCTTTGCATCCTTGATTTTCCGAGCTCAATCCTCGTGTAGAATTCGTGAGCGTGGTTAAGCAGATGTGCCTTCTTCCCATGTCCAGCCGGAAAAGTTAGCTCCAATCCTTGATGGATGTCTTTGCATCCTTGATTTTCTCGAGCGCAATCCTCGTGTAGTTCCTGTGACCAGGAGGTTCCTTCTCCTCGTCTGCCGCTGAGATCCTGCTCTGACCCTTTTTAAACAAGAGGCATGTGAACTGGCCTAGAAGCCCCGCCCGTTTGGCCCCGCCCCACATACACTAGCGGTGTGCAACGTCTTCCCGCCCTTTCCCCACTATGATGGACAGCTTAATCAAAGGACCCCGGCGCTTTCGGCGCGGTGGCAAAGTTACAGACACCCAGGTCACTGGGGACAATTCTTCTGGTCCTTTACGCAGCTGTAGTGTAGGGAAGGCACTATACATTTACCCAACGAGGTAGCACTTACTGATTAGCCAGTAGAAAGTACTCCAGTTGAGTAGAGGTATTGCACAAAACGGTGGCATCTTCGTGGATAAATATGCAGGGCAGGATTCAACGGGCGCAGCAAAATCTCCGCGAGCACGCGAAATTCCGCGTGCTCGCGGAGATTTCTTGCCGTTTCGCGGAATTTCGCGGAACGCAACTCCGCAAATTCCGCCCACCCTTAGTTAAAAGCAGTCCTGCAACACAGGGCTGCTTTTAAACTGACCTCAGGCCTCAGCAGTGCACACATGCAAGTGCAGAAAGGGCTGCTGGCCTCTAAACTGCCATTATATACTAGGGACTTAAAGGTAGTTTTGATCCCCTTGCCCTATTATGTACTTGGGCCTTATAGGGGAGCGCATGCAAATCATAGGGGCACCCTAATCCATAGTGTACCTTAGTGTATTTCACTGTATTCTAAGTGTGTTGTCAGCAGAGCCCTAGCCCTGGGCCTTGTTAGGCAGAGCCCAGGGACAGTCAGATACAGTTACCACCAGTACCAGTCAACAAAAAATGGGAGAGTCCAGGACACAAGATGACTTTGCAACAACAGTGGAGAAACCCTCTCCCCTACCCCCTTGCAATATGAGGGGTTTCTATCCTTTCACAGCTTGGACAACAAATACATTAGCTTATTATAGTTCAGTTTAGAAGTTATACAGGGCAGCATCCACCCTAACTAGGTACTTTGGCACTATAAATATGAGAAATTGCTAAACATCACAAACTGACACCAGTCACAGCAAAGCGACAGTCCACAGTTCCAGTAAGAAAAGGAAACAATAAACAGGGAAGATTTAAAATATTCTGTGCGGGTTTGTGCCACATTTACTTTTCAGTGTAAAACCTGTTTATTAAGGCAGTGCACAATAGGTTCTACGTGGGCAGTCCCAGGCAAAGACTCATTGTTTTTTATGCAAAACTTTATCTATTAAAAATAGTAGACATGGTTTTGTGCCAAAAAGATAATGCCCTTTTGAAGCAAGCATTATTTATTTATTATTTATATATTTTGAGTTTTTATAGAGCGCGAACTTGACCCGTTAGGGTATCAGAGCGCGTTACAGGAATCAGAAGTAGCAAACATCAGACTTGGCGGGGGGGACTGGATACATAAGGGATAAAAGGACAAGCAGTTACATTTACATTTATATTTTATGAGAAACGAAGGTCCCAGGGTCCATGGAGGGAAGCCCGGAAGTTCCGGGTGGATAGTGTCAGGGTACTCCAGGGGGATGCCTTAGACGGAAGTAGAGCAAGGTCTCTGGAAGAATAGAAGGCAAAAATTAAGCGAGTAATTTGCCCATTAGGAAGGTTTTGGCATCCTTTTTGAAGCAAGCCAGAGAAGGGATTCTTCTGATGGCGGGCGGGAGTGAGTTCCATATTCTCGGTGCGGCCCCAGAGAAGGCCCGATTGTAAGTTTTCTTTTTCCGAAAGCGTGCAGGTTGGAGCAAGAGGTCTCTGGTGGATCAGGAGTATCTGGTTCCTCCGGATATCACGAGTTTCTGGGCAAGATATGCAGGGGAGTTTGAGTATAATGCCTTGTGTGTGATACATGCCAATTTGAGTTGAATTCTGGCCTGTAGAGGAAGCCAGTTCAGAGCTTTCAGATATGGTGAAATATGGTCGAATTTCCTTGAGCATGTTAGTAGTCTGGAGGCCGCGTTGAGGCAGGCTTTTAAAGGTGCCAGGGAGATCTTGGGTAAACCCGAGAGGGTAGAGCAGCCATATTCGAGTCTAGAGATGACTAGTGACTGGAATGCCATTTTTAGGTCAGGAGTGTCAAGGAAGGCTTTCAGTTTCCTTAGGTAGCTCAGGTGGAATCTGGCTGATTTGGCCATCGAATTGATGTGGTCCCGCATGCTCAGGTTACAGTCCAGAGTTATTCCAAGCGTTAAAAGCATTAAAAGGAGAAATGTTGTTGAGGGTGCCAAAGTGCCTGGCTCCAACATGGCCGCATACCTGTGAGGCTCCTTGTGCCTGGCTATACATCCAACACCATCACAGCAGCATGAGACTACAGGAAGGGTTCACCACTGCTGTGGCCCGGGAATCCATGCAACCCCAACTATCTGACTGCTGGAGTATGGAAATACTGAAAACTGACGAGTGGGCCCTCAATTCGGTGTGGCCCAAGATTGCGGTCCGGGTAGTAGGCTGGTGAGGCAAGTGGAGGAGGAGCGAGTGAACCATCAGTGGGAAGGTCTGAAGCCTGGCCTGTCCTTGGAGAGTGGCCTTTTATCCTGTTGGGACAACATGCAGGTACAGCAGCTGTCACACAGCTAAAAGTTGGTTGGTCCGCTTGTAACTTCGGACCTGGAATGGGAGTGAGCTGATGTATGGAGTGGCCTGCACAGAGGTGGGAGCCAGTAGTCGGGGTTGGGAGGAGTGCCAGGACTCGGCAGGGCCTGCAAGAGCTTCCGGTTGTCAGGCTGGTGCCCGGGGTGTAGGGCCATCGGTTTTTCTCCTTGCAGCAGCACGGTAGAGGATTAAGTGCCAGGTCAACCTTGGTGGTAGAGATGGCGGATTTCTCAGCTTCAAAATGGTTTGATACATATAACTGAGGGTTAACACTCCTTTAACTTCATGAGCTGTGGCTTCATCTTCTAGTGTGCTCATATATAATTACTAATCAGCACCACAGCTCATGGTAAAGCAGGAGCCTGCTCCCAATATCAGACATTAGTGAAGGACTGTGAAGCGTTGTTACAAGTACATTCCTAGGAGGGTACACGTGCATAGCTGGCAGCATTAAGTGGAGTGTTGTGAGGAATACCGTAGCAAATATAAACGTACCACTTTATGGCTGCAGAGAAAAAACTCAGGTGTGCTCCTAAATTGGACTGAGTGGCTCTACTGACAATCACATAGCCACTGCAGAAAAGCTTTGCCCTTCCGGCCACTAAGCGGGGTACATCGCTAATCTGGCGAGATTGGAAAAGAAGATCCCAAACAAGTCAAACTCCCCTTTGAATCACAGTGTACTGGCAGGGCACAGTCGTTGGACAGAGCAACTACATCTCAAGGGCCTGTGCAAAGCTCTCAAAACCAGGATATTAAGGCACTGCTGCTGCACATACAGAACAGCCTTGCATTCATCAAAAACAAATTGGCACATTATTTAACTGAGTGGACAAAATTACTGCCTCTCTAAACAAAAATGAAAAATGGTTTACAACAGCTGAAAGTCGAATATCCACCCTCCAGGATGATTCCACAGGCCATATTGAGCAAATATTGGACATGGCCAAAGTTCTTACAATAAAAAAAGCCAAGAATGAGGACTTGGAGGCAAAGTCCAGACACCCCTGATGAGGGCTTAAGTAATGTAGAGTAAATCAACAATAATGGATAGCTGATCCTCTGCATAGACTGCTGTAGCCATTGTAGTACATCTTATTGAACAATTACAAGGCCACCACAGTGGATGAAACTTGTTAACCAGAGGCTAGTTGATGGATCTAGATTTTGGTGATGCTTCTCGCTGCTGTTGTCACCAATTTCCTGGCAAGCACCCCCTCTCTTCTGGAGGTGTTTACAGGTGGCACACTAGACTCCCTCTGGGGTAATGTCCTCATGGTTTGTAATGTTGAATAACTATTGAATGTTCCTTATAGTTCATTTTGTTCTTTTTTATATAAGATAATTCAGTGTCCGGTTGGATTGGCTGGTATGGGTGGGAGGGAGGATATGGGACCCAGCAGTGCACATAGTGGACAAAATATAACATATACAGATTGGCTTACTTGTTCAGCAATCCAGACAATGCTGCCACACTGAGTGACAAGAAAGAAATACTAACATTAAACAAATTTATGCCGTGACCAAATGACCTATCAAGCCTCAGATGGATGCTAATCCTGAGTCGAATCGTTTCCTGACATGGAATGTCCAGGTGCTAAATAATCCACATAAAGCATGAATCACGCTTAGTACCTTGACCAACATAAAGTTTATATAGCTCTACTTCAGGAGATGTATCTCGGAACAGCAGCGACTCCTCCTTTTGCCTTGATCTGGAATCACCATCGATCAATGGCACTACATTACTTCTCAATTAATTAAATTATACACAGGGTCGTTTCAATATACTCCAAGATCTCATAGGCAGCAAACACATGTCACTAAATACCAGTTTTATAGCCCTCACAGACAATCTAGAATCATTGAAAGAAATAATCGCTAAATGTACTGCATTATCTACCCAGGCCATAATATGGGGAGATGATTTCAACTTAGTATTGGACAAGCGCTTGGATTGTTCTAATACGGACATTTATACACACCACACAGCTCCCTGACTTTCACCAATAGAATGGATGACGGAGGTTTGGCAGCTATATGGAGGCATAGAATCCCTGATGCTACTCTGCTACCCGATGCTACTGTGCCTGGTTCTTGGGGAGGCTCAACTATTGGAATGGCATGCAGGATATATCTGGTTGAACCGTGAGGGTCCACCATGTCCTGTGTACACTTTCAGATTACTCGCCGGTTCGCCTGGTGATGGAAATCCCCGCACCCAAAACCCACACAAATGCTTGTCATTTGTCCTGGCCCGCACTCTAAGGCACTGTCTTCAGGATGGGTTCAAGATTGACATAAACGTCTTTCAAACACCTGAAAATTCCGTAAAGTCAACATGCACATTATGGGAAGCCTTTAAGGCTTTAAGGCATATATGAGAGGGATCTGTGTGGTCAGGCAAAATGTGGTTCATAGGTCCCTGACGGAAAGACTCGGTACACTTGAAAGGGAGTTGAAGATGCTTGAAACTCTCTATACTGAACAACATGAAGCCCAAATCTAGCAGAGATCAGCACTAAACTCACAGACTTCACTGAGGTTGCCAACCAGGAACTTACACCTACACGAGCATGCCACAGCTCAAACATACAGTGAGGCTGAGAGACTAGGAAGGACTGTCATCTCCCTAACACTACACTCAAGGTACACACAGGACATAACTCTATTAGTTGGGAATGACAGAGTACACAAATAAGAAGCTGAAACTAGTCTTGCCAAAAAATATACTGAACGATATACACCCCCTTTACACCTGCCTTGTGGAATATATTGCGTACTTCGATCACATGGCCCTAAAATGGCTAAAGGGTCCTCACAGGTAGTTTCTGGAGGCACCTATTACCCTGGAGGAGATCACCATGGTCCCAGGAATGATGGATTCCCTGCGGAGTTTTATAAAACTTATTCCCAGCTACTGGCCCTCAACCTCTGCAGGTGTACGAAAAGACAAAAAGATATCTTCCCAATCTCCCTTAGAGAAACGATTCTTATCACACTCCTGAAACTTGACAAAACTGCTGCACAATCTGAATCTTACCAACCGCTGTCCTTCATCAACACAGACACCAAGATATTGGCCAAGGCCTTGCCTATCCAACTGCTTCTCCTCCTCCTGGAATTGATCCTTCCAGATCAGACAAAGGCTATACTGAGCAGATCCACTGCCCATAACCTCAGATCAATCTTTGCTCTTCTGCATCAGCTTAACATGGATTTCAAGGCTAAAGCAGTCTTTTTGGATGCCACAAAGACATTCAACTCCTTGGAGTGAGACTGCTGAGTTGTCGTTAGTGTCACAGAGCTGCTTTTGCAATGTTTTTAATGCCACAAAAGGGTTGGTATGATCACGCTGTACTCCACATTGACTATTTAACTTCTTAGCCATGCATACAGTTTTTGTACATTATTACTGTGGAATTAACTGATAGTAAAATATGCCAATTGTTGTTTGCAATCAGTCACAATGGTATAGGAGTAGAGAATATGCAGTAGCGGGTGGTTTGCACACTCTTATTATTCAGAGGTATGAAAAAGCAGCAATCTAAGTCCATAAAAATGAATAACTCTGGGAAGAAATATTTCCGTATATTCTAGGTGCATTCTAGTCCATTCATCTGAAGCTCAGCTGTTAAATTTCAGAAGTTGACCAACTACAGGCAAATCACATTTAGTCCTGCTTCGGGAAGAGCAGCCCGCGATGAATTGTTAGACCATAGTCCTTCTGAATGGGAACACAAGCAAATTCAGAGAAGCTAAACCAATAGCCCACTGCCAATGAAATACAAAACAATACTCAAATTATGTGACCAGCCATTAAGGCTGTCATTAGATTTCACCCTTTCTGAGGATGCAGATGCACAAGGGCATTTCATACACGAATTTTGAATTCTACTTTCTTCTTCTCTTAACCACTTGTCACGAAAACATAAAATATGGCTGAGGGCAAGAACCATCTGAACCAGACAGTTTGGTTATTTGCTGTCTAAACATGGTGAGCAGACACCATTATTTACTTAGCACCTCTGTTCCTTGTCAATCTAATGCCATTTTCAAGTAACAGCTCACTGTAAATGTACCAAAATGAAGACGTGTAGCAGAACCTTTTGGGAACATTTTTCACGCATTTGCATTCAGAAATTGTGAGAGTAGTTGAGCAATATCATGTAAAAAGTCAAAGCTTTTCTCCAGAACATTAATTCTTCCCTACAGCACAGAATCTATTAGACATTAAAGTTAATATTTACAAAGCCATACATAATTCTATTAACAAATGAATGCATCTATTTATATGGTATCACATTTTGGGGCGAGATCCTTTTTACGGCCTCTCATTGACCTTAGAATTAGAAAATAACACACGGACGACTTAAATTTCCACTGCTTGTCATTTTTTGACTGATTGGTCACTTTTATGAATGGCTAAGGAAAGTTTAACTCCTACTGCCTACCAATGTAATACATGTAACGGGCTGAATGTTCATGCTGAAAGAGAGGGAGAGTTGTACTGGGGGTTCGATTGTTGTTCTTTCCTCATTAGCAAAAGTCATAACTGACAAAGTTAGATACCCTTCCTTCTCTCAGTTCTTACTATATGAAGTGTGCTCACCTCACCAGTTCAGTTGAGTTAAAAAAAAGTGTGCTTATTAGAAACTTGGGACGAGATGTACAAAAGGCAAAATATGATTCAGTTACTTGCTAATGAATCGCATTTTGCATTTGCGATTCGGTATTTGGAAGGGACATGTTTAGGGTGTCCATTCCATATACCAAATCGGTATGGTATGTTTAACTGTTTTGTGACTGAATTCCGGACAAAAGTAATACTTTACCACCCCTTTGAGAGTACTAAAGAATATTTTTAAGGGCAGGCAGTGGTCCAAGTGACCACTGTATTCTCTTAAAAATGAAACTTAAACATCATTTTAAAAAGTATGATTTACTAAAAAAGCAAACAGACATGATGATCTGCTGACCTCAGCAGGCCACCATCCCTGTAAGGAAGGAAATTCAGAATGGGTCACAAATTGTGACCTACCTTATTAATATTCATGAGGTGAGGTAGGTCTATTTGTTACCTAATAGGAATCATTATTTGGGAATACAAAAAATCAGACATTAGAAATACCAATTTCCTAACTGCGATTCGGAGATAATCACAGATAGGAAATCGGTATTCCTATTGTTTGTATATCTGGCTCATTGTCTCTTAAACAATAAAACAAATCATAAAAACCCTTAAACAATTACATGCAGTTAAAATACCAAATACTTCATCGACAGACAATACCAAAATCAAATAATAATAAAAAATCATGTAAAGACATTAAAAATCTAGCCAGAACACACATTACATCCATAAATTGCATTTGAAATACGTATGACAGTGCTAACAATCTAGACCAAATATTATATTTTTAATAAATAGGTTTTACAAATTTTCACCACAGAGTTGAAAAATATTGAAATCTAAAAGTTTGTGTACTATGCATCCGCAACCCAAATCAGCACAATCCTTCTTCTTTCTTGAAAGAACGTATCCCTGAAAGATGTGCATTGAGGGGTTGTAATCCTATTCTGAATTTAAAAATAGTGCAATGCATTAAGACATTTGGGAGGTTTTGAAGATAAAAAAAAGAAATATTATCCTCCTAACCTTCGGAGAATTCTGCAACGGAGGGTTTGGACCTTAAGTTTCTGAGATCCCTTTCTCTTGACACTTTCCAACCAAATTCAGAGAATTCTTCCTTAGAGTAAGTTAAGGGAAGTGCCACTTTGCAATTATTAATCCTTAGAACACAAGCCATTACTTGTAGGTGGTTCCTTATTTTATAAGTCTGGTTGAAGTCACTTGAAATTATCTCGTTCCTACATAGGGTAGCTATTTTTAGTTGTTGAGATGTTATTCATTTGCCCCAGAACCTAATTGTACGTATCACTGCAGTAATGGACCGGGATTGGAGCCCAAACTCCATCCTAATATCCGAAACCATTGTACATTTGGGAAGGGATAACAGATTTTTTTTTAACAGAGCACACAAAAAAGAAGCTAAGATATTACACAAGCCGAGCACTTCTCCTCCAAATAGAACTTGGGAAAGGATCAATGATTTGTAAGCTACTAAAACTGGGTAAAATGAGGGCCCACAATAATCCTGCTTAAATTTCCTTAAGCCGCCAGTGGTCAACATTGCTTTTGCCTTTAGTGATTTGCTATAGAAAGACCTCAAAAATACTTTATTAAAGACCATACCTAAATACCTATATTCAGTGGTTTTCTCAATTTTGGACTGCCCAATAGACCATACAAAGGTATGTGCCTTGTTACCAAATACCACAATTTTAGCTTTGTCAAAACTGATGGTTAACTTATTTTTTAGACAATGCTTGTCAGATTTCACCGGTTTCCTTTGTAAATCTATGGTGGTCTGATCAATAATCATAATACAATAAGCATAAAGCAGACAGGATATGTGAGATCCCCTCCATTTTGGGAGAAATGGAGGGGAACATAGCATGGTTTTTGGAAGATTGGCTATATACAGGACAAAAAGAGTAGGCACCAGCACACATCCTTGATGGAGCTCATTCTTAATTCTCAATCTTCTGAGAGAGGCAGCCATTGACATCCAATACCACCCGGGCCCAGTTTTTGCTGTGGAGTTTGTTTAATATACCCAAGAGAGCAACCGGGAATTCCATGCTTTCCATTTTGGCCTAGAGAATTCCCAACTCCACCAAGTAAAAGGCAGACCGGAAATCCTCAAACCAATATCAAGAGCACCCCCAGTTTCTATGGATTTTTGTGGTGTAGCCCAGAGACTAAAACAATGCTCAATTATGGAGTGCCCAGATCAAAAGCTGCCTTGTTCGAGCGGGATCAGACTCATCTCTTCACTCTATCCGATTAGGGCCTGAAGTAAAATCTTTGCGTAAACGTTTGCACCCACATCTATTAAACTAATTAACTGATTTTGGGATGTGCTGAATCACCACCTTTCCAGTTCTCTGGGGAAGTTCAAGCAGATACAAATTGTATGAACGCCCTAGAAAAAATATTTTTGCCCACCAAGTAAAATTGCTCCATATAATAGGTGCCAGCAGATCGTCCGATCCTGCACATCTGGTTAGCTCTATGTGTGTGATGGTATCACTAACTACGGATTCAGAGAATAGGGAGAGAAACTCAATGCCTATGGGAAGAACCTCCTTAATGACATCATCCTTTTCCTCCGTATATATTGCCGATAAATGGTCGAACCAACCCTCTTTGGATCCCATGCTGCCTGTCCTGCCTTAGGTCCTTACCATGGGTCCCTAAATGCACGAATTTCCAAACTTTATGCACATCATTGGTAGAAATTGCCACCATAATTTTTTCCTAATGCCTTTCATACAATAAGTGTTTGTTCTCTTTTATCCTTGCTTTGAATTTCTTGCAAATTTCATAATAAAAAAGGCCACAGTATGTGGGATGTTGGGACATTATATTTTTCGAAACTTATTTTTCACTCAGTATTGAACCAGGAGTCCTTCTTTTCAGGTTTTAGACTTGGAACAGAGGACCTTGTGAAAGCAGTATTCTTGTTAACTTTCAAGCAGTTGACCAAGTCTTTTATTGTTACTTTGTAGTTATTAATGGGGTTACTGGTTACCAAGGTCAAACTGTTTAAATCTAGTCGCAAGTGGCTTGGGAATTCTGTGTCAAGGGGCAAAACTCTCTCTCTAGTTAGTATTTCTAATTTTAATCTGGCCCTTAAGGAAAGATGATAACTTCCCATCAGTGCGAGAGGTTGGAAGTCCCAAAGTAGTGGGAAATGCCACGCCTGGACAAGGATATAGCCAATTGGACCCTTTAGTTTTCCAAAATGTAAATATTAATTTTAGCTAGATCATGTAGGGCCCCCGACCCTGCAAGGCCTACATAAAAAAATGATTCCTACTATGCCCCACCATTCTCCCCCTTAAATCTCTCCCAACAAGCTAGGACTATGAATGGGCAGGTACCCATAGACTTCTTGTTTTTGGTATTTTGCAGTCATTGTTGCCAATTTGGCCATATAGCTCTTCTCGAAGACATGGTGTAGTGTGGAGCAGGTCTTTCTGCTGATTAGATTTTTTTTCTCCATTTCTGGATTTCTGGAAAGGAGGTTCCCTCCTGCCTGTGCTACTTGTACTATACCTGTGTTAAAGTGAAGTCCCAGTACCAGGATAGTTGTGGCTAGGGAGAGGGTTTGGACTACTGCGATGGTGCTTCCTAACCCACCATGTGCCTTCCAGTGGTTCACTCGCATCTGTCTGGATTTGTGTGGGCCACCTTTCCTACTTAGCTACGCTGCATGTCTTAAGGGACACATTGGCCTGGCTTCACATCAGACTGGTTGTTTCTTCACTAGCACTCTCTGAATCATTGCTTACTTTCCTGGTGCTTTGAGTAAGGTGGTGTCTATTGTTGTTACAAGTGGGGTAGTTTATTCTGTTTATCATGCTGCTCATATTTTCAAAGCTGTTCTACCTGGCTTTCTTCCTATCTGGTATTTTCATCTCAGGATATCACTGTCTTCACCTGTTGTGAATGGGTCTGTGCGAGGCTCTTGATGTTGGCTCCATTCCCCCATGCTGCCTGATGTTATTATTTTGTGGGTATGAGGATCCATGTTCTGGCTACATTGCAGGGAAGTGCTCTGCATCTGCCATGTCTTGCTCTCTGTCTGCTTGACTACCTAAGGATCCTGTAGTGTTGTGTTGTGGAGAGGATGTCTGGTTCTGGATGTTCATGTCAGTGGTTGTGGCATGGGTCTTGAGGTGCCTTTCTATCTACTGGTGCTGTCTACATGTCCCAATGTCACCATGGTCCTGTGTCTCCATGTTAGTGCAGTTCCCTCCTCGTTTGTTTTTGGGTGTTCTTCTGGAGCTCAGTCTGTTAACTGCCCTCTACCTTTTGTGTAGCACACCTTCCATCGTCTTTGCCCCCTTCATTTGCTAACCTAGAGTCTTGACAGAGTGTCTTCCTTGATTCTTGGGGTTTGACTGGGTGTATTCCTTGCTTCCTCTCAGTGTTGTTCTTGGGGTGTTTTGTGTGGCTCTCCTTTCCACCAGTCATTTTACCAAGAAGCACAAAAACAGAAAAAGGAAGATGGAAAACTAGTTAATCTGCATACAGATGGAGTCCAAGGCCAAACGTAAAACAATGCAAGACCCAATAGCCTAATGCAGCCCTGACAGAGACACAGGGAGGGACCATCAACATCTTAAAACTAGAGACAAGGCCATGATATGGGATGCAGTTGAGACAGGAGGCCATCACACAGAACACTACCAAAATCCCACCGTCCAGAAGGATCACCAGCAAGGAAAGCCACATCTCTGCAGGCCCCAACAGGCACTACAACTATTCACAGAGCACAAATAAGCAAATTCAGCTCCAACACGAGAGCACACCCCCAAGGCAGGAATACCAATCTGGGGTAACGGAGTTAAGGAGCACCCAAGTCAGAGAAGAACAACGACCTAGTGATCCAAAGCAGCTGAGCCAGAATCTCCACAGTAAGCCCAACAAGAAGATGCCAAGAAGGCATGAGAAGCAACCTGGGATAACCATGACTAGGAGTGCCAAAGACAGACAAGAGGTAACAGCCCAGTGAACCATTGCAGCAGAGCCAGAAGCCCCATAGTGAGCCCATGGAAGAGGATACTGAGAAGAGACCAGACAACAGTGAAGGATGCAGGTCAGTGGACCATCCCCAGAAAAGTCAGAAGAGACCAACAGAGCAAAGAATGAGACCACCAACAGCATCAATCTACTGCACAGCAGAAAGACAGCAGAAAGAAGGTAGAAACCAGAGACATGTTATCAGAGAGGCCAGGCTACTACCCACCACAGTTACTCTACCTAGGAGACAACAAGAGGAGGAGCAGAAGAAAAATCCCATAAAAGGACCACAACTGGGCTCAGACCTCAGTGCAAGGAAGCAAAGCAGCAGGAGAAACCTAACTAGAGGGACATCCAGCTCTGAGAACAATTGACATGCATATGGACACCACAAAACCAAGCTCATTAGGACCAGAAGCCTGAGACTCCCACCCATCCCTGATATTCACCAAGGGCAGCCACAGGCCACAATACTAGCCAAGGACAGATGACTAATCCAAATCTAGATGAAGGCTGGACTTCAAAGTTCCAAACCTAGGAAAGAACTCATGGGGAAGGCCAAGACCAACGCGCAGTTCAGCAGGGACAGGTAAAAAGAAGCACACATCGTAGCATGGAGCAAAGAGCTTGGCCTACAGAACCCCGGGCCAATACCAAACAACCATCCACAGATGAGGCAGAAGGTACCAGAGCAGGCCCGACCGGTCACCAGAGAGAGCCAAATAATAAACCCAACAACCAAGGGGAGGGAGACAGAAAATCATGCTGGCACAGCACCTTGCATGTCTCAAAGGAAGTAGGGGGCAAAGGGAAGCAAAAGTGTACAGATTCACCAACTCATCTGAAGTGATTCAGTGCTAAGGACCAATGGAATGATGGGATCCGCAAAAATGAAACCAGAATAAGAGGGGAACTAAGAAGGTTACCTAAGTACCTCCACTCAACCTCCAGTACATGGAGTGGAGGCGGTGTGCAGAGTGGGACCCAGAAACAAGCAGCAGCATGACAAGCAAACAACGTCCAAGGTAAATATTGGTGCAGGACAGAGAAGGAGAAACAGTTGGACCAAAGGCAGGCAACCACATGAAGCCCAACTGAAGCAGCGCAAAACCTCAAAGAAAGAACAAACAAAGAGACAGCTTCACTGATCCACAAGAGACATTCTTAGAACCCAGATTGAGTCTGCAGCCTGATCCAGCACCAACCAGCTACTAAAAGACACAAACAACCAGGTCCAAGAAGGAGACGTCACTTGCAAAGCTCCACGCCTGCAATGACAAATGCAAAGATGAGTTGTCAAGGGTTCCTGGACCCTTTAGTACATTCCTCAAACTGGTACAATTATATTAGCTAGTAAAACTGGCATTATCACAACGTCCTATCCCTATCTAAATGTGTGCTTTAGGGAGAAAAGTTGCCTCCTGTCTCACTTAGCTTCAATGAAACCAAAAGAGGCTTCACTCAATTATGTTTAGCAGAGGTTCTCTAAAGAACTCAAAAGTCTACCAGCGAAGCCATTACTGCAAGTAATTAGGGCAAAATATAATCCCTCCCTAAACTATGTTTGCGCAAACTACATAGCTGGCAAGATCCTTCATTTTGGAGAGCAATGTCAGCTATTAGAACAACCCAGATTTTTAATGAGATCTAAAGTATGCAATTATTATAGATTCTATGAGTCATTAGTTGTACTACTGTCCAGCGTGTTTAAGAAAGAAGATAATATCTTTAGCCATCTAGCAATTGAGCATTTATTCGTGCAACTATGCCATTCAGAAATGGGTTAACAACATGAAGTGCAGCTATTTTGCGGGTTTTTTAGATTCCTGAAATTCATCCACAAAAAAATAGAAATAGGAATCGTCTTTGACGTCTATATACTATATGTTTTATTTAATTTATCTCTGAGTGTTAGTTTAATCTAGTCAAAGCAATTGTGATTTGTTATATCTGTCAGCCTTAGGGTGGTTTTCTCCCAGACCTTTTGCCTTACTCTGCCATATTTTTCTGCTCTCGTTTGTGTTGGTTTTAGGACTCTATGCACTTTACCACTGCTAACCAGTGTTAAAGTGTGTGTGTTCACTCCTTAAAACATGGGAACATTTGCTCATCACCCGATTGGCATTTTTCTTTCACTTATAAGTCCCTAGTAAAGTGATACTACATGTACCCAGGGTCTGTAAATTGCATGCTACAAATGGGCCTGCAGCACTTGTTGTGCCACCCATTTAAGTAGCCTTGCAAATCTGGCTGAGGTCTGCAATTGCAGCCTGTGTGCAATTTTAAACTGCCATTTCGACCTGGCAAAATAATCATTTTGCCAGAACTAAACCTTCTTTTTTAGTACATATAAGCAATCCCTAAGGCAGGCCCTAAAAAGCCCACAAGGAAGGGAGCAATGTATTCAAAAGTAGGACCTGCACTTTTAGGTTTTTCTTGTCCTAATAGTGAAATACTCCTAAATTAAATTTTAGCTATTGCAAGCCCTGCCTCTCCCATAGGATAATATTGGAGTTACCTTATTGCATTTAATAAGGATATCTTCCAAATAGAAACAGGTAAACAGTTCATGTTTGGTGTCTTTGGAATTGCAATGAAAAATCCTCTTTCATGGTAAAATCAGATTTTGAATTACAATTTAGAAAATGCCATATTAAAAAAATGTGCATGTTCCTGCCTTAGCCAATTTAGTGACTACAGCCTGTCTCTGGGTCACATAACTAGGTGTAGTTGGCAACTAGTCCTATGTATTCCTCCTTGACAGCCACACACAATAGAGAGCTTAGGTAAACCTGGATGGGCCAACTGGCAGGATGGGAGAGCAGGGGAAACAGCCTTTACAACGCGGCTGTTACATCACGTTACATTTACAACACGGTCGTTACAACGACCGCGTTGTTACAACGCGATGCCTTTACCACGCAAGTCATTAGATAGACTTGCTGTAGATGGCGCTCCAACCTAAGGAATAGTATAATTTACTATTCCAACACCTTCCCTACTGTTGCGCAGGGTGGAGTTTGAATAGTAAATTATACTATTCCTAAGGTTGGAGCGCCATCTAGAGCATGTCGATCTAATGACTTGCGTGGTAAAGGTATCACGTTCTAACAACGCGGGTGTTACAACGACTGCGTTGTAATGGAACACGATGAAAAGCATGTGTTGTAGCATGCTATATTCCCCCTGTAATTAGTCTGGAGCCAGGGCAGAGGAGGCAGTAAACCTGAGCACTTCAATGGGAATCCTCTAGATGTTTCTCCCACTTCAAAGGTATAAATATTGGACCTCAGACACCAACTCTACAGTACACTCCTGGACCTGTGAATACTACAGAAGGAGTGCTGCACTGCTTTGCTGCCAGAAGGACTGACACTCTGTCTGCTACCCTACTACTCTGATGCCCTGCTTGCTAAGAAGGAAGATTGGACCTGCACCCTACATCATAGGATGAAGTGACTCCAAGGGTCAGATGGCTGGCCTCCTGTTCTGAGCTACAGGGACATAACAAGCTCCCGCGGCTCCCTGCAACTGCTTAGCTGACCTGCAACTGGACCTGCAAACTGGACCTGTCTGAGCTCTGCTGGCCTCTGCTGGAGTGAGTTCATGATCCCCAAGTGGTGCCCCTCAGGTCCTGGAGCCTTGGTGTGGCCTCAATTGAGGTCTCCTAAACTTTTTGTGCTCTTTGCGAACGTGAAACGGGTTGGTTCGTGCCGAGAACTTGCCACATGAGTTTTTTGTGCTATAGCGGCCACCAACGACGCTCAGCAGCGCGAAATCTGCACTTCTCACTACAGCCTCGACAGCTCGCTGTGACCACCAATGTGAAGATCCAGCAACAACTGTCCATGACACCAACAGGAACTTCACATTAGTGACGGCCATCTGTGATGCCAAGCCTGCGCTTTGCGCTACATCAACAATCATCCACGACTCTCTGCCTACTCCCCTCATCCCCTGCCACCGCAAACAGAACTCTTTGCACTGGACTTTACAGGTAAATCTTTCAGCAGGACTAACCTGGTCCCTGTATCCAGCCTGTGCTCCATCACGGTTGGCCTGAGCTTGTGACTTTCACCCGGTCTCGCAAGACCAGTTAGCTACGAATGGCGTTTTGTGCTTTTTGGCACTATTTGCACCTCAGTCTTTAAAATCCAGTTCTACTGATTGGATTTTTGTCATCTTGGTTTCAATTTATTTTTTAAAGTTACACTATTTTTCTAAATTGGTGTGGGATTATTTTCCTGTAGTTCGTTTTCACTTTATTACTGTTTGAAGTGTTGCTCTAATATGTTACATTGCTTCTAAGTTAAGCCTGACTGCTCGTGCCAAGTTACCAGAGAGTTGAGCACAGATTAATTTGGGGTTTGCTTGTGACTTCACCCTGACAAGGCTTGTGGTTGCTGTTTGAGTATGAGTTCACCCTCTTCAATCAGTAACCCAATTTCTTTCATGATTGTTTAGTCAGGTAGTTTTATTTGTCTTGAACGCTGTAGCTGTCCGTGGATTCCTGAGACTAACAATATTCTTGTTTCTGTTCACTTAGGCCAGGCTACATGATACATTCTTTTTAACAGCACTGTTGGACCTGGCCCTTTCTGCAGGTTAAACTCTGCCTTCCTTTGCTGAAATTGTTTTTGTTGACTTTTAGAACTCTGTGCACTTTTCCCTGGTAACCAGAGGTAAAGTGATTGTGCTCTCTCTAGAAAACATGTAAAATTGGCTTACACCTTAATGGCATGGCAAAGACCATCGCACTGTTCAATCTGCTCCTCGCGCAGAGGGCTTCCTCGCGATTCCCGCCAACACCAACGACATCCTTAGTGCTGGACATTACAGGGTAGCTCTTCAGCAGGACTAACCTGGTCTCAGAATGTGACCCACGCTCCACCGTGGTTGGCCTGAACGTGTGACTTTCCTTAGCTCTAGTGTACCCAGATAACCATGAGTGGCACTTTGCGTTTCTTGGCGATATGTTCACCTCCGTTTCTACTGATTGGATTTTGATCGTTTTGGTGTAATTTTATTTTTATTAAAAAGTAATTTTCTTAATTGGTTTGGAATCTTTTTGTGTTGTGTTTTCACTTTATTGCTTGTTGTGCGCTGCATAAATACTTTACACATTGCCCCTAATTTAGGCCTGACAACTTTGTGACAAGCTACCAGATGGTTAAGCAGAGGTTAATTTAGTGACGTTTGTGGTCCACCCTGAAGGATTGTGCTAATTATTTGAGTGGGGCTTCCACCCCTTTCAACAACTTAACAGCACAATTGTCGCAGACCTTACACAATCCTGAGAACAGAAAATGTAAACAGCACAACTGGGAGAGGGGCTTTGGCTCCGCCCAAATGTGGGTTTTTCTTGATTACAGATTTTGATTGGGCAGACGTTGTGTGCTTCTGAAAAAGAGTACTTGTATTAAATTTTCTGCTCAGTGGGAAAAGCTTCTACTAAATACAGCACAACTGTGTGGTTTTAGTGGCAAACTCTTCATCCTGGTTACAGAATTGATCGGTATATTATGAAAAGTTATGTCAAAGGCAGTTGACCTGACATATTTATTGTGAAAAGCATGTGCTAATGTCAATAGACTTTTAAGGGTGGATTGTTATTACATTGTGATAAAGCCTTCAGACAGATATTGTGCTACAGTTACAGGGAATCTCACTGATTACCATAGTAGGCAAAGGCTTTGATATTGCTTACCCCCTGTGGAAAACCTTAGGGTAGAAGTTCTCACTTTGAGAATACATGTTATGTCATGTTAGGAATGGCTGTCCATTGTTTTGCCAACTGTAATTTTGCAAATATTTGCAATTCTATGACTACATACCAATAGTTGTTTTGTGGTAAAGCTTGTGGTCAGCACACCAGGCCCGAGTTTGTTTCATGGTGACAAACCAGTAATAGAGGCAATTAGCCTAACTGGTCTATTTTGAAAAGTTTGTCAGTGCCTTATATCTGATGTGCTTATTATGAAAATGTATAATAAAAGCAGTAGGCTTGGCATATTTATTGTGAAAACAATATCTTAAGGTCAAACAACTTCAAAAGGTTGATTGTTATTACACTGTAGACAGGCAATTTGCTGCATGAAATCTCATAAATTGCTGTAGTACTCAAGGATTTGGTGGTGGTTATCTTCTTTGAGTAACCCTTGGCGTAGTAGATTTGCACTGCGATAATCCAACAAGGCCTTCTTATGAAGAGTTGTATATTTTTTGACAATTGTAATTTTTTTGTAAATATTTTTTAAATTGTATGACTTTGTGCCTGATGATTGCCTTGTGAAAAAAGCTTATACTTAAAACAGTAAGCCTTGGTTATGGTGGCTAGCCAATAAAAAAAAGGCCATAAAACTGATTGTTTTGTTGGTACAAGTTATGTCAGATCCCATAGATCTGCTTTGTTCATTATGAAATTGTGTAACAAAAGCAGTAGGCCTGGCTCATGTATTCTGAAAAGCATATGTTAACACCTTTAAGCTTTCAAGGGTGAATTGTCATTACATTGATTTGTAGCTTGTAGACGGGTATTTTATTGCATGGAATCTCACAGATTACAATAGTATACATGGACTTTGGTGATGGCTACCCCGTGTGACAAACCCTCCGGGTAGAAGATTTGCACTTTGAGAATCCATGGGTGCCATTTTAGGATGGGTTGAATGTTGTTTTGCCAACTGTACATTTTTTGCAGTTTTATGACTACTGAGAAAGGGGCATTGACTTTGCCCAAAAGTTAATTTGTTCGAGTACAGATTTTAATTGGGCCTGAGCCATGTGATTCCACTGAAAATAGTGTTTGTATTGTCCTTTTTGCCTTCTTGAAAAGCTTATGCTTAACACAGAAGAACTGAGTTGATTAAGATGACTAACAATTGATTTAGAGTATTGTCTTGATCTGTTTATTATGTAAAGTTATGATCAAGGCAGTAGGCCTGACATATATTGTGAAAGCCATAATTTAAATCAATAGGACTTTAAGGGTGGTTTCTCATTACACTGTGTTGAAGCCTGTAGACAAGCACTGGGTTGCATGGATTTTCATAAAATACTCTAATAGGCACAATTTCTGTTGTTAGTTATCTCTACAACAAAACCCTGGGGTTTGAAGATTTGCATTGTGAGAATCCTTGTTAGGCCCTCTCCAGGAGAGTTGTAAATTGGCTTATTTTAGTACGTATTCCTAATTTTATGACTCTATGCTTGATGGTTACTGTAAGTGATTTGCCCTCTCTGAAGGTTCACCCCACATTTTGTTTGCCTTATTGCTGGATTCTATTTTTGCTGGCTATAGAACTGTGCACATTTTACCCCCACTAACAAGTATTCCAAGGCTTGTGCTACTCCTTTCAACATGGTGAAACTGGCATTCCCCTAATTGCCATATTTGACATACCTCTAAATCGCTAGTATATGGTGCCCAAAGCGTACCCAGAGTTTGTAAGTTAAATGTCACCAGTGGGCTGCAGCACTCATTGTGCCACCCACTGCAGTGGCAATGCAAACATGACTGCAGGCCAGTCACCAGTAGCCCGGCTGTGCAGATTTAAACTTAAAATTTTAATTGTCAAAATAACTCTGTTTGACAGGCCTAAAACCCTCCTTTTAAATATTTATAAATTGCTCCTATGTAAGCCTTACTGCCACTTATGACAGAACACCTGATATTTAAAAGTTGGACATGTAAATGTTAATGTTAAACATGTCAATTACTAGCACCTCAACGCTATTTTCAATGTAGCAGTGCTGGCTGTTCTATAGGAAAGCATTGGGATCCAGTATTAGTTTTAATAAATGTTATTCCACCTAGGAAACAGCTACAAATTTAATTTTGGGACTTTTTGAAATATTTATTATGAACCCAATTCACTGGTGAAGTTGGATGTGTAATAAATATTATGGAAAGATTACTTTTAAAAAAGTCACCTATGCCCTGCATGAAGTCCCTGGAACCTAAATCTGCATATTACTCTCTCCCTTCTGCCGGCCAATAATTAGCATTACAATGGATGTGAATGAGGTGTCAACTTGCACCCAGGAAGGGGACAATAAGCCTTGGGTGTGGGAATGTGTTGTTGTGCCCTTGACAGGGTGGCCTGTGGGCTGGGCCCTAGGACTTGATTAACTTCAAAGACACTTACCCTATCACAAACAGATGTTTTCAACACAGGCCTGTACCCTTCTTTTGTCCCTTCAGCCAGACCGGTATCTATCAGTCGGCCTCTTGTTGACATCACAGTGTCTGATTCTGTTGGAGTGTCAAGACCTGCTTTACAGGTCTGCTAGGGGTTTTCATATAACCTGGGGGCTGCACTTCAAAGGAGGGAAATAGAATACCAAAATAATGTGTGTGTATGGTTGTGGACAGCTTAGCTTTGTCCCATAAGACTTCTGAGTTTATTGCTGGTACAGGGACCGGATATTAGTGTTACATGTTGGGGGACACTAGGATTACCATAGTACACTCCCCATACACCCCAAGACTGCAGAGCCCAATTTTAGTGTGTCCAAATACTTTGGCCATCTTCAAAAATGCCCAAAGTGGGTAGAGTTAACCCCAGGAAACTTTACACCATTGGCTAGGATGTACCCAGGGGGTCATTCCCACCCACTAGCTTGTGCCAGGCATATAGGTGGCATCTCTAGGCACCCACTCCAGAACACTCCTGGACCTGTGAAATATCAGAAGAGGACTGCACCAGCTGTCAGAGAGCTGAGAAGAGCCTAGAAGGCAAACTGCTCTCCCTCTTGATCCCAGGAAAAAGAAGTGGACTCCAAGGGTTATAAGGCTGACCTCCTGTTTAATCTACATGGGCACAGCTACAGGAGGCCTTTTCTTGCAGCTGCCCAGCTGAACAGTTGCAACTAGACCTGGGTTGGACCCTTCTGTTTGCCTCACCGTACTGCTGTAGCCCATGCCGTGCCGGTACTGGGGTGCATGTACATAGGGGGGGCACAACATGTGACCTTGCACCCTATGGCCCTGAGGCAACCCTTTGTTTCCTCTCTGACATGGTTTCCATGGAGTAGGAACTCCCATAAAAACTGTGCAGAGGCAGAGAGGTATCTCATAATATCGTTGGTTGGACAGTGGCGGTCCCGCCAAGCATATTACGGCCTCAACACCTCTGCGCCACCCCCAAGGATCTCTGATCCCTGGTGGTTGCAGTGTCGCAATGGCGGTTCGACTACCCTAGTGGTAATAGGGCGGTCGGAAGTCTGCCACCGCCGCGCCCCCAAGAGTCTGGCAGTCCATGGACCGTCAGACTCGTAATCAGGCCCCCAGTGTCATGAGACACTTTTAATAGCTGGCATTCTCTACATAAATTCACGATGTGATGGGGAGAGGTAAACAACTACTAGAAGCCTGGAAGCACACAGATGCTGGAACTGGGGCACATGACATTAAATGAAGAAGGTAGAAAACAACTAATTTACATGAACTATTCTAGAAGTCTTATTGTTTGGCATTTGCCTGCTATGCTTTCATATACAAGATTGTTTCAAATCGGGGAGGCGTTACAGTGGCAAGTCTGGTGTAAATTCCAGTAGACCCCTTACAAATAGTGTTTCTGGATACAAATGCAGGAATGCTGAGCTGGTATGGAGAAAGGTTTCACTGCATATTGGATAAGGGTATTGATGCATAATGGATCCTATTTGTTTCATTTGTGAGTTTTCCTTAAAAACGTAGGATTTCTATATTTTCCCCAGGTTACATACATCAAATATGCCAGCAATTGATCAAGGAGAGGCCATATATTCATAGGAATGATATTCCATAACATGCTGTATGCTAGTACCATATATGAAAATAAAAAGAATTGCCTAACTTGTCTTTCAATCACAAAGTCAGTTCCACCCAGTGCCATCTTCATAACAAAGCGAGGAGTTACTGTAAAAGTAAAATACAGAAATATGCTGCCCTATAGGTTTCAAAATCCTATTATGTCTTAAGGTAATCAGCAGATGCCAATTCATTACTATTGCTTGCCCCTTCTTGCTTGGAATCTAACATAACAACAAAATTCAAAAAGTACAAAACTGCATCGCGAGAGAACGTGTCCATGTGTTTTAAACATATATATTGACACATCCTCGTGAGAGGCATTTAGAATGTCCTCTCTTCTCAGTGCCTCCCCCGTTGTCAGGATATTTTCTTTCGCCAGAGAAGACTCCTGTACAGTTTACAAGGTCGACGTGCATCCTGGCTGAGAAAAGAGAAAAATACAAGTTTCTCAGGCCGTTCTGGGAACAGGAAATCCCTGAGCTGCAAATGTATTTCCCACCATTCACTGAATGCAAGAGGGTATTAGACAGCAATCGATGTATGTTTGCGTATGCTCATAGGATTGCATTGCGTACATGCACATCCGTGTGTTTGTGGGGCAGTATGTGTGTGTGTGTGCGTGTGCGTGTGCGTGTGTGTGTGTGTGTGTGTGTGTGTGTGTGGGTGGGTGTGGGTGTGTGTGTGTGGTTCTGCCTTCTGTGAGCAGTTACAGCTGCACTTTCTTCAAAGGCTACGAATGAGTTCAGCATCTGGGCCAAAAACATTTGGAAAGACTTTAGGGACAGGAAATGTAATCTTGCTGCCAGTGTAAGGCAGTTGTTCCAGTTGTTGCAGGTTGTACCCTGGGGTATGTTTGTAATCAAGGGATTCCAAACCATTAAGACTGTGCTTATTTAGAGCATGTTTTCTGCCGTGCTCGTTCTCCTGGTAGTTTCTGTTGATTAATATTTGAAAATAAACACCTTTGCTGCTTTTTAGCTGCAGAATAATTTAAATTAAAGATTAATATCGTGGTCTTTGAACTAAGATGTGAAATTCAGACTGAGTTCGAACATATGAAAGTATTCAGTTAAAGGTACATGCTCGGGCATAATTCACGTGGGCATCACTGATCACTTAAACTACAGTTTTTTTCTAGTTTAAGGGAAAGTGTATGAGGTGATGACTTTGTACTGTAAATGCCTTTAAAAGTAGGAGCTGCTAAAAGCAGCTGATGAACTTTGAATGGAGGAGTTTTAATTCCGACACCAAATTGCACCAAGTCAAGGAGAGCACAGCCATATTTAGGACCAATCAAGATAGAAGACAGCGGCTGGGGCTGCTCCGATTGGAGCCAAGCCTTGGGGAGGTTTGGAATGGCCATTTCCCAAGAGATGTATTTCAGCCAAATCAGAGGGCGACGGGAATGACAGAGCATACCGGCGGCTGCTCGATGTCAAAGTCATGTTTTCTCTATTTCAAGAGACTGAAACTTTCCAGGGCTATGCCGAAAGGTATCCTCTAAAGAAGTAGAAGCACTGCCCCTATAGCCTCGTCCAAGTGCGCTACCAAGGGATATTGGGAACTCTCGGATCCAGGGACAGAGATTTAACGCTACCAAGGGCATGGTTACAAGCACGCCTGTGAACCTGTATAGATAAAACCCCTCTGGGTAAGCTGACAGAAACCTAAAGAGGGACAAGAAGCCAAAATCTTTGAACTCCGCCTGTTCAACTATTATCATTAAATTAACTATTTGTAGCGCTCCAACTCAAGGGCGACTGTGCTCTTTTTCAGGCCATAGCCTATGTGCATGCATATGTGGAAGTTGTGACAGAGCACGATGGCAAATCAATCATAACACATACTGTTGATGAGGTGTGCAGTTAAATCTGCATTTCTGCATGGTTAGAAATTGCACGGAAAGCGAAAAAAATAAGCTAAGAGGCACCTTAAAACATATGTTAAATAATCGCTTTCACGATTTATATTTGTGGTGTCGCATTTTAGTTGTTCCGCACCACGTGACCACCGCGAGGCCCTAGGGGTAGAGGCGGAGCCTGTGGAACTGAGACGAGGCACAGGCAGCAGTGGTCGCTCCTCTCTCCCTCTCCTGAATAAAGAAGAGTTACTGAAGTATATGTGATCCGAGTGCTTCATTATATAGAAGATTGCTACTCTACAAACTGGCGACGAGTCAGGCGGACTTTCGCGTACCACACACTGCGGCCGGTACGAGCAAACCCGGCGAGCGTTACTCGGCGCTCCTGCAGTCAGCTCCACACGCCGTGATCAATCGGAGAGGGAGAGCGGCGATATCGAGGTAGGTGGTGGGGATTATGCTGGGTTCCCCTTCAGTACACAGCGCCGCCTACCCGATTCTTTAGCCTCAACTTACTCTCATCCAGTTGCAGTACGCGCCAAGCCCCACGTTGCTGCGGGGCGCGTCGCCAGCCACCTTGTCCACGGGGAAGATCTGCCTCTTCAGATGCACGCGCGGGGAGGCGCGCGCGCGCGCTCTACATGTCAAGTCCTCAGACAATCAAGGTGAAACCCAGCTCCTGCACCATAAGAAGGCATACTGCTACAGCCACAATTCCTTTGGGTCGACTTCCAGGACCACCCTGCAGCGTGTCCCGCGCTTCCATTTTGCAGTGACACGCCCACCTGTACTGTACGCTTGCTGCCACACTCACGCCCTAAGCACTTCAGGCCCCAACCTACTGCTGCACATCACGGCAGGCCGCCGCCATAGTGGGCCCGGCAATTGATCCCTCTGCAAATCGGTGATGTGTCTGGTGTCCACGCTCCTGAAGTGCAACGCACACTGCCACCATTGCAGCCACAAGCCGTTTGTGGGCACGAGGACTGACTGTACAGCGCTCTCCTTTTTCAGCGCGCAGTTATCACTCACCTACATCTTCCTGTCACTCACAATGTGTGCTCAAACCTTCTCGCTAATTAACCCAGTTCCCTTCCTCTCGAAGCCAGGCGAACCGGCCATGAAGTGGGCCAACTGGAAATGTTGCTTCCTCAACTACCTGTCTGCCCTGGAGGATGAAGGGGAGGAGGAGTTCTCCAGCAAACGTAGGAAGAAGATCCACTTACACAACCTGAGTCCGGAAGGGTTAAGAGTATATGAGGGTATGGTAAAGAAAACAAGGGCAGATGATGATGCAGATGTATTCCAACATGCCTTAGACGATTTAGATAGCCACTATCAACCTGTCATTTGCACGGCCATAGACAGATACAATTTTTTTCAAAGAAAGCAAAATGAAACGTAAACAGTGGAAGACTATGTTGCGGCACTCAAGAAACTGGCAGTGAATTGCAAATTTAGCGCCCTTCATGACGAATTTGTGCGCGATCAAATTATAATGCACACGGTGAACACTAGTGTTCAGGAGAAGTTGTGGGTTTGCGGGGAGGCATCCCTGGGCGAGATCATAGAAATAGTCAAGAAAGCAGAACTTTCCAAAAGGTGTGCTGCGGCAGCCAAGAAGGAGACGGACAGCAGACCCACTGTGTGCAAAGTGAGCGACAAACGCAGTCCCGGCGACAGGCAACACCCCAGTGCAGGACACAAACAGGACAGGAGGCCCACAAATAAATCTACCGGGCCCCCCAGACACACCGGTGAAAAGAAAGGGTGTTGCTACAGATGTGGCAGTCAGTCCCACATGGCAAATGACAGACGATGCCCCACCTTCCATGTAAAATGCTCCTATTGTGGGGTGGTGAGACACTTTGGTAAAGTCTGCAGACGGAAACCCAGTAATGCTACTGTTAAATGTGTCCTATACGAATCTGAGGAAGTGGAAGGCGAAGTTGATGACGATTGCATATTATGCATAGAGGAACATGTCATGGGCATGGATTGTAATAGCCGTAGAAAGCCCTCTTGTATGTTGACCATTGGGGGCGTACAGATTTCTATGGTAGCGGACTCAGGGTCCCCATACACTATAATCCAAAGGGAGATCTGGGACAGGGACTTTGCCAATTCAATAGGAAGTCACCTACACCCCACTGATGTGCATCCGGTTACCTTCACAGGAGAAAAAATCCCCATGGTTGGGTTCTGACAGTTGAGGTTTGAATTCAAGGGGAGGGACACCACAGGCAAATTATACGTTGCTGAAAAAGGGCCTTCTGTACTGGGATGGGCAGACCAAGGGGCTTTAGGCATCCAACTCAACCCCAGCGGAGAGACACAAGTACTCATGACGGATAACCCACCCCAGCCGACGGGATCCACATTACAAGCAGAATTTCCCGATGTTTTTGGCGGAGTGATAGGGAAACTTTCCAAATTCACGCACAAGATACAGCTGAAAGAAGGCGCCATACCTGTAAGCCACAAAGTTCGGAATATTACTTTCAATGCTAGAGAAGCAGTGCAGCTGGAATTGAAACGTTTGGAGGACAATGGCATCATAGAACCCATCGAGAGCGCTAAATGGCTTGCGCCGTTGGTTGTAGCACGAAAGCCAAATGGCAAAGTGCGCCTCTGCATAGACCTCAGGGAACTCAACAAGAACATACTGGTGGATAAATTCCTGCTTCCAAGAATTAACAAATTATTGGCCTAGACCAAGGGCGTCAAGTGGTTCTCTGCGATAGACCTCACAGCAGCATATCATCAAATATCGCTTCACCCCTCATGCAGGAAGCGGACGTCCTTCATCACTCCGTTCGGCTGCTACTGGTTTCGGCGCATGCCATTTGGCCTGGCGTCTGCCGCCGCAGTCTTTCAAAAATTGATGCACAGACTATTCAAGGATCTAAGCGGTGTCCTCTATTTCTAAGATGATATCCTTGTCATGGGGAAGACTAAAGCGGAGCACGATGACAAATTGCAGACAGTTTTGCGAAAATTGTCGACGAATGGCCTCACGGCGGAACTGGAGAAGTGCAGATTCGACCTACAAACAGTCACCTATCTAGGTCATGAGATCAGCGACAAAGGGATCTCCCCGAAGAAGGCGAATGTAGAAGCCATTAGGTCCACACCCAAGCCAAGTACCAAGGATGAAGTCCGCTCTTTTCTGGGGTTAGCGGAATTCTACAGCAAATTTGTCAGGAACTTTGCCACTAAAACTCACTGCGCCAAATTTTAAAAGAGAAGAACAGTTTCAGTTGGTCGTTGGAGTCGGACAGAGAATTTGAAACCATCAAGAAGGACATTTGCGACGCCATTCCCCTGAAGGGTTTCGACAACTCCGCTCCAAGCATACTGACAACGGACGCCAGTGAGAAGGGGTTAGGTGCAGTCCTGTCCCAACGTTCCACGGACGGGACTGAAACCACTATCGGCATTCGCTTCACGCGCACTGGCCCCAAATGAGGAGAAGTTCAGCGTAATTGAAAAAGAAATGTTGGCGTCCATTTGGGCCATGGAGAAGTTTCGTCAGTATCTCTGGGGCTCCCGGTTCACACTCAGAACGGACCATAAACCGTTGATCAAAGTCCTCAAGTCCAGTGGTCATGCCACCGCAACACCACGCATCGCCAAGATGACACTCCGGCTGTTAGACTTTGTCTATGACGTCGAGTACCTGCCGGGGTCCAAGAACAAAGTGGCGGATTACCTTAGTCGATTGGCTGCCATGGAGGAGGCACCCCCCAACGGTGTATGGGATGAGTACCAGGTCGCATTCACCACCGACCATGAAGACGTTATCAGTGCACAAGATTGGGTGACAGCCTACGACGGGGATTCTGTACTCTTGCAAGTGAAAACGTATGTCACACAAGGATGGCCAGAGAAGAGACAAGTGCGAGACGACCTCAGGAAATATTGGGAGGTACGGGATGAACTGTCCATCAGCGACGATGCCCTATTCTTGCTGAGAGGGGACAAAGTAGTTCCCCCGAGGGAGTTAGTGGACCGCATCCTCCACATTACACGTGAAGGTCACCTGGGAATCGTTAAATTAAAGAGGAGAGTGAAACAGTCGTATTGGTGGCCGGCCATTGACACCACAGTGGAGAAGTATGTCAGAGCGTGCGAGCACTGCGCCAACGCAGACAAATCCATGACCATGCTCCGGCCTCCTATGGGTGAGTTTACCACGCCCACCAACCCCTGGGAGGAGTTGGCGATCGACATTTTAGGCCCGGTCCTGGACTCTTGGGGGATACCCAAATAAGTCATCGTTTTGGTTGACAGATACTCCAAGTGGCCAGAAGTGGAAGTCTGCGAGAAGGCGGATTCAGATGCAGTCATTTCCTTCCTCACCAACGCGTTCTTACGAGAAGGCATTCCGAGAATTATTACATGTGACAATGGCCCACAGTTTACTTCGGAGAAGTGGACAGCTTTCCTCCGGAGGAACGGGGTCACGGATAAACACACGCCAGTGTATCACCCTGCAGGTAACGGCCTAGCGGAACGGTTCAACCGAGTGTTAATGGGTTCGGTTCAGACGGCCATCAGCGCGGGCAAGTGCTGGGAGAAGGAAATCCAGAACACTGTGTGGGCATATCGCATCACACCCACCCTAACCGGGTACAGCCCGTTCAAGATACTTGGAGGCAGGGAACCGTTCACCAGAGACAACCACATGTGGATGAATCTGCAATTGCAAAGAAAATGGTCGCCAGCGGTGGTCAGAAGCAACATAGAGAAGGCACAGGAAATTTACAAAGCCAACTATGATAGGAGGCACAGAGTGCAAGAGGTCTCCTTAGCAGTGGGAGATTGGGTCCGGGTAAAACTGGGCAACTTGAAGAAAGGCGACAGAAGTTCAGCAAGCCTCTCCGTGTCAGAGAACTCTATGCACGCTCAGCCTTGCAGAGCGATGGAAAAGTGTGGTCGCAAACCAGGATGGCCAAATGCAACAAAGTCGTCGGATGGCACAAGGTCAGCGCCCCCCCTAGCACTGGAGATCACAGATGGAAGTCGGACAGCGATGATGGGGGCTGCACCTCAGGCACACAGCAGATCAGATCGATGAGGGGGACAGGGGGTGATGCAGGCACCAGAGCAGAAATGAATAACCCAGATTCCACACAGCACACTCCACCTCAGACAACCAATGACGCAGACAACCCAGACACAATGAATAGGGGTTCCTCCTCAAATGACAAGTGCCTGGAGAGAAGCACTAGGGAGGGCAGCTCCCACCTAGGGGAAGCACAGGAGCCACAGGTCCTTCTCACGCGCACCCGCAGTGGCAGGACAGTGGTGTTACCCAAGAAATATAGCGAGTACAATATGTAACCCTCCCCCCCCCCTCTGTCCTGTCTCGCTTCTAAGCAGTTCCCCTGGCGTTTCTTTCTCTCTTTCTCTCTCTCTCTCTCCCCTCTAGCTCACACAATGTATAGACTCACAGCTCAGCATAATTACTGAGCAAACAGCATGCAGAGGTATTGTTGGTCATTCAGGGTAATGTTGTTAAGGGGGAAGATGTGTGGTGTCGCATTCTAGTTGTTCCGCACCACGTGACCACCGCGAGGCCCTAGGGGTAGAGGCGGAGCCTGTGGAACTGAGACGAGGCACAGGCAGCAGTGGTCACTCCGCTCTCCCTCTCCTGAATAAAGAAGAGTTACTGAAGTACATGTGGTCCGAGTGCTTCATTATATAGAAGATTGCTACTCTACAATATTGCATATATGTTTTGTATTTTATTGGCATTTCCAACTGAATGAGTTGCTTGTTTGTTTACATCATTTGAATCCTCCTACACCCATTTAGTTACATCCATACTCCTTTGCCAACACCTGTTGCACAGTATTTTCGCTTCCTCAGGGCTTCTACGTTCCAGCATCCGTTTGATCCATTTATTCATAGTTTAATCAGATAAGAGCAATCTTGGAATTCATGTCCCTGATACGGCCATTCTTCATAGTCTCGCTCTTTATTTCATTAAGGCCAGAAGCGGAAGTAGAGATTCAGAACTCAGCAAGCGAGGGCCCGCTACCGTGCTGCTGCAGCGGAGAAAAGCCAAAACGCCGAAAACACCGTAGCGGGAAGCGGCACTGAGGTAAGGGGCCTGAGCGCTGGGGGTAATTCTCCGCGAAGAGCGAGCCCGAGATTCCTGCGGAAGCGGCCAGGTTAGGCAGGGCGCGGCTTGTGGCAAACCCGAGTGCTCCCGCTCGGGCTCCCATCCTCCCCCCCTCCCCCTGAGCAGCCCATCCACTGCCAGCCATTGCCAGTCACAGTCACTGCCACCCACTGCCAGGCAACGGCAGGCATTGGCAGCCAGCCACTGCTGATAACGGCCCATCACAGCACAGAGCCCGGCCCATCCCAGTTCCCAAAAGGAGGCTGCAGGAGTGACAGGTGAGGGGGTGCGAGGACAAGTAGGGGGGGGAGCACAGAGGCCTCCTACACCAGCCTCCCACTCAAGGGCTTGGCGAACAAGCGAACCAGCCCCAGCTTCACCCCTGGGACCCCGGGCTGGGCCCCCTTTGAACACCAGCAGCACAGCCTCAGCCATAGCCCCCATCCACACAGACTGGCAGGCTGCCGCCCCAGCTCCCAGCACATCAACTCTTTGGACAACTGCCTGTTCAGCCTGGCTACCCAGACAGCGCACTTTAACAGCTGAGCCAGGGCTGTCTGGCAGGGAGGTCTGGGGGCCGGGGGCTGAGGAAAAAAAAAAAGGAAACAAAGGAAGCAGAGGACATTGACAGGACAATGACAGCAGTAACCCGCCGGACTCTGCAGTCCCACGGTGCTGATTCTCCAGGGGGACCAAGGACTGCGCCTAACTAATTATAATAAAAAAAACCTGGGCTATTCCTCTCTCCCAATTACAGTACCGGCTCTGTAAGCCCACAAGCCGCAAAAGACCTGCCAAGAGTATTTAAGTCCTTGGCATTGAGGCATTGAGGCTCAGACCCCCGCGGCCTTTGAAGTGCCAACCGCCAGCAACCACAAGCAAACTTCAGCACTACGCACCCACGTAGTTGAGGTCAGGGAGAACCAGGGTGGCCATTCCCCCCCAGGCCAGGGGGAGAAAAGGAAAGAAACAAAACCCACGCCCTAGTGCTCAGCACAGTGCCGAATCGCAACTAATAGCAACAGACCAGGAACCAAAAGATATGGCAGCATCAAGCGGCTCAATGCATGCAACTCACCTAAAATCTACACAAAATTCAGCTTTCTAAGGGACGCAGGATCTGTTCTCTGCTCAAGCAACACCACCCTCAAAGGTCGGCACACCCCCCTAATACCCTACAGCCGTAGCAGCCTGCACCGCTCACATTGCCGCCAGAGAAGCCCAGTCAGGGCACTAAGCATCTAAAGAGCCCACCAGCGCCCAGCAATGCAACCACAAATGCAAAGGTAAACCAACACATCTCAAAACTCTGCCTAACAGCACAAGAGGCAGGCTGTGCCAGGAGGTTTACGTGTACGGCTTGCTCTGAACAGCCGGGAAGCCTAAGGGACTTGCCTATCATTGCGGAAACAAATCTGCTCCCAACCCGGCTACCAGGGCACCCAGGAACTTCTATGCTGCCCGAACAGCAACAACTACAACAAGCACAGCAACAAGCCCAGATCAAGCCTCGAGCCCTAACTAATTCAGCTTCGGAACCAGCAGCAGCAATAACATCACCTCCGGCTCCAGACGGGGGGTCTGTGTGCCCGGCGCCTCGTCCAAAAGCAATCAGCCTACAGGGTCCCTCACAGGAGGACCCCTTACATGAAGCTCCTGATCACAAAAGGAACATGCAGACCCCACTGCCAGAGCTCGGCAAAGAGGCCAGCGCCGCCACGACCAAAGGCGAGAGTGTCACCATAGGAGGCACTGGGAGTGGTCCGCTGGAAGAACAAGTTCTGGACATCAATCTCAGCCCCATACCGATTAGGATGAACAGCACAATAGAATCCCTGCATCGAGGACATGGTCAGCAAACACAAACTCACCAATCATATCACCACTGTCTGCACAAACCCGGCCACTACTATACCCAGGCGGGCTACTGGAAGGGACCCCTGACCAAATTCAACAAGAGGAAGGGAAGGCGATCATCTCCTACTTGAACACACAAGAATGGGAGGACATGCTCGCCACCTACTCGCCAGACCAGCTATAGAGGGAGCACCCGCCCAAAGAGTCCCAACTGGACCCCCGAAGCCTTGACCGTACCACCCAGGGGCCTGACAAAAACGAGCCCAAGGTGGGAGAGATCCCCAAGAAACAAGCCGGCAGCACCTGGGCCTATCTCCTAAACACTATAAAACTGGCAGTTGAAGCACTCCAATACCAGTCTGAAAAGATGACATCCAGCTTTCACTACTGAACACCCTGGCACTCTTTACGGCAGGCATCGATGAGAAACTAGGAGACCCAAACGGCCTAATCAAGAGAGCTCAATCCGACGCTCACCTCAGCTGCAAATGCAGCCACATAGTTGACAAACTATCCACCCTTCCCTCTATGCTAAATAGCATACTAAAGGATATAAAGAACGCAACCTCTGGATCCACAAGTAAGCGCCCAGACAATCTCCATACCACGCAGGGCACGGCCAACGGTCAACTAGCAAACTTGACAAATAGCGAGTCACTACATCGCAACCCACAGGAGGGACCTGACATCACAGCAACGCCTGGAAATGAAGGAGCCCAAAGTGAACTGAAGAGAGACTGCCTAGAAGGAGCTCTAGCTCCGAAGCTCAACTACAAAAAACATCGCCAACAGAAAAGGAAAGGGCGCTATCGAAAAATCACCCCAAATCTAACAGCCTACTTTCCCATCTTTTTAGGTCAACACACAAAACTGGACACCAAGTCAGGCGATTTAAGCCCACAAAACCAGGCCCGTGGCCTCCGAACAGCTCTAACAAACTACCAGAACAAGGAGGAATCTTATGCACGCTGACCACAGACTGTGCACACATGGAAACTGGGAAAGAAAAGGGTCATGGGAACACAGCTAAGTCTCTACTCAAAAAGCCCAGCCAGGGCAGCTGCCAACAGTCACCGCACAGCCAGGTTCCTACTGGAGGACCCCCCACAACACTTACAATACTCACAGTCCATGAACATCCTCGACAGCGAAACGTAACGGAGGAATATTCAGGGGCGCAAGTGCCGGCAGCTAAAAACGGGAAAAGTAACAAGCAAGAACTTAAGTAATGGGCATAGAGGAGAACGCACAGATAACAAAACTAGGCCGAACTGGGACACACCGCTCAACGAGGGAAATCAGGCCTCACCGAGAAATGACTGCTCCGGGTGGCGAAATGAAGCCCAGGAGGCACAGAACAGCGTGCAAGCCACAAAACAGACGTGTTCTGGGCCAACAAGAATCAACACAAAGTAATGGAATGGAATGTCAAGAGCAACGACCAAGGGAGCAAATAGCCTCACCCACCAATCTGAAACAAGGGCCACAGTTACTGACCAACCTTTGGCATTACAACAACCAAGAACCATGCAGCAGGAAACACAGGCCACGCTCTTTCACCCCTTGTATACTTCCAAAGGCCATCAGGATACTCTGCATAGAGGCAACATCATAAGGCTAATGCAGGCAATTCCAACCATCGCGGGCCTGAGCTCAACTGACCTACTCTATAGAGTTCATCCATACCGCAAACCCTTCAAGGCCAGAGGCCACCAAGGCCACATGGAAATCAACATAAATGGCAGAGAAAATTCTAGCAGAACAGGGCATATTTCAAGCCTGGGGCATTGACATTACTCCATACCAAAAACCTGGGTACCTCCTAACCCTATTAGCGTGCAACCCAAGCCCTGCACCAACAATACCACACACATGCATAAATTCCATGCTCAGAGGGGCACTGGGAAGATCTCCACAACAGAGGGCAAACAGATCGGCGGACCTACAAGAAAGAGTTTGGACAACACCAGCTCCTTGGAACCAATCTTCATATACTTGGCCAATCACCCGGACCATAACCACCTGCGCAGAGCAGTATTGACGTTTCACACAGAACGAAGGCGGCAGAAGAGCGAAGGAGACCCCACTTCGCTTATGCTCGTGGAACATTAACAGTCTATCCACAAAAATTGAGGACCCGGACTTCCTGCGATACATCAAGGCCTTCGATGTAATCATGCCGCAGGAAACTTGGCTCACCGATCCTCACCACATCCAGGGTTTCATGTGCTTCGCCACATCGGCCACAAAGGGAGGCAAATTTGGACACCGCTCTGGGGGGCTTGCAACTTATGTATCTACGACAAGCATAACATCGGCAGCAATCGTGGGCTCTACTTCAGCAGCTACTATAGCAGTCAAACTCACCATCTCCCTCCAGGGCGAGCAAACAGAGGTGGGATTAATCAACACATACATTCACCCAAAACAAAAAGCGAAAGACTCAAAAAGGCTAATCGACCAAGTAACAAAGTACGTAACCGAGATGGAAATCTCAAAGTTTATCCTGTCTGGGGACCTAAACCAATACCTCTTTGGTACATCAGGGGGCGAGAAGGTTTGCATACAATCTACAATCTATAACATTCCGACGCAATGCGCACCAACATACGGAAGCAAGAATTGCAAGAAAAGCCGCCTCCTGGAAGACTTGGAACACCTAAACTTCAGAGCGCTCAATGGCAGATTCCCCGATGACTCACCTCCTGTTCAATCATACTACTCCCCAACAACAAGCTCCATATTAGACTATACGTTCGCAAGCCTCTCACTGTTTCCACATATCCTGGGGTTCAGAAGGGGGACAAGGGGGACAGCGCCATCGTCCACAAGAATTGCTGCTAACAGTCACCGCACCTACCTCCATCCAGCGAGATATAACCGTGGGGCCCATCTACACCTCAAACCTAAGAAGGATCAAATGCTCAGCAACCAATGCAGAATCCCAGGCAGAAGCTGCAATCGAACTCTTTACATCACAAGTGACAAGCTTAAAAGATCAAATACCCCAATGGCAACACTTTACAGCCACACTACTAGAACGCCAGGCCGCTCCATAAATCAAAAAAGACCACTCCCAGGCCTCAAGCAGGAGAAACAAGATCTCAAAAGTACAAAGAGACCGCTTCAAGCTCCTCAAAAAATCAATAAACAGCATCTTAAGCATGCTGAGAAGACACCCAGGGGACTCAAGAACGCGCACACTTTTGAGGAACCAAAGGACCCCACTCAAAAAACTGAAATGGGAAATCAACAAAGACCAAGAAAATGCAACATGGGCAAGACTTCTTCATGACCTAAATCATGACAGCACCCACTTCTGGAAAACTGTGAACGACATAATCCACCCTCATCATGAAGGAATTTCGTCACACATTTCAGAAGAAATCTGGGTTGAATTCCTAACTAAGCACTTGGGAGGCGTCGGAATACAAGATACAAACAGATGCCCAATAGAAGAGCATTTGGGAGCGTGCCACACTGAGATGCCAGTGCCGAACACGCCAGACATAGACGTCACACCAGCCTGCGAGGCCAGCAACTCACTGCCAATTCTAATAAAAAAGCAGATCGCAAAGGGGAGAAAAGAAGGGGCTCCAGGACCGAATGGTATCCCACCCGCACTGTTCAAAGCCAAGTCGGGTGACTGGGCAGACATCCTGCAACCTCTTTTCCTGGAGGTTAGGTTACGAAGCAGACTACCAGAATCATGGTAGGGCTCGACAATCGTCCCGATCCACAAAAAAGGCGACAAGGCCGTGCCGAGTGACTATCATTGATCAACAATGAAGCAAAATACTTTGCCGGCACTGTCTTAGAGGATCTCACAACCTGGGCAGAGGAAAATGAGATAATACCGCTAAATCAGACAGGCTTTCGCAAAACGGCCGGCACAACAACAAACATCCTCGCAATCTCTCTACTCATTGACGCAGCAAAAACAGCTAATCTTCCACTACATCTATGCTTCATCAACTTCAGCGCTGCATTTGACAACGTTGAGAGGGGCAGACTGTGGGGGAAGCTGGCGCGCTGGGGAAACCCACAGGCCATCTCAAACATCTCGTCACTTCTTCATACAGACACCTGGGTCCAGGTGAAACTGGGCGGCGGAACTCACCTCTCCTCAAAAGTCCCTACAACCAAAGGATTGAAGCAGGGCCACGTGCTTGCACCCACCCTGTTCAACCTATTCATGGCTGATCTTCCGCAGGCACTCGCCACCTGTAACTCACACGCACTTAGGTTAGGAGGCAAAACATTGACCGATCTTATGTATGCAGATGATGTAGAGCTGCTCAGCCATACCTACATTGGTCTCCAACATCTACTAATGGAAATGCAGAACTATGCCACAGAGAATAACTTAAAAAATTAATCTTAGCAAGACACGGTCAATGACAATTAATAACAAAAGAAATCGGCAGAGGAGATGGTACTTGGGAGGTAGACAGCTTGAACCATCACACAAATACAAGTACCTAGGAGTAATCATTGAATAAGAAGGGACCTTCGCTCGCCAAAAAGAAGAAATAAGAAGGAGAGGGCTGGTAACAGCAATATCAATGAAAAATCTTGCAAATAAATTGACGGGGCCGACATTGAGCCCGCTCCTGAAGGTAGCTCAAGCCAAACTACTCCCTACGATAACCTACAGCAGCGAAGCAATGGGGGAGAGAGATGCCAACTTCCTGGATAGCACACTGGTCAAAGCATATAGAATTATGTTTTGCCTTCCGCACTACACCTCACCAGCTCAAATAAGGTTGGAGTTCGGCTTATTACAACAATCTCTGGGCAGGCATGGGTCTTATATTATGTGTATCTGCTATATCTGCTTGGGAAAGGTGCCGCTGCCTGTGACAAACTGCCATCTACGCTGCTGTATGTTATTTTTAAAATTGGTATGGAAATGTATTGAATTGGACTGAACTGAGCATTAACGGAAATAGCTGCATTTTAACTGTGTGATAAACTGACTCGCCGCGCTAAAGCGTTAACACTTACTGTAACTCTGGCCCGACTCACTTCCTGGTAGACACGCCATCGCAGAGCGCCAATCAGAGAAGAGGGGGGAGGAGCCAAGGCTGACTACGGCTACTAATGCCGGTAGCAGCGCGGGAGCGCAGCGGACGTGCGCAGCAGGCGCGCCAAAGGCAAGCCCATCTGCGCCCGTCCGCGGGCGGCAGGGGCAAGGGGCAAGTCATTATGCCCAAATTACCACATATTCATCGGCTGAATTGAAAAAGCTTCATTCTAATGAGCTTGCGGTCAATTACCTCACGCACACTAGATTAAGCAGGAACGGGATAAGGGAAACAAGATCTTCCTTCCCCGAATTCAACCATCCCACAAATGCTATGAAACAAACTGATCCTCAGGACATGAATGAGGAAAAAGCTCTTTCAATTATCTATTTAAACACCCGTTCCCTGACCAAACATCAATTAGATATACACAACTTGCTGATGTCAGAGAAACCTGATATATTACTGTTAACCGAAACATGGCTAACACAGGACACCGCCCCCGACATACTAGTAGCATTACCCAATGAGTTTTATATTCTTCAAGCCAATCGCCCACATGGAAAAAAGGGAGGGGGAGTAGCAGCTATAGTGCATCAAAATCTTAAATTTACGGCACTCACCCCCCTAGACATTCCTCAAGTAGACAATCTAGTACTTAAATTAGAATCTGATCTCACCCCTTTGGTCTGTGTGCTACTCTACAGACCACCACAGAATATGCCACAGTTCCCTAAATCCCTGAGTGAACAAATGTCACATCTTGTAACAAATCATGCTAAAGTACTGATGGCCGGCGATTTTAACTACTGGGCCAATGACTTAGCAGGGGGACCTCACTCTGTCGAATTGATGGACCTACTTGCAGGACTCGATCTCAGTCAGTGTATCTCCACTGCTACACATATCAAAGGGCATACTCTAGATCAGGTATGGTCCAGTAATCTGTCTTTAACCAATCTAGAAGTCACCCCTTGTGTTTGGTCTGACCATTATTTTATTAAATTTATTATAAATATCCCTATCCGTTCAAAAATAATATCAAATGATCTTGGATTACGCAGGAGCTGGAATACTATTGACAAAGGGCAATTTCTGGAATCACTGATCAATACTATTCCCCCTGGCCAACCATCTATTGCTCAAACCGAGAAAGAGCTCTCGGACTGGTTGATGACAGCCAGTAATAAATACGCCCCTCTCAAGAAATCTTATCGAGCACGTCGCCACGAAGCCCATAGATGGTTCTCCCCTGAATTAAAGAAATTAAAACTTGATCTACGCCATGCAGAAAGGAAGTGGAGGAATAAATATTCACCTGATGACAAAAGCGCTTACTTAGAAGTACGCGGATCCTATAAAAAGGCTATATTGGCTACCAAGGCCAAATACTTTCATCTAAAATCATCAACTCCACAAACCGCTCTAAAGATATTTTTTCAATTATTAATGAACTATGCAATCCGGATAGAGTAACAGTAAAAACCACTCCCTCTCAATCCCTATGTGATTCTTTAAATAATTTTTTCATTGAAAAAATAAAAAACATTAAAACAAGTATCCCCAGCTGCCCGAGTCCTGTATGTTCTATAAAAGCTAAGAACTCATACAGGCTGGAACAATTTCCAATAATAAATCAAGAAATATTTACAGCTTTACTGGTAAAAGTCAAATCTGGATCTCCAAAGGACTGCTGCCCCCCCTGGATTCTGAAGGAAGCATTTACTGCTTGCCCAAGTCCAGCTGTGACACTTTTAAACGAGTCATTGCTCCAGGGTCAGGTACCGGATTCTTTTAAGGAGGCCATTATCATACCCCTTCTAAAAAGCCAGGAGCTGATCCAAAACCCTAGCTAATTATCGACCAATTTCACTGCTCCCTTTTCTAGCCAAATTGATCGAAGCACATGTAGCCAAAAGCCTTTCCACATTTCTAGAGCAATCTGAATATTTGGATGCACATCAAGCAGGTTTCCGCCCAGCCCACTCCACAGAATCAGTGATTCTATCAGTATTGGATACTCTGAGAGGAAAGGCGGATATAGGTCTCCCTCAAGCCCTGGTGTTATTGGATCTCTCCACTGCCTTTGACACAGTCGACCATAACAACTTGATCGACCGTGTCAGGGATGCGGGTATCGAAGGAATAGCCCTGGAATGGACTAAATCCTTCCTAACAAATCGATCTCAGGCAGTCCATCTTGGCGGTTTTACTACCCCCATGATTAAAACTACCTGTGGAGTCCCCAGGGATCCTCACTTTCCCCTCACTTATTCAACTTATATCTACTTCCTTTGATTCATGCATTAAAGAAAGGAATATCCAAACCTTTAACTATGCTGATGATTTTCAATTGGTATTTTCCATCAATGACTCCCGGCCTCCATCCACGAATGCCAGTCAACAATGCTGTTCATCCGTGACTGGATGAACAGCAACCAATTAAAATTGAATCCAGATAAGACAGAACTGATCCTCACGGGAGGCTCACTTAACCCCTGGAATTCCCAGTTCTGGCCTAAAGAACTGGGACAACCCCCGACCCCATCTAATCAGGCTAAAACTCTGGGAGTCATAGTCAATAGCGATCTCACCATGAAAACCCAAATAGGATCGGTAATTTCTGCCTGCTTCTTCCAATTAAGGAAAATAAAGAAAATAAGTAGATTCCTAACTCAGGAAGCAAAACTGCAGGCAGTCCTTGCCATGGTGATCTCGCATATTGACTATGCTAACTCCTTATATTTTGGAATCCCGGCCTCTCTCATTCACCGTCTCCAACTGATACAGAACCAGGCGGCCAGACTGATTCTACAGGAAAACAAACGTCAACACATCTCTCCCCTTTTGAAGAAACTACATTGGCTCCCTATAGCACAGAGATGCGCATTCAAGACGGGATGCATCATTTTTAAATCCCTGAATGGCAGAAACCCCAAATGTATTAATAGCCTGATTAACAGATACAATCCAACTCGCAATCTGAGATCCGCTCACATGCACCTCCTGACAACACCCTCCTTTAAACAGAAACGATTTGGCGGATCCAGGTTCTCCACACTGGGTCCAAGATATTGGAACTCTTTGCCCCTAGAGATCAGATCCTGTACAGATTTCATAACTTTTCGTAAACTTCAAAAAACATGGCTCTTTAAACAGGCATTCGCGTAATTCGTGGAATTCGTGCATCACTTGAACAACGTGTATCCATCTCCTTCCTGAGCAGCGCCAAGAAACCAATCTGGTGTACGAGCGCTATATAAATTAGGTATAACATAACATAACATATTATTATATATTAACTGCTATGGCATGAACTCCAGTACAGGGAAACTTCCCACGCAAGAAGTTACCTACAGACATCTCTGGAAACTACCAGTCTCACCGAACTCTGGAACACACAACTCCATCATTTAACTTTCAAAACATTGGTTTGGAAATGCGTAAAACAACTCTCACTGGTGGAGGACAAGGCAACATTCTCAGCCAGATCTCACGCCTGGATGACCCTAAATTCCTATAAAACCCTTGCACCACAAAAATACTTCAATCAGGGCTATCCTAAACCAATAAAAATACAATTCCTAAGGCACAGACTGGGCATTATTCCATGCACTCAGCACCTTCCACCTTGGTTGAGGGCAACAACCCAAAGCACCTACAGGCTGTGCGATTCCGAACAAGGAGACATTCTGCTTTTAATTTGCACATGCAAGGAACTGCAGCAAGAACAGTCACAGCTGCTAAAGGCCCCCTTCTAACAGAAGGGTATCCGCACCAGGAGGCAAGTGGTGCTGGCATGCTTTGATCCAGGGGCCATGAAATTGAACTGTAGAACTGTAACATTTCTCACACTGGCCAAACAAAAAATGCCTAAAATAACAACTCGACCTCGGCCATACAAGCAATAAGCTGCCAGTGGAGCTACTGGCCCGCAAGCTGGTCATTGCATCACTCTGTCGCAATAAGGAAAGAGCACTTTTTTAATGTATAAATTCTCAGCAGGTGCCAACGCATTGGTTCTCACTACCAAACAGTATGCACCATACGGCACTTAACTACTCGTACTTCTGGCCTCAGTAACGTATTAAGCAAATGCACTGCACTTTACTGTGTGAACCGTTGATTCTTGTTAACGCTCACACTGACAATTTTAACCACTGTACAGCGATCTTAGCATGTGTTTTATTGGTTTTAATGGTGTACAATATCAGTTCTATTGCCTATTTTAAAATGTTGCATTGGTTTTTAGTAACTATGCAAATAAAAAATAAACTTGAAACTTTATTTCATTAAGAGCGCTGAACCCTCTTCATATTGAGTTTTCTTGTTTACTCCTCCCACAAGCTGTTTGGGAATTTAAAGCACCAGTAGGGCGCTGAGAGACCCACTGTGTCTCTATACTGCAGTCGTATAACTAGATCAAAATAGAAGTCGCGTTTTGCATCCCATAACAAACACACTATTCAGGCGATGCCAGAGTGCCGGGGGGAAATTAACTGTCAGAAACGCACTTGGCAAACATAGATATAAGTTATGCAGATTTTCCCCGAGAAAATAAGTGTGAATACATTTCAACTAATGGTGGCAAAGTACAAGGGGTTTTCTATGTTTTGAAACTATTAATATTTCAATTTCAAAGGAGTGGATAGCTACATAGAAAATGTGCTATAAATGCAACATGATATCATCAACAGATGTTGAGTTTCAACTTTGCAAATTTGTTATGATTTTTGTAATGAAAGGAAAGACAGTATTTGTAAGTTCACAATACATGCAGCTGCTGTGAAGCTGGGTATGTACGTTTCCATGGATACTAAAATGGTATAACAGGCAGTTGTTGTCTGACAAATAGCTGAAGGAGTGTTGTCTTTCTGATTATTAGCAAGATAATGTCGAAGGCAACCCCTCATAAAAGATAATTTTGAAAGGAGAAAATTCTTTACAAGTAATAGATTTACCACTTTTATGAGAACGCTGGTGAGGTATAAAACAGTTAATTATGTTTTCTACAAAGCCAAACAATGAAAATTATTACCTTCATCAATGTATAATTACTATATAAAATGATGTTTTTCAACATCAGCAAGTTGCCTGCATAGCATACTGCAGATTTCCCCCTGTTAATGGCAGGAGTAAATCTGTTTCCAGTCCGCGAATGGGAAGCGAGCACTGGCAAAACTGGTGGGAATGTGGGCAAAGGAGTTTCTCCATGTAAAAAATATCTTCCAGCTAGAGGAAAAAACAAAATCATACAAAGGTATTTTCAGAAGTGCAGTTGCCCTCTATACATAAGGCCTTTTGCAAAGAACTAATGCTGTTAAACATTACTTAGTCCCCAACAATATTTCTACCATCCTCACATGATACAATTCTTCCTACAATGTACGGCCCCTCAAACAGAATCATTTGACCTCACCTGCAACGTCCTATGCTACATTAGATTCCAGTCTTTTTACCTAGTGGATTTGATCCACTGGAACTCTCACCTTCAAGCAAGAAGATCAGCCTCTAAACCAGGTTCTCAAAACAACCATGAAGCTTCATCTTCTAGAACTGTACACCAATGTTGTTACATTCCCAAGTTAGGCCCATGTAGCAAAGCAGCTTATTTCTTACATTGTCCTCACAAATAACATTTTCAGCTGTGACCTTTATGCACATATTTGCGTGTACGACAATGTTGGATTAATTTCCCTGAAACTAAATTTGTTTAAACATCTAGCTTTGCACAACCTTATCACAACGCCCTGAACATCATGTACAAGGTCTAGTTTCGCACTATGTACAAAAGTCATCTCTGTCTTCATCCACTGGGCGACAGGGCTAGCTACATATCCATAACATTGCTTATCTATATGCACATCACAAGGCTGCTTTCTATTATAAAAGATGAGCATCCTGATAGATTAGCAGAGGAGGCACTCCAGCTCATACCAGAGGTGCTTGCATGCTGAGAAATCACTACGCAGTAGTCTGACATCTCGTGAGGAATGTCCAGTTTGTGACCAAGACGGGGTCCTTCATTATCTCCCACCAGGTAATGGGGTTGGATTGTCCCTTGTGGGGATTCTTGGCCATACACCTACACACACTCTAGGTACACTTAGAGTAGTGTTCGCACAGTAGGAGTACTTTCGATTACTGCCTTGTTTTATATGCCAGCATATATACAATGTTTTAGCACCATGGTAGCACTAAATCTACTTTTCACGCTTTTGGTGCTTGTGATCACTTTTATCTGCTTCTGTCTATTAATCATTGCAGCACATGTATTCTACACAAGAATAATGTTGCTCCAATAAATCTATTGAAAACATCCCGCTGTGTATTCTCTTTATACTTCTCTGAGAATAAGAGAGCACGAGTGACTGAGCAAAAGATTCTGCACTGTTTCCACGATCCCTGAGGGGTCTGGGTTGTCATGTTCAGTGTTTGCTAGAAACCATTCGCTCCCTGGTAGGTTAGGGGGCATCCGGTGGCACTGTGAGCTAGCTGGTCTATAGGCCAACACATCATGCAGGGGTGTCCGGAATGTCTTGGCACCAAGCCCCTAGTTTATGTTGCCCAGACAATGCGCTGATCCTACGGATTAATATCCACACACTCGCCGAAGATGCCATACCACAGTAAAAAAAACATTTCTGTTAGAAATGCTATGCTGTTGTTGCTGCTATATAAATGTATTTGCCATCCGTATTCCATGGATTGCTAGATTATCAACCACGCCATGATAAACTCCAAAATTGGCCCAAATTAAGCATGTCAGTAAAAATTAGAAACGGTCTGGAGGACAAATGACAGTATTACAAAAATTCATTTAAATAAAGTTGGACTCAGAAAATACAAAAAGCTATTGCAAGAAGCACTGGTAGGTTTTCTAGAGGAACAAATAGCAAAAGGTACCAAACATAGCAAAAGAGGTTTTTAGACTAGCGCACTCATTTGTAAATCATAAATGTTTGGAGAAAGAGACTAATGCAACTTTAGTGCAAAAGAACACTTGGAATTCCTATTTAAAAATTTGTACAACTGCTCAGGAGGAAGAGAAAACAGTATCACAGCTAGTGAAGTTTGAATCACATACACATGTGAAAACAAGAGCCTTTGCAGGGGTCCCGTGCTCTCCATGCCACTGGAGTCAAGCTAGCCTGTCTGATGAGGGGTGAAACCACGAAACCGGTCCTAGGATGCTTGTTTCCAGTTCAGGGAGGACCTGGCCTGGCAGTTCGGACTGGACTGTTCCCATAGGGAGCAGGGTCAAGACTGATTTGCATATGGCTGGGTTCAAACTGGAATGGAATGGAATGTGGAGCAAAACAACAATGGATTTAGACCCAGATCTCTGTACTGGGGTGAATGTATAGCAGTGTTCTGCATTCTGTCCATCAATTCATCTTTTTGCATTAATCACTTTGCTAGTCAGCAGGTGTGTCACCGCTTCCGCCACACAATAGGCTCATTTGAAAGGTATTAAGCCTTCTCCTAAGGAAGAAAGAAAGTGGGGGAGAAATCTGCATGGCCAATTAACCCTGACTTACTGACAAGCATGTGTAAACCCTTACAAAAAAACAAAGATAGGCAGCCCAGCCTAGAGCACCATTTATAGGAGAGGTTCTCTTTTGAAGGTTTGGATTCAGAGATCAGCTTGCTGTGTCAGGAGTTAGAGGCAGAGCTAAAAGCTCCTAGGAGCTATTGCTGACCAATAATTGATTCTGCTATCTTGAAATATCCAATCATGCTGTGTACAGTGACTGCACAGTGGAGAAGGGGTAATGTAACATTTTTGGATTGGGCAAAGATGCCCACCTTTGAGAACTCTCCACTTTTAAATATATGCATAAGGGAAGAAAACCAAGATGAGTGGAGGAACCCTGCATGAATTAACTGCTGCCTGGAGAGGACATTCTGCAACTGTACCTGCTTGGACTCTGTTGGATCTGTGTATCCAGGGCCAGTAGGACTGGCCTAGCCTCTCCTTCTGGGAGACAGTGGACAGTAAACTTACTATAGATCCTGTAGGACAGAATTCCCCTGGAATGTCTGTGGGCTGGTTGTGGAGAGTACCTCCAGAGCGGAAACCCTTGGCTTCTGATGGACACACAGCACTCTGCAAGAGCCAGGTGGCCATGGGGATTGGCAGTGTAGCACAGAATGTAAATTTCCCTTAGGTGCTACTGAGGGAGACCTTGGACCATGGACATTCCCAGGAGCCCACACAGAGGAGCAGGTTGTGGGTACAGCAAAGCAGCCTTAACAAGCAGGCTATAAGGAACTAAAAAGGCAGGGAAACAGGCCCTCTTCAATGGGAGAGCCGTCAAAATAAGCTCCAGCAAAATAGCTGAAAGTCTTGGAGGCCCAGAAACAACACTCCACGTGGCTGGTGAGCACCACCAGGAGCACAACACAAAAAAATCCCTTTTGTTTAGGGCCATTAAGCTATCCACAATAAGGGCTAGTGCACTGCAGGTCTGACCTCTGGTGACCTACAGCATGCGCTATGGTGAGTAATGAAATGAATGAAATGAATTTGTACTTGTAAAGCGCACTGCTACCCTGAGGCTTCCTGTCGCTGAACGCATACCGCTGTGGAACCCTTCCTGGCTTTTCCCTGTGAAATGTCCACTCCTGGGCACCCCGAAGGTGAAGCCAGGCATCCCAGCGCTGGTGGGGCCGTTGTGGAGATTAAGCAAGCTATTGCCCAGAGTTGCAGAGTGGGACCCATGATTAGAATAGGCACCGAGGCGAGAATTATCAGGTCCGAGGAAGTTGAGCCCAAGACCCGCCGAGGCGGGAATTGAACCCTGGTCCCAGGCCAGATCTCTGCATCAGGGTCTGCCGCTCTAACCATTGAGCCACACTTCTCCACACAAGTAGAGGTATTCACTCAAAGGAAAGGTCAGTGCCCATGGAGAATCAGGTCACAATTGGCCTGGGAGCCACAGGGCCTCTCAGAAAGGGCCTGTGAGGCAGGGAACTCCTTTGCGTTGAAAATACAACACTTTTCCCTTCAGCAGGGAAGCAGGAGAGCACTATAACCACTCTCCCACTTGAAGTCAGTGCAGGCAAGAGAGGGAAATAGGAGCCAGCTCCCCGGTTGCAGTATGAACAGTGCTTAGTGGGTTGAGAACTGGTAAGGTCCGTGGGAGACCAGAGTCTGTGGTACATCAAATAAAAAGTTACATTTATTTTTAAAGTGGCACTGGGACTGCCTAACAAAATTGCAGGTTTTCAAAAGTTGTGCCCCACGAGGAGCAGGGGCATGAGCAACAATGTGAATTGGCCCTGGATGCCGACGGGAGAGTGTCAGACCCCCACAGACAGTATCTGTCACCCTAAGTCTCCCTGGAGAGGCTGTTTTTCAAACACTCCTGGAGCTGAGACTTTAGTTTAACAGCTCTGCAGTGCATGTAACTTTGATGTTCGGTCCTTTGGTTGCTTTGTGGGTAGGTTAATGGTAGAAGAAAAAGCTACTGTGTTATGTTAAACATTAAAAACTTTATTGACATGCACATTGTCAACAGTAAATGACTACATACATTTCTGAAATCTTTTAATATTGATTGTACTATGTTTTGACTCTATAATTATGTTTGTCTTTATTTATTTCGGTGACACTGACTAAGCGAATAGGCCTGACATTCAGTTAATACACCTTCATGTTGTGTTAGGCGCATGGGCTGTATTGTGGTTTTTCGGATTCAAGGCTTGGAATATTGACACCTGATTACATTCCAAGATTCCTCCTCTGGTTTAGAATATGCCTGTATGCAACTGCATCCACGTGGTATCCAGTGTTATCGACTTCAATGATGTTGGCTATGGATTACATAATAACTTGACTTTATGTAGTATTTCAGACTACACTTCTTCTATTGTAAGAACATGCAATGATAGAATGTCAAGCAGGATCTGTTTGTAATGAGTATTAGATTCTACTGGAAAATCAGCTAGCATAAGAGTACTTGTTTTCTATCATCAGACATGTCAAGTAGCTCTTCCTTTATGTTTGCTAGCATATCTTCTTTCATATGTAGTGGACAGAAGTTTGAGGGCAAATGTTGGTTTTCATCTAAGAGGCTATTTTTGCACTAACCACCACTTATCAATGTTTGTGTAATTCTGGGAATGCTGGAAATGTATTGTAGTCAGTCTTGGTTTTTTATTTGCATTTTATGTTTTTGAAAAGTGAGGTGGTGATTCAATGCTTGAGTTTTGGAGGGCTGCACCCATGGAAAGCAGAGCTTAGATAGGATTGATAGCAAGAGGAGATATTATTGAGATGCCATATCACATTGCAGAAATTTCTCAGACAGTTACATATGTTTAAGGATGCTATGATATCAGATGTTCAAAATAGAAAATATCAAAAACAATAGTTCCCTTGGAAGAACCTTATAGCCTGGGCTTCCTCAATAAGAACAATAAACAAATTTGGGAAAAACAGAAAAAACAGTTATTTAATTTCTCTGTATGCAATTGAATAATCAAGTGATACATGTAGCAGGTATGCCAGAAAATGTTGCAGAAATCGTAAATGTGACAAGAGAGAACAAAAAGTATCCTGATCTGTAATAACAAACAATGCTGTCTCCTTAGCATTGCAATTTTCTTGGAACAAAGACACCCACTTTTCATTACAAGTTCACAGGTCAAATTCATTAAAAGGAGTCTACATATACAGACGCGAACGTTTCGACCCCAACTAGGTAATTTCAAACAGGGTCTTCATCAAGACCAATCAAGTACAAATGAACAAATAATGTCCTTGGCATGTATGCTTCCCATAGCCCGTGAAGTTCGCTCAGCAAGATCTGGAATACGGTATTCTGCCCTGGAGCAACCAGACACCATCAGAAACCCAGCAATTCAGAACTTGTTAATTTTTTGCTCTATTTCAATGTATGTCAGTATCTTCCAACTCTGAGATACATATCAGTATCTAAAATTAAGAGCATGTGGTTATGTGACTCCCTGTCACATTGACAAATGCTAGTGTTGGTCGCAACATGTTTCCCAGTCACAGTATCATTGTTTCCACATTCTAGATGATCAGAATTTTCTTTTGCTGTCCATCAATGCCAGGGGACAGATAATAAAAACATAATGACCCCACACCATGTGAGAAAACTCCCATGATGTAGTGGTCATTAGTTTTCCATTTTTCATTTTTCAAAAACAAACATCTGCTTTGGAACTTTGCTTTTTTGGAAAATCAAAAACTGTGTAAAAATCCTGTTTGGCAGAGTCATCCAAACTTTTACAACACTGACAACAATGACAGTAACAAAGAGTTGTCCGTAGGCTGGTGGACAATTCTAGATTTGAGGGGCAGAGGTCTCTCGGTATGGTGGGAGCAATGTACTCCACCATCCTGATGGGGTACCTGCCACCTAACAAAATCTAATTCAGTCCTCTGATACCTTACTTCCCTGTCCGGGTGTTGTTGAACGGATTCTGCTCAGGAACAGAACTATGCTTCGGACCATAGTACATCAGAAGGCAGGGACTGAGTCACCATACCACTTCAGAAACCATGAGCCCGAGTCAGACTATCTATAGTGTCTCACTTGCCCTCCTAACCATATTCAGGGAGACAAGTGAAATGACATCCCAGAATACCACATTCCCGACCCTCTCAAGGATCACAGTAACATGACACTGCCTTTCGCTCTCACACTCGTACTCGTACACAATAAGATATGACAGAGTCACGAAGGAAGTTTGAAATGTTTATTTAAACTATTGTGCGCTAGTATGCAGTATTCGTGCCACAATCAGAAAACAAATGCCCAACAAAATACTATCAGCATAGTCAGTAAATCATATATTATGAAAAGCCCTGTCATATTATAAGACAGATTAACCAACCCCACCCCATCTTTTTTACAGAAGCGGAATTATTATATAACAAACCTCTCTGGGATTAGTAGCGGACCCCGTACCTTAGCATACACAGGTGGATATTCTACATCTCAGGTATAGTCGTGCTCTCCTCTCAGAAAGTTTCTTTCTCTATGTATGTTACATTACTGTGCATGCCTATAGGACGAGGCTCATTTGCTCACGAACAACAGCTGCACTCATGTGTTGTGTCTAGGTGCTAGTGCCTGACCAGCATGACAAGGGATAACCAGAATAACAAGGGACATTGTTGTTTGACCTTGTTTGCTGTGTTCAGACTAAATCCCAGTAAAGAGCAGAACACAAAAACAGCTACAAGCTCTGTGTGAAAATACGTGGCCCAAAAATAAGCGTGTTTATATAGTAACGTGCACAAAGCAAATGCAGCCTGTAACGTGTATAGTTAGGCTAACATAGGGAAAACTACAATGGGCCATGCTCTGAACATATGACAGTGTAAAAGTTTTCCTCAGTGCCCACGTGTCATGGCCCAGTGTCAGCTTCTTCATGTCCGAGACTGTACCTCCCTGTCCCTGTGTTGGTGAGTGGCCAGTTCCGATGTCAGGTAGGTGCCAGTGGATGCAGAAACCAGTGTGCAAGTCCATTGCAGATGCCATTCAGTGCAGAATCTGGTCTGGGTCCAATGCATGCAGGTACAGTGCTGGTGCCAGTGGGTGCAGGGTATTACAAGAGTCAGTTACTGTATGTTATTTTAAATCAAGATACTCAGGTCTTTCACTACTGATACAATCTTTACAATGGCTAGGATGTGTTGTGCCAGTTTGAGAAAGTATGAGAGAATTAATTTGCATATTGTAGCGCAGCAATTCACAACAGATAATAATAATAAGAAACATTTATAAAGCACATTAATACACCACGACGGTGTGTCTCCGTGCTGGACGCTAAAATTCTCATAGGAGAAGAAATAGTGGGGGTTCTAGATAATAGAGGAATACAGTAGACGGTAGTAGACTAGGGGCCAGATGTACGACGTGATTTTGCATGCGCAAATGGGTTTGCGAACCCGTTTGCGCATGCAAAATCACTGTTGGCCATGTACAATTCCTAAATAGCGAGTCGCAATTTATTTGCGACTCGCTATTTAGGAATTGCGAGTCGCAATTAGGAAGGGGCGTTCCCTTCCTAATTGCATCCGCAATGCTATGTGAATGTTTTGTGACCGCAATTGCGGTCGCAAAACACTCACAAATTACCACCCTCTTCAAGAGGGTGGTAATGCAGTCGCAATTTGGAAGAGGTCCCCAGGGGACCCCTTCCACTTTGTGACTGTCTCTAAAAATATTTTTTAAGGCCAGGCAGTGGTCCCAGGGACCACTGCCTGCCCTGAAAAAATGAAACGAAAAAGTTTCATTTTTTTTTTTTTTTAAATGCATTCCGTTTTCCTTTAAGGAAAACAGGCTGCATTTAAAAAAAAAAAAAAGCTGCTTTATTGAAAAGCGGTCCCAGACATGGTGGTCCGCTGAGCCCAGCAGGCCACCATCCCTGGGAGGGCTTGCATTCCCAATGGGCTCGCAAATTGCGAGAGGCTCATTAATATTAATGAGCCTCGCAATTTGCGACCCCATTGGGAATCGCAAAACAGTGCAATAACACTGTTGTACATTTCATTTAGCGCCTCACAATTTGCGACTCGCAATGAGTCGCAAATTGCGAGGCGCTAAATGAAAGGGTCGTACATCTGGCCCTAGAATTGAAGGTCATTCCTAAAAAACCATGTTTTCAGTTTCTTCCTAAAATCATTTTCCGATGGAGGGTCTCGAAGGACCTTGGGAAGTGAGTTCTATAATTCGGGCACTATGTGGGCAAAAGATTTAGCTCCCAATCTCTCCCTCCTTATCTTAGGCACAGTTGCCAAATTGGTGTCAGAGGATCTGAAGTTGCGTGTAGGAGCATATTTTTGAACTAGAGGGTGAAGGTAGCGGGCCCTGTTTCTTTAAGATGCGGCGGCCTATACATAGAGCTTTAAAGCAAATTCTTTTTGTAACTGGACGCCAGTGGCACTGGAAGCTGACGATCTTTTCGGTAGATTTAAAATCAGTCTACCTGCTGCATTCTGAACTCGTTGCAACAGTCTGAGACTCCCTTTGGATGCCCCTAAGTAAAGTACATTCCCATAGTCCAGCTGGGAGGTGATAAGTGCTTGGACTATTGTTTTTCTGGATCTGGTAGGAATTAGATCGAGGATTTTTCTTAGAATCTTAAGGGTTCCAAAACATTTCCCTTCCGTTTTCCTGATTTGGTCTTCAAAAGTTAATTTTGAGTCGAAGATTACACCCAGGTTCTTGACCTTGAGTTTGGGAGCTGGGGGTTCCCCCAGAGACACTGGCCACCAGGCTGATGTCCAAATAGAGGGAGTTTTTCCGACCAGTAAGGTCTCTGATTTGTTAGCGTTTAGTTTTAAACAGTTGTCGGTCATCCAGACTGCAACCCCAGATAAGCAGGCCATAAACCTGTTGGCCATAATGGCAGCAGGGTTCGACAAATTTACTATTAATTGGGTGTCGTCGGCATACGGCACCATCTGAACCTTATGACTTTTAATGATGTCGGCCAATGGTTTCATATATACATTAAACAGGGTGGGGCTTAGAATAGAGCCCTGAGGGACCCCTTTCGTAGTGTAACCGATCTGAAACACAAGGTTCAAGTGTAACTTGAAAGGATCAGTCCTGTAGAAAATAGCTGAACCATTTAAGGCATTGCCTCTAATTCCGGCATCCTGAAGCCTATGGATCAGTATGTCATGTGACACCATCTCAAAGGCTGCACTCATGTCCAGTAGTATCAAAGCCGAAGTCTGACCCCTGTCAGCATTCTGTTTCAGATAGGAGGAGGATAGATTCGGTGGAATATGTAGCTCTAAAACCCATTTGAGTAGGGTCTAACAACTCAGAGTCTAGGTAGCTAGTCAGGCAGTTATTAACATGCTTCTCTAGTATTTTTGCCCCAAATGGAAGAAGGGAAATGGGTCTCATATTATCTAATATGAAAGGGTCCATAGAAAGGTTTTTCCTGATAGGAATCACCATAGCATGTTTCCAGTGTTTGGTACCGTGCCAGAACGTATGGATAGCTTCAGAAGCTCTTGTAGTAAGAGGGCTATCCCTGAGATCCCCAATTTAAAGATTCTGGGTCGAGTGGAGAAACTGATTTGATGGATGCAAAGATATTACTAACTTCAGCTACCGAAGGAGTAGGGAGAAGCACTAATTCACCAGGTTGTGCATTACACCTATCTGTGCCTTCCCTATAAGAGAGTTTGGAAAGTTCTTATATATTTTAGCCACTTAGTTGGAGAAAAAATGTGCAATGTTGTTGCACAGTTTGCGTGATGGAGAGAGATTGGCCGAGATATGTTCCGCCTTCGTTAGAGATTTGAGCAGGGAGAATAGTTCTTTAGTTGGATTACATGCTGAATCAATCATCTGGGCATAATACTCCTTTTGTTCCAGTCTAATGTGTTTATGGTAAGTTTTTAGGGCTTCTTTGAGGCAAGTGCAGGAGGTAGAACTGTTGTCCTTCCACCATTCGCGCTCAAGAGGTTTGCATTGTTTTTTTAATGCGGCCAGTTGTTCATTATACTAAGGCACTGAGGGGGATTCTCTCGCATTCTGTCTCAAAGCTAGAAACGCAAGGGTGTCTATAGTTTCAGTTAGCCATGTCTCGTATTTTAATGTGGCATCTGTCATCTGATCTTCCGTTCAATATTAGGTTTGATTTTTTCCAGGGCTTTTTAACATTTCTCAGGTGTAATTTTGGACCAGTTCCTTCTCTGGACTGGTGGGGCTAAAGCCTTGCCCTGTTTGCTATTGGTCGAGAACAAGAAAGAGATTAGGAAATGGTAGTTTCACAGTTTTTTCCACCACTATAGAGGGATCATTAGAGAAAATGGGGTCTAATGTATGGCCTTTTACATGTGTTGGACCCATGACTAGTTGACATAGCTGCAGAGTTTGTAGGTCCTTAATTAGAGATAGGACTGTCTGGCAATCCTGAGATTCAAAGTGAAGATTAAGATCCCCTAATATGACCAGTTTTTTATACCTCAAGGCTAGCTCAGTGGCAGATTCCATTAGCTTTGGGCTAAAACTTGCTGCAGGACCCAGAGGACGGTACAACAATAGACCGGTCAGAGATTGATTACTAGGCATGAAAATAGTGAAGTGCGCCACCTCACTATCCAGAGAATCTATTTTATAGAGGGAGCAATTCCAAATTTGTTTAAAAATAATGGCGATTCCACCCCCTTTTTGCCCTATTCTGTCACATCTTACAATGTTATAACCCAACGGTAGCGCATCTAAAAAATCTGCCTCAGAACAGTCACCCAGCCATGTTTCTGCTAGAAAGATCGCGTCCGGGGCTTGCTCACTTAGTATATTAAAGATATTGGCCTTGTGTTTTGGGTGAGAGCGACAGTTAAGCAGGAGGCCTTTTAAGGAGCCATTTTGGGAGTTAGAATTTGCTGTCTGGCTGATACTATTGGTCTCAGTGAAATCGATAGAGAAGGTACAGTGGCTACAGTGTCTTCTGCCTTCACTTACCTGGATGGAGCCTTTGCAGGCCTCTAGAGGAAGGGGGGGTCAGGTTCCTGAGAGTATCAGAGGAAAACTGTAACCGGTGACTCTTCAAACGGGCAGATGACTGGGTGCAGACGGGCTTGCCTTTGGCGCGCCAGCGGCGCGTCCGCGCATTGGGGATGATCAAATAGCCTCGTCAGAGGAGGTGGCCAATAATAGGAAGGCGGGGCGGGGCGGGGCCAACCGCCGAGACGGGCGTCCCCCAGCAGTGAGGAGAGAAGATCTCACAAAGGCAGAGCTCGTCAGGAGCGGTAAGGCAGAAAAATAAGGGGGGCAAAAGAGGGGAGCCAGGCACCTCCCAAGCACCGTGGGTGCTACAAGGAAATAAAACTGGGGAGAAGAGAATCAAACACAGTCTAAAACGGGAACCAGGCACCTCCCACACAAAGAGTGTTGCAAGTAAAATAACGTGATTAAAAAACTCCAAAGAGGTGAGTGTAAAAACACTCCAGAACGAGTGGGCGACACACTCGGGCAGGAGTGCGATTAAGTACTCCAGAACGGAGTGAGGATCTCTCCTCTGAGATCAGGTCCGATGCGTCTGCGCCGATAATCAACAGCATTTAAATGCCATGCCTTGGATTTCCTTGCAGGATGTGGAGTCTGGGCCAGTACTGGTGCATCTCCCGACTAGCCTTCAAATTTGTCAATGGAATGTTTTTATTTGAAATGGTCTGCAATTCAACGGAGGGAAGAAGTACTGCAATATTCAGAGTAGAGGTGTCTTTGAACTAGAGCTGATTTGTATGACGTTACAATGCATGCCTTTACAGCACATGGTGAGTGTATTGAAGGATATATACATATATATATATTTATAATTACCTACTGGCAGGCACCAGTAGGAAGTTATAGTTAGGACCCAGTTTTCATAAGAAAAGCGTTTTTTGACTTGCCCATATCTTTAACGCCGGTTGTTTAACTGCTGTCTGGAAAGTTTTGGGTGATCCGTGAAGCGGGGGCCGAGAAAAAGGGGGGGTTCCAAAACACGTTTTCCCCATGTTAATTCCCATAGAGGTTTTGAACACAGCTGCAGCCAGAACCGCTGAACGGAATTACACCAAATTTGGCAGAAAGCTAGCTCTTGGTCCACAATGCATGCTTTTTGTTATTTGTTGTAAATCCATTAAGAAGTTTTAGAGATATTGACCAAAATCCAAATTTGTACATCTAGGGGGCGTGTACCTTCTGTGGATCCACCCGCAGGGAATCTGCGGCTCCATGCACCCCAGCAAGGCCCTGATTGGCTGGCCACAACCTCACAGGAAAGTTACGCCTGCCATTTTATATGTCGAGAAGCATGTAAAACAGGTAAAGTGGTCAGGGTAGAGGTACTCTAAGGGTGTGTTATAAATGAGGTGAAAGCATGTTTAATGGGCAGTAAAATGTAATTTTTTTTGTAACTTGTTCAATTCCGCTGAACTGTCATGGGGCTCTGCGTGGCCACTGTGTAAATCTGCAAACCGCACCGTGAAGTTATATAATGGAGCCCGCACTGAGCATCAAGGCTGAGTCACTGAAAATCCCAGCAAAATTGGTCTTCTTCGCAGGAAGCAAGGAAAGGGTTAGATAAATACTGACCATTTAGAAGTTGTATAACAAAAAAAAAGATGAAAGGAACGCTGTGATCTGTTAACTAGAGCAGCATAAGTAAGAGCACATGGCGAGGGGTAGCTATTTTACTTGCTTTACTACTGAGAGAGGAGGTGGTTTGCAGGAGTTCTGACAGGACATTTGGAATGAAAACAGATAAAACTGGAAGAACAGCAAAGAGCTTTTAGAAGGTATGTTAATCAGGTTGTAGTATATAAAAGTATATTAAGATAAAACATTGTGAGTGTATGTGTACCTTCTAGAGACTATACTAGAAGAGAAAATAGAAGGGAGCTTAGATGAGAACATTAACTAAAAATACAGTGAGCAGGAAAGGAGAAAGAGAAACTGGTATACTAAAAGTTTGGTAATTTTATTAAGCCAGTATGAATCAATGTGTTTGAAATTAGATTTGGGTGTTTGCTTACAGTTTGTAATTTAGTGGTTTGTAATTTGTACATGCTCACAGTCAGGCAGGCACTTACATATCCGGTTACACTTCCACAAAACCACTTATGTACCCACCACTCATATAGCCAGTCAGTGACTGCAACACTCAGTCAACACAACCATAAAATCATTCACACACCCATTTACTCACCTATACGTCCAAGTTTGAGTGTTAGTTCGCCCTTGGAGCCTGGGAGGAAATGCACAGAATGCACTCTGCACCACAAGATGAGGACTACTTTAGCCCTCTTGAAAAGGGAGAACACTGATTGTAGTTGACCTCAGAATGAGGGCCTCAAAGTGTAGTGGGTTCCAGAAGGAGGGAGAGGAGTGGAGAAATGAGTGGGTAAAGTGTCCAGAAGAGAGAGGGGATCCTCCAGACTCAAACGTCTCTATTGGATATGGTGCAGGAGGTACTGTTTCCTCCAAAATCCAGTAACCTGAGGATCCCAAGGACAGACAGGCTGAGTGGGACCTGAGGCCACAGCTGGGCTAGCTGGGTAAAGAGGAGAGAAAAGGTGAGGTTAAGAGAACCTTGGAGTAAAGAAGGGTCTTTCTGGCTGGAGTGTTAACGAGGTATACTTGAAGGCCAAATAGGTGTTAGACTATAGCTGAAAAGGTGTGAGCACCACAACTGTGTCCAGTTCAGAAGAAAGAGTTCATATAATCAGAGACGTTGTGCCTGAGTTTAAGGAGGGGTTTGATATAGACAGGTTATTTCTGGCATAAGAAATAGCTGTAGTGGTGCAGAGGATATTTTAGGAGGATTGTAGAGATGCCTTTGAAGTCATATTCATGGTAAAAAGACGGACAACATGCTGGATCTAGAGAAGGGGAAGAGGTTGAGGTGTCCCACTATAAAGGAGGTCCTTGTTAGTAAGTATGAATTAACCACAGAGGAGTATAGGTTGAATTTCAGTGTTAGTCAGAAACTGTGCGTCTACTACTGGGAGTATTTTGTGGGGTAGTTTTGAAATGTTTGGTAAAAGTACTGTTGTTTAAAAAGGTGTTTCCAACAGTTATATAATTTTTCTTTTTTTTAAAAGAGGACTCAGAAGAAGCTATTTGAGGAACCTTTTCTTCAGACACTTATTGGAGTTATTTTAGCTTATTTATCTCATACAGTCCAATGGCATCCTCATAATCGCTTATGAATGTAGATAATGAATACTGTAATACTTATATATTTCTTCAGATCTATTTCTACGCAGTTTTTCAAACTGTCCACTTATGTGCAACATTTCTTTCATTGTGCAACTTCCATGTTAGATAACATCTACATCTTTATAGTGCACATTGTATTTAAGATGTAATATAGCTTTCTTCACCTTATTTACATCCACTAGTTCTTGCCAGATGTTGTTGTTTTTCGTGGCCACCTCATTCACTAGAATAACAAGTGGTTCTTTCAAATTGGTCTCTTCACCCACAGTTTCAATATAGTGTTTCACATCTAAATGAAAATACACAACTGTACGTTTAAGCCCTTTCAGAAGCTGAGTGGATGATACCTTTAATGTTGGAGTTTGTTTCTCTCAGAAAGTAATGTGAGTGATTCCAGGGATATTCTGCACAACTTAGGGTTTGAAACCAAGCTTGTGTTCCTAAATTTCACAATACTTAAGCTGAACATGATGACGAGGCCAGTACTCATTTGTCCCAATTTTTGGAGAGGTAAAGTAAATAGACAGCAGCACTTCAAGTACATTGGTTGGTTCCTACTGTATCAATTTAATCCTGACAAATAATGCAAATACTGCTACACTCCCATTTATACACAGGAGCATGTCTACACCTCCCTTGTACCTCTTCATCTATTTCTTCTTGTGCATTGCTAGGAATGGTCTCTTCTTTTATTTTGGTGCTACTTTTTGTTGTATAAATTGAGGTGTAAGTGTGTTTCTGCATTTGTAAATAGCTAAATAAGTAATGTTATGTTTGTCAATTGTTTGGTTTAAATTGTATTACAACATGCTAAAAAAAAATACACAGGTATTCTATTCTGATCGCAGCTGATGAACATTCTCCCAAGGATGCTCTAGTTGTGGAATATTCTGCTGTACCTAGTTTGTTTGTGCATCATTTAGTTGTACACTCTTTCATGAATTGCTTTTACATACTTCCAATTGGAACTCATCCCATTTGAATATCTCTTGGCAGTGCTGCTGGGTAGCTGTATGCCACAAATATAGCACTGCACATAGCACAGAATGTATAGTAAAGTCCTTCCAACATCACTTGCTTTTGTGCTGTCGTAGAGGTATACATGCATGTGTTTTAAGTGATTGTGTAGAAAACTATATTTGTAAATAGTTAATAATGGTTAATGATAGTTAAATACGTTGTGTTATGTTTACTTGTTTATTTGTAATGAGTGCAATCCACAATGTTCCTTAATTGCATTGAGATAGTGTGCAGATTTGTGTTTTTCCTACAATCTTTAAGATAGTTTTTTCCCCACGTTTCAATGATGTGTGCTTAAAAAGTGCATCATTTATGGTGTATGAGTAAAGAAGCTGGGAATAGGTAAAACAGGGAAATTAAATGCTTATTTATATGAATGCATACCTTTAAAGTATGAGAAATGTCTAGTTATTTCATAGAATTGTGTCTTTACACATTGCTGAAAACGTAAGTTACATTTGAAATCCTATTAATTGTAAAACTAATAAATATTTCAGTTTTTTTCTTTTTATGCAGATCAAAGGCACCGTCTATTGGGGTAATTTCCTTGACTAATTAGTTTTTGCAGTGTTGTTCCATAACTTTAAATTTGGAGGATGCACATCCAAGGGCTGATTGCTACAGTTACTTAAACACCTAGGCACACATGAGTGCAGCAACTCACACACCCAGCTGCACACAGACAGAGGTACTAACAGACACAGGCTCACACTGATAGAGACACTGACACACCTAGACACACATGGATACAGTCATTAACACACAAAACTACACACTGATACAGTCACTGACTCGTCCAAACATTAATACATCTAATAACACACCCATGCACACAGTGACACACCCAGGGATTTACCTATGCAGATACTTCACACACCCAGGCATCCAGCAATGCAGATACTGACGCACACAGCCAAATAGTAATGCATTCAATAACACACCCAGGCACACACTGATGTACACCGACACACCCAGGGAATTTTCAATGCAGACTATCCCACAAAGGCATACAGCAATGCAGACACTGACACACCCAGCCAAACAGTAATATATCCAGTAACACACCCAGGCACACTCTGATGCACACCCAGAGACTTATTAATGCAGACACTGTCACACCCAAGCATACAGCAATGCAGGCACTGAAACACCCATCCAAACACTAATGCATCCAATAAGATACCCAGGCATACACTCATGCATACACTGACACACCCAGAGCCTTACCAATGCAGACGCTGACACACCCAGGCATGCAATAATGCAGACACTGACACAGCCAGACAAACATTAATCCATCCAATTACACACTCCGGTACACACTGATGCTTATGCTAACACACGAGAGGCCATTACAGAGCAGATTTGAATGGTATGTCCCCTCGCGTAACCTTCGCTCCTCCTTGGCTAAACTGGTGAGAGTGCCCAGGTTTAGAAGAGTCAGATCAGGAGGAAGGGCTTTCAGCATTGCAGCAGCTTCGGCTTGGAACAAACTCCCAGCCGAACTCAGGCAGATGGAAAACCTGTTGCCATTTAGAAAGAAGTTGAAGAGTTGGCTCTTTCCTAAAGCATAAGTCTTGGTTCTTTAGCTCTACTGATCCCGTGCACCCCAAATTACTCAGAGTTTAGATGGTTTTACGTGCTAAGCGCCAAGATACCCGTAGGGTCACAGTGCGCTCTATAAATGCTGATTACATTACATTTACATTACATACTGATGCATACACTAACACACCCAGGTACTCACTAATGCATCCAATAGAACACACAGGAACACACACTGATGCACACTGACATGCCCAGGGACCTTTCAATGCAGACACTAACACACAGGCATACAGCAAAGCAGACACTGACACACCCAGCCAAACAGTATACCCATACCCAATAACTAGGGTATGGAGAGACACTGCTCTATCAGCTCAGACATCTCCCCAGTGTAACACATGTATAGTAGACTGTGAATAGAGGCTGTTCTCTTTGCTCCTTCCTCTCGTTTTGGAGATGAATGTGGATAGTAGGGTATAGAAATGGAGAATCCTCTCTGCTGTGAACTGTGTCTTGGCCGATTGGTGTGGATCGTTGAATGTGGGGACACACTCACCTCTTCCTCAGACCTCGTCCCAAAAGAACAATGAGGCATAGTAGGGTGTGCACAGGGACAGACTTCTCTGCTGCAACTTCTCTCCAGAGTCACAAGAAAGTATAGTAACATGTGCAAAAGAACAGCCCTCTCCACGGTCACATCTCCACCAGGTGATAGCGGGGCGTAGTAGAATATGAGGCTGGACTGGCCTCTGTGCCAAAACCGCTCTCTTGTATGAGAGGTTTGAATACTACAGTGAAGGACTGATCTCTCTAGTGAGTCATCACTGTTGCATGACAAGTCACCAAAGGTTGGTATTCAAATAATTGGCTTCTCCATTAACAATTCCCTGTAGCATACAAAATGTGCATAGTACTGTATAGCTATATATACATGCATGAGCACTTCTGCTCTCCCTGAAGATGGAACTGCCAGTTTTAGTCAACATTACAATACTGTAATAATATTCACATCTGTAACAACTATTAAGCAAACAAATCAGTAGTGACTTTAAACTTTATTACAAAAACAATTTTAACAACATTATAAAACTACAACTACATCAACAAACTATATCAACAACTATAAAACAAAAAACAAAAAACCAACTTTACTAATTTATAATTTTTGGGGAGACTTTGATAGGTAGCACAAAACACTGTATCCTTTTTCCTTGATTTGTCTATTGTAATTTGGAGTGGGTAGACCTTCTGGGTTTGCTCTCTTTCAGCCACCTCAGCCTGCCAAAGAATGTTCAATTTGACACTTTTTCCAAATGAGGCGAGGTGCCAAATAGTCTCAGCCAAGTTTCACATGTTTAAACTTTGTAAAAAGAAGTTCAGCTGGGAAGGTGGAAAGAAGCACTATCAAAGGATAATTTAAGCAGAGTTAGCTCGTACTTCTGGCCTGAAGCACTCTTCACGTGTTTCTACATCCTTTCATCCTGTATACAGTTCACCTCCTCAGGTACTTACTGCTGAAAAAAGACAATAATCCTGCTTGACCTAAAAAGCCTCTTTTTACTACTTATGTATATTTGTTTCATTAGAGACAAGTGCATCTGCGCAGGACAAGTTATTGTTTCACAATCTGTTCATTTTCCTCCTAAAAAAAGACACAATAGCCAAAAAATATAAAGTTACATACGCATCAATAGTTCATAACAGTGATACATCACTATTATCTAAACGTTTCTACATTTTTCGCCCACAGTCACGTTTATATCCAGTGTACCGCTAACTTGTTATTCCTTTCTCCTAAAAGATTCCACACCCTCAACCAGTGCTAATTTTTTGTTTGCAATTAAATTATAACATACCATTAATCCTGGTTCCATAAAAGCCTATAAAGTAGCAAACTCCTCCTGACACACCTTTCCTAACAGTGGGCAGAGACTGGAGTGGGAATAGTAAATGCTACACTCCTGAGTTCAATGCTTTCCCTACTGTTGCACTGACTGAAATGGGAATAGTAAATGTTACCTCTTCGAAGTCCAAAACTTTCCCTATTGTTGCACAGACTGGAGTGGGGTTAGTAAGTTTTACCCTTCCTGAGTCCAACACCTTCCCTACTGTTGTACAGTCTGCTGTGCGAATAGTAAGTTTTACTCCTCCTAATTCCAACGCTTTCCCTACTGTTGAAGACTGGAGTGGGAACAGTAAATGTTACCCCTCCTGAGTCCAATGCTTTCCCTACTGTTGCCCAGACTGGAGTGGAAATAGCAAATTTTACCCCCACCCCTGAGTCTATTGCTTTCCCTGCTGTTGCACAGATTGGAGTGGGATTAGTAGATTTTACCCCTCCTAAATCCAATCCTTTCCCTACTGTGGCACAGACTGAAGTGTGAATACTATATGTATTATTTTGTGTATTAAAAATTATATTTTTACATAGTAATTTTTGTAATATATAATATATTTTTAGTAAAATATATTTTTTTATATTGTTTACTTTTTTACGTGTAATTAAACTGGGATTTAAAATAAAAATATTTTACAGTTTATTTGTTATGTTTTTAATTTACTGTGCATGTGTGTGGGTATATATGAATATATTTGTTATATTATTAACGTAGAAAAAATATGAAAATTATATTATAAATTAAACTCATCTTAAAAATATTGTTGCAAAAGGGAAGGTGCATCGGTCAAAAGAGTCCACAATGTTACCAACTCTTCCAAAAGTATATTTTCTTTATTTCGTATCAAAAGAGTATAAGACAGCAAAAGTCAGCCAGACAGCAAAAGTCAGCCAACGCGTTTCGTTCCTATTGGAACTTCATCAGGGCTGAAATATTAATAACATTGTGTATAAAACCACATATATACAAATAAAAATACCACAAATTTACATAATCAATACACAGAACCAACCACACATATACACACCTGGCACCTGTATCTCCTGCACTTGGGGCAAAAATAAAACCATGACTTTTTCTTACAACTCTACAATACAATATACAATTGATCAATTCATAAATTGTAATACTACTTTTGTAGTATATGTTTTGGGGTGTAAATGTGGTAAGATATACATTGGAAGTACAATCCGATGTTTGAAACATCGTATACAGGAACATTGTAGGGCTATTAAGAATAGGGATAATAGATACCCCATTGTTGAACATTATATTGCGGAACATCCGGACGATAACACAATTTGGTTCCATGGTATTGAACACATCGTGACATCAAGGAGGGGAGGTAATAGGGAACTATTACTAAGACAGACTGAGGCAAAATGGATTTGTCGCCTTAGGGCCACATCGTTGGGACATAATACAGATACTGAAATGCATTATTTCTTATGATATCACATTTAGTATGTCGGTAAATTTGCTGCAACACTCTGGTAAGGAACTTAATTAAGCTGTATATTATGTCCTAAAATTGGAACAATCTGATCATGAGAAGAAGATTAAGATATACTAGGTATCACTTCATGTTTTAAGAAACATATAAAAAAAATGAAGAAAAACTGACTATTATATAACTTTATCTCTTATTTCTTTTCCCTTTTTTTCTGCTCTTTTCTACAATTTTTGTTCATATATTGTGTTGTATACATAATGGTGTATTTCAGACACAATATAGTTAATATAAAGCCATTTGTTTTACTTTTTGTAAATCTAGTGTTATGGTGTATGATCTTTTTTCTGTGGTATACATTTGAAGGATAGATAAATTCCTATTGGATGTTCAATTATGGAGTGCTTTGACCAATATAGGGGCGCTTAAATATAAGAAGTCTGATGTAATTCTACTTTCAAAATATGATTTTAATTGAAATGAGCGTGGAATTTTTGATGATCTTTCCAATGAATGGTGTATCTTAGATACAATACAGTTAGCAAAAAGATAGCGGTTGCGCTTTTCAAATCTTGATATATTGAATATATAATCTTCTTTGAATTTTAGTGTGTGATTCCAACTAACGATTAATTGTTTAACACGTTCTACCTCTTATATATGGCGGTTAGTTTTTATATTATTTTTTCATAAATAGGTTAGCTTTATATATAATTGGGATAGTAAATTGAATTATGTCGCGCGGGTTTAACACATTCTACCTCTTATATATGGCGGTTAGTTTTTATATTATTTTTTCATAAATATGTTAGCTTTATATATAATTGGGATAGTAAATTGAATTATGTCGCGCGGGTTTAACACATTCTACCTCTTATATATGGCGGTTATTTTTTATATTGTTTTTTCATAAATATGTTATTTTTATATATAATTGGGTCAGTAAATTGAATTATGTCGCGCGGGTTATACAAAACGTATATAGTATACAATCATTCTTAATTTTAGTGTGTGATTCTACAATCGATAAATTATCTATTATAACTTGCCTCTTATAAATGGCGGCTATTGTCGTATCTATACTGCATAGCCCGCTACGACAACAGACAATTACGGGTGACGTCATTCCGTTAACGTGCTTGCCCCTTAAAACGGATGAGGGAACACGGCGCGGGTGTTTGAATTACAACCCCGAATAGGAACTTTGGAGTGCGCCGTATCAGGGTAAGTTGTGACATTGACGTATGAGGCGATAACATGTTGGACTATACTGCGGGAAGTACTGTTGGCATTCTCTGTTCGATATGGGATGACCACAAACAGTATTATATAAGAAATATTTTTATAATATTAACTTGGGTTATGGATGATTGTATCCAAATAGGACGGTTTTTCTTGACTATTTTTATATGCTCTGCTGTTTGAACACAGTCGGGGAGGCTATGTTGGTATCATACCCAGTGCTAAATAAATCAAGTTATGTTTAAATGTCTCTTAGACATATTGGCTCTTTGTGAACAATCTTTCGTGATAGGTTATTTATATATGGTTGGGAAAGAATTATCTTTACAACGACAAGTGCTGCACGTGATCGGGCTATGAATTAAATGTGAGGGTTGTTTATGAAGTGTTATATGGAGATTTGCAACGTGAGGTTCTGCTATGTGGAGTTAGACCTACTTGTGGGTATTCTGGGAAATATTATGCCATTCTTAGATCATTCGCGACATGAGGGAGCCAGCTAATATGTTTTGAGCTCTGTTTACCTCGGGATATATTTTAGTGTTGAGGTAAAATATGGGGGTGTTGATAATAATCCCTTGTAAAAATGTGCGCACACGACTTTACAATAATAAATGAGCCTAGATGAGGGGTTCCTATTTGGCTTAAGTTCGGATTAATTCGTAAAAATATGCATAGAATTCTGTGTGGAGGCGCAATAGGGAGGGTTTTTAATTTCCCTCTGTGATAATACGTTATTTGGTTCCGTAAAATTAAATGGACCTAGATGAGTTGCATTTACCTATTCTTTCACCCTTAGGGCGTATTTTCCTAACCTTGAATATACCCAATTTATGGTTTTGGATCGCATGACACTGAATATTTCCAGGATAGTATTTGCACCACCACTTACAGATAAGTAAGGTGAGATAACATACAGTTTTATATATGTGACCTTTTGATATTGTGAAAGGTTAGGCTTTGGATTGAGTTCGGCTTATTGGATCCCCCTCTTTTTCATATCAGGATACGCCATTTTTAGCTTTTCAAACCTTGGATTGGTGGTTTGTGATCCTCAACATATTCGTGATGATTGATTTCATGTATTCAATTAATATATATGAGGTAAGAATAACCCTATTAAAATATTGAACATCAATATATAATTGCATCTTTATATGCAGAATTATATACAGACAGGTAAATTATTAAGAGAAACTTTGGAATATTTAGGTGAGCTTTTAAACCCCTCTATATTGTCAGGTCTTGATTTTGTCGTCTCTCTCTTCTGTTCTTCTTCCTTTTTTCCTTGCTTTTTCTTTTGATTTGTTATTTCTATTATATTAAATATCCGTTGGAATAATACTAAGTATAAGGTTTTGTCATATAAAGGTTGGACTTGGCTTTTTCACATTTCTTCTATTTCTTTGTCTAAATTTGAATGTGGTTCCAATAAGGAACTCTCACATTGATTTTGCTCTCTTCCCTCTCTTTTTTGATAAACAGATTGTGCATGCTTTATATATGCATTGTGTTTTATTATATGTTTGAGTTTTTTGTTAAGTGCTTTTTGTGCTTTTTATTATAAGTATGTATTGTTTTGGTTTGTCAATATTTGTTGATAGTGCGTTTGTATAAATATTATTGTTCTTACTTTGATTGTCTAATAATTGTTTTGTATTTAATGTTGTATACTATATGTGTATATGTGTGGTTGGTTCTGTGTATTGATTATGTAAATTTGTGGTATTTTTGTTATTTGTATATATGTGGTTTTATACACAATGTTATTAATATTTCAGCCCTGATGAAGTTCCAATAGGAACGAAACGCGTTGGCTGACTTTTGCTGTCTGGCTGACTTTTGCTGTCTTATACTCTTTTGATACGAAATAAAGAAAATATACTTTTGGAAGAGTTGGTAACATTGTGGACTCTTTTGACCGATGCACCTTCCCTTTTGCAACAAAGTTTACCTTCTGGGAATTCAGTGGAGACCAAGTACGGCGGGCTCCGGAAGTGTATGCACGGAACTTTGGACAGTATTGAAATATTTGGATTAGAGGTGCAGTACCTCAGTCAGATGTATGTTCATCTTAAAAATAGTTTTACATTATATACATGTACTTTAGCATACATATATACTTATATATGTGTGTGTGTTTGTTTAAATAGGTATATATTTATATATATTTTATATATTTAAACATACGTAATTTACATTATATTACTGCTACATGTTAATATATTTACTATTTTTAACTATATATATATATCTCAAAAACCAATATTTTTGTATATAATTTTCGATAATAGTGTAAAACGATATTTTTTACATTTACATTACAAATATAGCAAAACAATATTTTTGTATATATTTTTCACTGAAAAAACAGGTTAAAGTAATGTATAGTCAGGTGAAATGTTTAGTAACAACGTAACATTTTAAACTCTAAAACCACTGAAATTCACCAGGTATAGCTATATTTATCTCAAGTAGCTTTCCTCGTGCCCTAAGGGACTAAAACTCGCGCCCCCACCGTGCACAGTTTTCTCATCAATTGTTGCAGTGATAACAATGAGGTCATAGAAGATGTCATGAGTGTTGTAATATGTGGGGTAAGTAGCAGTGCATGGCGAGGGAGCAAGTCATAGTTACCTTAGAGCACGAATTATAGTTACCTGAGGTAACTAAATCTAAAATCAGGGCCACTAGAATTATGCGGCAGGAGGGCCAAACTATGCAGCAGGGTTGACGAAATTTGCGGCAAGAAAAAAGATAAATTATGGGCTATATTGTGCTACATTTTGTGATACTGTTACTACATTTTGTTTTCTGTTTTGCACTTGTTAACACTGTCTGGGCATTGGTTGTACCTCATTAGTACCAGTTAAACACCCAAATATAGCAATAAGCAACAGAAATCTTACCAGTCAAGCTTTGCAAAGAGTTTTTAGTAACTTTTGAACCGTTTGAGCTAGAAACAAATTTGTTTTTTGTTAAAATCAGCATATTATGCTACAGATGAAAGAGTATGTGGCAAATGAGACAAATCTACAATTATGTGAAAAATGCCACGGCCGCACAATCGCATAATTCCAGTGGCTCTGCCAATAATTGCTGAATTTCATTGGTTTTTACAGTTTAAAATGTTACATTGTTACTGAACACTTCACCTAACTATAACGTTGCTTTAACCTTTGTTTTTTTCAGTGAATTTCAACCTTTTTTTAAAAGTAATATTTAATTACCATACGTAAACCCAACCCCCCGCTGCACACGGCAGTAGGCCCTGTGGCCATCCCCCGCAGGCAGCCAACCCAATGCTGCACATGGCCCTCAACTGTGCACAGTGGGGGGTTGGACACTAGTCCTGTGGCCAACCCTAATAAAGGCAGCCAACCCCACACTGCTCAGGACCTTCGATGGAGTCCGTAGTCCTAATTACATACGTAAACCCAACACCCCTCTGCACACTGCAGAGGGCCCTGTGGCCATCCCCTGCAGGCGGCTAACCCAAAACTGCACCTCTCTTGCTTCTTTCTGTACCTCTCTTGCCTCTTTCAGCACCTTTTTCTTCTTTCTGCACCTCTCTTGCCACTTTCTGTACTTTTGTTCTTCTTTGTGCACCTCTCTTGCTTCTTTCTGCACTTCTCTTGCTTCTTTCTGAAACTCTTGCCTCTTTCTCCACATTTCTTCCTCTTTCTGCACCTCTCTTGCTTCTTTGTGCACCTCTCTTGCTTCTTTCTGCACTTCTCTTGCTTCTTTGTGCACTTCTCTTGCTTCTTTGTGCACTTCTCCTGCTTCTTTCTGCACCTCTCTTGCATCTTTCTGCACCCCTCTTGCCTCTTTCTGCTCCTCTCCTGCCTCTTTCCGCACCGCTTGCCTTTTCTGCACCTCTCTTGCTTCTTTATGTTCCTCTCTTACCTCTTTCTGCATTTCTCTTGCTTCTTTCTGTACCTTTCTTCCTCTTTTTACACTTCTACAGAAAGAGGCAAGAGAAGTGCAGAAAGAAGTAACCTTCATCAAAAAGTCATAGACCTCAGAGACCCACTCACTCACTAATACAGCCATTGACATATCCATTCATGCAGGCATACAGGCGCTGACACACTGAGTGGGTCACCCATAAAACTACTCACACACCTAGACACTCACCCATACAGGCAATCATACAGCCACTTACTCACCCAAACAGTTACACACCCACCCACTTACTCAAAGAAATAGGAACACATACTCACTCAGCTATACAGTCACTGACAGAAGCATGCACTCATCTATATAGCCACTCTCATATTCACTCACTCACGCGTAGTTACTCATATACCCCGTCACTCATGTATACTGCCTTTCACATTCTCACCCATACTGACTCATGCATGCACATGCACTCAATCACCGACACAGCCATACAGACACTCACCCATACAACTTTTTACACACGCAACAGTACCCATACAGCCACTGACTCACCCACTCACTGATCCATACAGGCAATAACACACCTCCTCACCCACAAACAAAGACACCCAGACAACCATAGACATAGTCAGACAACCAATCAATTACCCATATAGCCATTCACGTATCCACTCATACACCCACTTAGACATTAACTGACAGGCAAATATACACATTCATACAACCAGTCACTCACCCATACATTCACTGAGACACCTAATCACTCACGTATACAGTCAGTCACGCACACACTGAGTCATCCATACAGTCACTCATAAACCCACTGATTCACCATTACACCTGGGTATATATATTTAACAGGATTAAAAAAAGGGGGTGTGGGCTATGGCAGGAAGATGCAACCTCTCAAGGCCTCTAGGTGGTCAAATGGTGGACCTGTTTAAGCCTAAATGCCCTCTGTAGAGGTGACATGGCTTTCTTCAGGACCAGGTGAAGTGTGAAAGCAATGTGAAGTAGTGAATGTTGCCACAATACCAAGTCTGGTAGGTGGGATGAAAAGGATACAGCCAGCTGGTAGTTCAATGAACCAATTGTAAGGATCTGCTGGTCAGCGCTGTCCCTGTATAGACAAGTGTTTACAACAAAATGTTTATACATATTTCCACATGCACTCCTTAGTTCACGTGCCACATGTATATACTATTAGTTTCAATTGTGGCTACGCAAAGGAAGTGAAATAACAATTTCTTGGTGCTTACCCCTATTGTCAGGGGAGCTAGTGGCAACCCATCCTCGGCGCACGCACTTGAGGTGGCTTCCAAACCCTATATTAGGAAGCACTGCAAGAGCTAAACAAGGATGATTCCATAACTATGAAGCCCACCTAAAAGGGAGGCTGCATCGTAGTGATGGATACTTCATCTTACCGAGAGGAATGCTTAAAACAACTGGCGGTTTCCAGTGCTTACTATCCACTCAAGACGGATCCCACGAAGAGACTCCTTAATACAATAGCCAATCTGGTCAATGAGCCTAAGGAAGAAGGCTGGATTACTGTAAAAGAGACTGAATTTTTGACTCCCGGGGCTAGGCCTTTGTTTTTTTTTTTTAAGGAAGGGGGGCCAGGAGCCGATTCTGGCCCCAGGGTCCCCAACCCCGAGGCCCAGCCATTTAAAAAAAAAAAATTAAATTAAAGGGAGGGGGGCCGAGTGTGCCCCCCTCCCGGGCCATTTTCGGCCCTGGGTACCCCATCACCCGGGGCATGGCCTCTCGTTGGGGAACTCGGGGTGCCAAAATGCCCCTGCGGTCCCTGCCGGCTCTCCACCTCCTGCGGGAGCTGGCATTGCTTTTGCCCAAAAGCAATTCTGCTTCGCTTCATGGAAGCGAGAGCATTTTCATGAAGCAAAGAAGTGTTTGCTATTGCAAGGCGGGAGCTGTGCTCCCGCCATGCCATAGCAAACTGCAATGTCCCGGGGGTCGGCACCCCGGGACATTGCTGGAGCCGGCCCGGAGGGGTGGCAGTCCCCAGGGCCACGGAGGGCTCCACGAGGGGACGTGTGGCCCCCCTATAACATGTTTAAAGGAGGTGGTGGTCCCTGGGGCCGGGGATCCGCAATGGACCCCTGCATTTACCCTATGTATGCCCCGGGGTGGTGGTGGTCCATGGGGCAGTGTAGGGGGGCTCGAGCCCCCCCACACTTCATTTTTTTATACATAGCCCTGGGGAGGAGGCAGTCCCCTGGGCTGCGGGGGCCACATGGCCCCCCACATTTCATGCATATCGCCCATGGGAGGTGGCGGTCCCAGGGGCTGCAGGGAGGAGGCAGGAGCCCCCCCTCTTTTTTATACAAACAAGCCCCGGGGAGGTGGTGGTCCCCAAGGCTGGGGGGATGCGTGGTCCCCGCATATAATGAATATTGCCCCAGGGAGGTGGCGGTCCCCAGCGCTGCGTGGGGGAGGCAGGAGCCCCCCCACTCTTCTTTATACAAAAAAAGCCCCAGGGAGGTGGCGGTCCCCAGGGCTGGGTGGGCCCGCGTGGCCCCCACAGATAATGAATATCGCCCCGGGGTGGTGGCATCCCCAGGGCTGTGGGGCCCCAAGCTTTTATTAACATAATTGCGTCCGGGACCTGGCCCACCCGGGGGCCTAATTAAACAAAGCGCGGGAGATCGCACTTCGTTTTTTTTTTTACATTTTCGGCAGGACTCGCAGACCCTACACTACTCCTGACAAAAATTTAAAAAAATGCTTTTTTTGAGCAGGCCTAGGGGGTCAGGAAGTTTCTACCCTGACCCATTTTATTCTTTTTAATCATTTCTTTACCTTTTTTCTTGTGACTCATTCAACCGAGTCACAAGATGGTTGCCAACACTTCCTGGTTTGAAGTGGTGGCAGCCAATCAGATTGCAGGCTCGAGATCGGGAGGGTTCAGTGATCCTCTGCGGGGGTATTTGTATATCTGAGAAAAGTTTACATTTCTCAGGAACTACTGGGTGATTCAGCAAGCGGGGGCAGAGAAAAAGGAGGTTCCCAAAATGCTTTTTCTCCATGTTAATTTCCATAGGAAACTTTAGACACGGCTACAGCCGAACTGCTGAACGGAATTACACCAAATTTGGCAAAAAGGTAGATCTTGGTTCACAAAGCACTCTTCTAGATAAATGGTGTAAATCCGTTCAGTAGTTCCTGAGAAATGTAAACATTTCTCAGATATAAAAATATGGCTGCGGAGGATCCACGAACCATCCCGATCTCGAGCTGTTATATTCCATATAGGTACCCCAATATAGGCCAGGGTAACATCCCAACCTTTCACCTATATTCGTCCCTACACTACATACATAACAGGTGGCTAGGACTGACCCTTTACCTAGTTACATTACTGCTTACATAACGTGGGGTTTTCCCTAAACAATAGCCTCATACATTATGCATGAGGATCCTTGTATTCTTGGAAACTCAGCAGGACTACCATCTCCTGCATAATAACTATGTACAACGTTCATTCCAGACATCATCCTAACTCTGACAGTGGCACAGCAAGGTAGAACCCCCTGGGGATACCTTCGGGTATATAAACATCACATCTTGCTGAGATAGTCAGAGGAGATCACGAATTCTGTGCCGGCCCACTGATGCGAGACGCTGAGGTTCCTGCATGCAGATACTCCAGCTCGCAGAGGTCTGAACATCCCTTGTGGGGTGTCCAACTCGAGACCAAGACGGGGTCCCACAGTCTCTCACTTCAGGTAATGGGGTTGACTTTATCCTAGAGGGATTCTTGGCTTAACACCTACACACATGCTAGGTACACTTAGGTACATTTAGTTAGGGTAGCATCGTAGGAGTACGCATTTTGTCATGTATTTTATATACTTGCCTATTGTTCGTGATTATAGCAGATTGGTAGAAATCTACCATCCTTTCACCTTCTTAGTGCTTCTAATCATTTATATCTGTTTCTGTCTAGTGGTTGTTTCAGCACACCTATTTTACACTAGAATGACGAGTGTTCAATAAATGCTTATTGAAAAACGTCCATATCGTTTATTCTGTGTATCTCTCTGAGACCAAGTGAGCACGAGTGACTGAGCGAAAAGTATTTCACTGTTTCCACGATTCTGAGGGATCAGGGTTGTCATGTTCGATAGTTGCCAAGAACTATTCTCTCCTTGGTAAGAGGAGTTTCTAGTGGCACTGTGAGCTAGCTGGTATACAGGCCAACATACTCGGTGGGGGTGTCTGGAATCAGTCTGGATACCAAGCCTGCAGTGTATGTTGTCTAAACGTGCAGATCCTGTATAGGTTTTATAGAAACTACACGACATGGTGCTGCCAACGTTGGTTGGGTACTTATTTAACGGTCAAATCTGAGTAGTTCAGTCATGCTATTCTCAGAGACCCCTACTCACATTTTCCCCAGAGACGTCTGGAGTGGGATGGAACAAAAATCAGCCATGGCTGAGTAGGCAAAATCCTATGTATTGGCTGTTGGTTTAATCAAGCTTGAAGGATACATTGTTCCTATTGTGCATAACACCTTATCTCAGTTCCCTTGAAAAGCTTTTCTTACTGAAAACAATGACTGAGCCAGGAGACGTTGTGCATGAACTAAATGTCTCAGGCGAGGAAGAAGATGCAGATGCAATACATATTGCGGAAAATGTTAGAAATGCCATCACCCTAAAACTAGTAGCATACGGTGTTACATCTAGGGGTGGGCAAGTAACCTTTGTGTTTGAGGCACACGAATCATTCAGAACAGAGGTATTCTATTCATGGGTTAGATTCCCAGAGGCAAATGCAATAACAAAAACATTTCATTACTACGTGGAAGATGACATACCAAACGAATATTGTCCGTATGAGGACATTGAAATTCCACTCACTTACCAGGAACATTTATACTGGTTTAAAGGCGCCCTACCCCATACAAGAAATAGAGTAAGACTCGGTCCGCTCGGAAGAGATGGAGCAACATGGCCGGTACTAGCGGCCTATACACCACACCCTGACATTGACACAATGCCAGCAGGAGACTTACTTACACTTCATAAAGAACTAATAAGACTTTACAGAAACATGACACAGTTTGTGATGAGAACACTCACACTTCAGCCAACACCAGCTACACAACCAGGACCAGTCCAAACTTCTACAAATAAAATTACACCACAAACATTACACGCTGTGCTGGGTAAAATGCCCACTAAACGTGAACAAATGCCATTCTGGATAAAAATCACAGAGCTGGAGGCAGTGTTTCCACACACTGGTCCACACGAAAAGCATAGAATGCTAACAATTTGTTTGCCGATGGGGATAGCTCCCCCGATAGAGGATTGTACCTCCTGGGGAACAGTTTTCGCTGCAATCTATACCAGAACTCATGATATCCCTTCATTAGCAGTAATACCAGACGTATTGAGACAATACAGAACGAGTATGGAGCAGAACCTGCTCTGAACTTAGGGATCAAGTTACTAAACAACTTTCCCCAGGTATCAGCTATAATATTAGCAAACATTAAAGGGGAAGCAGCATCAGTGGCAATACACCAACGTCTGAGAGATTTCACTCCTTTACAACAGGAGACAGAATTACCTAAAATAATTGAAACTGCTTATGTAGAATTAGGTAGGGATAGTTTGGGAGCTAGACCAGTAAAACCTCAACTAATGGGAGGTCCAGATAAAGAACAGGCAAAGCAAACACCGTTTTCTTCAAAAAAGAAATGGGATAATAACAAACAACAAAAGAATAGATCTCAATCCAGGGGCAGGTCTCTTCAACAGGAGCCACCCGAAAGGAGGTATAACCTTAGGAATAGAGAAAACATTAAAAAAACCTGACAGGTATCAGGACACTAATACATGTTCCTCTCGTACTTTCAGGGTTCATCAAAAAACTCTGAGAGGAAAGGACTGTCAGAACACAGACAAGAAGAGCGTACAAAGTCCAGAGACTCGCAACGCACTTCAGACTACGCTTTCAAAAAAGAAGAAAAGCCTAAAGCAAAACCTCAATTCAAAAAGAATAAAGTGGCAGGTCTTAAAGTTGCATGCCCGAAATGCATCGGGAGAGTTTATATTTGATGGAAAACATGGGAGTTCATACATAATGGATATTATGATCTCCAATTCATGAGTTAATGGATTCACTCATGTATGAATAAAGATTACAGTCATCATGATGAAAACAAATTTATAAACGTCACGTTTTTTTCAACTTTTTGTCACAATTTGAAATCTGATTCATTCAGTCACCGCTGTGCCCAGAGGGATACCACTCATTCGAGTGGCACTACTTCAAGAGGTCTTAAAGTTAGACATGCCCAGAATTCTGAGGACTCAACTACTGAATGGGGAATGGGCTCTGACGATGCTAGACAGCGCAGCAGAAGTAACAATAGCTCTCCAGAACCTGATGGAATTTCTGGTGACAGTGGAGTTGAGTGAGTATATCACGGTGGAAACACCTGATACTAGGGTAAGTGTCCCACATAAGTTACACGAGATAATACTCAAAATGGAAGGAGACAAGCCCAGAAAAATTAAAGGTCTCTTTTGGGAGAACCTGACTTTTGGCTACGATATCCTTTAAGCTGAAAGAGATTGGCCGCCTACTATTGTTATGGAATGCCCAAAGGGAGAAACGGTAATTATGCCAGATTTTTCCGACCTGGTTCCCCAATACTTAAAACATACATACGCGTGGTAGTGGGCAGTAGCCCTTGCTCCTGCATTATATCGCAACCATGTTGGGTGGGATGAAGAATCAACTCACCACGTGATACCACTAAAATCTACTCCAACTCCACAGAGATAGTATCCAATAAAACAGGAAGCGAAAAAACAGGTCAGGGAGATCTTAGATCAACTTGAATACCAAGGTGTGATTGAAACTTGCACCTCTTCAATGAATAATCCTTTCTTTCCCGTAATGAAACCCGACAATTCATATCGTCTAGTTTTAGATTACAGACATCTGAACTCATGCACAAAAACATTTGCAGTACAAAATGCATATAGTGCCGCATTTATGAATAACATTGTGCGAAAAAAAAATACAAAACACTAGATATCTCAAATGGATTTTCCTGCCAAAATATAGTGCCTGAGAGCAGATACTTGACAGCATTCTCAGCGCTGGGGTCCTAGCGGCAATTTTGTCAACTCCCCCAGGGGTATAAGAACACACCGGGGTTGTTTTCAGCCAGGGTAACTGAGTTACTTCAGAATATGGACTAGGAGGAATTGTCCTATGTAGATGATATTTATCTAATGGATGATGACCTAGAGGAACACTTGACCAGGGTGAGCACCATAATTTTGGGATTTGCCTCTGGGGGCTACAAGTTTAACTTTAAAAAATCAAAAATAGCCCATTTCAATGTCCTATTTTTGGGATTATGAACTTTCAAGTGAAGGAAAAAGCTTGACAGCCAACTTTTTAGAAAAATGCGCGCTGCTCCAACCTCCAAACACATTGAAAGATTTACAGTCCATACTGGGATTCCTAAATTCCTGCAGAACATATATTTTGGATTACGCAGAAAGGGTTAAACCTTTCTACGACCTCATAAGTCCGGATTTCTCAGTTAGGCAATGGACACAGGAACACACAGATATCCTTTGGTTCCTACAAGCTGACATGATAGCATCCAAACACTTACAGACACGCGTAAATGTCCGCAATCTACTGATCCGTAGAGTTGCGGGTCAATCTGGGTACACCTACTTAACATACAATGAAGGTGAAACTGTCCCAATAGCATACAAATCACATTTGTACACAAACGCTGAGATGCGTTTTGCATCTACAGAAAAAATTCTGACAGCGGTACAGACTGCTGTAGTGAGAGAAAGAGCATTGGCTCAGAGGAAACGAATTATCGCCGTGACTCCAGTACCGGCCTTAGAGGCTGCTACAAAGGCAAGTGTTCCAAATGCTAAGTCTTTACATCCGCGATGGATGCAATGGGCTAATTCTCTCTCTGCATCAGATGTAGAATACAGGTATGAACCAAGTCTAAAAACACAGGTATTCCTGCAATACGACCAGGAATATCCTCTCCCGAATGAAATTATGCTTCTAGATCAGTATGAATTCATAATTTACACAGACGGATCTGCTCAACCGGCCATAGGAAGTAAACAGTGCAGCGCTGTGTGCGCAATTGTTAAAGGTTGTATGCAGGATGGCAAGTTCAATCCAAGCTGTACAAAACATTCAGTCTCTAGGAGACTGCACGGCTCAACTAGCAGAACTAAAAACTCTGTTACTGGCATGATTAATACGGATCGAGAACTCCCCACACTAATTGTGTGTGATTCCTTTTACTGTGTCCAGTCATATAATGAATATCTACACTATTGGGGACAAAATGGGTTTGAAGACTCAAAAGGTGGCACAATAAAGCACCAAATGCTATGGGAACAGGTAGCGGAATTCAAAAACGAGCTACCAAGAGCTCACGTGATGCACACGCTGAGTCATCAGCGTTATGGCGTTCACGTTGAAGGGAATTCATTGGCTGATGAAACCACGAAGGGGGCAGTGCGAACTGCATCTGTAGCTGCAATCACTCGTTCAAAAACGAGAATAGACGGACAGATAATGGTAGCTGTCATTGCTTCATGCAAAGACAACAAAGCACTTCCAAAAGGTTTTCCACTCAAGTACTCCTACAAGTTAGATGCAAACGTTCCATTTGCTCAGATTCCAAGAGTGGAGGAAAGTGTAATACCAAACATGGACCGCAGATTAGGCTTAATCACGAGGATCTAGGTTCTGCGCACGCAGGAGTTACGGCGACAGTTACTTTACTGAAAAAATGCTATAGGTGGCCAGGGTTAACAAAACAGACCAAAGACTATGTCTTGAAGTGCGACATCTGTCAATGAAGGGCTCCACCATAACACGTCCAGCGCAGACACCATTGTTGATATCAGACAGACCTCTTGCGTGTGTCTATTTGGACCACTGCGGCCCCTTACTATCTGATGGGGCTTACAAGTACATAATGGTTGCAGTGGATTCCTGCTGGAGATTCCTATGGGTATGGCCTCAGCTCTCGGCTGAGGCTCGATCTGTTATCAAAGATTTGCGAGTCTTTATAGGGACATACGCAGTTGGCCCATTACATTCTGACCGTGGCCCAGCGTTTAGCTCTAGGGCTTACAAGGAGGCCATAGGACGTTAGGGTGTAGCATTGCGGTACTCCTCTCCATACCATCCCGAGGGAAATTCGGTCGTGGAGAGGAAAAACCGGGACTTCAAGCAATCATTAACAGCTAGAGTATTAGGCGCGGGTGGTAATTGGGTCAATCACTTATATGGGGTTCAGAGGGCATTAAACAACATGCCAAGAAGCTCTCTAGGGGAGGTCACTCCTTATGAGGTCCTATTTGGGACGACTTAGATTGTGAAGGCACAGTGGCAGATGAAAAACCTTTTGACATCAATAAACGTTTGGCTGTTTTACAGGAACTGAATGAATCACGGGCTCTGCAATGTCCAAGTGAAAAGGTTCACCACTGGGGAAGTCAAGTCAGTCACGGCAAGACCTGTCTGGATTCCAAAAGTCGGCGATCTGGGCAGAGAAAAGATTACGGACAAAAGAGAATTTGGACCCTCATACAGATAAGCCTGTACCTGTCCTGGCAGTTGAAGGAGCAAGAACTGTACTTCTGCCACCTCTTGCCGGAAAAAAGGAGAAAAGATTTGTCTCCATTGATCTGATAAAACCACACTATGTAGCCGATACTGAATAGAAGGCCTCGTGGGCTCCTGGGTAGCCGACGCCCTCCTCTCGCTACCATACAGGAAGTTCAGACGGAAAGGCTCATCGCGTTTGAAGAGTCTCCCATACGGAATGATGGACTAAGCAATAATGCCATGGAACTTGTTCCTCTTGATACAGAAAATCAAAATGAAAGACAAATTTCAAATCGACCTAACACTGATGTCTACATAAACATGCCTCAACAAGAGCAATCTACAAGTTCAACAAAACCTGATGAGCTACCTAAAATAGATCGAACTGCATCTGGCTATTTCATCGACTTTGATACCTTTTCGTTGGATCCAAGTGAACCTGAAAGAATGCCAGCCCCAATATCTCGTAAACAACAAATCAAAGACTTCTTCACCTTTTCTTAGAAAGACTTACCTGGTGTCACCTTGGATAAGCACCAGGGGATACTTTTATTTCTTTTCTGGATAGGCTTTTGCTTACTTATAAATGGAACTTACCTTCGCCAAAGCTCTGCAGCATCAAAAGTGAACTTAATCCTAAAACCTCATGCTTCATCACATCCTGAACAAGGGAGATTTGTCATCAGTGAACATTACAGCAGTTCCTATACCTGATGGTATATTATGGGACAAGGTTGATTAGGACATATTTGGTCCGACCGAACTTTTAAAAATACCACATTTATTTAAAATTTCCTTAAATGATATCATTACCTCCAGTACATTTTCTGATGATTGGGATTTTGAAACTGTAAATAACATGTTGTCTGATTTAAAACAATCTGCCGCATTTTCTAGCAATGAAATGTTAGAAGGCACAACAGACTTTAACAAAATGTACTGTTATCAACATTATGGTCATCATTTTTCACACAAAACCAGTACCCCTAGGAGTGTTTTCACATATCACCAATGGGATCATTGCCCTACACCACCGAAAAGTAGTTCGAGAACTTTTGCACAGAACTTTTCATATTTTTCAGGGTTTGTTTCAGACCCGACCTCATATTACTATAAGGTTGCACCTACATCAGCACAGAAAAATATGCTAACCAACACCAAACAAATTTACTCTGTGTCTTTTATTACCCAACTGTCTGAACAGGGTTTCGACTTGTGGAAGGACACTATAGACTTAAAATCAGTCTGGGGTTCTAGAGACTGGCAAGTCCAGGGAACAGAAGTGCTATTTAGAGCATGCCTTATTCCTCAGCAGATGATATTTCTGAATGATACTATGCAACAGACTTCCTGTCTTGGAATAGCCAAGAACAAGGATTTAAACACACCTCGGATTCCAACACCATCACATACCGAGGAAAATTTTACATCACAAGAAGGGGTTACAATAGATGACATTTTACGATACAATAGATCAGACCCCAAATGGAAGGGATGGTTGGTTTGGCCCACAGACACAAACATGTCGAGGAAGATTCAGGGGTACCACCAAAGGGATTAGTATCCATAGGCCAGACCCACGCTATGCACAAAGAGAACATCCGGGGGTGGTGACATCATACAGTGTTGGGAAGTTATGCCTCGATTGGCTAAAGACCTCAACACTACCACAGGTAAAACAACACTTATCCTTACTTACAGAGGATGTGGACCTATGGGATTTTTTATTAGGTCCCAGAAAGCCACGTCAGAAACGTTTCTATTATGCTGTCTATAATGACATTTGGAAAATCTCCCAACAAGAAGCAGCAGAGAGATTACGAGAAATAGATAGGATTAACCTAGAAAAGCTGTTAGCCGTAGTTGACAATGGCATGACTACGTTAACTTCCAGGATTTATTCACTGGGCAACATTGTATCTTCTGCTATTGATGTACTAGAACAGGATTTGTCCATACTACAGCACGGGCAAACACAATTACGTTTTATTATGTTACTGAGCTGGACGCTGCAATCATTGCGCGCAGGTTATGTGACTTGGCGTTTTATCAACAGTACGTCACTGTTTTTTTGCATACAATCTAACGGAAAAACAAATGAAAATGGCACAAAGGGGAGCAAAGTATACAATGCTGCGTATTGAAAAACTGGACAGATTACCTTTTACTGTGGCAGAATCACCATCCACAGAATGGTTAATCCATGGCCATATAACATTACCGGTCACAACTTTCCAGTTTCAGTATTGCCTAGAACAACAGGTAGGCAGATATGAAGAAATGGGTAGGGAATTCATCAAAGAATCTTGGGAATTACCGTGCAGATTTCGATGCAGGAGTGGGGATCTTGAAGTGCTTCTAAGCGGTACAAACTGTGAGAACGCTTTAAGTGGATCTCTCATATGCCAGGATATTCTGCTACACGGGGCCTGCAAAGGTTCGGTTGCAAACCTATCCTGTCATTTGAGGGGTTCCCCAGCAGACGTGATTACCCCGGTATTCAAGCTACTTTCAAATGGGAGTTACTTGACGCTGAACGATCAAGGTTGTTGTGGGATGCTTCCGGGTATTTGGGACGACTTAGATTGTGAAGGCAAAGTGGCGGATGAAAAACCTTTTGACATCAATAAACGTTTGGCTGTTTTACAGGAACTGAATGAATCACGGGCTCTGCAATGTCCAAGTGAAAAGGTTCACCACTGGGGAAGTCAAGTCACCGTGAGCTCCAAGGTTACTTGCTGTATGCAAGTATTGTTTCCACCGACACACACAGACAGGGAGGCGCTGCTATGGCCTTCGTAGAATGTTTCCTTTATACGGTTTGATACTCTGAGCAGAATGAAAGCCATGCTTTTACAGAAAACCGTGCCCTTAACCTCCACCCGGGAGACTTGATCTCCAAGTAGCAAGGCACTCATATGTACGAACTGCATCTTCCATTTCGCAGAAATGGTAAATCGTATCTTTAACATGTCTGATACGACGGGTATAGTACACCTATTTAAGACCATAGGTTCGGGACTGTTAAGCACCTTTCAGACGGTCATCAGAGTTATACCAAACTTTATACACTACGTATTCGAAAGCATTTTTGGAGGACTTTTGCTGTTTTTAATAGCAGGAATCCTGATTGTACTTTTTCTGCTACGCAATGGACGTCCCAGTCACCAAGGAGATGGAAAAAGCACTCCAGGAGCGCAAATACCGTGATCGCATGGTACAACATCTGAGCACACCTCGCCTACGGGAACTGAGTGCATCTTCGTTCCTGTCATTTAGGCCAGTCTGGATGGACTGCATCTTACCTGTTCTCCAATGTCTGTTCTGCGGAGAAGAATGCGTGTTGGATCTCTGTCTGACATCAGTCGCGCAACCGGATGTTGATGCATTACTAGACCTGATAACGGCCCATGTTCTGCAGTGTCCCCAGCGTATTCCTATGTTGATTGCGGCATTCTTAGACCCTCCACAGGAACTCACTGCTCCTGTTGGAATGGATACTGGCTCCTCCACTGACACCCAGGCCTTGGATGGCGCACAAGCTGCCCCAGCATCGGCTGCAGGCAGTACAGAAGATCATCTGTGCTCGATTGACGTAATCTGCGAGGTGTTACAGGGATCGTCGTCTGTGAAGGCAGGCAACAGCAATGTTGCGTCTACCAGCCAGGACACAAACATTTGGCTCATCGTGTGCTGGGAGAAATTGGCCTTTTTAAACAAACTCCAAATTGGAACTCCAAAGCAAATTGACACTTTTTATGACCTGCATGGCTTTCCGATGCTTGTAGTTGTTCGAACTATATATACGGACACAGTAGAGCTATTTGCTTGAGTGACAATTCTTACACTTTTTTTTTACATTCTTCCTTTTAGCGGAACTATGGTTTTTACTACATATGTTTGCGTACCAGTACCTCGACAGGTAGTATGTTAAAATTAAATTATGTCGTCCTGTCGGATGAGGAGTGGGTGTTATATTTCCTATAGGTACCCCAAAGTATCCCAACCTTTCACCTATATTCGTCCCTACACTACATACATAACGGGCTACTAGGACTGACCCTTTACCTAGTTACAGTACTGCTTACAGAACGTGGGGTTTTCCCTGAACAATAGCCTCATACATTATGCTTGAGGATTCTTGGATTCTTGGAAACTCAGCAGGACTACCATCTCCTGCATAATAACTATATACAAGGTTCATTCCCGACGTCATCCTAAGTCTGACAGTGGCACAGCAAGGTAGAACCCCCTGGGGATACCTTCGGGTATATAAACATCACATCTTGCTGAGATAGTCAGAGGAGATCACGACTTCCATGCCGACACACTGAGGCAAGACGCTGAGGTTCCTGCATGCAGATACTCCAGCTTACAGTGGTCTGAACATCCCTTGCGGGGTGGCCAACTCGAGACCAAGACGGGGTCCCACAGTCTCTCACTTCAGGTAATGGGGTTGACTTTATCCTAGAGGGATTCTTGGCTTAACACCTACACACGATAGGTACACTTAGGTACATCTAGTTAGGGTAGCATCGTAGGAGTACGGATTTTATTGTCATGTATTTTATATACTTGCCTATGTTCATGATTATAGCAGAATGGTAGAAATCTACCATCCTTTCACCTTCTTAGTGCTTCTAATCATTTATATCTGTTTCTGTCTAGTGGTTGTTTCAGCACACCTATTTTACACTAGAATGGCGAGTGTTCAATAAATGCTTATTGAAAAACGTCCATATTGTTTATTCTGTGTATCTGTGTATCTCTCTGAGACCAAGTGAGCACGAGTGACTGAGCGAAAAGTATTGCACTGTTTCCACGATTCTGAGGGATCAGGGTTGTCATGTTCAATAGTTGCCAATAACTATTCTCTCCTTGATAAGAGGAGTTTCTAGTGGCACTGTGAGCTAGCTGGTATACAGGCCAACATACTCGGTGGGGGTGTCTGGAATCAGTCTGGACACCAAGCCCGCAGTGTATGTCGTCTAAACGCGCAGATCCTGTATAGGTTTTATAGGAACCACACGACAGAGCCTGAGATCTGATTGGCTGCGAACAGTTCCAACCAGGAAGTGTTGGCAGCCATCTTGTGACTCGGTTGAACCAAGTCACATGGAAAAAGATTAAACAACATAAAAAAATTAAGAAAAGGGGGCAGGGTATAATCACCATGACCTCCCTAGGTCAGCTCAGGGGGACCCACGGGACCCCAGGGCCAAGAAAAGCATTTAAAAAAAAAATGGTGGGATTCGTGTTGGATCCGTGAATCCAGCCGAAAATAAAAAAAACGAAGTGTGGGCTCCCACGCTTCGTTTAATTAGGCCCCTGGTGGGCCAGGTCCTGGGGGCAGTGATCTAAATATATGCGAGGTGTTTGTAACAACAAATCATTTGTAAGCCTCAGTCACTGTGTACTGTTTTATATTCATATTTGTAATAGTTTTTTGTACCCTTTGATAAATCTTTTTTCATTATAAAGTTTGTATCTTGAAAAATTTACAACTGTTTGAAGAGTATTTGTAGCAGATTCATTCTGTTATAAATGAGCAAATTAAGCTTTTGAATAATGAAATGTAAGCTACTAGACGGAGCTTGCGACCATTGTTTTGCATACTAACTTTCTAAAAGTGGCATTTTCAGAATTGTGACTCAAAATCTGACTTGACCATTAAAGAGGGTTTTAAATTGCAAATCCTCAAATACCAAACATGATATTCCTACCTACTTCCACAGAAAAGCTATCACTTATTAAATGAAATAAGGTAACCCAATGTAATTCCATTAGAGAGTTAGGCTTTGCAGTAGTTAAAACCAAATTCAGGAGTTTTTCAATACCGGGACATGTAATACATAAAAGTATACGTCCATCATTTTAAATACGCAGCTCCCTGCCCTAAGAGCTGTTTAAGGCCTGCCCTAGGGGTGGCTTATATGTATTAAAAGGGAAGGTTTAGGCCAGGCAAAAGGTTTATTTTGCAAGGTATAAATAGCAGTAGAAAATTGCACACACAGGCTACTTAAGTGGGTGGCACAATAAGTGCTGCAGGCCCACTAGTAGCATTTAATTTATAGACCCTGGGTACATGTAGTACCACTTTACTAGATACTTACAAGTAAAATAAATAGGCTAATTGGGTGTAAGCCAAGTTCATCATCTTTAGAGCAGAGAGTACAAACACTTTAGCACTGGTTAGCAGTGGTAAAGTACAGAGAGTCCTAAAGCCAACAAGAACAGATTTAGAAAACAGGAGGGGTGAAGGCAAACAGTTTGGGGGTGACCATGATGGAGGGACAGGTCCAACAAACATGATTATTATTCCAGGCATGACTGTGTGCCAACATGAGAACACAAACTCTTTAGAAAGAGAGAGATTGTGAGTGTGTGTGTCAGGCTTATGGTTTTGAAAGATAATATTTTGAATGGCAACAATGAATGTAAGAGCGCCATATTCTTTTCACACATTATTTTCAAAGCTATAAGATGACATTAGTCACACTAACAAAACAGGGAAATGACATTTTCTGCTCTCTGAAAGCTGCATGACAATGTGCAATGGATTAAGTTGCAAGGTGATCTGGCCTCGCACATCACGCTAGGAAGGCAATAGAAATAGCAACATTTGCCTGCCTATCAAGGGCTTCTGTTAGTGTTCCATAGCGATGCTACAAGAACCCGCAAAGAGTTCATCCTTCCCCCTCCATAGAGAATCATTAAATTAGAAGATATAAAGAGAACCAAGTATTTCGGTGGGATGGACACAAGGACTGACTATTAATGTGACATACCGAAGTACCGCTATCCCACTGAAGACCCAATGACTTTCTGACTTATGCAGAGACACATGCATGGCTTAGCATATAATTGGGGAATTCTAATAATTATTTAACTTATATCATAACCATGAGGCTGATAATTAATAGGTAGCTCAACAATACTTTATTTTGGCTTATAAAACCATAAAAGTAGTACATACATAAATAAGTAAAAACATTTTATCACTTTCAGCAATGCAGTACACATACTGAAAAAACGTCTTTTTTTTTTTTAAACCGACGTAAATATAAGGATTGCAGCACAATGATTAAAGTGCAAATAAACAAATGGATAAAAGCACACAGATTAAGTCCACACTTTCTTCAAGTAATATTATTAGGCCTCGCTGATAGCTTGTTTGATCTAATTCTCCATGCCCAAAGTAGAAATCTGGAGACAGCAAAGACAAGTGGGTAGCTTTTGTGAAGGTACTAGAAAAATGTAATAGAGAAGTAGGGATGCATCGTATAAAAGGTATTTTTAATATTCACCATTATGACTAAAGAGATTACACTAATAATTGCCATCATTCCAATACATAAGACTTATGCAAGAATAGTCCATATAAATAACCCTTTATTGTAAAATATCAACAATTGTGTCTTTATCTGAATGAATCTGAATGATTATAACCAGTTGCAGGGAGGAATGAGAGGCTCCTGCCTGTTTTTCTTTTCTCTGAAGAAGGTATGCTACATATGATTCCTCCTGGGACTCAGGAGATCTAACCATGTGTGACGCCCCACCCCTCAAGTGGGGCTCATGATACACTTGTAGACTGTTGATTCTCCTGAGCCACATACTCCTTTGACAATATCCATGGTAGAAGCCAGTGGAGAAGCTTCTAAAATCTGCCCACACAAGAGGCTTTGAGAGGTCTCTTTGTCTCTATTCTTATGGTACACAACACATTTCTTGGTCGAGTGCAAGGGCTGCCACCTTCGTAGACTTTTGGATAGGTATAATCTTTGCATTGCATTCCAAAAAGACTTGAAAGAAGATTTAACTATTATAGATCAGTACACTATTTTTGTTATTGTTTTGAAATTCTAAAGAACTGCCTTTTTATCTATATGCAGTCCACAGACCCAATGGTCAGGAGTCAAAATGATCATAACAGAACCTTCCCAACACTTCAGAGCTTAAGATTCTATACCTGTATTTACATTACAGATTCTCTCCATAAACGCTGCTTCAGAAAGTAAACAACAACACAAGACTATAACAAACATTTTTACACTTACTAGCTTTATGAATAAGACTGAAGCACCACATTTTATGGTTCTGAATATTCAATATAATTTCAAAGTGTGGTGGCTGGACTTATGCAACTGCCTGAACAGAATACCATTCACACCATTATCTTCGACAAAGTCTACAGTGCTCACCATTTTGTGAGCAGCAGTTGTTCTGTGAAAGCCTTCGGAGGTAGGCTGTATGCTGTCTGACCTGTAGAATTCTGCTGCTGCCTACGATTCAGCCAGCTCAGTCAGCTTCAAATTCTCAAAGTTACTCGGTTATTTCACTGCTATGAAAATATGAGTCACACCCTTTGGAGTAGAGGAACTTGAGGTTTGGAATCAGCTAACCACTGTAATATAGTTGACCCAATTTTTTAAAGGGGAAAATGAAGGATGAGACCATATGCATATGGTTAACAAGTTTAAATACTGCACATTTGAAAGATAAACTTAATTTACTGGCCATAATGAAATATGAAATTGTGCATTTTCTGATACAAGGATAAATTAACAATCTGATAGATGGAATTTTGTAATGTTACAGAGCCTGCATAAAGTGTCGAAATGCATTTGAAGGGGAGGTTAATCCCTTTCATTAGCTGAACTCTGAACTGGCCACTTGTACTTTATTAGGTGAATAATCCTAACTTCCAAGAAATCAAAATTCCAATGAAACATTGTAGGAAAGTGCCTCTCTTTGACATGGTCACCCCCACTTTTTGACTGGTAAATGATGTGATTTCGATTGAAGGAGCAATGGGTTCCTACTAACCAGGTCACCCAGTGCCACATCACTTTCCCAAAAGTGTAATTTTTTTTTACCCCAATTGGCGAAACCTTTAGCACCCTCTGTAAGTCCCTAGCAAATGCTACCCTGCTACCTAGGGCCTGGGGTACTAAAGAGGGCCCCTAAGGGCTGCACCACGAATTGTGCCTCCCTAAGGGTCCCCTCACCAAACGCATGCAAGACTGCCATTGCAGGCTGGGTGTATTGGTGCAGTCAAAAGTAAAAACATGACGTCACACATCCGTGTGTGCCATGTCCCCCAACCCTGCAGGTAATATTTGTAAGTCAGCCCTACAGCAGGCCTGACAGCCCTAAGGCAGGGCTCTGAATATTACATGTGAGGGTATAACTGCATGAGCAGATATGCCCATGTGCTGGTCTGTCCTATTAGTGTCAGTAAATGTGATTAGGGAAGCTATTTTAAAACATGTGCTGGACACTGGTGAAAACACGTTACCCAACTACATGATGGCTTCACTGAAAATAGGGATGTTTGGTATCAAACATGTCATATTGGTAAACCCACACTGATGCCAGTGTCTGATTTACTAATACATGCACCCAGAGTGCACCTTAGAGGTGCCCCCTGAAAATGTACCAGCCTCTGGTGTCCTTGCTGACTGGTTTATAACAGCCTGCCACCCGAGATACTTTACTCACCTCCTAGGGTGAGAGCCTTTGCTCTCAGAAGATCCAGAACAATAGCATGTCCGGGAAGAGGGTGTAACACCCCCTCCTACAGGATGACCTGCTGATTAGCCTCCTTGGGCTGGCAAGCTTCAAAGAAGCTGTCGCCTTTGGAATGTGAATCTGGCTCCCCTCACAGGAGAGGAAGACACCCCCGCCCCGTCCAGAGCCCATTTGGCACCTGGACAGGTGGGAAAATTAGCTAGTCAGGTAGGTGTGACACACCCAGGCTAGTACCACTTCTATGGTGGGCTACTGTGAGGTGGACACGATTTTTCAGAACTAGCCATATTTGTGATGGCATACTTAGGGATTTTGGGACAGGGTTATGCCCACTTCCAACAGGAAGTGGTCATATAGGGGACACAGTGACCAAGAGTCAGTAGCCCAATGGCTACTACCCTACACTCCCGTAATGCCCCTAAATTCACTATCTAGGGGAACCCCAGGCACCATAGAAGCAGATAGTGATGACCTAAGAAGAGAGAGGACAAAGAAGAGCCGCAAAAGCAGAGAGGAGAGAAGAAGCCGCTGACCTGGTACCAACCCTGCAGCCTGTCTGCATCCCTCAATGAAAACTGTGCCAAAGCCTACTCGTCCTGCAGGTGTGACTTCAAAATCTTGGGAGGCCTGCCTGCGATAAAGACAAAGGCCTCCCATGTACAGCACACCTGTTCCTCCTGTATGATGCAGGTACTTCAAAGGCGAAGACTCTGAAGCCTTTGGAACCACCGAAACCAGACATCCGAAGCTACCACCCCATCCGTCGCCTCAGGCCTGAATTGAAGTGGGCCACCAGTGTCAACAAAGTCCCCCAGCCCTCCAGAGCTAGAGTCCATCGTGGTTTCACTCCTCGTGGACTCCCTGTTTCCTGCAGCCTTTGCATGCAGGCCCCCTCAACCACGACTGCTCCTAGTAGGAAAACTGTAGTAAACTACTACTCTGCTATTCCCCACTGTACTGCTCTATTGGAATGTATCATGACATCATAGAATGTCTGAGTGCCTCTCTGTGATTAGTGTGTCAGTTGGTCATCTCAGGCTGAGCAGCTAGGAGCTTGCTCCTGGTGGGGCTGCATCTGTACCTCCTATCTCCTCCTACTAACCTATCCTGGAACCAAGCTACAATAAAGGATTATTCTACCTATACAGCTGGACGTTGCATCCTCCTTTACAACAAAAACCCGATGCCTAAAGACTCTTCAGCATCGGTCGCTCAAGGGCCATGGAGAAGAGGACCACAGGTGTCCCTATGGCCAGAGTATTGTAAGCCTTGAACCCCCTTGTTGGGTTACCCTGACTGGCCTTTCAGCCAGAGCCTGCAGCCTCTTTCCGCAATGACCGATCTCCATTGAGCTTCTTACACTGTTTTGCACCCTGCACCCATCCGTCCTCATGTTGCTGGTTGTGTACTGTTGGTGCTGCCTTGGACCTTCCCCACCACTTACCTTAACTCCTGGAGATTGGTCTTGTAAGTCTCTGTACTATACCTGTTTGCAGAACTTGTTCTTCCTTCGATAGGATAACAATGCAGAAGTCAAAAATGTAACGAAGGGCCTTATTACGAGTTTGGCGGTCCGACCGCCCAAACACCACACTGCCAGACCGCAGCACCAGCAGTCTTCCGACCACCGTATTACGAATTATCCCCGGTGTGGCTGCGGAGATCTTGCGGTGGTGGTGATTACTTTTCCATATATAGTGATGCCTGTGTGAGCATTTCGACTGCATATGTGTCGGATGCACACATATGCATGATACATGTGGAAAAATACCACCTAGCCATAGCCGGAGTCGGGCCCATATGTGGGCAGTCCAGGCAATGGGTATATGGTACAAAAAGGACTCACCTGTACATCGCTACAAACAGGGTCATAAACCTAGGGGTGAAGAAGGAGAAGGGGGACCTTAAGAAAGGGATCCACATCAAACTCTGACCAAAAGAACAAGAAAGGGGTGAGTACGCACCCCAAATCCTTCATTTCCGCCAACTTGAAGCTGGCGCTCCAACCACCAGGGTCAGCTTATCGAAAAGCCAACTCGTAATGCGGACAGCGGTGAAACTCCTCTGTACCGCCCTATGGCAGCTGCTTTTCCCCGGCAGTGTTGGTGGTTCGTCCGCAGTCTTTGCATTATGCACAATTCGTAATACGGTGGTCGGACCACGGGTACAACAGTTCACGGACACCAAACTCATAATAAGGCCTCAAGTGTCCACTTTTTGAAGTGAAAATTTATATTTAAAAACGTACTTACCTGAACGATTTTTCATGCTGATAACTAAACATATATAAAGATATTTGCTATTTTTATAAATTGGTTTGGATTTCCTTCTTGAGTCGTGAGTGTCATTTAATGATCATTGTGTGTATTTGCAAATGTACTGCACTCCTCTGTGTTAAGTCTAAAACTGCTCAACCACACTACTCCCTAACAGAGCACTTTGGGATTGCATAGCTAGTAAGGGAACCCCTGGACTCTTTACATGGTAAATCACATTTTTAATATATCACATAAAGAGCCAGCTTCCTACAAACATGGAGAAATGTACATACAACAGCAGGATCTAGCTATGATTTTAGTAGAGGAATTTAATGACACTTCTACTAATGCAGTGATACTAATTACCTGCCTACTTTCAAAGGCAAAATAAATCTAACACTATTGATTGCATCATAACAACTAATGAAATATTTCAACAATTTCTAACTCTAGAAACAAAACTGGATATTTTGAGCAATCATTGTCACTCAAGCACCACTCGGCAAACTCAACCACTACAAAAACGACAGGGGCCTGACAAAAATACACTTGCATATTTGTACAGGAAAAGTGGTTAAATAACCCACTAATGGTACTGAAGTAGCCATGCTGATAATGGAGGACTTGTTAGTGAGTGATACCCATCAAGAATTTTGATTTCTTACTTCATGATGATTATGAGCAAACCCTTAACATTTTGTTTCTTGACCCACGATCAAGACAGTCTCTGTTGGACTGGGCCCTTTCTGCAGGGTCACTCCAGATTTTGGTCTTACTTTGTTGAACCATAAATGTTGGCTTTTAGGTCTCTGCACGCTTTACTCCTGCTAACAAGTGGTAAAGTGTTTGTGCTTTCTCTTCTGAACATGGCAAGATTTGTATACATCCATTTGATCCATTTAATTTACTTATAAGTCCCTAGTAAATGGTACTATATGTACTCACAGACCTGTAAATGAAATACTACTAGTGGGATGCAGCACACATTGTGACACCCACTGTAGTAGCTAGGTGAAACATGTCTCAGGTCTGGCACTGTAGCCTTTCATGCAGTTTTAAACTGCCATTTCGACCTGGCAAGATAAACCTTTTGACAGGCCTAAACCTTCCATTTCAATACCTAAAGGTCCCCCCTAAGTTAGGCCCCAAAGGTTCTTAAGGTGTGATACTTAAACAGTATGACGTGTATTTTCTCCTGGACAACCTCCACAACATTGGACTCCGCCAGATCGTGACCGAGCCCACGCACTCAGCAGGACACACCCTCAACTCCGTCTTCACTACAGGAAACTCCATCACCTTCAGCCACACCACCGAACTCCCATGGACCGACCATCGTTGCGTCCACTTCACCTTCAGAACACCCACCATCCACAGACACCAGCACCTGCTTCCACGAAGAAACTGGACCAAAATCACCGACGACCAGCTCACCTCCTCACTCAACAACTCCACCTCAACAACTCCACCGCAACCATCACGGAAAACGACGACCCCAACACCGCAGCCCGAACCCTGCATAGATGGATCTCGGACAGCACCAACACCATAGCCCCCCTCAAGAAAAACAACAATACCCGCGCCAAGAAAGCCAGATGGTTTACCACCGAACTTCGAGAGTCCAGACGCACATGCCGCCGCCTCGAAAAGGCCTGGAGGAACACCAAATCCACAGAAGCCCACAACAACTTCAGAGCCGCCACCAACGCCCACCATCAACTCATCAGAGAAACGAGGAAAAAAGCGATTGAAGACAGAATCTCCACCCAGGCGCACAACAGCAAGGAACTCTTCAGCATCATCAAGGAGTTCCCCCAACCCACCAGTGAGTCTACCGACATCCCTCCCTCACAAGACCTCTGCAACAAACTCAGCACCTTTTTCCACTACAAAATCAAGAGCATCTACGACAACTTCGACGAAGACAACCAACACACTGAACCCTCACCAACCACCCCTGACACCCGGAAACCAGCGATTGATGACTGGACAGCCCTCACCACCGAAGACACACTGAAGACAATGAAGTCAATCCACTCAGGGGCCCCCACGGACCCCTGCCCCCACCACATCTTCAACAGAGCCGCCGACACCATCGCACCCATGCTCCGCCACACCATCAACCACAAACTGGCGACCGCCTCGTTCCCCGATGACTGGAAACACGCCGAGGTCAACCCCCTCCTAAAGAAACCCTCAGTAGACCCCACCGACCTCAAAAACTACAGACCCATCTCCCTGCTCCCGTTCCCAGCGAAAGTCATTGAGAAAGCCATCAACTGCCAACTCGCCACATTCATTGAAGAACACAACATCCTCGACTACTCCCAATCCGGCTTCAGAAAAAACCACAGTACGGAAACCGCCCTCCTCGCCGCAACAGACGACATCTGCACCCTACTGGACAAAGGAGAAACAGTAGCCCTCATCCTCCTCGACCTATCAGAGGCGTTCGACACAGTCTCCCACCGCACCCTAATACGCAGAATCTACAACGCAGGAATCCAGGACAAGGCCCTCGACTGGATCTGCTCCTTCCTCTCCGGTAGGACGCAGCGGGTCAGACTCCCCCCTTTCCTCTCGGACCCCACACCTACCACCTGCGGAGTCCCCCAGGACTCCTCCCTCAGCCCGACGCTCTTCAACGTCTACATGGCTCCACTTGCCCCCATCGTCAGAACCTACGGACTCAACATCGTGTCATACGCAGACAACACCCAGCTCATCCTCTCCCTATCCAACGAGCCCAACACCGCCAGATGCAACTTTCGAGAAGGCATGGAAGTCGTCGCCAAATGGATGAAAAACAGCTGCCTACAACTAAACACCAACAAAACAGAAGTACTCATCATGGGCCCAAACCCCGACGCCTGGAGCGACACCTGGTGGCCCCCCGCCCTCGGAAACCCGCCAACCCCCACAGACCACGCACGCAACCTGGGAATCATCCTGGACTCTGAGCTCAAAATGGACCGCCAGATCAACTCTGTCTCGTCTTCCTGCTTCCACACCCTCCGCCTCCTTCGTAAGACCTTCAAATGGATCCCCTCGAACACCGAAAGACAGTCACTCACGCCCTGGTCACCAGCAGACTCGACTACGGCAACGCACTCTACGCCGGAATAAACAAAAACCTCATCCGCAAGCTACAGAACATCCAGAACGCCGCCGCAAGACTGGTCCTCAACCTGCCAAAACACTGCCACATCTCCCAGCACCTGCGCACACTCCACTGGCTCCCCGTCGAGGCGAGAATCACCTTTAAGATGCTCACCCACGCACACAAGGCCCTCCACGGCACCGGACCAGCATACCTGAACAGCCGACTCAAATTCCACGCACCCCAAAGGACCCTACGATCAGCCCAGCTCTCCTACGCCGTGGTCCCCCGCACCAGAAAGACCAGATCGGGAGGCCGCTCCTTCTCCTTCCTCGCAGCCAAAGCATGGAACGCCCTTCCGCTCCACCTCAGACAGACATCGCTCCCCATCTTCGCAAGAAACCTCAAAACCTGGCTCTTCGACAGACCCCTCCTTGATGGAATGGAACCTGCACCCCCCCACCCCTAGCGCCTTGAGACCCTTACGGGTGAGTAGTGGCGCTTTAACAAACTCCTGATTGATTGATTGTATTTATGTTTTACCTGTCCTGACAGTGAAAAACACCTAAACCTGTTTTTTACTGTGTAAAGGCCATCTTTCTCATAGACTAACACTGTGTTTCCTTAAAACACATAATAAGTGATAACTTTAGTCTGAAAGCAGATAGAGAAATGCTTCTTCTACTCATTTTAGTCATAATTTAAGATCCTGTTTAATGGTAAAGTCAAATTTTAAGTTATTATTCTGAAAATACCACTTTTAGAAAGCTGGCAGAAATGCCTAAACAAAATATACCTTTCTGCCAGTATCCAGGGTCACATGACTGCAAATGGTTCTTCTGTGTGTGGTGGGTATTCCTTCCAGACATTATGTCTAAAGGAGCTTGGGTGTAAATGAAGTGGTTCTTCCTGACAGGGTGGTTGGGGAGGAGGTGTGCCTTGCCCTGATTACACTTCAAAGGACCCTACCTGCAAAATACAAAGGCTGACATTAGATATAAATGTAGCATCTACAGAACCTCTCATCAGAACACTCCTGGACCTGTAGAAGATTCAGAAAAAGGACTGCCCTGCTATCTGAAGAAGGAAGACTAGACCTACTTGCCTTGAACTCAGGCTCCCGAGACGTGGATCCAAGGGTCAGTTGGCTGACGTCCTGTTTGAGCTACAGGGACACAATAAGCCTCCAGGGGCCTCCCGGCAACAGCCGAGTTGACCCGCACCACCTGGACCTGATCCCTGAAAGGTGCCCCCTAGGTCCTGGACCCCTGGTTGGCATCAAAGTATACTACTCCTTCCAATCACTCCAGGTGAAAAATCCAGAGGATTTGGGGCTTTGCGCATATGCGAGCAGGCTCCTTGCATCAACAATAGTCACCGTGTCTCCTGCCAACGTGAAGTTCATCAAAGAACTGTTCTTTGAGCCAAACCTTGACAGCCTGAATCTCCCGCCAGCACAAAGCTCCAGCGGCGACTACTCTTTGCACCAACAATGAACTCCTTGAGGCTCCTTGCGTGGACACAGACTCAAAAAAAGGTAAACTCTTGACCAGGACGAAACGGTTCCTTGTATCCAGGGTATGCTCCATAGTGGTCAGCCTGAATTTCCGACTTTGACCTTGTCTAGCTGGCCCGATACCCACGAATGGTGTTTTGTGCTTTCTGGTGCTATTTTCATCTACAACCGTAAAAATTCATAACTCCAGTTCTACTTATTGAATTGTTGCCATTTTGGTGTCATTTTATTTATTAATTTGTACATGATATATGTGGAAAATACCACCTAGCCATAGCCGGAGTCAGGCCCATATGTGGGCAGTTCAGGCGATGGGTATATGGTACAAAAAGAACTCACCTGTACATCGCTACAAACAGGGTCATAAACCTAGGGGTGAAGAAGGGGAAGGGGGACCTTAAGAAAGGGATCCATATCAAACTCTGACCAAAAGAACAAGAAAGGGGTCAGTACTCACCCCAAATCCTTTTTTCCGCCAACTTGAAGCTGGCGCTCCAACCACTGCGGTCAGCTCATCGAAAAGCCAACTCGTAATGCGGACAGCGGTGAAACTCCTCTGTAGCGCAGCTGCTTTTCCCAGACAGTGACCCCAGCCAGTAACAGGCAATGTAATAGAAAACAATGGAGGTAGGGTGGTAAAACAGCACTCAAAAAGAACTAATTTTAAATTAATTAAATTATTCTGAGTTTTAAATATATATGTGTAAGTGTGTTAATAAAATATAAATGCACTTTTAAAATGAAGTTTATCATTGCATTTTAAAATAATTTAAAAATAATCTAAATTAATTCAACACAACCTTTAACCAAATCTGCTACATGCTAAATAAATATAAAATTGTTAATGAGGGTTTTTTCAAACGGTTTAAAAATTATTTATTTGAAAGTTTTATATAGCGCGAACATGACCCTTGCGGGTATCAGAGCGCTTTACGATTATTTAAAGAGCAGAGACTATATAGCAATAATAAAAATACCATATTCGAGAAAAATACAGGATAAGGTAGTACCCAGAAAAGGGAGAGTACGCTTTACAATTGTTCAGAGAGCAGAGGCAAATAAACCAATAAAAACAATAATATCATAGCCGAGAACAATACAGGATAGGGCAGTATTCAGAAAAGGGAGGGTACGACATAATGTCAGGACATGTAAGTCAAAAACAATCAAATAGAAGGGGAGCAGTAGCCATCAATGTGATTGAGGTATCGGGATGGGTACGAAGGGAGGCGACCTTAGGATCTAGGGCAGATGTGTGTTCATAAGGAGTACTTTGACTTCTTTCTTGAAGGATACAGTTGAGAGATTTATTCTGACTTCAGGGTGCAAGGCGTTCCAAATTCTCGAGGCAGTCACAGAGAAAGATTGGTTGTAGGTTTTCTTTTTGAGGAATATCCGAGGGTTCAGAAGTAAGGTTTTGGAGTTTTTGGAAGATCTGCCACCACCAGAAAGTTTGAGCTTCTGAACGAGATATCTAGGGGTATTGAAGAGAAGGGCTTTGTGTGTCATACAGGCAATTTTTAGCTGGATTCTTGCTTTGTAAGGGAGCCAGTTGAGGGATTTCAGATCGGAGTTGATGTGGTTGTTTCTTTTTGAACCGGTAATGAGAGTTGCAGCCGAGTTGAGTGAGGCCCTTAGAGGAGTAGTTTTGGATCGGGGCAAGCCACAGAGGGTTGTAATACCATAGTGCAACCTAGGAATCACTAGGGCTTGCACTGCAGACTTTAAGTCATTGGTGGGAGGAAGGGGTTTAATTTTCTTAGAATGTTGATTTGGAGATTCGCTCCTTTGATGGCAACACTGATGTGCTTCTGCATGTCATAACTTGCGGAATGCAGTTGAGGGCTGTTAGTTGTTTCAACCATTCTTCATTGACAGGTGACTGATTGGGTGGGCTATTAGGAGGAATTTGTTTTATTCAGTATTCAGTTTAAGGTGGTTGCATAGCAGCCAATGTTGAGCTTTCTGTAGGGTTACTTTGAGGGATCTGATGTCTTTGGGGAAGGAGACTTTTAGGTACTGTCAGCGTACATGTGGTAGTGGATGTTGGATGAACTAAAAATTTCAGTTAGAGGCTCCATGAACGGGTTAAAGAGAGTAGGCGAGAGGGAGGAGCCCTGTGGGACCCCTAATGTGACCAGAGATCTGCGACAGTGAGTGATTAACCTTGACTCTTTCAGTCCTGTTTTGGAGAGAAGAGGCAAACCAGTTTAGGACTGATCCTGTTAGACCCATTCTGTGTTCCAAAAGGTCTAGTAGGTGGTCATGCTTAATGGTATAAAATGCCGAAGATAGGTCAAGGAGGATAAAAGGCAAAAATCTTTCTGATCCAACATTTTTAGTGCATCGTCCACTATGCGTGTCATAACTGATTCGGTGCTGTGCCCTGGACGGAAGCAGGATTGAAATTGGTCTAATAGGTGGAATTGATCAATATGGTTACAGAGTTGGATGTGAACACATTTTTCAAGGAGCTTCGTCAGGGTAGGAATATTGGAGATAGGTCGGTAGTAGTTTAAGTCAGTGTGATCTGCCTTTGGTTTCTTTTAGGATAGGGGAAACTTGACCGGCTTTTAGGCAATCCGTGATAATGCCATGAAGGAGGGAGGCATTAACAATCTTGGTCCAAAGTGGGAGTATCGAAGGTTTGAACTTCTTGAAGAAATTGGGAGGTAGAGGGTATTTGAAGTGGTTTGAGGGTTTAAGCGCTGCAAGAATCTTGTGAAAGGTTTTAAACTAGTTTCATGAGGCCTTTTTAGGGATGTACCCAGGGGGGCAAGAGGGAACAACAGCCCAGGAAGCAGGGAGGCTGGCTTGAGGTAGGAGAGGACTTTATTCCAAAGCTACTTGCAGATCGTTTCTCATGCTTTCTGTCTTCACAAGAAAGAAGGAGGGACATTACTCACAGTTTGGTAGCGCTCTGGATCCAGCAAGGAAAGGACTGGGTAAGCCGTTCGATTGTACTTTAATAAGTTCAAATAGTTTATTGGGTCGGGTTCTAGGTTGATCCAGATGGTTTCTGAAGAAATCTGCTTTCAAACTTCTGATGCTTTTGTAGTATCTGTTCCTCAATGATCTCAGGTGCTTGAGGTGTTCAAGGGACGGAGCTGAGCTCAACTGTCATTCAGCTAGCCTCAGGTTGCATCTTTCTGTATTGAGGCTAGCTGTAATAGAGTGATCGAGTTTAGAATAGTCTCCATGGAGTGAGTGTAGTGATTTGCAATATCGTGGACATCAGACATGTCTCCCAGAGGAGGCAGGATGTTGTGACTGAGGTAGGTCAATTCATTGCAGTTGATGTTATGCATGCTCTTTTTCCAGAGTTTGGGTTTTGTTAGTTGAGCTGTGTTTGTTCTCACAGGTACAGTGATGAGGGATGTGGTGATGGTCAGTCCAGTCACAGGGAAGGACAGATTCCAGTGTAATTGAATTGACCTTCGCAATGATAAGATCTAAGGTAGATCCTTTGTTGTGTGTGGGGCTGTTGCAAAATTGGGTCAGGCTGTGGTCAGCAAAGAAGATTTTACAGCTGTTAACTGCAGGATAATTCAGATCAGTGGAGGTTGAAGTCTCCGAGGAAGATTTGAGTACAATGTTGGCCTGTGTTTGTTGCGACGTCTCCCATGATTTGTTCTATGAAAGCAGGATTGTCTCCTGGAGGGTGGTAGATCGTGTGTAGTTTGCATAGTGGCCTGTTGTTGCATGCGCTATTGAGGCATAGGTCTTCATAGGTGGACAGGACTGGAGATTGTGCATGTTAGCTGGCAGGCTGATGCGGTGTATGCAAGAGATGCCTCCACCTGGTCTACAGGGTCTCTCTAATCTAGTGATGCCATGGTTAGGAGGGACTAGTATGTCAAGGATAGGAGCAGAAGAATCGTTTAGCCAAGTTTCTGTCAGGATTAGGGAGTCAAGATCATGTCCGAAGATAAGGTCAGCAATATCTCTCGCACGTCTGGCAGCCGATCTGCAATTGATTAGTATGCATTTCAATTGGGGTTTATAGTGTGCTGGGGTAGTCTGTGTGAGGGTGACTCGCCTGAGGTTGTGCTTGTTTACCGCTCTAAAATTGAGCCTAGGAGCTCTATGAGGATTCACCGGGATGGAATGTATTAGGCCCTGATTGTCTAAATTATCAAGATGTGAAGATTTATATGATAAGAAGAGTGTTTGGATTTCATTGTCGGATATCATTTTCCATCTAATCAGTCGCGTGGGCTCATTGGGATAGGGTCTGGTTCTCCAACTCCGATGCATAAGGAAGGAAAGGTCAAGTTGGAAGGGAGGTGTGCTGGAGGTATGGTAGGGTGGTTGGAGGGCGGGTCATGAGAGTATTCACCCTCTAGTTCCTATTAGGCCACTGATTGTTGGTCATTTCTGTTGTGATGCAAAGGAGCATATGTAAGTCCGCTTTGAGATCTTGCACATTTTTTATAATCTCATCCAGTCTGGATTCTAGTAAGGTATGGGGGTGGGTTGTCAGGTCTTGGAGCAGGGAGGTAATGGGGAGGTGAAGTCAGTGGGGTTAGCGTGCTGATGGAATGAGGGAGTAGGCGGAGGGGAGGATGGATTGGGGTGGAGGTGGGATCCACGTCAGGAGGTGGGAGCTCAATAAATGGCTGAGTGGGAGTGCTAGGGGTATGTCATTGGGTGTTATTGGGGAATCAGCAATGGGGGAGACAATGGTTGAGGCAAATGGGAGGTCAGTTTTATTGTCAGGGTGAAGGTGTGGGTAACTTGGCAATGTAGCTCTGAAGTAATTGCTCTTGGAGTGGGATGAGACTGCAGTCTAGTGTGGTGAATGAAGGAGAGGGGCTCAGACCCGACGGGTGATGAATTAGTGATGCCCACAGAGTTAGGAAGGTCTGTAGTGGAGGTGGAAGAAGAAATCGTTGCGGTTTTCTTGATGAGAGCGAAATATTCCTTGAATAATCCTAGGTTGAGAACTGAAAACTGAATGAGGATAATACCATTGTTGTAGATGGTGATGATGACTTCTCTGAACACCGATGAGGGGGCAACCAACAGTGAGACCATGAGGTGTTTTTCTGAATGTAGTGATCAGGAGTAGTGAGAACAGTGCTTTCCTCCATTGTGCTTGTCTATTTGTATAAAAAATAAGATAACTTATTATAGCTCTTTTATTAATGCAAAGGTAGGGGTTGGAAACCACGGTTTCTGGATGAGATTTGAGGAGTCTATGTTTTAAGGACGTGGATGCTTTTGTTATATTTGGAGGGTATTTAATTTTTATAGGCATAGTGTCCTGATAACTTCAGGTTGGTGTTGGTTATTCTTTGAGGGTCCATGCCAGAGACAAGCTGTAAATAGGGTGGTGGAGGAGGGTGGAGGATGTTGGCAGGAGGGGATGCAGGATTAGGGCTTGATTGTGTAATTGTGGGTGTTCACCAGTTATGGGAAAAGGTAGGGACTACTGAGGGCTTTAACCAAATCAGTGATATAGTGCAAGAATAGGTGGAGCTCGAGTCAAATGATGATAAAGCCAGCTAAGGGGCAGTCGGGGAGGACTGGTCGGCGAGGTGAGATGCGCTTCGCCTGAGATTTTGGTAGGGTGAATAACTCCTTTAAAGTCCTTCCAACAAGCTGGGTAGAGTCAATTTGATGGATTTGATTTGTAGAGGAGCAGGCTAGAATATTGGTTAATGGAGCCCTTTGGATGGAGTGGGAGACAGCCTATTGACCATTTAAAGACCGCCGCCCAAGAGGTGGCTCAGTTATACAGCATGGGCCTATAGTCCGTCTTTCATTTCTTAAGTCTTGGAGCGGTTTAAGATTATGACTATTTCACTTAAGGTGGTATGGCTGCCATCTTAGGAAGGTACCTCAAAATGGAGGGCAAACTGAGCCCAACAAGACCCTCATTGAAGTGAGCAAAGAGGTAATATGCATAAGCGTTGGTAATTTTGCCAAAATCCAGTCAGGCACAGTCAGTAGAGCACCGAAGGGAGGGCCTGCATATTGGAAGAGTGCAGTACTCGGATCAGGCAGAACCAGAATCAGTCAGGCGCCACAGAGCCTGTGATATGGTCCTGAGAGAGACGCAAGTACGCTAGTGCGAGAAAATGATTCAGAGGTTGCCAGAAGGGTGGGCTCTGCATCAGCAGAAGCAGTCCCGATGTCGGAAGCAGAAGTGCTCCGGCCACAATGAGAAGCCGGACTTGCGGGCCATCCAGGTCAGCAGCCTTCGCAGGAATAACTCAAGCCCTAACTGCGCTTGAATTCACCTCAGCTGATGCTGGGGGTATCGGCCATTGTCAAAGATCCTCAGGCGGGACCTAGCTCTAGGTCAGAGCAGCGGAAGCCAGGTTTATGCACAGCATAGGGTTGAGACAGTGGAAAACTCTCGATCCGAGGGAGGGTGCAACTGAAGGCAGGTTGGGAAGTGGATTTCCACCACGTGCAGGTCATGGGATGCTGGGTGAAAAGGCAACACAGGTACCCTACAAATAGGTAAGATTTAACTCAAAGAAACAATTAACAACTATAGCATACACACTGACATAATAGGCAACATAATATTAAGTCAGAGCTTTGTAACTTCATAGAAGTCTGCAAATACCTTCTAGAACCCTCTAAAAACACAAATAAGGTCAATAGTACTGAGACAGTTACTAAACGATAGTCTTGCAAATGTCCATTAATCAAGCTTAAGGAATGGCAACACTAATTTTAATATATTCTTGTAATGAGCTCAAAACACTATTGTATGGCAAGCACTACAAACCACAAAATATCAGCCTCAGACTAGTAGTTGGAGTGAGGGGCTGAAAGACAATTTTGAAGACAGGGTGCACAGTTAGGTTATGTAGTAATGTGAATGTGTGGTGCTGAAGTTTCTGGGTATCCCCAATGGTGGTTAGGCCTAGAGAGCCTCTTAGATAGTGATGCATTAGAATTTCACTCAAAAACAACAGCTGGGATAAGTAAGCAGTGCAAAGTGGAAGGCATTCAGGGAATTGAATTACGGACTCAAGCTTGAGGGAACTGAGCAAAATGCTGAGGAGGAGAGATGCATTTTCAGGATTCTTCAGAACTCAAGGATGTATTAGTCCAGTCTCATTTTTTGGAGAATCCAAGCATTCCAGATGGTGGAGACTTGACATGGAGGCAGCTTCGTTGACAAGAGAATTTGATCTTAGGAGGATGGAAGGCCAGTAAATTTGGAATAATGGATCTTAAGTGTCTGGTCGGGAGGCAGAATTGAAGCACTTTAGTTAGATAACCAGGGGCGCAGAAAATTATGGATTTATCATGACAAAAAGTATACTATATTGTGATCTCTTAATCATTTGGAACCGATTTAGAAACATTAGGGCACAGCTATTGCTACCATTAAGTGTAGACCACAGATGCTAGAAGTTACATCAGTTTGCATATTGCTAATTGTTTTGAGGGGAGCTCCAAAAATGCTGTTCCAGTAATCTTGAGTAAAAAAAAATAGAAAAGCTCTAGCAGAATAAATTCACTCTACGTATACCAAAGATAACTTATTACAGTCTGGGAGGGACAGGCAAATGTCTTTTAGCTTTGGCATACCAGGTGTGTATGCATTTGACTAGCCAGCGTGCTATACGTAATGTTATGTTATGTTGATTTGTATAGTGTACAAATCACCGAGAGGGTATCCTGGCACTTTGGCAGGTGTGTGGGTGCTTATTCGAAGAGCCAGGTCTTCAGCTTCTTGCAAAACTGAATAAGTGAGAAGGAGGCTCTCATGAGTTAAGGTAAGTCGTTCCATATCTTGGGTGTGATGTAGGAGAATAAACGACCTCCAGATTTGCTTTTGCAGATGCATGGTATGTGTGTAAGTGAGGCAGAGAGTAGTTGTCTGGTGGGTTGGTAGAAGTGTATGCGGTAGTTCAGGTAGTCCGGTCCTGTGTAGTGTACGGCTTTGTATGTGTGCGTGGGAATTTTGAATTGGCTGCATTTGTGAATGGGGAGCCAGTGAAGCTTCCTGAGGTACGGTATGATGTGGGTGCAGCATGGGAGGTGAAGTTTGAATCTTGCAGCAGTGTTCTGGATGGTCTGGAGTCTGAGTAGAAGTTGTTTGGGGATACCTGCTGGTGATGAGTGCTTCTATGAAGGTCTGTATGGTGTTCTGAGGCAACCATTTGAAGATCTTTCACAGCATGTATAAGATGTGGAAGCAGGAAATGCACACTGCGTTGTCTTGAGCTGTCATGTTGAGCTTGTCATCTAGGATGATACCTAGATTTCTTGTATGGTCTGTGGGTGTCGGTGTTGGTCCTAGCTCCGACAGCCACCAGGTGGAGTCCCATGGGGAGGTCTTGTTGCCAAAGACCAATACTTCCATCTTGGCTGAGTTGAACTTCAGGCAGCTGGTTTGCATCCAGTCTGCTACCATGGTCACGCAGTTGGTGAAGTTGGTTCTGGTGGTAGTTGTCTTGTCCATCAGGGAGAGGATGAGTTGGGTGTCATCGGCGTAGGAAGTAGCTGTAATGTCTTGTGATCGGATGAAGTTGGCGAGCGGTGTCATGTATATGTTGAAAAGGGTGAGCCTGAAGGATAATCCCTATGGAACTTTGCATATCAGTTTCTTAATATCTGATGTGAAGGGTGTCAGTCTGATCCTTTGGGTTCTTCCCATGAAGAAGGAACAGATCCATTTGGGAGCAGATCCTTGTATGCCATTCCCATTGTTCCTTCTCAAAAGGGTGTTGTACCTTGTTGCAGGAATTCTGCCCAAAAACAGAACTATGCACAGGATTATAGGATCTTTTTGTATAGGGACTGAGTATCCTACCACCTTAGTACCCATGAGCCCAGGATCGACTAGCTATAGTGTCTCACTTGTTCTCCTACTCACTCACAGAGAAACAAATGATTAGATACCCCAGAACATAACACTCCCAGATCTCTCCGGAATCGCGGTAACAAGGCACACCCTTTCGCTCGCTCCCTTGTACTTGTCCACAATAAGATCTGACAGAGACACGAAACGGTTTAAAATATTTATTTTAACTAATGTGCGCTAACATGCAGTATACGTGCCACAACAAGTAGGAAAATGCATAGTACAAATACAGTCTTCATAGTAGCTAGTCCATATATCATGAAGGGAGATGTCATCATGAAAAGACAATAGAGAAAAGACTATAGAGCCTAAACTCCCTCCCCTTGCTAAGAAGCAGTATATTATATCTTAGAAGATCTCTGGGCTTTGTCAGCAGACCCCATACCTTAGCCTATAGAGAGTAAATCTACATCATAGATGCTGTCTCGCTCTTCTCCCTGGAAAGGTCCCTCTTTAAGTCTGTGCTACCTATTCGTGTAGCCTAATAAAAACCAAAGTACGTTGTCCAAACAACAGCTGCATCGGTATGCTTTGTCTAAGGGCTAAGGGCTAAGGCCTGGCCAGAACAAAACAACAAGGGGCATTGTTGTTTGACCTTGATCACAATGTTCAGTCAAAATCCCAGGAACCTGCAGAGTGCGAACACAGTGATGAGTTCTTATGTGAAAACAGCCATAGAAATGATTACAAAAATAAAGTTGTGTAGTAACGTGCGCAAAGCAGCAGGCAAGCTGCAGCGTGCTCATGCTAACTTAAAGGAAATGACAATGTTCCCATGGGCCATGTGACAACCTGCGTTAGAGAGAAAGCAGGAGACTAGGAGCAGTTGCGTTTTACAGAAGGGCTTTCTCCTGTCAATGTAATTCATAAGTGCTCTTTTGACATGTAATGTGTGAAAAGCTCATTCTGCTACTGAATCTGGATGTGTCAAGAACATTGGGATTTCTATGGTTTGTTTGAGGTGGAAGCTTTAGACCACCTTAGGCAGACATTTGGGATTCGTCATGAGGACTTTCCTATCTTGGTGTACTTGGAAAGAAGGCTCTTCCAGAGGAAGGCTCTGTATCAGGAAAGACCCATGGTGGAGTAATCCTTTTGAGGCCTTCTGCGAAGGCTTTGATGAAAGGAACCCTGAAAAGCCAAGTGTATGCCCTGTGTTGGAGATAAGCCGCAAGAGAAGTCTATTAGAAGTATAAGTAAGTCCTGACTTCTGCAACAGAAGGACTTCTGCTTGAAGAGGATCAATATGTGTAGGGAGACAGTGTGTAAGAACCGTTTCCACTTGGCCGCATAGCAGGCTCTGGTTGTAGGCATGTGTGCCTCTTTAAGAATGGTCATGCCTTCTGTAGGCAAATTGCGGTATCCAGATTCTAGGCCTTCAGGAGGCAAAATCGCAAGATTGTGCCATTCGAGGTTCGGATGCCTGAGAGTGCCTTCATTTTGGGAAAGAAGATTCAACCGATTGGGCAGCTTCTTGTGAGGCTTCTTGTGTGGCACCACTAGAGCGAGGTAGAGAAGGGTGGAAAACCAGGGATGTTTGACCCAGGTCTGAACTTTTAAGTTGAGAGTGAGGGGTATTTGCTGAAGCTTCCGAACCATGAATGCAAGAAGTGGGAGAGGCTGAAAACTGTAGGCAAATATCCCTGACCAGTTCATCCAGACTACATTGCCCTTGGACTGTCTGGGCATTTTGTGTTTTTGGCAGAGGCAAACAGGTCTATGTGGAGGAACCCCCAATGGTGGAAGTACAGGACTAGGGCTTGGGGGTTTAGTTCCCACTTGTGGACTGGTTGATGCATCCGGCTGAGCAGGTCTGCAAAGTAGTTGTCTACCCTATATATGTGCTGTATGTGGATATAATCTCTGTGTGATATAGCCCACCGCCAAATGCCCTGAGCTAGAGCAGACAGCTGCAGGGAGTGTGTGCTGCCTTTCTTCTGTAGGTAAAACATGGCGGTTGTGTTGTCCATCCACACTAGAATTGCCCTGTATTGAATGCGAAGGAAGAATACTTTGAGGGCTAGCTGTATTGCTAACAACTTCAGGTGGTTGATGTGGAAACCCCGTTGATCCGGCATCTACATTCCTTGTATGGTCGACACTTGAAGGTGTGCTTCCGAACCAGTGGGCGAGGATTCCGTTGCGATAGTCGCTTGCAGATCTGGGTCCCTGGAGGGCCGTCCCTGCAACAGGCTTCTGGCATTTCACCACTGCAGAGTCGCTTGCAGAACTGGGTCCATGGAGGGCCATCCCTGCAACAAGCCTTTGGCATTTCACCACTGCAGAGAACGATGAGTATGGCCCAGATCAACACTAGATCTTCCCATTGAGCACCTGCGACCATTGTGCCGGTAGGCACTTCTGCAATTGAGACATGTATAGCGTGGCATGTAGGACTAAGGAAGTGCAAGAGGCCATCATGCCTAGGAGGCACATGACCTTTCTGACCATTACCTGGCAATCAAGCTGAAGAAGAGTAAGCAGCATTTGGAATGCTTGTACTCTTGCTCAGCTGGAGTATGCCTTCCTTACGCAAGGGTCCGATATGCCTCAAAGGAAGGGCTGTACTTGCAGGGGCTGGAGATTGGACTTGATGGCAAAGCCCAGGATGTGCAAGAGATGTATGGTGGCTTGGGTGTGTGCTAGGCAGTGCTGTTCCGTTGCCCTCTTGATCAGCCCATCACTCAGGTAAGGGAAGATGTGGACACAGCTCCTTTTTGAGTGGCTACCACTGCAAGACAATTTGCAACATACAGGGAGCTGTGGTAACTCCAAAGGTCAGCACTTTGAACTGATAATGCTGATGGGGATGTGGAAGTAATTAGCAACAACAGGAGAAAACCCATAGACCCAGTTGAGACCTGGGTGGATATAGTAATATATGACAATGTTTCAACAGGTAATTATTATTTACAGAGGTAAAAGGATTACAAAGAAGAAAAGTTAGAAACACCAAGGATCGAATGTTGTGGTCTATATTTTCAAAGTAGGAACAAGAATAACTTGGAGAAAGCTTTAATGTCACTCTGAAAAAGTGCAATGGGTATATGGTAGACACACAGTGCTTGTGAGAAAACGTGAACCGTGCATGTGAAACATGGGAAGAGGTGAATTAACAGCGAGTGGGCATTGATTTAAAATGATACAGAACATGTATATAAGTGAAAACAATTTATCAAAATCATGTTAAGTATCAAGGGCCGTAAATCCGCTGATTCCCGTTGATGGCATTACGACCTATGTAACTTTAGGTCATCATCAGGACCGAGATTGCACAAAATGAACTAATTGCTGGACAAGGTCTTGGAGCATAAATATAGGTACAGGCATGGGGCGCTGTGGTGCAGATAATGTAGGCGAACCCACAGGAGAATTGGGAATCAGTCTATGGAGAGAAACTCCTGGGGATAGAGGAAAAGATAAGTGTGCCAGGAGGTCATAATTGCAGGAGGGGATCAAGAAAGGGAAATATGTTGCCTTGAGAATTATTCAAACGCTCATCCGATGTGTTGTGAAAGTATGGGGAATGGCGCTCCAAGGATGCGCTGAGTGGTTCCAGGGCTACGATGAGCCAGAGACCCAGCGTTAGGGCAGACGGAGTCAGTGGGACCGTGAAGAGTAGATCTTCCATCTGATCAGGAATCTAATCATGCAGCTTCTAGCAACCAAGTGCTTCAAGGCAAGACATGGAAGTAGGCATCCTTCAGGCCAAGGGCGGTCATGAAGTCCCCTTGTTATAGTAGAGGAATGACAGAGTGTCATTATGTGGAAGTGATCTGATAGGATGTACTTATTGAGGGGCCCGAGGTCAAAGATAGGCCTTAGGGACCCGTCCTTATTGGGGATAAAGAAGTATAGGGAGTATAACTCTTTGCCGCTTTGTTGTGGGGGCGCGGGTTCAATGGCCCCTTTGGTAGTGCTTTCATCTCCTCTTGGAGCAGACACTGATGTTCCAAGTAGAGGCTGTGTCTGCCGGGGAGAATATTAGGTGATGTTTGCATTAGTTATAGACAGGACCCCTCGGCAATGACATCTAGAACCCACTGGTCCGGTCCGAGGTGATCTCTGGGCAGCAGGACAAACGTTTGCAGTCTTCTCCAACAGGTGTTAGATTGTCAGGGGAGAAGTGTAAAGAAGTCACTGGTTGGAAGGTTCAGCCCCTTTGGGGGCCGTGCCTTTTCCCCTGTTCTTTCCATTATTACTTTTGTAGCCTCCCTTGTAGTAACCCCAAGAGGGTGTTTGCTGCTGCTGCAGTCTGCAGAAGGATGTGGATGGGAAACAACCTTTACTACGCATGCATTACATCGCATGCCATTAGATCGCGGTTTTTAAAACGCAAGTCGTTACAACGACTTGCGCTGGAGGGCGCTATAGGACAAACAGTAGTTTAATTTACTATCCAACACCTTCCCTACTGTACGTAGGCTGGAGTTGGAATAGTAAATTAAACTACTCCTAAGTCCAGCGCCCTCCAACGCAAGTTGTTGTAACGACTTGCGTTCTAAAAACCGCGAACTAATGGCATGCGATGTGAATGCATGCGTTGTATCGTCATACATTCATGTGGATGCCTCAGGGGTGGTAGTTATAGCCCCTCCGCGATATAGTGTGCAGCGAAAAGAGCCACGGGCAGATGAGGTCTGTAGGGCACCCATGGCTTTGGCTGCGTCTGTGTCCATCATAATTTTATCCAACTTCTCATTAACTTGCATGACGAACAGATGCTCACCATCGAAATGCAAGTTGAGATGTTGTTGCACCTCTGGTTTGAATCCAGACATGCGCAGCCAGGCGTGCCTGCGAATTGGTGTTGATGCTTCGGACAGCAGTGTCTGCTGCTTTCCAAAGAGCATCTAATGTTGGTGTTGGAGATGATCTCACATTCCGACACCAACTCCTGACCCGGTTTCCTATACTGGACCGGGGAGGGGGGGTGGGGGCGTACAGAATTTACTCTTCCATCTCATGCCAGTGGGCCCAGTCCTACAGGGAGAGCAGGCCCACTTAACTGGCAATACACCAACATGTGGCAGACTGAATGGCGACACATTTGCTTGTCGCATCAATCTTTTCACTCTCCCGGTCGGTAGGGGGTGTATCTCCTGTGCCCTGGGAATTAGCACACTTCTGTGCTGTTTGTACGACCAGGTAGTCAGGTTGTAGTTGATCCCTGATGTAAGGTGGGTCAGAAGGGGATGCTTTATATTTTTTGTCCACCTTGGGCATGATAACTCGCGCCTTCACCAGCTCTTTAAAGATATTGTGGGCTGGCCTAAGCATCCCTTTCAGCATAGGCACATACTGCATACACCTATGGGTGGAGGAGAGTTTTTCCATAAGGAAGTCATCCTCCCCAGGCTGCTTATACATCTCTACCTTGTGAAAGGTGGCTGCCCTGTGCAGAACCTTGTGATATGAGGCGGTGTCATCTGAAGATGCAGGCTTAGAAGGATAGAGGTCTGGACCAGTGTCAACAGGGGGCTCAGCGTCACAGTATCCCAAGGGTCATGTGGGGATGTGTGCCGTATGTCAAGTCACATGGGCCATAAGGAGACCTTGAAAACACCACTCCAAAGGAAGAGAACCCTGAGGTAAATGTGGCATAGGGTCCACAGGCAGCAGTTGAGAGACCGGTCTAGTAAGGGGTGGTACAGGAAGCAGAGGAGGAGGAGAAGGATGAAGAGGAAGTGGACGAGGCAACATAAGTGGAGAAATGCCCTTATCAGTGCATCAAGGCTTCTTAGGCATTTGTTCCGGAGGCGGATTTAAGGCCTCCTCGAAGGTCAACTTCCACTTGGGAGTAACAGCGTCCCTTATTCTGAATGGATGCTCGGCGAGGATACACCCTGTGCCAGGCTGAATGTGAATATGCTGCTTCCCGGTGTCAAGCTCCTTTTGGAGGCACTTCAGGATCAGCTGGTCAAGATCCTCAGCAGCAGCATAGAAGGCAGCCGTGGGTGCTGGTCTTTTCTGAGCTGAAGGTTTTCATTGACCTGCGGAGCCGAGCTGAGTTTCGGCTCTGAAGTCTTTGATTCTGGTTGGGTCCTCGATGAGGTCTTTGACGCTGGAGCCGAAGCGGTGCTGGAGGTGGATGGATGAGGTTTTGAGGAAGACTTCGGTGCCGAAGATTGGGTTGGCGTTGGGTCATACTCCTCTGATCAGTGCCAACAATAGCCTTGTGGCAGTGGTGGTTCGAAGGCCTCATGACTGGCCTGTGACCTTGAAGCTCTAGCCTCCCCAGAGTGTGAGTGATGTTGAGGAGTGTTCTGTGGGAGGTTGGTATTCACTGCAACCTATTTCAATGCAGGATGCTTTGCTGGCGGGGTTGTCCACCTCGGTTTTGGAACCAGAACTTTCTGCTGATGATAGCACTTCTGTCTCGACACTGGAGGCCTCAAACTGTTGAATACCCTCGGTGTCTCAGTCTCTGAAAATGTAGGGAGTATCACCCTCATGACAATGTGCCATCGAAGCTGAGGCAATAGGACGGTCTTTGCAATTCTGGAGTATCTTTTTGTTCCAAAAGTTGAGACACGCTGCACAGGAGCTTTCCAGGTGGTCAGGGGGAAAGCAGAGGTTACAGACTTGGAGGAGGTCTGTCCTCAGGTATTTTGCATGACACTTTGGGCAGAAATGTAATGGAGTCCTTTCCATTATGGGGACTGTGTCGTGGGTCGAGGAGTTGAAGGAGGCCAGAAGGGGTGGGGCCCCAAATTGGGCATCGAAGTTGCACCACTGCAGAGTAGAAGACGGTATGCGACGGGTGGAACTGACGAGTGGTCGCAATTGTAGCTTCTACCAACAAGAAACGATCTGAGCGGGCCAGGCAAGAACACCACACAGCATTGAACCAGAGCTCGAAGGGACACATCTGAACCAGACGGCGGAGAAAAAACAATATAAGAATTGACCCAATGCCCATGTGCATTACCAGCAAGAGGTGGAGTCACTATACCTTCGAAAAAAACAACTTGCACAAGTCGGAGACCAACCCTGGATCGCAGCAGTGTGCACAGCATGTGTATCTACAGCTACACATGCCACAAACAAACAGCTTACACTGTCTTGGTGAGACATGGCAGGGTCTGTAGCTGGAGACAATCCTGGAGTGAGCATTAGTCTTTTTGAAGAGCACATCAGAGCATGTTTGAGTCACAGTCAGTGATTCATTGATGAGGCTAGAAATATATGGAATTAGGAGAGGGAGGTTCAAATAAATGAATTCACAGTCTTCTTTAAAAAAAGACAGGGTTAATCTATAACCAGTTAAAAAATAAAAGTTATTGGCCTACAGAGAGCTGAGCAGAATTATTGTTTTTATTAGTAATTTTGCAAATCAAAATAATAATATTGACTTTGGGAACTTATCATGTTTTTATTCAAAAAGCATTTGTTACACAGTGCAAACATTTCTTTGGTAAGTTCACTGTTCAAAATAAAAGTTGCAATTGGATTCTGATTTTGATAACATTCAAAACATTAAAATAAATATGTACAGTCAGCAAACTAAGAGTTCTAGAGATGACACTGAACAAATGATTATTGAGCAGTTCACACCCACATTAAGTGTTGACAAGGATTCTAAAGGCATATTATTGAAACAAATACTAGTTCAAGATTGCATATTTCTTTTGACATATGGCTTAAAAATTGCTTTTTGGCCCTCTACAATCACAGTTCACCCAGCAGGTGCAAACATAACTTATCAGTTCCTTAAGACTGTAAACTTTTTCCAATTTTACACAAAAGTGAATGTGCACATGTTGTGAAAATTTGAAACTTTTTAATAAAGTATGAACAGCACATGGGATTTTTTTTTTAATTAAAGAGAAGGGGTAAATCCACCCAACAATAATGGCCGATCAAAGGTTTTACTGATTAACATAACCATCAGTACACTCCAATCATATGTTGTAGGAGAAAGGAGAAAATTAAAAATCAAGGTTACTCAAATGACCAGGCATGTCTTAGCCATGAATTCACGTTATGAAGAAGATACGTTAGCCAAATATGAAGCCTTTAAATGTGAGGTAGGGGAATATAAAATACAAAAAACAGTATGTATAAAATCAATTTATCTAATCTAAAATATATACAAAATGTATAATTCAGTACCACATGCACATGTACTTTCTTCCATAAACATATGCTCCTTGGACAGACACATCTATTCTTGTGCTGCTAATATGCTCAACCAATTTATCACAAAGTTGTTAATTTTGTGACTTTGATCATTTAAAATTACATTAAGCATAAAACATAGGTGACTCACAAAATACACATCATTATGTGCCATGTGCAGGTGTAGTACTTTAAACTGTTTGTTGCATAAAGTATGCTGAAATTGTGAACGATCAATGATGTTTCCAAAGAAATATGATATTGCTATTGTGTTTTTTATTCTGTGAAAGGAATTCATTAATGATTTTATATTCTGGTGGATTATTGTTAATATCATTAGTGTATTACGCACCATAGGAAAATAAACACTGTAACGAGGTCTGATTGTTTCCTTCACTAAATGTATTTTTGAGTCGCAATAAACGTTGCAACTGCCAGAGTAAAGAACTCGTGAAAAAAAGAAATTAATGTAAAAATGTTCCATATACGAGTAATCTGCAAAGGGAGACAATGTTCTCCACTTGCACAATTGTATAGGAAAAATACCTATTAGTAAAAATCCCATAGGGTTTGAAGTGATTGATATGGTCTCTTTAAGTGTGTGATTATGCACATTATTCTAAAAACAACCAAGGCCACCTTTTAGCCAAGGCAAACAACATTTGTTTTAACAAATGTGGTACAGAGAAGGGTAGCTACGTTACAACTGCTTTGATTTGTAATATGAACAGTAGTACTATTTGCTACCAGTGGATGTCTCCTGTAGAAAAAAGCTAATGATGTGTAAAAAGATTTGCACATTCCGTATATAGCAGATCAAGAACAACTAGATATTAATGAACATCTCACAAACACTTTGGCTTTAGAAAAACTGTAAACAGGTATTTTATATTGTGTTTCAGTCGTGTCATGTAAAAGTAGAACCAACAGATTGTAGGAACACAATCATGCCATTCACTTCACAACAACATTGTCATAACAAAATACACATAAAGTTTTGAGGTTTTAAAACATGAATCAGTAACAGGCATGAAAAGTAGCACCAGTTCCAATTACTCCAACCTGAGAATCCTTGGACCATAAAATATGGTAGCATTTATTCTTTCTTCTCACCTTTTTCCCTTCCCAACATTTGCATTGCAATTTTATTTATGGGCAACAAAAGGAAATCGTACGTGACCTTACACAATTACAGCGCATTTCATTTTTTCTGATGACCAGTCTGTACTTCTTGCTGTAAGCCTGCATCTGCCATCTATGTGCTCCAATAGTATCAAAAGGAGTAGGACAACATGTCCTAAATATTACAGAATTTATGTCTTTCTTTTCTTGCTAACATTCTGTCTGATGCAAACAGGACAGCAAACCCCTTTGATCTTCACAGGAGTCAAACAGTCTGGAGGCGGACATGATTCCACAAAACAAGTTATCTGTGCATCCTAAAAAAAAAGATGAATAAAAATAGGGGTTTGTTCATAAAAAATAAATGTGTCTGGCATAGATACAACTGATAATAATATAAGCGAAACAAAAATAACAAAAATCAAACAACCAACTTAGTACATATATTTAAATGTGGTTGAAGGGACTGCCAAGAGACCACAGTAGAAATCATGACACGTTGGGGAGCATATATAAATTCAGGTAGAACACCTTTTCAGTATTTCAAATGTGTTAACTTGTAATGTATATATACATATATTTATTATCTTCCTTTGTTGTTAATCTGAGAAATAAAACAGTTGTTGCCAAAGACTGGCGCACCTTCTGATGAATGAGTTCTGGTAAATCTACCAATGCATACATTTCTATTAATTGACTGCTAAAGCCATTTGAAGGTGATTAGTTGTAACACTAACATGGTGCATATACCAATTAGGAAGGTTAGTGGATGTAGAACCCAACATGTATTTATGCTATATGGATCATTTTTTCAAACGTGTGTAGAAAAATAGCATATATTAATAATTTTGGTTGGTTACCATACCGTTTAAGTTCTGAATGTAATGATAAAACCTCCCCCCAAACAAGGCCTCTTGATGCTTTTGACAGATGACAAATGTTTACCCAATGCAATGATGCAGAGTTTATCCAGCTCGGAAGCTAGTAAGGCATAGCGGACTATGGATTGGGTGATTTTCTTTTCTTCACTGAGCTCCAATTCCATAATATTGTTTTCACTAGCGCTAGAACCTTTTAGCATACTCACTTTGCATTCACATTTAGTGCAGGAGTCCCTTTTCCATTCTTCATTGCTGGAATGTGATTTACCCAGTTCGTCAGTGCACTCAGTTTTACTGAGACGAGATTCAAGTTTTTTTATCTGTAAGGATATTAGAAAAAAACAGTTTTGTCACATAACAGAATGATATTGATGCCTATATAACAATAAATGCACTTATAATTAAGTTTGCACATGTCAAATTACAACTTTTTAACTTTCATCAGTGTTAGTTTTCAGGCTATAGTATGTTAAAATTACTCTGAAGAATTAGGTACCCAAAATGTGGACAAAGCAAAAATACATATTTATGTTTAAATTACATTAAACAAAGTATGCTCCATTATTTAACTTTTGATAAAATAGTAAAGGTTATCCACTGCAGTAACTGCTATACTTTTAAGCCTCCTTCAATCCTTCTCGCTGGACCATTTTAAGTATAATACTAGAGGCATGCGTATTAGCACCATAAAGAGAAAACTGAATGTTCATACTGCTACTCCAGAAAAAGCTTAAATGTCTCCACACAATTGGTTCTGAGCTTGAATTCATGAGCTTGAAATTGCATGCGTGTGCAGCATTCACGGTAAATACGTTTTGTCTCAACATGAGGGTGAGCATATAATATTACTACAGCTCTGATCCTGATTATTTATAAAGCAAACACAAGGAGATGATGGGCGGAGTGCTGAAACTTTTCAGACACTCAACCCCAGTCAGTCACAGATCTGGGTTGAATCCATCATCATTCTTTAGCTCACTTCACCACCTCAGTTCAGACCCAGCTTTATGCAAATCAGTCTTGACCCTGTGCCTCATGGGAACAGTCCAGCCCGAACTGCCAAGCCAGGTCTTCCTAGAACCGGAAACAAGCATCCTGGGACCGGTTTTGCCTGATTATTTATAGTCACCATTTCCAATTGCAAGGTACCTTCTTCTGAGAAAGATTCAATGACTTTTAATCATTCTTTGTGAAAAACCGCTCTTCAAATTCAAACATTTTCATGAAGGAATTTTGATCAAAGTACATTTAGTTTAGTTTGCTAAAGGTGCAGGCTTCCTCACTTTTTGTATAATTACTCTCCAGGGCAACTTACAATGTCTCTGACAAAGTGAGTTCTACATTTGGTGCACAGGATATTTAGAGGTAACAGTAGTGGCAGCTATTTAACGGGGGTGGCGGGGAGGAAGGAGAGGATGGTGGTGATATATGTACAAAAAAAAATTAAAAACACTTACCTCACGACTGCCCAGCCGCCGCCTCGCTCCTCTTCAGCTCCTCCACAGCAGGAAGCAGGAAGCACACAGGCCCCTGACTCCCCTAGCCAATCACAACGCTGCACTGCAGCATTGTGGTTGGTCTGAGTGCAGTGGTTCGGCGCTCAGACGGGGAATGGGAACCTGGGCATGTTCTCCACACAGGCTGTACTGCAGACTGGGTGGAGAACATGCAAAGTGCGCATGGCGGATTGGCCAGCCCGAGACGGCCGACCAAACATTCATGCGTACTTGGAGTGGGCAAACAATTCCTCCCACTGGCCCCTGCTTTGCCAGCCCCACCCCGCACCAGGAAATGGAAAACTAAAATGATAATAACGTTGGCTATTATCATTTTAGTCTTCTTTTAACTACTGCTCGCAGAGCAGTGGGGCGATGCTCCTCTGCCTTACCTGAGGAGCAGCTGTTGAGAGGTAAGCCCACTAATTAAAGTAATGGTGACCAATGAAAAGAGTTAAAAAGTGGTATTACCTTATCGAAGTTCTGGAAAATGTCCAGTTCCTGGGCTTGTGAGTGTAAGCTTAAGTGCTCTAATTAAAACATTGGAGAACAGAAATACATGTATTTAGCAACTGCTCAATGATTACTGGGTTCTAAGGCTACTAGAGAGTGGTGAGAATTAGTCTAGATATGCATCTGCAGGGCTGTCCTTTCCAGACAGGTGCACCACTCACCCAGACCTCACATGGTTGCCCAGGCACAATAATTGCACCAGGCACCAAGTATAACTAACAAATTGAAGTGACTGGCCTTTTGAGTTTTGTCCCACTGTCCTTACCTCAGAGGTAAACAGATTTTTTCTTAGTGCATCACTTGTCTGACAGATGGTATTGGGGGCTGAGAAACGAGGCTATATAGTGGGAATGCGGGTGGTCCATGTCCCCACACAACACAAAGTACTGCAGTTAAATACTATAATGATATTCAAAGACAAAACTAAGTTTAGTATAAAAGAGGAGATCTTAAATAAACCGTATGGAACAAAAATGATCATAATCGGGTCCAAAAATCAACTTTTACAAATCTTTAAAAATGATACAGAAAGGAAATAAGTATCAAAAATAAGGGTGTAAAGGAGATGCATAGAAAACAAACATGTTTGGTATACTTTATCAAAACACAATACAGTTTTACCAGGTGAGCAATGCCCAAGCCACACACTTCATATGCACAAGCATGTGCATGTGACATTAGTCCCTGTAGTATCATTGGATCTTTTGGGCACTGGACAGTGAAGGATCACATTCAGTCAAATGCATCCTTACGAACAGGTGAGACTGGAAAATCAAAGGGTTTGATGAGGTGTTCGTGATGGAGATCTATATATGCAGAAACTCTTCCCTTAACCTACCCTCGACGACATAATGAGCTTAGTTTTTAAAGGGCTGAATGGTGGTATTTCCTGGTGTTTAAATAGGGGTTTAGGGCATGCCCGAGTTTCAGATAGTGGTAGGATTGTAACTGCTCCAGTCCAAATTCTTATGGAATTCTGTAAATTACTTGATTTGGTTTAAAGAGCTTACTGCTCACATCCATTCTAAAGCGTTGCAGGGCAGCTGGCTTCTGATCCACAGTGGGGTCTCTTCTTTCTTTATTCATTCAGTTTATTTGTTGTATAAAAGCTCACCTTCTATCCAATACTACCTGGGTTGCATGGGGGTAAGTGGGAGAAGGGGAGCTCCACCAAACAATTAGCAAAGTGGTGAATTGTCACCCAATTGCCATAACTCCGTTCTCAATGCTGGGTGTGATTCGGGGCCACAGAGTCCTTATTTATTACTCTTAGATGGGACGCACTGTAGTTTGATGTAAAGTGTGCCATGGCTAATCCCCCCATCATTGGTAGACTTATAGAATTTGTCCATTGCTACTATTGGGGTTCTATTTTTCCAAAGAAATTACCTTGTCATGGTAGTAATGTTTTTCGATTGGGAGCTTGACGGAAGAGTTCCATAGGATATGTTATATTCTAGGTTTTGCAATCATTTAGATTAAAGCCCCCCTGCCCATCAGTGGCACTGGAGACCAACGTTGGATGTCTCACAAAGGGCATTCCATTTTACTGGTGGCAAGACATCTTACCTGCCAGAGTATTTAAAGATCCTATTTAAAGGACCAGGAGCATGTGCAAGCTATTATAAAGTCTTCTCTAATGACCAGTATTAATCCCAGGGAGAGAAAAATGCACATATTAATCTACGTTTAAAGAAGCCATATTTTGATCATGAGAGTCTGGAAAATGATAATCCAACATCACAGCTGCCTTATATGTATAACTTTATGGAAGGTGCAGTTTACGACTAACTCACAGATTATGTAGAATGCAATAACCTTCTCCACCCCAAGCAGCTGGGTTCCGAAAAGGGTCCAGGACAGATGTTGTTACTACTGTGCTTAACAAACTGAGAACCTGTGCCGACCATGACATTCCTGTTGCGCTGATCCTTCCAGACCTGTTTGCGGCTTTTGATACCGTCATCTACTTTTAAGTCGACTAGAATATTTTGGTATTCAAGATACTGCTCTTACTTGGTTCTTGGAACTTTTTATTGTAAAGGCAGGGCTAAGTTTCTATTACTACTTTTGTCTTTCCTATGAAAATTCAACAAAGTAATGTCTTTCAGGGATCTATACGTTTGCCTTTATTGTTTAATTTATGTATGGACTCCGTGGCTCAACTAATTCAGTCTTTTGGATTTTCATTTCTCATATATGTAGATGACAAAATAATCCTTTTAAAAAATGAGGGAGATCTCTGTCCATTTCCTACCATGCTAGCTGTTTACAGACAGTTAATGAGTGGATATGTTGTCAGTTGAAATGGAATGGAGGGAAAACTGCAATCTTACTGCCGTTTAGAACATCAGATTTTTGGGAATTCTCCATTCTGGCCACCTTGTCTAGGCAAGAAGCCAGTACCCGTAACATGTTTGAAGAATGTGGGCATAAATTGGGATGATGGCCTCACTATAACCAAACAGACAAATACAGTCGTCACTTCATGCCATTTACAGCTCTGCACTTTGAAGCGCATTCTTCAACTTTTTTCTTTCACGCACAACATTCAGATTCACAATGCGTTTTTTGCTGCAAGTCTGGACTACTTAAATCCTTGACCTACCTGACAAAATAATGGAAAAAAAACTTTAGTTAGTCCACAAATCTTTTGCTATATTAATTTTGCAACTCAAGAAATCAGATTTAATATCTACTGCCCTTACCTCTCTTCACTGTTTACCAATGAGACAATGTGTTCTTTTAAAATCACTTTGCCTTGTTCACAAGGCTCTTTTTGACTCTTAAGATTCCCCTCTAACCCAATGTTTCAATAGCATGACCCCAAACAGCAGCCCCACTCGCAAATGTACCAAAATGTAACTGTGCAACCACTGGTGACAGAGCCTACTCTATAGCAGCTGCAAAGCATTGGAATGCACCTCCAGTTGCCTTACGGATCACTGCATCTCTCTTTAAGTTCAGAAGGAGAGCTTAGCCTGGTTGATCTCTTCTTTCTTTGCCAGCCTGAGATTATTTTGCACTACTAATACAATATCACTCTATATATGTTGCAATTAAACACCATAAATAAAATAAATAAAAACATCCTTGAGGGAGAACGCACAATGGCTTGGCTCAAGATAGGTGTTCTGCAAAGAGCTGTGTTCTGTGCAGATCATAATGGTTGTGTTTAACTGTCTTAGGAGGCCCCTCTAGAGCTGAGCAGTTTACTGGAATCTAATGGTATGGTGTTGCAAAGTCATCCTGTGGCCTGGGCACCACCCAACTTTTTTGCTGACTGGTACTGGTGGTAACTGACTTCGACTGACCCTGGGCTCTGCCTAACCAGGCCCAGGGCTATGCTGAAAGAGACACTTGGAACACAGTAAAAACACCTACATACACTAGGGTACACTATGGGTTAGGGTACACCTATGATTGGCATGACCTCCCCTATAAGGCCATAGTACATAATAGGACAGGGGGTTTGAAACAACAATTAAGTTCCCAGTATATAATAGGGCATGGCAGTTTAGAGGCCAGTATCCCTTTCTGTATTTGCATGTGTGCACTGCTGAAGCCTGAGGAGTTTAAAAAAGCAGCCCTGTGTTGCAGGACTGCTTTTAAAATGCACATTGTGCCCAAACTCGACTTTGGTGTTTGGGGCACGTAAAAATTGATAAACTACAATGCCTTGGCATATTATGTCCCCCCCCCCGCCCTCCAGGGTCTCCCATAGGTATCCCAGGGGTGGGCGATCAAGTATTTATAAGGAGGACCCTTATTAAATGAATTTTAGATGACCTGGGTTAAGTGAAATTGAACATTTCACTCCCAACATTGATGTAAAGTGCTTCCCAAAATCAACTTTTGTGCTAGGAGCACTGTGGAGCGAGGATCTACAATATTTTTACATATTCAGAACCCCTAAAGTCTCCTGGTGTTACGGGGGTGGGAGTCCTGGAGAAACTGCCCAGTTCATTTTCCCCATTGCAAATACCCACCCACATTGGTTTACATGGCAAGAAGTTATTAACTAATAATTCCTGCTAGGAGAATCATAAAGTACGAGTTACTTACCTTCGGTAACGATGTATCTGGTAGAGACGTTGTCTAGCCGCAGATTCCTTAACATAGAATATCCCCAGGCATCAGACTGGATCCGGAAAATTTTGCGCAGCAGTACCTCTGCGCGCCGGGGGCGGCGCCGCCTGGCTCCGCACTGACGTCGTCCCCGGACATGACATCAGTGGAGCCATATAGGACCCTCCCGGCGCGCTGACGTCAGATTTCTTCGGAGGAACGTTTCCGCGCTACAACGCGGAGCCCCCAGCAAAACTGTGAGAGTATGGGCACAGTGTGCGAATAAAAAAGAGAATTGGTGAGAAAGCACCATGAGCGACAGTGAGAAGCACTGTCGACTGAAAGGTGTCGAAAAGGAAAGAGCAGAGCAATTCTCTGAGAAGCCAATTCGCAAGAGCGAAGTGAATGTCACCCCTGAGGGAAATCGACCTACAAAAAGAAGACCGAGGCAGACGACAGAAAGTCTGCACCGGATGAAAGGAAATGAAGAGGGCAGAACAGTAAACTGAGAAGCAACCCCGCAAAAGCGAGAGAGTACCCACTCCTGAGGCAAGACGGCAAGAATGAGCCGAGAGCGACAGGCAAAAAGCACCCACCAATAGGATTAAGAAAAGAAGAAAGAAATAGGGAGACCGTGTCCCCTGTGAGAGAATTATCGGTCGTAGGAACAGGCCCAAAAGAGATCGGAACCCTAATTGACTGCAGGAGCGTCAACAGAGAAGGCGGGTGGGAGGGTAGAGAACACCAGTAGGCACCATACTGGAAGAAACTGATGCGTAAAAACGCAGAAGGACACCTGAATCCACCGCCCCAGCATGAAAATGGGGGGGGGGGGGGGGAACAAGTAAACCAAAGGAAGAGGCCAACGGGGAGCAAGGCGAAAAAACGCCGCCCCGTAGAAGGACAAGCCACCCCAAATGAGGCGAAAGCCAAAAACCCCACCTGAAAAGGTCCTCGCAGATCGGGGAGGATGGGTGGTCGTTAAGGAATCTGCGGCTAGACAACGTCTCCACCAGATACATCGTTACCGAAGGTAAGTAACTCGTACATCTGATAGAGACATCTAGCCGCAGATTCCTTAACTTAGAATAGATACCAAAGCCATACCCCATTGGAGGCGGGTCTGCGACAGAACCCCACTAAGTTCCCAAGGGAACAGAAGTGTCAACCAGCTGACTAAACACAGTGGGGACAGCGCTGCCAGAAAAGCCAACACCAGACCAGGATACTCCGGAGGAAGTGGCCAACAATGAGAGGCAAAAGGAATGAAAGACTGCCGAGGGTGGCAGGAAATCCCTGTTGGTCAACAGCGGAGAAAATGAGCACAAACCCAAAAGGGGGGATGTGGAATAAGAGTGGACACCTGCCGTAGCCGGAGAGGCACGAATGCAGGATGTGAGGGACCCACAGGATCCGATGGACCGTTGAAAGAGGAAGGTTTAACTAGGGCACAAGGACGTACCGAGTCAGAGGGTCATGCACGACAGTGAAAGAAACACTGTGAGAGTGGGAACAGCAGCGGGAAGATGCTGACTACGCCCAAGATGAGTTAGTGTTACAAGAAACACAAGACCTGCCAATGCACCCGTTACGCAAAAGGGCGGACAGCCCAAGGCAGAAAAAAACGGTAACAACCAGTGCCACGCACGTGGGTAACCGAAGAACACCAAGAAACCTGGATGTACCGCCAGAACCACACCATGGAAGGAGAAGGCCCCATGAAGCGCCACGAGCAAGCTGAGACACAAGAGGCGCAAGACCAGGCGCATTGTGTGAACGGCGCTCACGAAAGTGAGGGACCAGACCTCGGCGACTACCCGGAGTAGTAAGCATGTGGGAGGCGTATGTGTGGGTAGCACACTGGTGAGAAAGAAAAAACACCAGAGCCCCAACAGCCAGGCAGCAGCGGCACTGGGCAGAACAATGCCCAGAGCGAGAGCAACAGCCACCGACGGTGGAGCAGACCCATTGGCTATCGCGAGAGAGGCAAGGAGGCCAGGCCAGCCGTGATGTGTCCAGAATCACAGGATGTAGAGTCGACCCCGAGACCGGAACCTCGCGCTCCAGCTTGAAAATCGGCATCTAGCCAGGAGACCACATCAGCTCCCCTAACACGCCCCATGAGAGAACAATGCTCTGAGGAGACCGCCCCCGCTGAGAGCAGCAACCGCAGCCCGAAGGAAAGCACGCCAACCCTGCGCGGAACGCAACAGGGGCATGAGAAACGGTGGCAGAGGAAGTGCCAAAGGCAAGGCACAAGACAAGGAAGATCAACCACGTCTGGAGCCAGAACGCCACCATGGAGAGCGAAGTCCACCAGGAAAGGGCTACGCAGCATGGATATAGCAGAGGAGAACGAGGCAACAGAAGGCACCAGAGAAGAACGTACCAGCCGGAGACACTAGGGAGCAGGCATGGTACGCCGATAGAACACAGAGGGAGAGTGCCGAGCTAAGTAGGAGTGCTCGGGGACAACGACAGGGCCTTCCGACAGGGCGGCCACAGATGGAACAGCCTCAGCGAAGAACCATGAGGGGACGGGAAGGAGCAGAAAGCCCTTCCGTCCTGAAGAAAGGTATTGGTAAAAATGCAGGCCAGCAGCCGACACCCCACCAATGGCATGCAAGAAGGCCCCCGAAGGGCCCGCAGCAGCAGCGTGCAAAACACACAGGCACAGCCGCAGGAGGACCGAGTGAAAAGGACCCCACAGAAGCGAACAAACGCAACTGTCGAAGGAAGGCAGCTATACAATAGCAAAAAAATACCCCACATAGGGTAAGTATCAACCCCAACCAGGGGATCCTCTGGAGCGGAAGCTCAAGACAGAGGACATAAAAGTGGAACTTAGAAACCACAGGCTCCGAACACATAACCCGTGGAGGAAGGGTGCAACCTGAACCACCAGGCTATAGGAACTGAGAAGGATAAGCAGCAAAACTGCTGCATAAATTAAAGAAAATACGGCGAGGAGCCGCCCAGGCCGTTCAGGCAGTACAGCATGAACCCGGCCCAACAAGAGTCAAGACAACAGAGCAGGGTGAGGACAAGGACCTCAACCAGAACAAAAACTACGAAAGGTGAGACAGAAGGCGGCGAACCGCAGAGTCCGCATGTGCGTCAAACAGGGACACACCATCAAAAGGCAAATCCCGGAGACTGTCACGGACATTGTCGGGAAAACCCCCGTCGCGCAGCCAGGCATGGCGGTGCAAGGCAACGGACCGCGCCATTGTCCTACCCACCGAATCGGTAGAATCAACGGCGGACCGAATCGTAAACCGCGCCATCTCTCTGCCTTCGTGAATGAGACGAGCCATATCAGCTCGAGGACACTCAGGGAGGGCAGGCAAAAGACACTCCACGGAGTCCCAAAGGGCAGAAGAAGCCCTGGCAAAAACGCAAACTGTGTTGAGAGCACGTAATGCCGAACTAGCTGACGCAAAAATGCTGCGTCCACATGTCTCCAGCCAACGAGACTCCCTAGTAGGAGGCTGCAGTAGAGGCGGAGAAGAAGGCTGCATGGCGAAAGACACCTGCACCATGAGACCGTGAGCAGTAGACTGAAGGGACAAACAGGATGGGCCCCCAGGGGCCGGATGATGCCGATGCGCAACGGCCCTATCGACAGCATCTCCTGAAGAGGGACGCGCCCAAGTCCCGAGAAGGGCGTCGAACAACAAGCCGCTAAAGGGCAGCAAGGGCTCAAGATCCACCGCACCTTGGTGGAGGAGATCCAACAACGGATCAGAGGACAAGAGGACAGAAGGAGGGTGCAAGTGCAAAACAGCTGCCGCCCTGCGAACACCCCGTAAAAATAAAGCACCAGCTTCAGTGGGCATCCGGGGGGGGGGACAAGAGCCCATCTGTAGGGGACGGTTGCAAACTAACACGTCACCCAGCAGGAGGAAGAAGGGGCCACTGCCTCCATGGCGGCGGAGCCAACGGGCGTGGAGACAAGCCCAAGCACAGCGGTTCCGTGTCCTCTGGAAGCGGAGAGCCAAGAGGTACCGGCGACCCTTCCGGCGTCGACCGACGCCGATCTGGCGCCGAAGCGATGTCGAGCCCCATGAGGGGCGAATCGGCTGGACGAGTGGGCGGCAACGTCTCCACCACCGAGAGGTGCGGAGAAAGTGCCTGAGGTCCAGGAGACAACAGGCAGAGTACCGCCGGTGCCGATGTCGACGCAGGGAGCCGCCAGGGGCTATGCGGGGACAAGGCAGAATGGCTCGGCGTGGGGCTGGAACGCCCATCGGTTGGAAACGACGCCGGCACGACTCCGGAGCCGGAGTCGAGGCATTCGGCCGGCGCCGAGGGCGAACCCGCCGGCGGAGACCCGACCTGAATGCCTACCTCCACTGTGGGACCCGAAGGCGCACCAGGGAGTGGAGGTGACCCAAAGATGGAGTGCAGAGCCTGGTAATAGGCTTCCATCTGGGGCTGAGTCGCACCAGTACCCGGAAAGGGCGGGTAAAAGAAGGCCGACTCCGGGGGGCACGGCTCCGCGAAGGAGCGGGGAACCATGGCCCCAACCGTCACGTGGAAGCGAGGACTTCGACTTCCGTGACTTGTGCTTACCTGCAGATCGACGTTCGCGGGATCGACTCCGGGAGCGGGCGCGGAGAGACGAACCCACTGGAGAACGTCGGGGAGACGCCGGGCGGGTCAACCGGGCGGCCAAGAGCTTCATCCACCGCTCCCGTAGGGACTTCGGACGCATCTGCCGGCAGGCGTCACACTCCTCGGAGTCGTGGTGCGACCCAAGACACCACATGCAAATGGCGTGCGGGTCCGACGCCGACATCTGACGCGAACAAGTCCCGCACAATTTAAAGTCCGAAGGCATCGCACACTGTTCCCCGACGCCAACGACGTCGAAAAAAGGGGCCTGAATAAAAACAGGCCAGAGGAACAGCTGAATCCCGGATCTGCGTTGTAACACGGAAAAGAAGGAAAACTGACGTCAGCGCGCCGGGAGGGTCCTATATGGCTCCACTGACGTCATGTCCGGGGACGACATCAGGGCGGAGCCAGGCGGCGCCGCCCCCCGGCACGCAGAGGTACTGCTGCGCAAAATTTTCCGGATCCAGTCTGACGCCTGGGGATATTCTAAGTTAAGGAATCTGCGGCTAGATGTCTCTATCAGATAATACCATTCAAGGACTTCCTAGAATGGTACTGATAAATCCAACAATATGGTATTGTTGAATTTCTCCTAAAGTGTACCGACAAGAAGTTATAAGACTTTCTTGTCTGCAAGCGAAAATTCAGCCTTCCAGTGGCCTGTCCTGATTTGGTCAGAGTTAAGTGGATTAGCCAGGCTCCTTTGATGACGTGATAAATAGCCCCTGGGGTTAGAACGCTTTTCTGGGAGGGCAGGGTTCTGCTACATAGGAATGCCAGAGCAGGGGGAGGGGCTATAAACAATATTCTTCAATGGAAGGAGGAGACAGGCAGGAGAGGCCTTTTTCATTTACACCTCTACTCTTTGAACCCAGCCAGATGGTGGGATTAAGGAAGGAATGAGCAGATGCAAGTGGAGAGTCTATGGAGATTAACCATCCTGGAGGTGTGTTTATCAGCTCTTCTCTCGCTGCTGGAAAATCAGCCATGACGAATTTTGGAAAAATGGTGCTCTCTGGGAGAAAATAGTGCCACAATTTGAAGGATGTGGTCATACCCTGAGGTGTTGCCCTGCATCTCATTGGACAGGAGTGCCCTCTTGCTTGACCCAGAGAACTTGGAATAAGTATATGAGAGGGGCAGAGACTCTCAGATCTGCTGCTTGAAACTTAAGGTAGAAGAAGGGTCCATGCTGGAAGTTTGATTTGCCCCAACTAGGCCCTTAACTCTTGACTGACTGCACCTGCTGCACAATCTGGAACCACAGTCCTGTGGATCAAACCTGCTTCAAAAGGACTAAAGAGTGGACTCCCTGCAAGCTACAGGTTAACAGAGCTCACCTGGAACATCACCACCAAGAATCCTCAACCTGGAAAACTACCAGTGGATTTGTAAGGGTTTTGTCCAAGTGGATTGTGGGAAAAGTCCAAAACTTTCAAGGACCATCTTGGAGCTTCCAGTCCCTTGGAGGAAGTTTTAGACACTTTGGGACCCTCAAAGGAACTTCAGGAAGAAGTTCCAGCAGTTTGGAGCAACTTTGGAAAAAAGCTCCATACGTGGACCGACTCAACCTGGCCAGCCAAGTCGGCGACCCTTAACCGCGACCCGGCCTGCCATCTAGGTTTGTCCCGCTGAAAAGCTCCGGAGGTCCGACTTCCAAAGTTTGACCAAGAGTAAGCTGACACCCAAGCCAGCGAACTCTCACTGAATACGGCCTGGTGAAGAGCAGTGAGGGACCCCTGAATAAAAAGCTCCGTAAAAGTTTCTAAGTTCGAACGTAGAAAAGGTAACCGGGACCAATCGCGAAAGCCAAGCCGCCCACCTTCAACCACGAGAGGGCCTGGATCGTCCCGCTGGAAAGATCCAGAGGTCGGACTTCCACAAGTTTGACCGGGAGCTCGCTGCAAGGCAAGCCGGCGAACCCTCACTGAATCCGGACTGGCTGAGAGCTTTGAGGGACCCCAGGAAGAAAAGCTTCAGAAAAGTATCTAAATCCGAAGGTAAAACTTTTGACCAAAACCTACCATGATGGGTAGCCACACAGGGTTCCATCGCGGTCGGCCTGAAACTTTGACTTTGTCCCGGTCTACAGTGGCCAGATATCCCAATAGGCGCTATAGGTTTCTATGTGCTATATAGTGCAAAATCTTTAAAAATTGATTTCTCCAAGGCCCTACATTGGATTTTTTTCATTTTGGTGTCATTTTAAAGATACATATATTACCTTTTTTTATAAATTGGTGTTGAAGTTTTATTGACTTTTATTATTAGACAAAATTGCCCCATCCAAACTAAAAACCATAAGAAACATTCCATCCAAATCTTGGTACAATTCCAATCTCAAAAAACGAAAGACGCACACTTAGACTTGCGGAAAAAACATGGAGACAACTCTTAACTCCCGCCCATCTTGCCCTCCTCAGATCTGCTAGATCAACATACAAGAAACACATTTTCACTGAAAAGGCCTCCTTCTTCCGTACTCAACTTGATCGGGCCAAAAATAGACCCAGAGAGCTATTCAACATTGTTCGAACCCAAACATCCTCTGCCCCACCCATGCTGACAGCCACTACCGACAGATGTGAAGAAATTGCAAACTTTTTCTCTGAAAAAAATCGCCACATTAGATCAATCCTTCCTAGCATTTCAGATGCCTCCCAACCCCCTCCTTAACGCTGACTCCACTACCAACTCTCCCTCCTCGTCAGCTCCCCCCCCCTGATTCCCCCTCCCACCTTCATGCCACTTTACCCCCTGATTACTGCCTGTCCAATCTACAACTTAAAAACAATGTCTCCTGGCACAACTTCCACCCCGTAACGGAGCTTGATGTCTCTATCATCATTTCTAATCTCAAACCGTCCTCACACACTAATGACCCTCTTCCTTCTAACCTTGTCCTCTAACTTAAGCACATCATTGCACCTCTTTGGGCTACTATCATCAACTCTTCCCTTTCCACAGGTTGTGTCCCTGCCTCCCTCCAACTTGGACAAATCACTCCCATTCTCAAAAACCTCAATGCCGACCCTAACGACCCTAACAATCTGCGCCCAATCTCCAACCTCCCCCTACTCTCTAGAGCCCTGGAAAAGTGTGCCCTGCTCCAACTAGATAAACACATCGACACTTTTAACCTATTGGATCCCTTACAATCTGGCTTCCGAAAAGGCTGCAGTACTGAAACGACCATGCTTAAAATTGTGGATGACATCCACCACTCCCTTGACAATGGTGAGACTTGCCTACTTATTCTCCTCGACCTCTCTGCCGCGTTTGATACCGTTAACCACCCCGCCTTATTCAATGCGTTCAAAGTTCGTTTTGGCATTAATGGTCCTATTCTCAATTGGTTCTCCTCCTACCTCCAACACAGAACACAACAAATCAAAATCCTTAACTGCCTCTCAAACCCTACACCTGTCTCCCTGGGTGTCCCTCAGGGATCTATTCTCTTCCCCGCTCTCTTTAACCTCTTTATGGAACCCCTTACCCTCATCCTAAAACAAGCTGGAATCAACTACCACCTCTATGCCGATGACACCAAACTCTACTATAAGATTAAATTCCACTCTGATATTCTGCACCTCAACAACACCCTAACCAAAATCCAATCCTGGTTCCACTCCAATCATCTCAAACTCAACTCCAAAAAAACGGAAATCATTCTATTCTCTCCTAAAAACAACCCTCTGCCTATCCAAACTTGGATCTCCGACCTAAATGCCCTCAACTGTCCGCTCTCCTTAACTAACTCAGTAAAATCCCTCGGTATCTCCATTGACAACAACCTAACCCTTCAGACCCACATAAAAAACTCGGCGAAAGGAGCGCTCTTCACGCTCTGTCACCTCAAGAAAATTAAACCCTTCATTCCAGCCGACGACTTCAAATCGGTTGTCCAATCTCTAGTCCGCTCAAGAATTGACTATGGTAACGCTATCCTCTCCGGAACCCCAAACGTTTACCTAGCACCAATCAAATCGGTGCTCAACCTAGCAGCCAGACTAATCACGGAATGCAAATGCTTCGATCACATCTCCCCTGCCCTTAAGACCCTTAAATGGCTACCCATAGAAGGCCGATCCACCTACAAGATTGCATGCATTACGCACAAAGCCCTTCATCAAGAGACCCTGCGGTATCTCACTTGTAAACTCAAGAAAGCGGGCTGCTCTCGATCATTGAGAAGCACAAACTATCTCCTCCTTATCCCACCCCTGACCAAAAAGGAAACTACGCAATCCCGCTCCTTCTCCGGAAATGCCCCCACCATCTGGAACGCCCTCCCTAAAGACCTGCGCTGCAACCCCTCATACATCAGCTTAAAAAAAGACCTCAAACTGCATCTGCTCAACATATACTGGGGTCCTTAATACTTTCCTCTCCCTAACTTCGCCTTTCTCACCTCCTCCGCCTTTCTCACCCCCCCTTCCATATTCCCTCCCCTCAGTCTTTAACTCCTGTCCCTTTGCCTACTTTCACTCACCCTATCCACGCCTCCCCACCCTCCACCCCTTACCACTTATCCCCCCTCCATCTACATGTTACTGTATATAATCCTGACTACTTGTATTCATTGTATTTTTTGTTACTATTTCTCACCGACTTGACTCCTGTTAATTGTATTATATTAACTGTACCTTGTAACTCAACCTGCGTGAAATCCACGTTTTGTACTACTGTGTTTTACCTGTACTACACTCCCTTTGTAAAGCGCTCTGATACCTTCCGGGTCCAGGCAGCGCTATATAAAACCTTTTAAATAAATAAATTGAGTGTTGTGTTTTAATTATTTACTGAATTGGTGTTTTTAAATGCTTTACATACCCGTCTTTGAATTTAAGCTTGCCTGCTCGCAGCCAAGCTACCAATGGTTGAGCATGGGAATAATTTAAGACCTATACTGAGCCCTATATTGTGTTAGTGGTCTTATTGCCAGTGGTAAATGCATATTTACCACTACTAATAATCGACTTTCAACATATGGCCAGAGATGAACTGTTGTCTGAGGGTTTTGAGTGCCACAAATAAGACAAGTGTCTCTGTTGTCTGACCCACCTACCATCACAATATATTACTGTTGGATATCACTGAGGCGGCTTGAACAATCTGACCATTTGCCTCGCCCTCTCCCTCTTCTTTCTGGGAAGTTGGATCTTTTAGCCATAGGTTCCTGTGATTAGGGCAACAGTAGCAGCCACCATTATGGTTGACTAGGTCAGTTGTATGTCTTCTCAACATGCATTGTTCATGGAACTCGGATAATGCAGGTTTCTACTTTTTTTCAGTGGCTCCATTCATGTTCAATAATGTCTGCACTTTATGGAGCCCGGGGTAAGTGCTGCCACTGGTTTCTAGAGCCGTTAGGGACTTACTCAATCACCATTCCTGTGGTAGCATGATTGTTTGCACAATCTTCTCTTTTCTCTGTGTTTAAAATGGTTAATCTTGGGTCAACTTGATCACCAACTCAAAACTGTTAGTCCACTGACCTTCTTTGCCAGTGCCAGGGATTTCACATTGGCGGATCATTAACTCTGCTTCCACCCACCAATTCTGTGCCATACTTCAGATGAACGAAGAGTCAAAAAGAGAAGACACTAGGACGGGGCCAACGTGGTCCCAATCCTTGGGGCATCTATTATTAGGTGCTAAGCCACAAACCACTGTCTTCCAGGATTTTAATGGGTCTCAGGGCTCACCATGCAGCCTCGGGGAAGTAACAACTTCTCCATTGTGGATTACCCTCTCCATGTGGTTACAGGAACCGATCTTCAGCAGAGCCCCTTACCTCCGGCCAATAGCTTGAGAGCCGGTGCCAGCAACCCCAGCAGTGGTCCACTGAAACTCCCCACTTACTCAAAAAGCTGTAGTCCACCTTCTTCAGTGGTCCTCTGCCCTGCAACAACTTCTCACTTTAAGTGGAGAGGCTCCGCACCCTCGGCTCTCTGACCTGCCAAAGCTCTTTGTCTGGCTTCTCTATGATGCGTCCAGGATAATTCTGAGGGCTACAGAGCTTAGTTATTGCCTTTTCAGTGATGAATCTCCATTCACGGCTCAAATCTGGTCAGGATGATGGAAGATGTCTGGGTGCACTGCAGAGCTCCACTAGGGTGGGTCCCCACATCATGGCTGTCCAAGCCACATCCTCATCCTTACCAGATTTAAGGTGAAAACATGTTTTGCTTAACCAGCAAACATGATCATGCTATTCTGCCTCCCCAAACTATTTTCCTGACCCATACCCTCCTTTTCCAACACCTTTCCTCTTCTTCCTACTTTCTTCCATTTATTATCACTTTTTACTTTACAAACTCCTCTCCTCTGCCTCCTACTCTTCCGATTTAATGCAGATTTCCCAGCATCTTTCTCCTCAGACCACCCTGCAGATTATTTTCATGATCTGAATTGCCATTATAGTCATCCCTCCTGGCTCTACTCCTTTTAACCTTTCACAGGCGTATAAAATGTATATTGAAATATCCGATTGTTATATCTCTCCCAGTGCTATTCTTTTTCCCCCATGGCTACTTACTGAATGTGCATGAGCTGTTTAACTTACTATAGCTGTAATAATGTGACCAGGAACCAGGTTAGTGTTGTTAAGAGGGTTTAATAGAGCAACCCCATCCATCGATCAGCTAGCCAACTACGCCAACTGCCGACCCACAGAACACTCAGTAGACCTGGTTCCACGCTAGAACATAGAACGTGGAACCAGGCCATATCACACTTCTTCCCTCTTACATTGAAATATATTTTAACAACAAGGTAACAGCCAGAAATATTAAATAAGAAACAGGAAACCCAAACCCTTCATCCCCCTAAAATACAAAAGAGAGAGAACATGGTATGTATGTAGAAACATAGCGAATGTACAATCGTTATCTCAAAAAATCGTGAAGATAACTTGGGCTTTTGCAGACTCTATTACTCCTGCGAGTAGGCACATATTCAGAGTGGGAAGAAGAAGAAATTCCTACATTAGACCCAGGCAACGAGTTTTTTTCGTTATTGACCCCCACATGAACAACTCGACTGTGGTTCCAAATACGACCATCATCAGTTTTGACAGCATTTTTAAACCGTTTAACCACACTTTTTATAGCAGTAAATTTGGACCAGTTTTGGCACCCCACAGGAGCTTTAACTTTGACCTTGTCTCCAACCCTGAACTCAATAGCCTTACAAGAACGGTGAGCATCTAGATAGACCTTCCTTTTTTGTTGAAGAGATAGTTCCTTGTCTCTCCACTCACCAATGCCATTGTTTTTGAGACCTTTATCTAAAATCATCCACCCTGGACATAAAAACGTATTGGATGACCTTCCTCTGAATAACTCAAAAGGTGTTTTTCCAGTTGTTGAATGTGGTGTAAATCTATAAGCTGAGATGCGATTTTGTAACTCAGCCTTCCAGTTCAAACAGTTAACTCTTGCCGGTTGGATGCTTTCCTTCAAGGTTTTGTTCAATCTCTCAATGGCACCATTGGATTCGGGATGATAAAGCGAAATTCTTTTATGTTCAATACCACACTTCGCCAAATAATCCTCCATTTCACGAGAACAGAATTGAGGACCATTGTCCGAAAGTAGTGAATTTGGAAAACTTTCACGTTTAAATATAGAATCTAAAAACTTAATTATGCATTGTGTCGTAATGTCTCTCACTGAACTGACTTCAATCCACCGAGAGTATAAATCCATCAACACAATTAAATAAGGTGTCTGATGTTCTCCATGAAGGGGACCAACAATGTCGATGGCGACCTCGTCCCAAGGACCCATGGGTAATTTCCTACAAACCATAGGTGGCTGTCTGGGCTTGAGAACCTTATCACTTAAAGTGGAAGGGACACAATCACGGACAGCACGTTCCACCATAAGGTCTAAACCCGGCCACCAAAAATCCTGTCTGATGCGTTCTTTGGTTTTAGAGATACCCAAATGTCCCTCGTGTGCCATCTGGATAATGTTGTTCCTCAAACTCTCAGGTGGGACCAGCCTCGTCCCTCTAGTTAGGACGCCCTCAGCAATGGCTAACTCATTTAACACCGATGACCAGGGCTTCCCCAGGCTATTTCCCTTGTCCTGTGACAACATCTCCATCACACCCAACAGTTCAGAGTCTTTATTCAGTTCTTCCTTCCACACATCTTCCTTTATTACACCTAAAGTGATGTCACACACACTAATATCAAACTCCTCATCTTGTCCCACCTCACACGGCTGCTCCGTTGAGTCCACTGTGTCCACTAAACGCGAGAGGTAATCAGCAGAGACATTAGTACTCCCGGGAATGTATTCAAAATTGAAATTAAACTCCTGCAACGATATGACCCACCTCCTGATCCTCGAGGAGATGGCGTCAAGACCCTTCTTTTCAAAAATTTCTTTCAGAGGCTTATGATCTGACTTGACTTTGAAAGATGTGCCCCAAACAAATTTCCTAAATTTATTGATCGCCCAAAATATGGCGAGAGCCTCTTTTTCAATAACTGAGTAGTTAAGCTCAGCACCCTTAAGACACCTGGAGGCACACACAATTAAATCCTCTTGACCATTACGCAACTGTATAAGTAGAGCGCCCAAACCTTTTTTACTGGCATCAGTGACAATGTACGTCACATCACCCGGTTTAAATGCTTGTAAGTTGGGCGCACTCTTGAGATCTTTCTTGACACCTAAGAACTCTTCTTTACACTCTTCACCCCACACAAACTCAGCATTCTTGCACAGTAGACTTCTTAGATGAATGGTTTTATCTGCAAAATTCCTGATAAATTTGCTGTAAAACTCAGCCATCCCCAAAAAGGAAGAAAGCTCTTCCTTTGTAGACGGTTCCTTCAAACTCTCTATCGTGTCCACCAGCTCTTTTTTTGGTCTTACGCCACTGCTAGATATATGATGTCCAGGATAATCTAGCTCGGTAACTCCAAACTTACACTTATCTCGACGTAACGACAAACCTGCCTTCATCAGTCTTTCAAGTACCTTAACTACCCTACCATCATGTTCCTGAATGGTTTTCCCACAAATCAAAACATCATCTTGGTAGCACTTGACTCCAGGTATCCCTTTGATGACATCATTCATGATTCTCTGAAAGACAGATGCTGCGGACACTAACCCGAAAGGCATCCTTAAAAACTTAAATGCCCCCATTGGGGTTATGAATGCAGTAAGCTCTTGTGAATCCTTACTGAGGGGTACCTGGTGGTAAGCCGATGCCAGATCTAATGTACTAAAATAACATGCACCATCCAATGTCGAAACCATCTCTTCAATATTAGGAAGCGGAAATCTGTCCACCACTACCTCCTTGTTGAGAGCGCGAAGATCCACACATAGACGGATCTCATTGTTGGCCTTACACGCAACGACAATGGGAGCCAACCACTCCGTGGGCTCCACAGGCTCTATCACCCCAGTAGCTAGTAACCTGTCAATCTCCTTTTCTACTGCCTCATACACACTGATCGGAACTCTCCTTACCTTGGCCGCAATAGGTTTTGCCACAAGCTTAAGTTTGATCCGGTGACTATAACCTTTCAGGCAACCTAGAGAGTCACTGAACAATCCTTCAAACTTCCTCACAAATTTGTCCTCAGCATTCCCAATGGACTGCACTTGCACAGGGGGTTTTGCATTGGGATTTAGAATAATACCCAAACGAGACTGATGGGTCCAGCTCAGTAAATTGTCTCCTTTCTCCGCCACATAAACTCTAGCATCGGTAAATCTACCATTGCATTCTATACAACTTATAAAATATCCCAACATCTTAATTGGTGTTCCCCCATAGCCTGTTGGTCTAACATCTGATTTTATTAAATTTGTCCTACTCGAAAAATTCTTTGCAAACTCTTCCTTAGATATGAAGGTGAGGTGAGAGCATGAGTCAAATTTCATTTTAATTCTAACATCTCCCACCTTGACCCACTCTGTAGGATGTTCCACCCCACACTCATTCACTTGGAAGGTAACTTCTCTTACTTCATTCCTGCTGTCACTTTTATTGCGAAAACGACAGTTTTTTGTAAAATGTCCCCTCTTTCCACATGTTGCGCAAACCACTTTAAGAGCAGGGCATTCTCTTGCATTCAATCAATCAATCAATCATGTCACTTATAAAGCGCACTACATACCCGCGAGGGTCTCAAGGCGCTGGGGGAAGAGGGGGGTGGTGCTGCTACTGATCGAAGAGCCAGGTCTTGAGGAGTCTTCTGAAGGCCAGTAGGTCTTGGGTCTGTCGGAGGTTGGTGGGGAGGGTGTTCCAGGTCTTGGCGGCGAGGTGGGAGAAGGATCTGCCGCCGGCGGTCGTTTTCCGGATGCGGGGGACTGTGGCGAGGGCGAGGCTGGTCGAGCGGAGCTGGCGGGTGGGGGTGTAGAAGCTGAGTCGTCTGTTGAGGTAGGCTGGTCCGGAGTTGTGGAGTGCTTTGTGTGCGTGGGTGAGGAGCTTCAAGGTTATCCTCTTGTTGACAGGGAGCCAGTGCAGGTCTCTCAGGTGGGGTGTGATGTGGCTGCGTCGGGGGATGTCGAGGATAAGACGTGCAGAGGCGTTCTGGATGCGTTGCAGCCGTCTCAGGAGCTTAGCCGTCGTTCCTGCATAGAGGGCGTTTCCGTAGTCCAGCCTGCTGGTGACGAGGGCCTGGGTGACTGTTTTTCTTGTTTCGGTGGGGATCCACTTGAAGATCCTGCGGAGCATTCGGAGGATGTTGAAGCAGGATGAGGAAACGGCGTTGACCTGCTTAGTCATGGAGAGGGTGGGGTCGAGGATGACCCCTAGGTTGCGTACGTGGTCGGTGGGTGGCGGGGCTGTTCCCAGTGATGTTGGCCACCAGGAGTCGTCCCAGGCTGAAGGGTTGGAACCAAGGATGAGGACCTCCGTCTTGTCCGAGTTCAGCTTCAGGCGGCTGGTCCTCATCCATTCGGCGACGGCCTTCATTCCTTCATGGAGGTGGGCTTTGGCGGTGTGAGGGTCTTTGGTGAGGGAGAGGATCAGCTGGGTGTCGTCGGCGTAGGAGATGATGTTGAGGTTGTGCTGTCGGGCGACGTGGGCGAGGGGTGCCATGTAGATGTTGAACAGCGTTGGGCTGAGGGAGGAGCCTTGGGGTACGAAGCAGATGATCTTGGTGGCCTTGGATCGGAAGGGGGTGAGGCGGACGCTTTGTGTTCTGCCGGAAAGGAAGGATGTGGTCCAGTCCAGGGCCTTCTCTTGGATCCCGGCGTCGTGAAGGCGTGTTCGTAGTGTGTGGTGGCAGACTGTGTCGAAGGCGGCTGATAGGTCCAGGAGGATGAGGGCTGCTGTTTCTCCGTTGTCTAGCAGGGTCCTGATGTCATCGGTGGCGGCGATGAGGGCGGTTTCGGTGCTGTGGTTGCTGCGGAAGCCGGACTGGGAAGGGTCCAGGATGTTGTTCTCCTCGAGGTAGCGGGTCAGTTGTTTGTTGACGATTTTCTCGGTGACCTTCGCGGGGAACGGGAGCAGAGAGATGGGTCGGAAGTTCTTGAGGTCCTTGGGGTCTGCCTTGGGTTTTTTGAGTAAGGAGGTGATCTCGGCATGCTTCCAGCTTTCCGTGAAGGTTGCTGTCTCGAAGGAGATGTTGATTATTTTCCGGAGATGGGGCGCGATGGCTGTACTGGCTTTGTTGAAGATGTGGTGAGGGCACGGGTCTAGCGGTGAACCGGAGTGGATGGTGTTCATGATCTCGCTGGTGTCCTCGTCGTTGATGTTGGTCCAGGAGAGCAGGCGGTTGGTGGTTGTGGGGGCAGTGGTCTCGGTGGTTGCCGGGGCGGTCGTGGTGTTGAAGCTGTCGTGGATGTCGGCGATTTTGCGGTGAAAGGAGGTGGCCAGTGAGTCGCACAGGTCTTGCGACGGCTGGATGTCGTTGGTGTTGGAGCTGGGGTTGGAGAGTTCCTTCACGATGTTGAAGAGCTCTTTGCTGTTGTGTGCGTTGTTGTCTAGCATTTGCCTATTGACCAAATTTACCACATCGATAACAGGTTCCCTGAAACATCATAACATTTCTCCTTTCATATTGCGCATTACTTGTCCTATTTTCTTCCTCTCTACTCTTGTAGTTGATGTTCCCTGCTTTCTTTACAGCATCATCTTTTTGTACTGCATGACATACCACTTCTTCTACATTTCCTGTAATACTCGGTTGTTTACTAACTTTACTCAACTCCCCAACACATTTGAGCATATGTTCCACACGTTTTGCTATAATCATTACTTCATCTAACAGTGGTTCATCCTTTAACCAAAGTTCCTCTCTTATCTTGTCACTGCAACACCTTAAAACAAATTGATCCCTTATTCTTTCTTCTACTAATTCCCCAAACTTACAACTCGAGGCCAACTTGCGTAACGAGGTCACAAATTCTTCCACAGTTTCTTCCTTTCCTTGTTCTCTCAAACCAAAGTAATACCGCTCCATGATGGTACTCACCTTTGGCAGATAGTGTAAGTCTAACTGTTTTACGCATACTTCGTATTCATTCAACCCCCTTTGAACTGCCTGGCTCAGCTGTGGCAAGCTCTCTAATACTTCTTGCCCCTCACCCCCTAAACAGTGAAGTAATAGTGCTTGTTTCCTCTCTGCACTCAAGTTAGTACCACACACTCTCGCATAATTTTCAAATATTTTCCTCCATTTTCTCCACTTAACTGGCGGCTCCCCTGGATCAGACAGAAAAAACGGAGGTGCAGTCACATTTTGCATCCTCAACCTTTCAAACTGAAGCTTCCTTTACACTAAAAGCCCCCCTTTTTTTTTTTTTTTTACAATCTCCTTATGTTTACCCCCACGTCACTGTTTGTACAAATTTTTTTTCCAGCAGGGGTGTGCTTGTCACCGTGTTGACAAACCAGTCATGAACAATTAAAAAATCCTTATGCAAGGTGTGCTTGTCACCGTGATGACAAGCTGTAGTTTTCAAATATTAACCAACCTGCTTCCTTGCATTACCTTCTTTGCTTCAGCCCTCTATTTTTTTTTTTTAAAACCTTCCAGCTTTAAATGTTTTCCGACGTCGTCACGTGATCCTTTGGGCCTCTTTCCACGGCCGGATTCGCTTAAACCCTGTTAAGCCTTTCACCAGCCTGCCCTTTGTTTTTCCGATCCTTTTCCTGTTCCAAAATGGCCGCCGACGTCGTCGCGTAGAGCCTCAGGCCTCTTTCTACAGCCAGTTCAGCTTGTTCGCGAAGTGAGCAGCCTTTGGTCTTCTTTCGCCGGGAAGTTGGGCACACTGACACACTACGACCCGCAGCGTGACGCGCATCCAGACCGATGCGTTCCAGTGATGACACCAGGCCCCAATCTGTGTCGCGAAGCCTGCCACACAGTTTACTCGCCTCCCGTTGCTCCCTCAGACTTCTTCCGACCACTCAGATGCGGCGATCCTTCTTCCTTCCAACTCCTCCGTCCAGGTGAGTTTTCTTTCTTCCCCTCTTCGTTTTCTTGTCCTTCTCGTCAATCTTCGTTCTTCTCGTTTCTTTCCCGATGTTGGGGTTGCTTCAACACTCTTCTCCCTCAGCACGCCCGTCGCCAGTGTAATAATGTGACCAGGAACCAGGTTAGTGTTGTTAAGAGGGTTTAATAGAGCAACCCCATCCATCGACCAGCTAGCCAACTACGCCAACTGCCGACCCACAGAACACTCAGTAGACCTGGTTCCACGCTAGAACATAGAACGTGGAACCAGGCCATATCACAAAAGCTCTATGTGATTGTGTACTGCACACTGTACCTAGACTCTGGCTGGCTGCAATTTGTTGTGCATTACTTATAATGAACAATCACAATTAAGAAAATTCTCATTTCACAAAGAAACAACTGTGCTAGGTCTTCTATCATAAATTCTGCAACTTGGTGATCTTAAAAGGCACCGTTTGATTTGTAAGACCTAGATTTCAGTGTGTCTTCTGGTTAGAGAAAACAAAGATCCTCATAGTACTTGGCTCCTTGAAAAGTGAATAAATAATCCTTTTACAGTAACATCATCTGGAGCCATGCAATGCTTTCCCATGAGTATAAATATTATGCACATGGTTTGGTCTCTTCTATGTCTGGTTGTGATTGCATTATTGCTGTGTTTTTCACAAGAGACCATTGGGTTAGGACTAAAATTTAATTCAGAAAATACTGACTGTTGGATAAGCAACTAGACTGAAATTGTGTCAGGAAGATTAATACAAAGCAAACTCAAGGAGATGATGGACGGAGTGCTGAAACTTTTCAAACACTCACCCCCAGTCACAGATCTGGGTTGAGTCCATCATCATTCTTTAGCTCACTTTGCCACCCCAGTTCAGACACAGCTATATGCAAATCAGTCTTGACCCTGTGCCTCATGGGAACAGTCCAGACCGAACTGCCAAGCCATGTCTTCCCTAGACCGGAAACAAGCATCCTGGGACCGGTTTCAGGCTAACAGCCCTGATCAGCCAGGCTAGCTTGAATCCAGTGGCAAAGTGAGCAAGGGACCCACGTCTGGGCATACCCTGCCAACTTAGGGCGAACAAAGCAAACACAAGGAGATGATGAACGGAGTGCTGAAACTTTTCAAACACTCACCCCCAGTCACAGATCTGGGTTGAATCCATCATCATTCTTTAGCTCACTTCGCCACCCCAGTTCAGACACAGCTATATGCAAATCAGGCTTGACCCTGTGCCTCATGGGAACAGTCCAGACCGAACTGCCAAGCCATGTCTTCCCTGGACCGGAAACAAGCATCCTGGGACCGGTTTCGGGCTAACAGCCCTCATCAGCCAGGCTAGCTTGAATCCAGTGGCAAAGTGAGCAAGGGACCCACGTCTGGGCATACCCTGCCAACTTAGGGCGAACAAAGCAAACACAAGGAGATGACGGACGGAGTGCTGAAACTTTTCAAACACTCGCCCCCAGTCACAGATCTGGGTTGAATCCATCATCATTCTTTAGCTCACTTCGCCACGCCAGTTCAGACACAGATATATGCAAATCAGTCTTGACCCTGAAGATTAATACCCCACTGCATTATGGTTGTTGTCTACTTCCTATATTAATAGTGCACAATGACATGTTCATGTTCGAGCAATATGCAACATATGGATGCAGGTTGTGGCAAAAGTCGGAACAGACTTTTTTACACAATATGTTCCAAGGGTGGTACCTATTTCTCTCCATTGCTTGTCCTTGAATCAACTGTCCATGTATTTGTCTCAACATGCTCATGGGACAGGGTGCCTCGTTATGTACAGCAATAACTCCAACTGCCGATGAAACACCAGTCAATGCAGTTGCTCATATGGTACGTGTTGAGTACCTTCGAACATATAAATATGGTCTTAGTGATCTACATTCCTCTTTAGTGACCTCAAAAATTCAACTCACAAGAATTACAATGGGTCAAAACGAACTATGTGGGCTGTGCTTTTGGTACATGCAGAACTAAATCACACTTCAAACAGCTCCTAGCCAAACTATGAGATTAGAATGATTGTCCTGATGTTCAACCCTGAGAATTTAAAATCCAATCTTGAATGATCGGGTGTTGCCCCAAAGTTCGGAAATGTAGACATTATAAGGGTTTGGAAAGCACAAAACAGTAATTGTTTAATTAGGTGTAATGCTAGTTTTTCTGTTCATCTTTCATTTAGACTTTTATTAGTTCAATTTAACAATGATTTTCAATTTATCATCATTGATTGTTGTAAGAATGTAGTATTGTTCACTTGTTCTAAATGTTCATCATTGCTCCCTTTGAAAGCAAAGATTTTAGAACTATTACAATCACAAAGTAGTGAGGACAATTTTCAAAAGCATAGAGTACAAACACACAAAGATAAACTAGTATAGCTCTGTCTGCAGCATACCTGTTTTCTGAGACTTGTGATTGTTTTTTGCATATCCAGAACAAATTCTTTAAAGTCATTCACAACAGGTACATTTCTCTCAGGTGATGACGTTGTACTTGCATTATTTGCATTATGGGTTGCTGATCTAAAAAGAAACAGGAGAGAATATGAATCAATTAAATAGTGGGAAGATGAGATTGCCATTCAATTCTAGATATTAGAAAGTGAAGGACTGCATAGTTGTGAAAAGTTATGCACTAGAAAAGCGTAGACCGATTAGATGACCAATGTGTCATGCTCAATTTAAAACATGTGGAACTGAAAATACCTATCCCAAAAGAGAATGCAACTATTTATTTTTTATTAACACTACACTAGATTCCGTGAGAAAGAGAATCATAGCACCTGTGAAGAGCAAAGTATCCTTGTAATACTTGAGAGATTGCCACGGCAGGGGCAATGTTTTGTGATCCCTCAGTCAGGTCTGGTTCGATGAAGATTGCAGTGATGCTTCAGGGTGTGGACATGAAAAATAACTTCAATGTAGAATAATCCACTCAAATATGTTTGAGGAGCTCCGCTGCATGTGGCAAGTATAGTGCTTCAGCACTAAAAAAGCAGAAAACTGATTTGCCAACTGCAGAATAGACATCAGGTACAACAGTGACTTATGCTTTCTTGTTAGGATTTAGGAGAGAGAATAAAGTACTTGGATTCAGGGTATCAGGCTTTCCTTGGCTACTAATAGACTACCTGGACTCCAATGCTCATAGTATGGCCCCAACAGCCTTAGAAATTAGGGATGGAATCTGAGGACCAATTTGCTTGCAAAAAATAATCGATACCTTGAAGAATGCCTAAAATCTGTCGTACACTTGGAGAACATGCTGGTCACTCATACTGCCCTCCTACCTCAGTTAAGGCACTGAAGACCAGGATGTTTCCAAAGTGGAGTCATTTATGAGAAACACTACCATCCGACTCGGACTTCGTTTATAATAAAATTAAACTCATTAGAATATGTTCATTAAGTATGTGTTACAGTTTTTTAAAACAGAAGTTCTACAATTAGGATTTTCTCAGTTTACAACAGGGGCTGTGAGATTCAAACAAACCAGGCTCATTAACAATTTGCAGAGAGCTTCATGAATTTAGGCAACCAATACGACTGCCTGATGTAACCCTTCTTTATCTATGTTGTTTTAACCCATATTAACTACTTCAGCCAGCCATTTGAGGCTTGTCCTGAAATCGATGCCTATTAACTCTACTACATATCTGGTATACTTCGGTTTGGAATTATAAATTCCAGTGGTACCTGTCAGCAAACTTTTACTGCGGGGGAAGCAATGCAGACATTCAGTCGTCACTATATTATATTTCTGCCCATGACCACGTCTACATGAATTTGTCTTGTAGCAATGAAAACCTAACAATAAGCTCTGTAGAAAACTGTTAGATTAAAAGAATAATACTAATCAGATAGGAAGGGGGAAGAAGCTGAGGTTCATTCAGCTTCCAATTGTCAATAGTCATTAATCAGAGGGGGAAAATGAACCACAACAGTCTATATGTCAGAGTCTCAGGGAAAATTGTTTCAGAGACCCTCAACCACACGTTCACAGTTGCCGGCGTATTTAATCTCCGCTAGTGTGGTTTGGAGGACAGTGTATTTGTGGACTTCATTTGAACAACTGCCCTTAAGAAATATTACGGAGATGTGGGAAAACTGAGCCTGTGGAGTGGTTTTAATGCTAAAACTAGTACTAGTGATTGTGGACTTTATTTGTTGAGCTGCCCTAAAGAAATAGGGGCATGAAAATTCCTAGATCAGCATAGGGCATGCAGTATTGTTGTGCACATTTCCTTAATAAGTTGCAGTCTTTAAGTCCTCCTACTGCCTGAATGCTAGCCAGGGGGTATTATCATTCAGTCCTCTATCTAAAGTCCTTAGATGATACACTCATCATTGCTATTTATTGGATAAGAATGCGTTCACCATCACTGTTTGTTTCATCCAATGTTTGAAGGATCACCCGTTCTAGGTCATTGGCTGTATGTTATGAAGTGAGAAAGTGATTGCTCATTCGTGTGGTGACTTTTTTGCATCTAATATTGCTGCTGTGTTCTCCGATCCGTGTCTTAACTTTACTGCAGGTCATGCCAATGTACCTTAGTTTGCAGGGGCAGGTGATCATATATATTGCATTTGTGGTATTGCAATGTGTGTGATGTCTTAAGGTCCACTTGAGGTTCTCACTGAGTTTCAAGACTTTTGTGGTCTTGGTCAGATGAGGGACCGCACATGACCCACAGGGGTAATGTCCCACTACTGGTTGAAGGCCCCATGTGTTGAGGAACGTGTTTGTTTTCACTCGTGGAACTGGTAGTTGTGTATGGATCAATAGATCACAAACATTTTCGCTCCTCTTCTGGGTAAATTTCGGCTTGGGCGATCTCAGGGTGCCTGATGTTATATCCTCCAGTGTTTTTCTATGGCTTTATTAATGAAGTTGAAGGCAGTGCAGTACGTGCAACACACATGAGGATTTTGTCATCCATGATCGTCTCCGCTTGTTCTAGGAGGTTTTCTCGATTCCGCTTCCTGGCTCTCTTTTCACATTTGTTGATGATGTGAGTTGAATAGTCTCTCTCTTTCAGTTTCTCTCTTAGGTCCAGTGCTTCCTTTTTTCTATCTCGTACATCACTACAATTGCGGTGAATTTGCAGGAGCTGGCTATAGAGGAGTAACTCCCTCAGTGGTCGTGGGTGGAAGCTGTTGAATGAGAGGAGGCTATTTTTGGCAGTAGGTTTGTAGTATGTCATCAGTTCAAGGTTTGGACTGTTATGTGCTGGATTGAGGCCCTAACATAGGTGCGCCGTTTCAGAGGCACAAATCCTTCGTGCCACAAAGACAGGCAGGCCCTTTCACCCACTAAAGGCCCTTTCACCTACATTAACCCTCCCTTCACAATAACGAGCAACAGAGGCTGTCCCTTATCTGACGTGTGCTCTGGGTGCAGAAGACGGTCCATCCTAAATACGTCATCTCCATGTCCAACAGTGACTAACCTACGTCACAACGAGTTCTTAGAAACAGACCCTTAAGCTCTTGGGATTTTCCCTTGCACAGGATTATTGATTTCTCCAAGAACTCATTAAATATGCATGAACCACTAGTCCCTAAGGGTTCATTCCTGACGTCTTCCTCTGACCGACTTTACGTCAATACTAACATTCCAAGGCACCTATCAGGTATAAATATACCTCCCTTTGCCCAAGCAAACCAGAGGGGACCGAGACTTCCATGCCGACACTCTGACCTGAGACGCTGCAACCTGCGTCATGCTCCAGCTGGCAGAGGTCCATCCACCCATCCTGGGGTGTCCAGCTCGAGATCAGGATGAAGTCCCACTAAGGTAATGGGGTTAGACTAAATCCTAGGGGGATTCTTGGCTCTCTAAGACCTGAACACATGCTAGGTACACTTAGGTACATCTAGTTAGGCATCTTAGGGGTATAGGCTTTATCTTAAATGCATTCTGTATTTCATTTATGTGTTCATTACTATTGCACAATGGTAAAACTGTACCATGCATTTTTATTTAACTGCACTGCTGGCCATATTTCTCTGCTACTGTCCAACAGTTGTTGCAGCACATATTACCAGAACTAGAATAACAACTGTGCAATAAATTTTATTGTAAACCCACTCTGAGATGAGTGACTGAATGAAAAGTAGTATATTGTTTCCACGATCCTGAGGGATCAGGGTTTTATGTTATGTGGTTGCCAGAAGCTATTCCCTTCTTGTTGTCAAGAAGTTTCTAGTGGCCTCTGAGCTAGCTGGTACACAGTAATTAAGTTTAATATACGCGATAGGGGCATACCGACCTCAGTCCTATGCCAAGCCTATAGTGTATGTTATTCCAATGCGCAGAACCTATCAGGGAAATAGGAACTACACTACATGGCGCCCAACTTGAATTTGGCACTTATTTAACAGTAGAATCTGAGTAGTTCAGTCATGCTTATTCTCAGAGACCCCTACTCACAAAACGCCAGAGACGTCTGGAGTGGGTAAGCACAAAATTCCGCCACAGCTGAGTAGGCAAACTTCCTATGTATTGGCTGTTGGTTAAACAAGCTTGAAGGAAATAGTTCCCAAACAATTGTGCCTTTTAAAAACCTTATCTTAAAACCCTTTTTTAGGACATTTTGTTTTCACAACACAATGTCTGTCGAGGCAGCTGCTCCTGTCACTGGGACACAGGTCTCAAACGACGAAGAGGAAGCAAATGCAATACATTTTGCATCCAAAATCAGGCATACACTCACACAAAAACCCCTCAGACATGGTTTAACAGACCGAGGAGGTACAGTGATATTAATAGAGGCACACGAAGATTATCAAACAGATGTGTTCTATTCTTGGGTTACATTCCCAGCAGTGACTGCAACAACTCAGACTTTTCATTCTTACATACATGAAAAAGTCCCAGCGGTCTACACTCCGTTCGAGGAGATTAAGATTCCGCTCACTGACCAGGACCACAATTTCTGGTTTAATGGCGCTTTACAACAAATAAATAAAACCAGGCTCGGTCCACTAGGTAGACCAGGAGCTACATGGCCGACATTAGCCGGCTACACACCACATCCGGACATTGACATAATGCCACAAGATGCACTGCTCTTACAACACAAAGAGTTGGTAAAACTCTTACAGAGCCATGACGCAACTCGTCATGAGGACACTTGGTGCCCAGCCCATAGTAGCTACAAATAACACAGCTCCAACACAGAGCACCGCTACTAAAATCACTCCACAAAACTTACACACAGTAATGGGTAAATTGCCCACGAAACGTGAACAGATTCCTTTCTGGGTAGCTCAGAAAATTACCCAGTTAGAAGCAGTATTTCCAAATACCACACCATTTGAAAGCATATAATGCTAATACTCTGCTTGCCCATGGGGATCACACCACAGTTAGAGGACTGCACCACTTGGGGTACAGTCTTTGCTGCCATATATACCAGGAATCATGGTATTCCTTCCTTAGCGGTAATTCCAGATGTCTTACGACAGATACAGAACAAGTATGGAGCTGAACCAGCTCTGACATTAGGTATGAAATTACTAGGTAACTACGACCAAGTATCAACAATAATACTAGCTAACATTAAAGGGGAAGCAGCTTCAGTGGCGATCTGCCAACACCTAAGAGAGGTCAGTCTTATAGACCAACCACAAGAACTTCCCAAAATAATTGAAACTGCATATGCAGAACTGGGAAGGGACAGTTTAGGTGGGAACGCTTTTAAAACCACAGCTAATGGTCCTGAGAAGGACAATTCTAAGCAGACACCTACTTCTTCTAAAAAGAAGTGGGATAATAATAAAAAACAAAGTTTTTCAGAAAAGATTCTCAGTCCCGAGGTAGGTCTCCTCAACATGAGCCCTCTGCAAAGAGGTATAACCTTAGGAATAGGGATAATATTAGGAAACCTGACAGGTATCAGGATACTGATACACATTCCTCTCGACAAACAACACAGGGAGAGAAGGAAAGTCAGCACACAAAGAAGAGCGCAAGCATTCCGGGGACAAGCACGCTCAGGACTCTTCTAAAACAGAAGACAAGCCACAATCCAAACCTCAATTTAAAAAGAAGAAAGTTGCAGGTCTCAAAGTTAGACATGCACAGAATCCTAAGGACCCAACTTCTGAACGGGGAATGGGCTCAGACAATGCTAGACAGCGCGGCAGAAGTAACAATAGCTCGCCAGAACCTGAAGGAATTTCTGGACAGCAAAATTGAATGATTACATCACGGTGGGAACATCAGACAAAAGGGTGAGCGTCCCACACAAGTTATATGAAATAACACTCCGCATGGAGGAGGACAAACACAGGAAAGTAAAAGGTCTCTTTGCGAAGAACCTATCGTCTGGTTTTGACATACTGTTAGCAGAACAAGAGTAGCCGCCAGCATTCGTCAGGGAGCGCCGAAAGGGAGAAAGTAAATATTTCCTGCATTTTCCAACCATGTTCCCGTTCTCCTTAAACATACATATGCACGGGAGTGGGCAGTAGCCCAAGCTCCAGCATTGTATAAAAATCACGCTGGATGGGATGATGCCTCAACCCACCACGTGATCCCGTTAATAGTTTCACCACATGCTCAAAGACAATATCCTATTAAGCAAGAAGCTAAAAACACAGGTCAGGGAGATCTTAGATCAACTTGAATACCAGGAGGTCATTGAAAAATGCACTTCACAAAAGAACAATCCCTTGTTTCACTTATCAAAACATGATAATACATTTCATCTAGTTTTCATTTACAGACACTTAAACACTTGCACAAAGACATATGCTGTCCAACATGCAGAAATACAAAACGACACTTGTTGTCTCAAATGGATTTTTCTGTCAAACTATAGCACCTGAAAACAGGTACCTAACAGCATTTAGTATATTAGAGTCACAGCGACAATTTTTGTCATCTCCCCCATGGGTATAAGAACAGCTCAGGGGTATTTTCTGAAAGAGTTACTGAATGGCTAAAGCACTTTGATGAAGAAACGTTGTCCTATATGGATGATATTTATCTAACGGACGACCTATTGGGGAAACACTTGACCAGGGTGGGCACCATTATTATGGGATTCGCCTCTGAGGGCTACAAATTTAATTTTGAGAAATCAAAAATTGCCCACCTCTGTGTCCTATTTTGGGATACTAGTTTTCAAGTGAAGGAAAAGACTGGCAGCTAACTTTTTAGAAAAGTGTGCGCTGCTCCAGCCTCCAAAGACATTAAAACAACTTCCAATCAGTACTGGGATTCCTAGATTTTGGCAGAACATACATTTTTGATTTCGCAGAGAGAGTAAAACCTTTCTACGACCTTTTTCAAACCTGACTTTTCAGTCAAACACTGGACACAAGAACACACCAATATTCTTTGTTCACTCCAGGAAGATATTATTGCTTCCAAACACATACACACACGTGTAAACTTGCACCACTTGGTACTCAGTATCATTTTGGGTCAATGCGGGTACACTTATTAAACCTTTAATGAAGGTGAAACTGTACCAATCGCATACAAATCTCATCTGTACACAAACACAGAAATGAGTTTTAATTCAACAGGAAAAAATTCTGACAACCATTCAGACTGCTGGAACAAAAGAAAGAGCACTGGCTCATGGGATGATGCAATATTGTCGCCACCCCAGTACCGGGGCTAGCATTCCTAATGCCAAAGCCTTACATCCAGAATGGATACAAAGGGCTAATTCTTTTGCTGCATCAGACTTTGAATCCAGATTTGATCCAAGTTTAAAAACAGGCATTCCTGCAATATGAAAAAGAACATCATCTACCAAATGAAATCTTGCCTCTAGATCAGTATGAATTTTTAAAATTTACACTGATGGGTCTGCCCCACCGGCCGCCTTTGTTAAAGATCAGATGCTGGATGGCAAGTTCCGTCCTCATTGCACCAAAAAACTACCTCTAGGTAATAGCACGGCTCGGTTGGCAGCTTTAAAAGCCCTGATACTTGCACTTGTAAACATGGGTCGAGAATTCCCCACACTCATTGTGTGTGATTCCTTTTACTGTGTGCAATCATACAATAAAGCATAAAACGCTTTGGGAACAAGTAGTTCAGTTGAGAAACGAACTACCTCTGCCCACTGAAATTTTGCCTCTCGATCAGTACGAATTTATAATTTATAATGACGGATCAGCACAACCCGCTACAGGGAGTAAGCAAGGTTACAGTGCAGCGTGCGCAATCGTTAAAGGTCGCATGCGCGATGGTAACTTCAGACCAATGGTCACTAAAACTCAATCTCTAGGAGATTGTACAGCTCAGCGAGCTGAACTACAAGCATTCAAACTGGCACTTGCAAATACAGATCACGAATTCCCCACACTTATAGTGTGCGATTCCTTTTACTGTGTTCAATCATATAATAAATATTTACACCATTGGGAACAAAATGGGTTTAAAGATGAAAAAGGTGGCATAATTAAACACAAAAATTATGGGAACAGGTAGTGGAGTTGAAAAACGACCTACCAAAAACTCACGTGATTAACACGCTGAGTCATCAACGTGATGGCGTGCACGTTGAAGGGAATTCATTGGCTGTAGAAGCCACACAGGGGGCTGTTCACACAGCTTCCGTAGCTGCGCACACTCGTTCAACAACGAGAATAGACGGTTAGAATATGGTGGCTGTAATTGCTTCACGCAAAGGCAGCACAGCAGTGCCCAAGAAATTTCCACTCATATACTCCTACAAGTTAGGTGCAAAGAACATTCCATATGCTCAGATTCTTGGAGTGGGGGATAGAGTATTTCCAAATAAGGATAGTAGGCAGGAATTAATCATTTAAAGCACACAAGGGCTTGGGCTCCGCGCATTATGGGGTAATAGCTACTATTTCTTCATTGCAACAGTGCTATTGGTGGCCAGGGTTCAGAAGTCAGACTATTGGCTTTGTCTTGAACTGCAACATCTGTAAACAGATGCCAGGCTCCACCATCACAAGACCCGCGCAGGTCCCATTGCTAGACAGCATCAGACTGTCAACTAGATTGTGTCGTGTAACAGGACCACTGCGGCCCCTCAAATTTTGAGGTGGCTTAAAAATATATCTTGGTGGCAGTGGATCCGTGCTCAAGTTTCCTATAGGTATGGCCTCAGCACTCGGCTGACGCTCAAAACTGTTATAGAAAGATTTGTGAGTCAATATCAGGACATACGCAATCAACGTTACACCCTGACTGTGGCTCCGCGTTTGGCTCTCGGGCTTACAAAGAGGCCATGGAAGGGATGGGCATAGCATTGCGGTACTTCTCTCCAACACCATCCTGAGGGAATTTAGGAAGTGGAAAGGAAGAACTGGGACATAGAGCAATCTTTAACAGCTAGGGTATTAGGCAGGGGCGTTAGTGGGGTCAAACACTTATATGGATTCAGGGGGAATACACACCCAGCCAAGAAAGCTCTCTAGGAGGTCTGACTCCATTTACGAATGTGGGAACCTGATCATAAATGTGAAGGCACAGTGGCGGATGAAAACCATTCTGTATCTATGATCGTTTGGCTGTTTTACAGGGACTAAAGGAAACAAAGAAACAAACAAAGATTCTGTCAAAGTGAAACAGGCCGCCACTGGGAAGTCGAGGTAATCACGGCAAGACCTGTCTGAATCCCAAAAGTCGGGGATCTGGGCAGAGAGAGATAAAGATCGCGGACACAAAGGAATTTGGCCCTCATACAGGAAAACCTGTGCCATTCCTTGAAGCGAAAGGAACAAGAACTGTACTTTTGCCGCATCTTGCCGTGAAAAAGGAAAACAGATTCATTTCAAATGAAAGAATCAAACAACACTATGTGGCCAATACTGAGCAGTAGGCCTTGTGAACTCCACAGTAGTAGACGTCCCTCTCACTACTATTCAAGAAATTCACACTGAAAAGCTCATCACGTTTGAGAAATCAAATCCATGGAGTGGGGGACTATGCAACAATGCAATGACACTAGTTCTCCTTGAACCAACCTTTCAAATTCAAAATAAAAATCAAGACAACACTCAAATTGCAATTTGGCCAAAAACAAATGTGTACACCAACGTTTTTCAACAAAAGCAACAAATAATAAAAGCTTCAACGTTTTTCAACAAAAACATCAAATAATAAATGCTTCAACGTTTTTCAACAAAAGCATCAAATAATAAAAGCTTCAACGTTTTTCAACAAAAACATCAAATAATAAAAGCTTCAACGTTTTAAAAAAAAACACATCAACTAATAAATGCATCAATGTTTTCCAATAAAAACATAAAATATTAACTTCACCATCTGAACGTTTTTCAGCAAAGACATCAACTATTAACTTCAACATTTCAACGTTTTTCAACAAAAAAGCAGAAATAACTTCAGCTAAACACGATGCAATTTCAACAATTGATCATACAGCTACTGGCTATTTCATTAACTTTGATACGTTTTCCATGGCTCCACGTGAACAGGAAGCGAAGCCAGCCCAAAAACAAACAACGAACATGCAAGTACAAACTTTTGAACCTTTTCTTTTTCCAAAAGATACAGACCTGGCTTCACCATGAGTAGAACTATGGAGTATTTCTGGGTTCATCTTTTTCTGTTCTGGCTTTGCTTAGAGCTAGCTTTTAGTATGACTCTTAGTGGACACTTTCTACAACACAGGATCAACATAAAACTGAAGCCACGTCCATTTTCAATTCAAATGCAAAAGAGACTTATAAATGTATTCGGCCTGAACAAGCCTTTGTATTCTAAATGATGTATTTAATCATCCGGTTTTTAATTCTGATTAATGTATTTTGAACTTTCATTCATTTTCATTCATTTCATCATTCATTCATTACCTGGAGTACATTTTTCTGAAAATTGGGTTACTGATACAGTGAATAATATGCTGTCTGTTTTAGGAATAATTGCTACATTTTCAGATCATGAAATGTTAGAGATTTATTCTTATTGTGACACTTTATACCTGTTACCTTCATTAAGGTTATCAACTCCTACACAATTGTAATGCATCTAGAAATGTGGTTGTTTAAACACCAGTAGGAAAGTTGCCAAACACCACCAAACACCATCGCACGGGGGTGGAATAGTTGACATTCATCAGCAGGGGCAACATTAGATGCCATTTACAAAACAGGACAGACCCAGTTAGGAAAGTACGGGTGGTTTGGCCTTTTGACACAAATACCTGTCACAAAAATGATTCCTGAACATCACTAAGGGACTCAGTATACATAGGCCAGACCTACGTTATGTACAGATAACATCCAGAGGTAGTGAAATCCTACAGTGTAGGGAAGTTGTGCCTTTTTTTTGGCTAGAAGCCCCAACACTGACAGTAGTGAAATGAAAGTTTCCTTTGTAAAATTCAATGCTTTAGGCAATCTGAAAACCATGCTTGTGCAGCACTTTTATTTTTCATTTCACATCAGCTAAAGAAATATTTTTTCTTTTTTGCAAAATAGCACTCTTAAATACAGACTGCCCCTCTTTCCTTTTTTGATAAATTTTATCTTTCACATACAAGCAGTGTGATACACCTTGGGAATACCTCGCGAACAGGAACTATGCTTTTCATGGTTTCTAATATTTAAAAGACCAGTCTGAAAAGACTGCAACTGCAACATACCTGTTCTCTGATGCCTGTTTTTTGCAGTGAAGAATGCGTGGTCATCATCTGTCTGACACTTCCAAAGGAAACGCCAGCGGCATTTACCACCAGGCTGGAACTGCTGAAGTCCCATGCTTGGCTGTGTCCCAAGCGTATTCCCATCAAACCAAAGCATTCCTTGCAAATCCAGTGGGTGCCTTTTAACCAGCAACTGGCTGCACTATTCTGTGCTCCCACAACGATTCTGCGAGGTATTACAAAGGTCCGTCCCCTGCAGTAACTAGCAACAGAAATGTTGCGTCTCACAGCCAGCACTTTTTATCTCTATTTTGCTAAAACATGTCCTGAAACACATTTTTTCTCTTATTGTTTCAACTCTCACCGAGTGCTTGGAGCTTTCCCTCTAAATTGACCTTTTTTTTCTTCTTCTAAAGAAAGCATGGTCTTCTGAACAGCTTGTAAGAGTTTTCAATTTTATAAACAGGAACTTTCATGAGTAACTTCTGACTCTAAGAGAGTATTTTTCTCCACAGAGTCTATAGTAATTTTACATATTTTAACAGCTGCTATTTTTTCAGCTCATAAACCACTCTCATGCAACTACCTGCCAATTATATTCAAATGCCTATTTTAGTCACGTAGTTTGCTTTTAATGGGTTAGTCACGATTGTCCATAGATTGGAGTGGGTGTTATGTGCTGGATTGAGGCCCTAACATAGGTGCGCCGTTTCAGAGGCACAAATCCTTCGTGCCACAAAGACAGGCAGGCCCTTTCACCCACTAAAGGCCCTTTCACCTACATTAACCCTCCCTTCACAATAACGAGCAACAGAGGCTGTCCCTTATCTGACGTGTGCTCTGGGTGCAGAAGACGGTCCATCCTAAATACGTCATCTCCATGTCCAACAGTGACTAACCTACGTCACAACGAGTTCTTAGAAACAGACCCTTAAGCTCTTGGGATTTTCCCTTGCACAGGATTATTGATTTCTCCAAGAACTCATTAAATATGCATGAACCACTAGTCCCTAAGGGTTCATTCCTGACGTCTTCCTCTGACCGACTTTACGTCAATACTAACATTCCAAGGCACCTATCAGGTATAAATATACCTCCCTTTGCCCAAGCAAACCAGAGGGGACCGAGACTTCCATGCTGACACTCAGACCTGAGACGCTGCAAACTGCATCATGCCACAGCTCCAGCTGGCAGAGGTACATCCACCCATCCTGGGGTGTCCAGCTCGAGATCAGGATGAAGTTCCACTAAGGTAATGGGGTTAGACTAAATCCTAGGGGGATTCTTGGCTCTCTAAGACCTACACACATGCTAGGTACACTTAGGTACATCTAGTTAGGCATCATAGGGGTATAGGCTTTATCTTAAATGCATTCTGTATTTCATGTATGTGTTCATTACTATTGCACAATGGTAAAACTGTACCATGCATTTTTATTTAACTGCACTGCTGGCCATATTTCTCTGCTACTGTCCAAGAGTTGTTGCAGCACATATTACCAGTACTAGAATAACAACTGTGCAATAAATTTTATTGTAAACACACCCGACTATTTCTTCTATGTACTTCTCTGAGATGAGTGACTGAATGAAAAGTAGTATATTGTTTCCACGATCCTGAGGGATCAGGGTTTTATGTTATGTGGTTGCCAGAAGCTATTTCCTTCTTGTTGTCAAGAAATTTCTAGTGGCCTCTGAGCTAGCTGGTACACAGTAATTAAGTTTAATATACGCGATAGGGGTATACCAACCTCAGTCCTATGCCAAGCCTATAGTGTATGTTATTCCAATGCGCAGAACCTATCAGGGAAATAGGAACTACACTACAGGACCTTCTGGGAAAATGGTAACATCCAGGAAATCCAATGTGTTCTCATGTATTGTGCATGTGAATTTGAGAAATTCATCCCGGGTATTGAGAATCCAAGAAATTCTGGTATGGTGTCGGCCGACCCCTGCCAAATCATAAGGATGTAATCTATGTATATTTTCCAGAAAGTAATCTTGGTTTTGTAAAGGATGGATCTATTTAGGAAGTATTTGTCTTCAAAAGAACTGGCAGAGTCCTGCCAGACTCGGGGTGAAGGTACTCCCCATTGATGTTCCGTGGGTCTGGAGGTATAGAGTGCCTTCAAACTCAAAACAGTTCTCTTGTCAGTGCTAATTGGCAACATTCCAAATTTAAGTGTCTGGGTGTGTTGAATGGCCAGTCCTCTTTGAAAAGAATGTCTTTGATGGTTTTGTATACAGACTTTCAATATCTAAACCTACACGTAGGTTGGTACTGTGGTCGTATGTTTGATCTTTAAGATGGTACAAAAGATCCCTGATATCTTTCAGGAAGGTGGGAGTCTTCTGGACTATTGGTCAAAGGAAATAGTCCACAAATTGATGAGACAGTGGTTCTAAAAAAGAACATATGCCAGGCACAATGGGGCGGCGATCTGTTCTTGTGCATTTCAGGCAGAGAGTAAAAATACGGTGTTTTACGTGTCTTTGTCAGTAAGAATTCTGCCTCATTCTTGGAAATCTAATAGTTGGTCTCTGCCTCTTCAACCAGGTTGCTTATTCTTCTGCGCAATCTAGATGTGGGATCTTCTATCAGGAGTCTTTAGGATCTGTATGTTGGACAGTAAGTTGTTATATTGTGTCCGATAATCAGTTTTCTTCAATAAAACAATCCTTCCATCTTTATTGGCCGGTTTGGTGACCAGGTCCTAGTTGTTTTTCAGTTCTTCAAGCCCTTGTTGCTTTTTTTTGGTTACGTTGTGAAATGGTTTGTTGTGTGTCTTGCTGATGGTTTCAACTTCTTTGAACATTGCCTGTTCAAATCAGAGGATCTCAACAGGTATCGAGTTCGGTGGACAAAATGTTGACTTCTCCTTTAGGTTTGAATAACGTTCTGTTTGGAGAGTATCCTTGTCCCTGAACAATGCTTTCTCTTTGATTTTGCGGCAAAACTCAGCTACTTCACAGTAAAATTTACATTGTTTGTGAGTTGGTGTAGGCACAAATCCTAGTCCTTTGTTAAGAACCATTTGTTGTTCGTCTGTAAGTGTAATATCAGTCAGTTTGAACATTAGCGATTGCTTGTGCTGGTCATGCTCCTTGTTTGAATTCCTCGGTCAGCATCTCCCCATCTCCCTTCTTTTTTTTTTTTCTTCCCGAGCTGTTGTTTTTGGCCTCACCCTAAAAAAGGGGGCCTGAACATAGGGGGAAAGTTGGGTTGGGGCTCCGACATGAAGGGATTTATCCACCCCCCAAAGTGTGTCTGGAAGGGTTGGGAGAAAGGTGCTGCATGTTCCTCAAAGAAAGATCCTCTCCAACCCGGTTGCCAGAGGCGCCCTCTTCCTCTGCCCCTGCCTCGGTGTCCACTATGACTTTCCTCTCCACTACTCCAATCCGTTTTGTCTGTAGAGCTTCCTCCTGATGAATCATAGTCACTCTTGTCTGTGAGCTGGTTTGCAGGAGGAACGTAGTCCTCTTTGGTGTATGGGTACACCTTTTCTTGCAAAAAATGTTTCAGACTTGTCCTGAATTCCATGCCTACTAACTCTATTACATGTCTGGTAGACTTCAGTTTGGAATTATCAGTTCCAGTGGTACCTGTCAGGAAACTTTTAATGCAGGGGAAGCAATGCAGACGTTTGGTCGTAACTATATTATATTTCTGCCCAAAACCAAGTCTACATGAATTTGTCTTGTAGTAATGAAAACCTCACTGTAGGCGCTGTTGAAAACTGTGAGATTAAAAAAATGGTCAGACATACAAGTGCCAAGGCTTGCATCAACAGTTCGGCTATGTATGTGAAATACTCCATGATCACTGAGGTATGTAGTGCATAGTCACCAGGTCCTGGGTTTTGAATGAAGACCTGCTGCTCACTGCCTTCAAATCACACAGAAATTAGGCTGGGCTAAGCCATAGCAATTTGAACAAAAAATGTATTTCCATATAGGTGAAGCAGAGACATATTTACAAGGGCCTCTGACAGAAATGCATCCAGGCGCATCATACAAACTTGATATGTCATGAAAGTCCAAGATTGTACTGCCTGGATGACTGACACTCTTTTGTAAAGACCAAACTTCCATATGCACTTTCAATGCTCTGCCCTCATCTCGTCTATCATACCAGCTCGTTAAGAACATCATTTATTAAGGATGGCATAAACAATTACCATCATTTTATTGATTAAATGCTGCCTTAACACTGACCTAAAGAATCAGTTGTATGGCGAAAGTTGTGCAAAGAGATCAAGAGCACTTTCAAGCTCTGATATAACCTATCCTATGTTATTGGAAACTAACATACAATGATTCACATGTTTATGTTAGAGGTAGGTAGAAAAGGAGGTCTGTGATTTTTTTTGATTTTTTTTTAACAAGAGAGATGTTGTCAAAGTAATCTCTAAAAACCTCTTTAACAACCTAGTAATTGCTGATTCCCATGATTGCAACGTGCACATATAATGATTATGATACAAATTATAGTTAACATTAAATGAAGTATTTTGCAACAAATACAACGATGATCTACACATACAAGCATTGTCTTATGGTCAAAATTCTTACCCAAATATTTTTGTTGTGGTTTTCTTTCTGGATGGGTTTTCATCCTCAAAGCTGTAATCGAGGGAGCGCTTTCCTCTGAAATGATGTGAAAGGGCATTAAACTGCCCTCTCGTCCTACAGTCTGAAATTTAGAAGACATATGTATTAATGTACAACACATATGAGCTGGGGAAAAGGCAACTATTTCCTAAATGACAAGGTCATGTCTTAAAGAGCTTTACAAATAGTGTGTTCTCCAAGCTAGATTTCTCTAGCTTCATTCTACTTATGATCTTATGCTTTTAAAAAACATCACTATTTACTATACAATAAATCTATAAAGTTTGAAATTGTATAATATGGTTAAGACTTCAATCAATCAATACAACTTTATTTGATATTCGAGACAGAGAACATAAAAGTTAAGACAAACAGATAAGAAATACAATTAAATTGTCCTGGCTAAAAAAATAAAAGAATGTGTAATCCAATGCCCTGTTTATCACGTCCCATAATAAGCCTCACATATTAATATATTATAATGGTAAAGGCTTCAGTAATGAGTTATTCGTTTTTCTGTTTTTGTAAGGTGCTAAGCCCCATAAATGCCACACTGATGCCAAATTAACAAAAGTAGGGAGGTAGGGCATGGAGAGCTAATGTGATTGTTTAGGAATTAAAAGTGTTGAAGAGTTAGAATTTAAACAATTTTCAAAATGTATCCATTCTAATATCCTCATTACTTAAACTTATAGACTTTTCCCCCAAATCTCCTCTAGTGATTTCCTCTCATCACTTTAGCATAAAGATGAAACAGTACTCGCTCATATACTGCCTTTGGACTATTTTGAATATCCTGAATATGGCCTCCTCCTGATATGTGTGCCATCTTTCAAAAAATGTGCTTTAATACCTCTATTTCTACAGGTGTTTATAGATCTACCCATATACTTTATCCAGGAGGATAATCTAGTGTAAAGGCTGGAGCATGCTAAAGGCTACACCTGACAGGTATTTCAAGGGCCACATTTTCCTTTTTATGGTACATTTGTCTGTCTAATGAAACATATTCACCTGCTGTAAAGTTCACGGCCAAAATTTCTGTTCTTCATAGTCTTCCCCACACCCCACAGCTTTTACTTCTTAATCGTCTACACGAGACCCCCTTCCTTTGTCTTGAATGGTATTCTCAATAGCTCTAAGATAACGCAATAAGAGTAACATTTCTTTCAGTTCTGGTCCTGGATGAGAGGTATTGTTCATGGGCCTTAGACAATGTGATTGGATTACATTATCATTCAAGGTAAATGTGGAATCCGTTTTGGTCCTAGGTTGAATGATCAATTTTTTAGGGTTTGATGTCCCATACTGTACTCTAATTTCTAATTTTAATGAAGAATTCCAGCATCTGCTCTATTTCTTATTACGATGATATTCTACCTGGGGGCACATGACTTGACTCACAGCGAACAAGAACTTTACATACTGAGTGAAATGTGTGGTTGAAGTGGTGGAACCCCATCAATTGAAAAATATTCAGGTATGTTAATGGGAAAAGGCTGCTGACTAAGCCACATCATTTTAACAGAAGAGGCACGTTATGCCACTTCCTGAATTGGATTATAAGAATCGCCTATCATCTCTTTGGTTGCCCACGACGTTAATACGTCCGTTGCACAGTTGCTCAGCTTTATCCAATGGTTTAAATAAAATTACACTCTGTCATGTTTTAAATATATACTAAACAATGTTTTAAAAGCTCTGTTGGTGATAGAAATAAAGCATAAGTGCTCAGCTTCCTATCAATTATTCAATAAAATAATTTTGCTAAGACAATTATGCCACAGAAAATCATATGTAATATAGTATAATATTTGTGCTCCAATCTCTTATCTCATAGTACCAACAAAATGTCTCGTTACATCACAGGGCAATACCACCATCGGGTCAATGGGCAAACCTGATATGTTCTTTAATTAAAATATCAGAATATATGTATGTTTACTCTAATTGCTATTACTTTGCATTTGTGCGTGATAATGGTTAGAGAAACTACACAGTCTAGCATGCAAGCACAATATTCTAAGTCGCTACAATGCAGTATTACCTGGTTACAGAATAACTAGGAGTTTCACCTTACAAACACCTCCTACTACCAAGCAGCAAAAGATCTGGCAGAGACAGAATCGTGTAGCTCTCATGAGATGCATATGTACACCTTGTAAAAGGCAAAATCAGCACCACAAAAATGATGATAGGCAAGACCTATTTTTTACCCACTGATCGTGCACTGTTTTAGTACTCAGTAACCAGTATTGCAGGTCGGGAAGCTAGTGCACCCAAAGGCCACAGCATTTTTAATTCACCCACATCTCTCATTACAGCCTTCTCCTTGCCCACATCCCCTACATCTGCCGAGCCACAGCTGTGGACCTCACCTTTTCTAACCTGCCCCCAAAGCCTGGAGCAACCTCCCCTACCACATCAGAGCTGCCAGCTCCATCTTAGAATTCCACAAGAAACTAAAGGCATGTGTCATCCAATAGATGCCAGAGAGGGCATCTCCACCCCATGACATGCACCAGGATCCTTAACCCCAGCTGATATGCACAGCATAAAAATAAGCAGAACATCACATAACTATGCAGTGTACATAAATTAGACTTCAGACAGCTTATGCATAGTCAATTGTGAATGCTATGCTCACAGATTGAAGGAATAGCGGAAATAGCAAACCTTCATCTCGCACCAGGACAACCCACATTGATTTCATAATCCAACATGCGCTATTACCCAACAATTGGTGCTAAATATCACAGAACTGTACCAATTCACAAAATGATTACAATAGCATGCTGGGCAGAGAATGACTTGTACATCTAGATGCCATGATTAACCTCATCCCCTATGTGCACCCTCTCTTATGCATTGGACAATGCCTAAAGTTGTCACAGCCCTTGGTGCGTGAGATAGGACAACGTACAGAATATTTAGTCAGTGAACACTGGCGCGCGCGCACACACCTGGCAGGGTCCATAATTAGTTCAAGTAACATCATCTGACAACAAATAAACCATGTCTGATTCCATAGATTGTTTAAGTCAATCAAAACAATTTGTGCATTCTTAAATGATTAACCCTTGCAATCTTTGTTTTTTCATTCTGTAAGGTTTCAGAGAAGTGACACAAATTCAATGGAAAAAGGTATTCCCAAGTGAGAAATGACTGCTGGTTTGCAAGAATAAAACTTCTATTGAACCCAGCACTGCACAACACCATCATAAACCAGACTAAGGGCCTAATTTATATGTAGGTGGTATGTATACTCCACCATACAGGCAACATAATGGTCCACCCAATTTAGATGTGGGCAGACCATAGGTATGACTACAGTGGGGACTACTCCGTCACTGGTATAGCCAAACCTATCAGACAGCCCGACGAGGTAAGGGCCGTCAGAGAAATGGCTACATGTCCACCCATCCAATCAGGATGGGCAGACCTACAGCCATTTGTTTACTGTCCATCACCGCCAGGCAAACACTGACTCCCATGGCAAGTGGGAGCATTACTTTTTACATTTTAAAAATGAAAATCCCGTTTTGGGATTTTCTCTTTAAAATTAAATAAATAAAACTGTATGGTGCACCAAACAGCGAATTGCATTGGCAGGAACCACCATGTGTTTCCTGTCTGTATTTGTTTTTAAAAGTGGAAGAAAACAGAAAATTGTGCTTCTTGTGAGTGACTCCCCATGCTGTCCTCCATAGATTACAGGCCAATAGCCGAGCTTATAGACAACATGGGGAGTTAAAAAAACACTGGATGAGATTTTCTTAAATACAGCCATATGTTAACATGTATTTGTAGTATCATGCTAATATTTACCTGCTGGTGTAGTGTTTTGTTTTCTTTGACTGCTTAATTTGCATAAGCGTGACAGGCATCAAATTATGAGGGCCTGTCTATCATTAAATAAATGTGACAATATACTATTTTACAACTCCATTTATTCTCAAAACACAAAATAAATATGAATAAATACCAATAAGATGGCTGAAAAAAAATGGATACATACAGACAAAATTATAAATGTCAGAAAACCAAGAGCCCTAGCTATAAATAGCCGCCTGCTTGGCAGTCATTTTTAGGTCTCGCCTACGCAGCGCGCATGCGCTGCTTAGGAGGGCCTTTAGCCATCGGTCTTCACTTTTCAAGCACTGCACTCATGCTTGTGGCGGCATCCACCTTGCGGGAGCGAGCAGCGGCGCGCCACAAGCACGAGTGCAGTGCTTGAAAAGTGAAGACTGCTCTCCCAAGCGCGCGCGCCTCTCTCCTCGCCCACACGTCCCGGCCACTCACTCGCTCCGCCCTCTCTGTCTCCTTTTTGCTCGCGCTTCTTGTTTTGTAATCTCCTCTTCTCCATGGAAAATCTGTTTGTTCGTTCTTTTCTTTTTTGCCTCGCCCTCTGTAATACGCTCAGTAAATCTGTTCTTTTTTTCCTGTCTTTTATCTTTTGCTCTAAGGCGGGTTTCTCCTGCCCCATGGCACTTTTGTTCTTTCTTTCTGTTTTATGCCCTCTAAATCCATGCTGACAATGTGAAGCCGGACACAGAAGGGGCAGTGGCTGGGGACTTTGTACAGAAAGGATCCGTTGTTCCAGTGGCTGGAACCGGTCGGGCAGGGCTGCCCTTGTCACGGCGTGGAGGGCAGCTCAGAGGTGCCTGTAATTGCCCCGGTCCGACAGTGGAACCCGATCCCCGCCTTCGTGGAGCCTCACTGGCTCAGCAGAGCTGCTCGTGCCTTCCAGGATACTGTAGACTTTGCCATCTGGGGGTTCTTTCACACGGAGTGTTTTGTTTCTTTTGTTTCAATCCAATGCTCTGATTTAATTTTAGTTATTTAATGGCTTTGCACAGTCCGACGGACACCAGAAGCTAGTTTACCCCAAAGCTGCAGTCACACTGTCTGGGTGCATTGATGAGGTGGGGCAGGTTTCTTTCAGTCTGCACACGTGTATGTATATTTTATTTATTCGATCCGCTCGCCTCTGCCCTCATTCCTATGCCTTCTTTGATCCCCAGTTTCTTTCTTTTGCTGCCCTTCTTGCTATTGGCCAACTTAGAACATTCTCTTCTCCATCTCTCACTAACTTTTTAGGTGCGTTTGGCTTACATATGCCTTTCAGTTCATTATGATTCCTTCTTTGTTTCCCAGCCCTTGGGTGCCTTTTTCCTCTCTTTTTGTTTGGCTCTTGTCTATCTGTGTTTCATTCGGTGTGTTTATTTTGTTACTTGTGTCGCCGTCTGACCATGTCTGTGCCACAAAAACAAAAAAGTATGCTTTCATGTAGAAAATGTGCTCGTCATATAAAGCCCTTTAATACCGGCAGGTTATGTTCACGCTATATAAAGTGACAAAGTACCAATCACGCACTCCACATATGACTCAAACATGCCCGAAGCGCGTCAGCTACTCTTACAGACAATAGTAGTGTATTCTAGCACTGGGTTGCAGCCTTACACTTCAACTGAAAGTGCAACAGTTTGCAACATGGCTAAATACTTAGGCCCCAAAGGCGAGACCAATTGCATTGCAAATGCTTTTTTTTTTTATTAGCATCCATTACAATAATCCCGCATACCAACCCACCCTATTTGAGACTCAAGAGCTGAGCCAATAAGAGACACTGCGCTTTCTCTTTTAAAAACACACTCTTTCATCTTTACCGCCGGACGCCCTGCTAGATGCAAATCAGTTGCTTTATCTGAAGGCAACCAAACTGTTCTCCGTCACACGAGAAGTCAGCATGCTCACGGGGTGGGTTTGTCAGGGATTCATTTAAAAACAGGCGGAACACAACAAAGATCACACATCTTTCAATGCAGAGTTTCCATCTCTCTGGAAAGCCAGCATTTTAAAACACGACTTAACGAAAATGTTGTCATGGAACTGCTCTTGTTTCTTTGTACCTTGCAGCCGCTCCAGACTCCAGGGACCTCCGTGGCAGGCAGGTCTGGACACAGACCAGTGGTCAGCTTGGCTCTTACAAGGAGTCTGGCTGGCGCACCACTGCGGAGTTACTGCCCGGGGTCTCCGAGACGAGGTAAGTCGAGGGCACAGGTCATCTATGTGTGACCGTTGAATGTTTGTGTATGTGTGTCTGTGTGTGACATTGTTTGTGTGCACGTGTGTGCATATTTCAGTGTGTGTATGACTGTTGTAAAAGTGTTTATATGTGCGTTTGACTGTCAGAGAGAGACGTGCGTGCAGATGTGTGTGCATTTCAGTGTGTTTGTATTACTTCTGTAACAGTGCTTATGTGTATGTGTGACTTTGCTACGGGTGTGTACGTGTGTGTCTGTGTGACACTGTATGCAGACTTGTGCACATTTCAGTGTGTTTGTGTGACCGCAGTAAGAGCGCTTATGTGTGTGCGTTTGACTGTGTGTCTTTGATGCATGTGTGCGCATGAGTGTGTTTTATGCCTTAAGAGAGATCTGTGAGCTGGTGGAGGTAGGACAGGACAATCCATGGACCGGAAGCAATGACCTTCAAGCAGAAAGAACACTTGGTAAAACAGGTCTCAATTTGAGGCTGGAGTGGGAAGCTGAAGAGTAAATGTACACAAAGCAGATCACGGAAACATATGTCTGTAACTCGCAACAGGTTTCAGTGCCAGCGAGGCAGAGTGCTGCAGAGATCAATAGTTGGGCGCTTTGTACATGTCACCTGTACCCATTCCAGTAGGATTGCTCAGCAGGTTAATGCACCTGCTCCAGATAAGTGTGCGTGAGATGCGGTTCACCTGTTCAAATCACAGCAAGATTGGTCAGTATCGTAATGTGCCCTGGATAGATCTGCATAAAGCCTACGCTTTGAATTTCCCAGCTAGATAGTTCAGCGGGTTGATGTTCTTGCAGTGACGGCCTGGGGTTTACAAGTTTGACTCCTGCCACGGTTGGTTCTTTCAAAGCACTATACATTGAATGTACTCGTTCGGGTCAATAATAAAACGATATATTTACACACCAGGAGACAGTTCCGTGTCTGTTATCGTCAATTATATAATATGAAGAGACGCGGCATTGCTTATAAAAGTGACATTTCCTGCTTTGCATTTTAATCTGAGGAAAAGTGTTCTTCTGATCGGTATCATTTGTACCAGGACTCCATTGTTTTTTCATTGCCCTTTCGTGTCAAACACTTCCACACGACCCACCTGGTCGTTTCTGCTGATGCCTGAGGAAATTCTAACTAACACGACAAAAACCATCTTGCAGCCTGCATTTCTGCCCAGGAACTGTCGCACACCCAACCCCCTGTTCTTGCAGTTCGACAGAAAACCATGAGACACTCACGCCCTGTGTAAATGATTTGTTTCCCATCTCCTGCTCCCTGCCTGGTAAACATCCTTGACACCGTGATCAGGTTATCTGGACAATGGTCTGACTGCTGGGCCTTGATCAGGGTGATTGGACAATGGTTTGAATGACCGAGCTTTGATCAAGCTGATCGAACAATGACCTGAATGACCGTGCTTTGATCAAGCTGAGTGAACAATAATTTGAGTACCAAGCCTTGATCAGGTCACCAACTACAAACACTGTCTGGATCTGGTTATCAACTGCAAACACTGCCCTGATTGAACAATGGACTAACAGCCAAAAGACTGGAATGAAAAAGTATAAAAGGCTTGTAAGCTGCGGAGTAAAGCAGCAGCCTCCTCTGTCTTGTTTCTAACGAGCTTGGGACTCTGTTCCATAGCCCGGGCTATTTGAATAAATCTGGGTTCCTCCTGCAGACGAAGGCTCCTGTGTCTCCTTTTACTACGTATGAAGGGTATGGAAGACTTGGGCAATTCCCCCGCCGCCGAGACCCAGTGAGTGGGTTATTCCGGTTCTTCAAATGGCGCCCGAATAGGGACTCCACGAGTACGAAGGTCAGGCCCGGTGGATGTGAGGAGGTGCACGGAGAGACTCCGACGGAGGCGCCCTACCCGAGGGATTCTTGCAATCCGGTAAGCCGAACGACTCGCCCGCTGTTCCTCCCCACCCGGTCTGGGCCACATGACCGCGTCCTCGCTGGAGTCCCCTAGCAAATAATTTCTGGAGCAGGACACAGCCCTACGTCTGCAGAAGAGAACTACCCCTGTAAGGTAAGGGTGGACTGATCACCCACCAAGTCTGTATGATTCTGCTGTTATTGACCTTTGCAAAAGCCAAGCAGGCGAGGTGAATTTTAAAACCCGCCGGTGTCTGTTACCTATTTACAAACATGCCAGTCAGTAGTAAGTTCAAGAAATTATGTTGTTGTATGTGTACGCAGGACTCCCAGCTGGAGGCGGCTTGTCCGCTTCCTCCAGAAGGGACCCCTGGCCATACGATGTATGTTAAACATGGCCCTTCTGCCATAATGTTTTCCTCATTCTGGGTAAAATATACGAAACAAAGTAACGCGGAATTACAGTGGCCACTTTTCGGCTCCTTTAATTCCCAAGTTCTCACCAACTTAGAGGAACAATTAATGAAAAGAAAAACGCGCCCGTCTATGTTTGAATCTGTCCGATTTTGGAGGAAAGAGATAGAGCAGAGAGCTAGAAAGCAGAAGGCTCAAGAAAGAAAACAGGAACGCATGTCAATGGCCGACCACGCCAGAGTAAATTTACAAAATCAAATGACAAAATCGGTAGAAATAGCCAACAGGGAGCATGGGGCCCGGGTACAAAAATGCTATCCAGCTCGTGAGGAGAAAAGAAAGGGCCATATGGATGGGGGAGAAGAAGGTGATTCCTTGCTTGATACAATGCTAGAAAGCCCTCCTGCATATGCCCCAATGTACCCTGCCCTGACGCCTCACACCCCACATGTCCCCCCGCCACCGCCCACTCCTGCCCCCACAGCCCCTCCTACTGTTCTTCCTGTCACACCAACCCTCCCGATTTTTCCTATGACACCGACCACGCCCGCTAACCCTGTCCTCACTGCGGGAATGACAACAAGTCTCCATCCGCCCAACCCCTGCGGCTTTACCCCTACCCGCCCTTTTCCTACTTCCCCGTGGTCTACAGTTAAGCAGGATTTATATAAAATGTTCAATTCCCCACGACTGGCATCCTTGCGCTCTGCAGTCAGCTTTTCGTCCCTTCGAGAAAATGACCTACATGAGCAACAGTGTGAATGTTGGATAAAGAACGGGAATATTTATGCCTTTAAAGACATATGGTCCACCTTTTCCCAGTGGACGATTATGGAACAGACCACCTGGGCTGAATACATGTGTACGCTGGTCATGCAAAAATTTGAGAATGCGCTTATGCAGATACCCACTGGATTAATGGACCTTAGGTCACAAATAAGAAGAGGCGATGTTCAGGGAGAGGGGATGTTTGGTGCTGTGTCTGCTTTAATGGCTTACCGTGATATGACCGCTTTTTCCAACACCCCTCTAGAGACAGCTATGCCAATGAGAGAGGCGGCCCTGTCTTTGTTAACGCACTTACCGATGCCCAAAATAATGGCCGAGGGGCTGTTGAGGCACACTGGCGCAGGCTTTGGGTTCATGTTCCTTGGAAAAGGTCAGAAGTAATGCAGTTAAAAGAACAATTACCAGATCCCCGGAAGAATCCGGCTGCCTTTTACAGAGAATTAGGTCAGATTATATCTGCAGGTACTCTCGTTCTTGAGGATATAGATTTACTTTTTGGTACGGTTGTCCCCACTGAAATTTGGGACAAGATTCGACATACTGATCATGAAGTGGCGTTGGGAGGTAAATGGGCTGACCTAGAGGCTATGGAAGAAGCAAGGGTAGGAGGGACTAAACCAGAAGCTGCCATCCTGACTTTGCCCGGTAAAATAATAACGTTTATGAAAACACTTTTGCCGGAAACTGTCATTAACTGGGATAAAATAAACGCCTGTAGGCAGCGAAAAGATGAGAATGTGGCTGACTTCTTTACCCGTTTTGAGACAGAATACAAGGGACATAGTGGTTTGGATCCCCGGACCCCAGGTTCTGGCCCAGTGTTTGTCGATAAGTTTGTCAGCAACTTGCTTCCTGAGATTTCCACCAGGCTTAAGAAAGTTGAAAGTATGTGGTCTGCCCAAACTATGACTGGTATCTTGGCTATGGCACAATATCATGAGAATAGGGAGAATGAAGATAGAGACAAGGAAAGTAAGAAGGTTAGGGATCTTAAGACTAAGGCACTTCTGCAGCAGGCTTACCCTCCACGAGGTCCCGATGGCCGCGGGAATTTCAGACCTCAACCCCAACACCCTCCGAGGGCTCGCCAGTCTACCCCCTCCAGCCCTCAACATACGGGAGCCCTCCAAACAGATCAGTGTGCTTATTGTAAGGGGTACGGCCATTGGATAGACGAGTGTCCCGTGTTAGCTGAAAACATCCGAACAGGGAAGACTCGGCCTCACGCTCCCAGGGAGGGAAGGCCGACTAGGGACCATGGCCCGCCCCATCCACAGGATAAAGAACGTAGGCCCAGGGATCACGTTCCCGTCCGGCCGCGCACGGCCAATAGGTTTGATGGGTACGAAGCAACACGCACTTATTACAATGATGATTATGACGAAGTTGATGAGATAGGGTCCTACCAAGCATAGGACAGCCAGGAAAGGGGTATTACCAGAGTGCAAATTCCAGTGGATCAAAGGGGCCCGTATGTTCAAATGTCAGTTGTGGGGAACGATCAGAATTTTCTTTTGGATACTGGGGCCACCAGGTCTTCTATTGCACGTCTGTCAGTCCCGGAGGCACCCCTTTCTGGCAAAATAAATGTCTCCGTGGGTTTTGCAGGAACACCTGTGACGAGCCCTGTCTCTGAACCCCTCCCTCTCGATATTGGCCCTGCACATGTTGACGCTCCCTTGGTCCTTACTACAGGTTGCAGTGAAAACTTGTTAGGCATGGATTTACTGAAAGCTCTGTATGCGACCATATCATGTAGTCCCCAAGGTGTATCCCTAACAATTTCTCCCACCGCAGCTTCCTATATGTATCTGTCTGGTCCCCTCCCACCAGAATTGCAGTTTTTACCTTCCTCCCTCTGGGCATCATCAGACACTGATGTAGGGTGTCTCAACATATCCCCTCATGTGGTACGCATCCAGCCAGGTGCACTTCTCCCCCGCCTCCGGCAGTATCGACTACCCGCGGAAGGAGAAATGGCCCTTTTAACAATAATATCTGAATTAATGGACAAGGGCGTAGTGGAGGAAACACGTGGCAATATCTGTAACAGTCCCATTATTCCCGTTCTTAACAAGACCAATGGAGATGCTCTCTCCCCTAAAATATACAGATTCGTGATTGACCTGAGAGCCCTTAACAAAATAACAATCTCCCAATATCCTGTTGTCCCCGACATTACAGCCCTCTTAACGATGGTCCCTTCTGACGCAACACACTTTTCTGTCATAGACCTGAAGAATGCTTTTTCAGCATTCCTATACATCCTGACAGCAGACATTTTTTTGGTTTCTCCCTTGGTGGGCGAAGCTTTAGATTCTGCCGCGCCCTCAAGGTTTCACCGAGAGCCCCAGTATCTATAGTCAAGCCCTCAAAAGTCAACTAGATTCCTTGGAACTCCCTGATAACTCCACACTATTACAATATGTAGATGACCTCCTCATTGCTGCAAATTCTGCCCCATCATGTAAAGAAGCTACTCTCTGTTTGTTACGCCACCTTGCCCTCCATAATCACAAAGTCTCTTTAAAAAGCTTCAGTTTTGTCAAGAGAAGGTGACCTATTTAGGTCCTCTCCTCTCGAAGGAGGGAAGACAGCTCACCGCTGATCGTGTAGCCATTATCAATGCTATGACGGCCCCACGAACACAAAAGCAGGTGCGAGCCTTCATAGGCCTAACCTCATACTGTAGACAGTGGATTTCCAACTTTTCGGCCATGGTCAAACCTCTTCTTGCCCTCACCACTAAAGACATATCAGACAGTTCCTTTCCATGGACTAGAGAGCATGCGCAGGCCTTCCAAGATTTAAAGAGGGCTCTGTGTACTGCTCCAGTCCTCGGTACTCCTGATTATAGCAAGCAATTTTTTTCTTTTTGTACATGAGACAGACGGCTGTGCATGCGCTGTCTTGACCCAGATGTTCGGAGGTCACCATCGGCCATGTGCCTATTTTTCAGCCACCTTAGATCCTGTTGCAAGGGCTCTCCCAGGATGCCTACGGGCGACCGCTGCGGCCGCCCTCATGGTCCGTCAGATTGCGGGGATCGTCATGAACTCCCCCCTGACTGATGGTCCCCCATTCTGTAGATACCCTCCTTAATAACACCAAGACACAGTACCTCACTAGCGCACGACTCACAGGATATGAACTGACACTCTTTTCCAGCCACATTAACATCAAGAGATGCACTGTACTGAACCCCGCAACATTACTCCCACTGGATACTCAGGATGCCCGCTTAGACCCACATGACTGCATATTAAGGACAGAGGAGGAGGCGAAGGGACGGGTTGACTTACAGGATACCCCGATAGCAGAACCAGAAGGTACACTATATGTGGACGGATCATGTCTCAGAGGGCCAGATGGTAACACCTCAGCCGCCTATGCCCTCATGACATTAGGACAAGTAGTAGAAACAGCTCAGATTCCGCAGTGCTCTGCTCAAGCAGCAGAATTAGTGGCCCTCACTAGAGCCTGTGAGTTAAGCAAAGGGATGACGGTAAATATTTATACTGACAGCCAATATTCCTTCGGGGTGGCCCACAACTTCGGGAGGTTATGGAAAGAAAGGAATTTCCTTACTTCCCATGGGACCAAGATTCAACATGGCCCCCTAATTCACCGATTGTTAGACTCCCTGACACTCCCCAGAAAGGTGGCCATTATAAAATGTAAGGCCCATAAGAAAGTGACAGATGATGTTGGGAAAGGCAATGCCCTGGCTGACCAGACGGCCAGACAAACAGCTCTTAGAAAAAGGGAAGGAATGTATGTAGGAGGTCCCGCTAGGTGGGTGGCAGACGAGGGCATGGTTGAAAACACAGTACAGAGTGTGATCGATATTCAGTCCCATACTACTCCTGAGGAACTACGGGTGTGGAAGGAACAATTAGCAAAGGAGGGAATTGATGGTTGCTGGGTCCGCACGACTATGGAAAGACAATGGATGTTACCTGACAGTCATGTGCTACCAGTAGTTACGATGGCCCATGGTCCTGCTCACATTAGTGCAAAAGGGATATGTAAACTGTTGGAACCTACATGGTACAACTCTAAGATACCAACATATGCTGAAAAGCTGGTTAAAACATGCATGATTTGCCTAATGTATAACCCAGGAAAAGGCACAGTTACTCCTAAGGGAGGATTCTCTCCTCCTACCTTCCCTTTGAAGTCCTCCAAATAGATTACATCCAGATGGACCGATGTAACAATTTAAAATATGTCCTAGTGGTGGTCTGTAACTTCAGCCGATGGGTGGAGGCCTACCCCGTCAAAGACTGCACCGCTATCACTACCGCCAAAATGCTATTAAAAGAGTACCTCCCACGATTCAGTTTGCCCCGCTTGGTCTGGAGTGACAACGGGACACACTTTACGGCTCAAATTATGGAATATATCTGTACAGCATTGGGTATCAAACAAACATTTCATGCAGCTAACCACCCCCAGTCAGCAGGTCTAGTGGAGGTGTACAATGGCATCCTAAAAACTAAAATGGCCAAAATAGTAGCCGAGACAGGTGTCACTTGGGTTGATGCTCTGCCCTTGGCCCTATTGTCTACAAGAACAACAGCCCACACCAGGATAGGGCTATCCCCCATGAGATTGTGTTCGGGAGGCCTGCCAATGTATGGGGTGTCCCGCGGCCTAAGAAACTGTCTGATGTTGAATACCCTGTATTAACTGATTATCTGTACAGTCTAACTAATACCTTTCGTACTCTTTATCACCAGGTGCATGAGGCCATACCTGACAAAAGCGAGGGCCCAGAACACGTTATCCAACCTGGTGATTGGGTCTTAGTAAGAAATTTTCAACGGACTAAGAGCCTCGAACCCCGCTGGACACAGCCCCGTCAGGTGCTGCTGGCCACCCGCACCGCCGTGAAAGTAGAAGGTCGGAAGAATTGGGTGCATTCGTCCCACTGTAGGCGTGTGCCTCTGCCCCTCCCCTATGATCAGTGGGTGAGGGAAGGACAAGGAGACTCAGAAACAGTCCCGACGTTTGTCCCATTTAGCGATGCCAGACTGCATTTTACATCTACGGAAGCAGAGAGTGACAGCATACTGAAAGGAAGGGTGGAACCCTCCCTTAACTCTGCTCAACGTCCAGAACAATTGTTTCCCGACCATACTGACCCTACTTCCGACCGATATAACTTGCGCCCCGAGGGAAGGCTTGCCTTTGACTTCGCCAAGTGCCTATAGGCTGTAGGGCTGTGATCTCCCGGCCGAGAGTAGTGCTGGTGTGTCAGACTAAGGTACGCCATAGGGCTCTTGGCACCTGCGCCCAGTGAAGCAACCACCAATCACAGACAGCCACTAGAGGTCCCTGGCTTAGCACAATGGCTGTCGTCCAAAACACTCGAATCCAGAAACAATATGTCAGTCTCCGACATAGTAAATGCTTCATGGCCACCGTGGTGACGCTGTTTGTCTCCCTCATCCTGTCTATTCTTGGTTGGCTGTTACTAATCTACCATCCTGTTACCTCACCAACCCCTACCCCAACTCCTGCAGAGCACCAGTATTACACGCTACCAGCCCACGAGTTACCCCGCCGTGCAGAATTCTTCAATAACACCTTCATCCAAATGTTGCATCATCATCAGCTGATCATGAACATTTCCAACTGCTGGGTTTGCGGACTGATGCCGCATTCCATGATACACCCTGTCCCATTCTTTCCCTACCCCTTTTCCATCTCTGGGTCTTGTCTTGCATGGTGGATGTTGATACAGGAGGCCTACACTGTCAATGGTACTGCCAATTCTGCCCTTGGAACATTTCAGGATGACTTCTGGCGGAACAGATCTGGCCATGCCAATGCTCCTTTTGCCCGACCAGCTCATCCACATCGCTGCTATCACCAGATGAACTCGGTGAGATGGTAGTATTCAACTCAACCACTCGACGAACATTTTCCAGATTCCGCACAAGAAGGATACTGCCCGATGAACGAGACACTGTGAATGTCATAAATGTGCAAGGCCGTGTCTGCATCCATGGCCTAGGGACTAAGAAAGTTGGTACCAGTACTTGTAATATCACAAAATCTTTAAACTCTACATCTTCTCCGAAGCTGGTGGCATCCCCCAACACCTATTTTATCTGTGGCACTGCCGCCTACACTTGGCTCCCCGTAACTGGTCTGGTACCTGCTATCTGGCCTTCCTCCTTCCGCCAACGTATTCTACCCATGGGAGTTACCACCTATTGATGAAGGGCGCTCTGCGTCGCTCACGTAGGGGCGTCATATCAGCCGAGGATACAGCAGGCCAGGAAACCGGGACTTCCTTAAAGGTTTCCTTCCATTCTGGGGCCCCATGGCAAACAGTCGGGCTGTACGAGGACTGACCAGGGTCCTTGAAGCCACCATCACAGTAACAGCTGGTGCCCTCTCCAACATCACTGCAGAACTACAGGCGGACCGCCTTATAACACTGCAGAACCGCATGGTCCTAGACGTCCTCCTTGCTGATCGTGGTGGTGTGTGTAAATTGATCGGCTCCAGCTGCTGCGTGTACATCCCAGACAACGCACCTTCAGTGTACTATGCCATCCAACGTCTGCATCGCCTTTCTTCCGAAATTCATCTGGATAAAGGCAACTGGTCCCTCACAGGCTGGATCTGGGGCCTCCTTTCCCAGTGGGGGTGGAGGGTCCTCATCTTCCTTGCCTTGGGAATAACTGTCCTGGTCTCCTGCTGTTTGTGCTTTCAGTGCCTGCCAGTGCTCTGTACAATGTGTGTCCAGACCATCCAGCCTCCACCCTCCAACATTCACAACACCAATATGATGATGATGCTCCAACAAGAAACCGATGGCCTTATGAACATTGACATTTCTTAAAGTATTTGCCACTCAATGGCAAAAGGAGGGTCTGAGGAAAAGTGTTCTTCTGATCGGTATCATTTGTACCAGGACTCCATTGTTTTTTCATTGCCCTTTCGTGTCAAACACTTCCACACGACCCACCTGGTCGTTTCTGCTGATGCCTGAGGAAATTCTAACTAACACGACAAAAACCATCTTGCAGCCTGCATTTCTGCCCAGGAACTGTCGCACACCCAACCCCCTGTTCTTTGCAGTTCGACAGAAAACCATGAGACACTCACGCCCTGTGTAAATGATTTGTTTCCCATCTCCTGCTCCCTGCCTGGTAAACATCCTTGACACCGTGATCAGGTTATCTGGACAATGGTCTGACTGCTGGGCCTTGATCAGGGTGATTGGACAATGGTTTGAATGACCGAGCTTTGATCAAGCTGATCGAACAATGACCTGAATGACCGTGCTTTGATCAAGCTGAGTGAACAATAATTTGAGTACCAAGCCTTGATCAGGTCACCAACTACAAACACCGTCTGGATCTGGTTATCAACTGCAAACACTGCCCTGATTGAACAATGGACTAACAGCCAAAAGACTGGAATGAAAAAGTATAAAAGGCTTGTAAGCTGCGGAGTAAAGCAGCAGCCTCCTCTGTCTTGTTTCTAACGAGCTTGGGACTCTGTTCCATAGCCCGGGCTATTTGAATAAATCTGGGTTCCTCCTGCAGACGAAGGCTCCTGTGTCTCCTTTTACTACGTATGAAGGGTATGGAAGACTTGGGCAATTCCCCCACCGCCAAGACCCAGTGAGTGGGTTATTCCGGTTCTTCAAATCTATTGAACAAAACAGACTTTATTTTGGTGAAACAAATATAAGTGGGTTTTGTTCTGAAAACGCAACATATGGCGGATCTTATGTTCCATTTCTTTTGCCTTCTCTGCCCTGTGGTTATTTTCTAAGGACACAGACCCGACCTCCCCAACCCCAATGGAGAGTGTGACTCTCGTAAGTTTATTAGACATCAGCATGGCACTGTTATTACTATTCTTAGCGCGCTGCTCACTCTGCGAGGCATGCTGTAGTAGTGTATGCTATTGGAAATGTCTATAATGTTTTATGGTGACCATCCGATCCCAAGGCACCTCAATGAGCATTAATTAGCAACTCATTGCGGGCGTCCTCCGAGCGGCGCAGATGGGTGTCTGCCGCCCCCCCCCCCCCTCCACCCCCCAGGCGCTCTCAGTGCAGCCCTGACGGGTGGGCACTCGCCCTCTGACTGGCAGCTTTTTGTGCCACTTTGGAGGGATTTATGTCGCCTCTGTCACCTTAAACATCTTTTTTATCTGCTCCTAAATCAGGGTTTTCTCTTCTTCGGGAGGGGGGGGTTGGTTAATTAATTGTCAGATGTCAGCCACAACATTTGTGTTTAAAGAACGTTTTAGGAGCTCAGATAGTGAGCGGATAAGAGCTGGGAGTTAATTAAACGCATTTTGGGAGAGGGCAAATGTTGGGGGTGGGGGCAGAGAAGGATGTGTGGGGAGGACCGCAGAAGAGCTCCTGTGTGGGTGTGAAAAGAAAGTAAAACAAGCATTGGCATAGCCAATAGGTCTCGCCTTTGGGACCTTATAAGTGTTTAGCCATGCAACAGTTGATGTTGTTGCACCAAGGATATTGTGCTGCATAACTAAAAACTTATAAGTTCCCAAAAGCGAGACCTATTGGCTATGCCAATGCTCTCTGCCCCCCAACACACTCTTTTTAACTTTAATAAGCGCGGCACCGTCTTCACGGACACCGCGCTATGCAATGCAATAGGTGTTGCTTTTGGTATTGTAAATAACAATGCCTTTTAATTTTTTTGAAGGCATTGCCATTTACAATGTCAATAGCTCAAAATAATGTCATTGCGAGACCTATTGCATTGCCAATAGGTCTCGCCTTTGGGACCTTATAAGTATTTAGTTATGCAGCACAATATCATTGGTGCAACAACATCAACTGTGGCATGGGTAAACACTTATAAGATCCCAAAGGCGAGACCTATTGGCTATGCCAATGCTTGTTTTAATGTGGGGGGGGATGGTCCCTCTGCCTGGAACAACAGGCTGCCCAGCAAACTATAAATTAGTCCCTAAATCATTGCAATCTCCGGGAGGATGATCATATGCGAGAAAAGTATAGTAAGGCTACTTCTAGGGTAGAAGGGCGAGGTGTAGCAAGCTGGCTCTGTATATACTATACCAAAATGATGTATAGTGTGCACAGAGTCCAGTGGAACCCCAAAGGTAGACAGAGGTAAAAGTAGATAGCAACTTACTCTCTATTTTTGGTAATGTGGGCGAGCAGTAAGGCTTTATCAGAGGGTCGTGTTAAGCATTAATTGTACAAACTCAGGCAAGAAATGATGTCACACACTCAAAGACTGAACTCAGACCAATTTGTTTGTATCAAAAATATTAGTTATTTTATTTCTAGATCTAAGCCAAGCCTGGTGCAGATAAGTGAAATAATACTTTGCAAAATCTTATGCAGTGATTTACAGTTGAATGCAGATTCAAATGCAGTTGGTTGATTTACAGGTAAGTCAACAGTTCAAAATTACTTTTCAGTTACTTTACAGATTACAGTGCACATTACTTTTTAGATTACTTTTTAAGTTACTTTTGCTAATCAGGGTGATATGCCTAGATAGCACACTGAGACATTTTTTAGACAAAAGATAAGTAATTCACTTTCAGTACATTTGCAGTTTACAATGTTTCATACAAACCAACTCCACACTTTTCAAGGAAAAGCAGTCAAGCGATCCAATGGAAGGAAATGAAGTTAACGGTTTGCAGCTAAGTACATATTTGTAGGAGTTGGTATTCTGGGGTTAGAACCAGGATTCGCCCAGGGTCAAGGATGCACTCTCAGAACACCCTCAGTGTCACTAGGGCAGCCAGGTGCAGAGTGCTGAGGCCCAATGTTATCCAATGGGGGATAGGGGGCCTCCAGTTGGTGGCTGCCCACGAGCAGGCCACAAGGTATGGGAGCAAAGCTCCTGGTGTTAGGCTCAGGGCAAAGGGGGATCCAAGTTAGCACACAAAGTGCCTCCGCAGCAGCGCAAGGGCGGCTGGGTGCAGGGTGCTGTTTTGGCGTCTGGTGCCCTGTTGTTTTCAATGGGAGTTGTCAGTTTTGGATTTTGGCTGCAGGTTCGATCCAGGAAGACTTCCGGGAGGAATCAACAGCTGGACAGTTAAGTTGGAGGGTTCGGAGACATAGGTGCACCTCAGGTTCTCTTTTCCAGGGTGCAGGGCAGCTGGATGCAGGGGTGTCTTTTGAGGTTGTATTTCACCTTACCGGGCCACTCGCGGTTGGGGGGGTCTCCGTGCAGAGGTTGCAGATGAGGTCGGGGAGTCCTGGAGGGGTCAACCCATGGTGCATTCGGACTCTGGAGCGCTCAGGGACCTCGCTGGGACCTGTGGGCCGGATTCGGGCCGTAGGCGTCGGGTGCAGTGGTGGTTCCAGGCATCGGGTTTCTTTGTCCTCAGCAGGCTCAGAGTCTGTCTTGGGAGTTTCTTTTGAACAGAGCTGCTGTTCACAGGAGATTCGGTCTTTGTTGAAGGCAATCAGTCCTCCCAGGGTTCTGGAGGTCGCTGGCTGCAGGACAAGGTGACTTTTGGAGCAGGATCTAACAAAACTGCAGACAGGCCGGTAGGGCTGGGGCCAAGTTAGTTCTTCTCTGCAGTCTCCTCTTGTCTTTCTTCTTCTTAGGTTGCAGGAATCTGTCTTCTTAGTTCAGGACTGCCCCCTAAATACTGTATTTAGGGGGTGTTTTAGGAGTCTTGAGGTCAGTAGCCATTGGGCAACTGACCTTAGGGTAACTACACCCTTGGTGTGCTCACCCCACATGGGGGAGTGGGCACAATCCCTAATCCTGATTGGAGAGTGCCCGCCATCGGTAAGATGGTGGGCACTGAAGAGTGGGCATCACCTCTCCTCCCCCACATGAGGGGTGGGGTTGGCAGAGGTAGGCACAACTTACGGGTTGCTCTAATTTTTCCCGCCTAAAAGGAGGGGAGACAGGAAGGGGGCCAGCTACTGATAGCAGGAGAGGCTGGGGGTCGCATTAAAAAGGCGGCAAGGCCTTTGAAGCTCCCCTGCCACAGATGGCTCTTTCTGACCTGGGGGAGGTGTGACTACCTCCGCCCAGGAAAGGCTTTGTTTCTGGGCTCAGGGAGAGAATGCTCCCACCCCAGGGGTCTAGAAACATGTCTTGTGGTGGCAGGCTGGTGTGCACCAGTCAGGGAACCCACCAGAGGCTGGTAATTTTTCAGGGGGCATCTCTAAGATGCCCTCTGAGTGCATTTTCATTAAATCCCACACTGGCATCAGTGTGGGTTTAATGTGCTGAGAAGTTTGATACCAAACTTCCCAGTTTACAGTAAAGCCATTATGGTGCTGTGGAGTTCGTAATGACAAACTCCCAGCACCATATACTCTGGCATTACTGAACTTACAACGTCTAAGAATTGGTCTGGACACTGTAGGGGTACAGGGCTCATGCACCTGTACCCTCACCACTGGTATAGTGCACCCAGCTAGAGGGATGGTTGACCTATGCCAGGGCAGGGGGTTGTAGGCATGGCACACAGGGGTGTGTGCCATGTCGACTCTTCACTTTGTTCTGCACCAAAACATGCAGCCTGCACTGGCAATGTGTGTGTGTAAAGGTATAGGGCCTCTAAGGTGGCACAATAAGTGCTGCAGCCCTTAGAGGCCTTCCCTGGCCACAGTGCCCTTGGTACCCATGGTAACTTTTACAAGGGACTGACATGTGGCCAGAGAGGTGCCAATTGGGGGTACAAGGTACAGTTTTGGGAAAGAACACAGGCCCTGGGAACCTGATTGGCAGGGACCCAGGGCACATCAAGTCAAAGTGCATCAGTAGTCTGGCAAAAAGTGGGGGGGGTTACTGCAACAGAAACCCAGCTTCCTACACGGGGGATGCATCCGTTACACACAGAACGGGATTTGTATGCTAATATTTTTAGCAGTACTTGGATACGTACTTGAAACACTCCCAAAGCAGAAGAGATCTTTAGTTGTGCAGTTTTTTTTTTTAGCTCTTGGCTAGGTAGCGCATGCGCTGTCTCTAAGAGACATGTTTTCAATCTGTGTGCTTCAGGCCCACCCTTAGGCTCATATCCTTTGTCCCCTATTGTCAATGGCATGCATGCGTCATGCCTCATCTTGTGTTTAGCCCTCCCACAGAGCATGGACTAAGTACTTCTGTCCATCCACTGCTCTCGTTTTTTCTTTCTGTTTGTGCACTTCACACTAGTGCTCTTTTTTTTAAAAGCTCTCTCCCACCCGTCGCGGAGCTCTCTCCCTGCAGTTTTAAGACAGTCTGCCTGTTGCGCCCTCCCTGCCCGTCCTCCTCCCATTCCCATTTTCTCTCCCAGCCGCTTTTTATTTCCGTATTTCGACCTGATTTCATATAGCACTTTCCTTTACAAAAACCACACTGCTGCATTAACCATTATATGCGCATACATTAAAGAGCTAAATCTATGCTGTGCCTGAGGAAAGGATAGGGAAACATAATCAGAAGAAAATTATTGCCACAGAGAGATACACTTTCGGATTTTGGAGAGGTGTGCCCCCCAACTTGTGTGTCTCAGCCCGGGCTGCTGCAGCTTCCAAGATGCACACACAGTTCCTGAGCTGCTGTGGGCACGCTGGGCAGCGCCTGGCATCTTATCTTAGCCTCACACGAGTATTTCACAGGTCTTTAAAATACCATTTACATGCCCTTGAGAACTGCCTAGCGAGGCTTTGTTTTTTTCACTGGTTCCAGTACCCCCTGGGTCCACACCTTGCCTATTCCTTCCATTTGTATTTTACTGTTACTGCCACAGTTGAAGAATGCATTTTGTGAAAAGGTATACCATGAGTAGGGTTGCCACCTTTTCAAGAGTAAAATAATGGCATTTGTTGTTGTTTAAAGAGTTTGGAAATGACTGGCTGTCATACTAAGTAGGGCTGTAAACAAAATCGTATGTATTCATTTGTAACATGATTTTTCTGTCATTGTTTACTTACATTAATCATGGATCATTAATGCAGCTCTAGAACACATTTAAAAGTGATTTCTATTTGCTGTCAAAGTATGTACAGATAAAGGTTTAAAAATACTGGCTTTATGTGATTTTGCTTATTTGTGTACTGGCCAGGACATTAAATACCGGAGATGCCTTTAGAAATCCGTTCAGATAACCACTAGATCACAAGACAAAGTTTTAGCAGGATCAAGAAATTATTTATTTACTCCACCCTCAAACCCCAATTGATGCTATAATAGCAATAGTTTAACTTAACTGAAAACCTACTCGCCGACCGTCAATAACATGATGAGTTACTCCAAGTGTCTGGGAATACATCCTGCATTAAGACTACTCACTCCTCATTCTCACCGCTCACCCTTGCAATCACAGCACTCACACTGCTCACCATGCACTCAGGCTGTTCACTGCACTCACAGGATTCATCCTCCTCTTACCCTGCGCTCACACAAGCACACGTCTCACCCTGCAGTCACAGCGATCACACTGCAGTTACACCAATCATGCTGTTCACCCTGCCGTCACACTGCAGTCACACAAGCACAATGCTCACCCTGCAAGCTCACTCAAACAAACATGCACATCACTCACCATGTATTCATTCCTCCCGCTCTGCACTTTCACCCTCAACTACACTCATGTGGTCACATCACTCACCCTGAGCTCACGCCACTCAAACAGGCACATCACTCACCCTGGAGTCACACTACTCACCCTGCACTCACAAGGACACGTCTCTCAGCCTGCACTCTGTTCATCCTACCTGCAAACAGGTACAATAGCCTACTGGAACTCACAGGGATACACCACTCACCCTGCACTAACTTCTCTCACTATGCGCTCACCAGTCACTCTAACAGCTCACCCTTCACTCTCACCACTTAACCTGAACTCACACACAGGCACATCACTCACCCTGCATTTACACTGTTCACACAATCCTGCACTCACTCCTCTCACCTGATACTCACATGGGTCCTCCACTAACATTGCATTCATGCAGCTCACCCTACACTCGCACAGCACATTTTTCACCCTGCACTTGCACCACTCATGCTGCACTCAATCACACTATTAACGATCACCCAGCACTTACATGAAAACACCCAAGACACGCCCATCACTCCCGCCACCACCACACGTGGCGACGCTGCCCCCCAACAGATCCTGCTTAGGTGGAACCCATTCGCCACAGACGACACTCTCAAGACGATGAAGAGCACTCACTCTGGAGCACCCACGGACCCCTACCCGCAACACATCTTCCACAGAGCCGCCACCTCCATCGCCCCCGAATTACGCCACACCATCAACTGCTCCATCGAGACGGCCACCTTCCCCGATGACTGGAAACATGCCGAGATTAACCCCCTGCTGTAGAAACCATCTGCCGGCATGACAGACCTCAAGAATCTCAGACCCATCTCCCTGCTCCCCTTCCTAGCCAAGGTCATTGAGAAGGTCATCAACGCCCAACTCTCCTAGTTTATTAAAGCCAACCACGTCCTGGACTCCTCTCGAACCGGCTTCCGAAGCACCCACAGCACCGAGACCGCCCTCCTTGCGACCACTGATGACATCCACTCCCTCCTCGACCGGGGAGAAACATCAGACCTCAAGATCCTGGACCTCTCGCCCACCTTCGACACCGTCTCCCACCACACCCTAAGCTTGAGACTCCACAACACCAGCCTCTGCGACAAAGCCCTGGACTGGATCCGTTCCTTCCTCACTGGTAGAACACAGCGAGTCAGACTACCACCGTTCCTCTCAGAACCCATGGAGATCGGCTGCGGAGTCCCTTAGGGTTCCTTCTTGAACCCCACCCTTTCAACGTCTAGATGGCCCTGTTTCTAGCCATAGCCAGGAACCACAGACTCAACATCATCTCCTATGCCGACGACACCCAGCTGATCCTCGCTCTCACCAATGAAATCCACAATCACCAGAAACAACTTCCAATACGGGATGACGGCTGTCACTAACTGGATCAGAGAGCTGCCTCGAGCTCAACTCGGACATGACCGAAGTCCTCATCCTGGGACCCAACACCTCTGCTTGGGAAAACGTCTGGTGGCCCTACGTGTTAAGAACCCCCCCCCCACACACACACAGACCATGCACAAAACCTCGACATCATACTGGACTCCTCACTCACGAAGAACAGTCAGATCAATGCGGTCTCCTCATCATGCTTCCACAATCTTTGCCTGCTTCGAAAGACCTTCAGATGGATCCCCACTGAGGCCAGAAAGAGGGTCACCCACACACTCATCAGCAGCAGACTCGACTACAGCAACGCACTCTACGCAGGCATCACCCAGAAACTCCTCAGGAAACTACAGAAAGTTCAGAACGCCGCAGCCAGACTGGTCCTCAACATCCCCCACTGCACCCACATCTCCGAACACCTGCGAGAACTCCACTGGCTCCCAGTCAACAGAAAAGCCACGTTCAAGCTCCTCACACATGCCTACAAAGCCCTCCACAATGCCGGACCAGCATACTTGAACCACCGCCTCTCATTCCACATACCCACTAGACACCTCCGCTCCGCCGAACTGGCCCTTGCGCCTCCGTCCCTCGAATCCACAAGACCAGGACTGGAGGAAGATCCATTTCCTAACTCGCTGCCAAAACCTGGAACACCCTGCCTCTCTACCTCAGGCGATCCCCATCGCTGACCCAATTCAGGAAGGATCTCAAGACCTGGATCTTCGACTGACCTCAGCGCCCAGTAGGATCTGCTGCCCCCCAGATCGTCTGGAGACCCTCATGGGTGAGTAGTCGCGCTTAAAAAATACTGATTGATAGATTGATTGACACTTTTTATGCTGCACGTATAAAAATTACAAAACTCTCATGAATATACACATATTTGTACAAAGGTGCCCACAAAATGCCTGCTCTTTCTGTAGTACTAGATACCTACTTAATTCCATCTGCAACAATGGGCCTGGTGCAAGAGGGGAGAGTGGACAGAGGATGTGGGATGGTGTGAGGAGGGAGACCAGGCTCAGGGTTTTGGGGTATGGTGCTGGATTGAGAATCGTGTGACACCTTCAGCCAGTCCTGGCTAATCATTCACCAAAATGCTTTATACTGGGACGTATAGGTTTTTTTTGTTTTACATTGTAAGTTGGGTCTGAAAATCCCAAAATGCAAGTGTTACTGGATAAAATCTATGGTTGCCGAAGAAGTTAAGCATTTCATACCATCAACTGGATGCTGTGATATTACATGCTAGAACGTGGATTAGTTAATTTCCAGTACTAACTGCTTGATCCACATGTGAAACCAAATATAAGCCCCGTACAGCTATTTTCAAGGAAGTGCAGTTTTCATTCACATCATACTTGTAACAAACATTGACAGGGTGATATAGTATTATTTTTGAATAGTGTATAGAGAATGTTTTTATTAAGCTTCAGTAAAAGGCAAGACAGGTATAGCAGAAGCAGCAAGGCAAGCTTTACCAACACAATAAAAGCAGATTGACTAATTAAAATGTGAGTGGCAGTGTGTGTGTTTGTAAGGGTGTGACAGAATACAAATGTACGAAAGAGCACAAGAGATATAGTGAGAATGTGTGTATGAAACGGAGTGTGTGAGTGAATGTTTGTGTGAGTATGTATTTGTGTGTGAGTGTATGTGCGTTACGCTTGCAAGTGTGCTGCTCGTCTGGCATACTAGAGGTTATTCTTGCCTTATGGACAAGAGCACTAATGGCATATGGATGAGAGGTGTTACCTATGGCAAACTGCAGGCCCGACATGTTTTTATTAAGACACCATCATTGGCTGTGGGGACTCCAACAGCCTAAATGAGAAAGCCGCTAGCCCAGCCATACCCAACGGCAGGGACACAGAACACGCACCACCACACCTGGTCGAAGGACCTGACATGATGCACGTAATTGTTAGCATAATAGGGTGGATCCATAGCAAAATTCTGGAACTGATATTTAAGTAAATTCTTGTCATAAGAGATCTTGTACTCATTTCATAGGGAGTGTCAATGGCAAAATGCTGACCCTTGTATATTGGTGAGAATTTTTAGGGGTACCAAGGACTGTGAAGAGGCTGCTGCAGCTTTTGATAACCTTTGTGGCGATTTTAGGCGTGAAAGGAGTTTGCTGTCTGTTTATTGCACTTGATATTAAGTCTAGTCCTTTGTGTGCGCTTTTTAATTGTAATTTAATATTGGCTATGTTTTAACACTTTTCCTTTAAAAACAAAAATATTAATTGCTCTCACCTGATGCCCGTCCCATTCAGCCACGGCTGAGTGCGGTTTGTGTGGAGGGCGTTGTGTTAGTTTTTTCAGCCATTTCCAGCCGCTTCTCTCCACTTCCGGGTGAGTTGGGGTGCGATCTAGTTTTGCTGCATTTCCCTTATCTGACCCGATGTGCAAGTGGGTGCGCAGCGGACGCGGGCAGCGGGCACGCCTAAGGCAAGCCGGTCTGCGCCTGTCCTCGAGCGGCCGGGACCAGGGGCCAGAAACCCTTGTCCCTTGCAGTCAGCTTTTAGATGCTATTCCTCCCTAATGCTGCGTAATGTTCGACCTGCTCTTAATGCGTCCTGTCAGGTCTTTACTCCTGATTCACCCCTCTTACAGTGCTCTTGTTGCCATTTTAAGTGTACTCCTAACTTTCAGCTGGCGGCTGTGCATGACCTCCAGGCTGGGAGTGGGGCTTCTTGTTCTTCTCCTAATACTTTAATTGCTTCTCCGCCAAACAGCGTATTTCGCTGTTTCAGCTTAAATTGTCATTCTTTACCTAAACATCAGCTCCATCTTTTTAACATTCTCATTGACATAGATCCTGATGTAGTCTATCTAACTGAAACTTGGCTCCACAATGGCTCCCTACCTGATGTCATATCAACGCTCCCCAATAATTTTTCCTTGTTAGGAATTAATAGACCCCTTAAAGTTGAGGGTGGTATCGCCATTATTTTAAAAAAAAATCTATAATTGTAAAATTGTGGACCTTCGGATTCCAAACTGTGAAGCCTTGGTTTTTTCTATCCCTTTTACCCATAAGTTTACCTTTTCGGGTGCCCTTATTTATCACCCTCCTGGGCCTTCCCTTAACTGATGTTCAGCCATTTCTGACCTTCTGGCTCCCCACATTCTTTGAGCTGCTAACTTTTCGCTGCTTGGTGATCTCAACCACCACCTGGAGAACCCCGAAGATAAATCAGCATCCACATTCATAGAGGACGTGAATATTCTCAATCTCTCACAGTTAAATTCACTTCCCACTCACATCGCGGGTCACCTTCTGGATCCTATTTTTTCTAATCTTGCTACTTTATCTGTTGCACTACCTGTTCAGCTTGGACTGACCATTTTGCAGTTTCTTTTATTATCAAGCTTCCTTCAACATCTTCTGCCAGGCTGACCTCACTGCCTAAAACTAGGAACTGGTCCAAACTTAATTTGTCGACACTTAATATTCCTTCTCTTGATTCCTCCCCTGATCAAGACCAGCTTTCCGTGCACTAATGGCTTACAGCGGCCATCGATTCTGCACTAGCTCTCTCAGTAAAGCTACAGCTCAGAACTCATCCTCCTGCCCCCTGGTTTACTGATTCTCTTAAAAAAGAGAAAAAATGCTGCAAAGCCCTAGAAAGACAATGGAAGAAGCATTACTTGTCTAATGCTAAGTTGGAGTATTTGGGAGCATTAAAGAGACATCACGCTCTTTGCAGATCGGCTCGAGCAGCATTCTTTATTGAGAAGATTTCTAGCTCCCAAAACTGTCAGAAAACCTTGTTTAAAGTTGTCACTAAACTCTCAGCTGCCAGTGCTATTTTGTCCCCTCCCTCGCTTTCCCAACCTCAATGCGATGAGCTAGCACTGTTCTTTTACAATAAAGTCAAGTCCATCCATGACCAACTTGCTGTGGATGCTTCCCAACAAGGGAATCTAATGTTTCCTGTCAACCCAACGGTCGGGCCCCCTGTCTTTTTCCCCCTGGTTCCTGCGTCTGAGGATTCTTCACATATTAGTTTGTGGCTTCCTTTGGATTTGCCTTCCTTGAAGCTGTTGTTTAGATCAATCAATCAATCAATCAATCAAAGAATTTGTAAAGCGCACTACTTACCCGCGAGGGTCTCAAGGCGCTGGGGGGAAAAAAAAAGGGGGGGGGGTGCTGCTACTGGTAGAAAAACCAGGTCTTGAGTAGCCTCCTGAAGGTCAGCAGGTCTTGGGTCTGTCGTAGGCTTAGTGGAAGGGTGTTCCAGGTCTTGGCGGCGAGGTGGGAGAAGGATCTGCCGCCGGTGGTGGTTCTTCGAATGCGAGGGACGGTGGCGAGGGAGAGGTCGGCGGAGCGGAGTTGGCGGTTGGGGACGTAGAAGAGGAGTCGTCTGTTGAGGTAGGCTGGGCCAGTCTTGTGGAGTGCCTTGTGTGCGTGGGTGAGGAGTTTGAAGGAGATTCTCCTGTCGACGGGGAGCCAGTGCAGGTTCCTCAGGTGGGGGTGATGTGGCTGTGGCGTGGTACATCGAGGATCAGGCGTGCGGAGGCATTTTGTATGCGTTGCAGTCGCTTGATGAGCTTGGCCGGGGCTCCCGCGTAGAGGGCGTTCCCATAGTCAAGTCTGCTGCTGACGAGGGCCTGGGTGACTGTTCTTCTTGTGTCTGTCGGGATCCACCTGTAGATCTTGCGAAGCATGCGGAGGGTGTTGAAGCAGGAGGATGAGACTGCGTTGACTTGCTTGGCCATGGAGAGCGTGGAGTCGAGGATGACTCCCAGGTTGCGTGCGTGGTCGGTGGGTGTCGGGGCTGCTCCCAGCGTCGTTGGCCACCAGGAGTCATCCCAGGCTGAGGGGTTGGAGCCGAGGATGAGGACCTCTGTCTTCTCCGTGTTCAGTTTTAGTCGGCTGATCTTCATCCAATCGGCGACGGCCTTCATTCCTTCATGGAGGTTGGATTTGGCGGCGAGGGGGTCCTTGGTGAGGGAGAGGATCAGTTGAGTGTCGTTGGCGTAGGAGATTATGTTGATGTCGTGCTGTCTGGCGATGCGTGCGAGCGGGGCCATGTAGATGTTGAACAGTGTTGGGCTGAGGGACGATCTCTGGGGTACGCCGCAGATGATCTCGGAGGCTTCGGATCGGAATGGTGGGAGGCGGACTCTCTGGGTTCTGCCGGCGAGGAAGGAGGTGGCCCATTCCAGGGCCTGGTCTCGGATCCCTGCGTCGTGGAGGCGTGCGCGTAGAGTGCGGTGGCAGACAGTGTCGAAGGCGGCGGAGAGGTCCAGCAGGATGAGGGCTGCGGTCTCACCGTTGTCCAGCAGGATCCTGATGTCGTCGGTGGCGGCGATGAGGGCAGTCTCAATGCTGTGGTTGCTGCGGAACCCCGATTGGGATGGGTCCAGGATGCTGTTTTCTTCGAGGTATCGGGTTAGCTGTTTGTTGACGATCTTCTCGATGACCTTGGCTGGGAACGGAAGCAGGGAGATGGGCCGGAAGTTCTTGAGGTCTCTCGGGTCCGCCTTGGGTTTTTTGAGTAGGGCGTTGATCTCTGCGTGTTTCCAGCTCTCTGGGAAGGTCGCGGTCTCGAAGGAGAGATTGATGATGTTGCACAGGTGGGGTGCGATGGAGCTGCTGGCTTTGTTGAAGATGTGGTGCGGGAAAGGGTCTGACGGGGAGCCGGAGTGTATTGTGTTCATGGTCTTGATGGTGTCCTCGATGTTCACGCTGGCCCAGGCTGGCAGGGGGTCGTGGTCGATGGTGTGCGGCGGGTCTGGTGCATCGATCTTAGTTGGGGCTGTCTGGGTGTTGAAGCTGTCGTGGATGTCGGCGATCTTGCGGTGGAAGAAGGTGGCGAGGGAATCGCACAGGGGTTGCGACGGCGGGATGTCGTTGGTGTTGGAGCTGGGGTTGGAGAGTTCCTTCACGATGTCTATTAAGTCTGGTTCACCTCTTGAGCCTCCCCCCCTTCTGAACGCAGTCTCTTGGATGAGGCAGCCCTTTCTGTGATTCTTAACCTTCTCAATACTTCTCTAAGTACAGGTTTGGTACCTCAGAAGTGGAAACATGCACTCGTCCTTCCTCTACTAAAAAAGGAAGGTCTTGATCCTCTCTGTTGGTCTAATGTTCGCCCTATTTCTCTCCTGCTTGTGTTTTCTAAAATTTTGGAACAACATTAATACTCAGCTCTCTTCTTTTGTTACAACTCGCAATTTGCTGCACCTCTAACAGTCTGGCTTATATGGCCTCGCCATAGTACTGAGTCTGCTCTTCTTGGGGTCACTGAGCACCTCAGGCAACAACTCGACTCCGGAGGTACTTGCGCCCTCATCCTGCTGGATTTGAGTGCGGCTTTTGATACAGTGTCACATTCCATTCTGATAGACCGTCTCGAAGCCTCTGGCATTGGGGGTTTGGCTCTGAGGTGGTTGATCTCTTTTTTAACAAGCATTGGCATAGCCAATAGGTCTCGCCTTTGGGGCCTTATAAGTGTTTAGCCAGAGCTATTGACTTTGCCAATGTCTTCAAGCTGTGCTGTAGAGAAGTGTGGCTGCTGTGCGGCATGCTGAAAAGTTATAATAAAAAGTGTCAGAAGCATTTTTGTTACTTTATATATGACCAAGAAGGCATTATGTAAAACTGAACGACCATATTAAAAAAGTATTTACAATAAAAATTTCCTCAGTTTTCTTTTGTTCTTGCAATGCTGGCAACTTGTTTCTGCCTATTGCAATGGTTGTTTGTTAAAGCTTTTTTTTTTGAGGGGGCATAAACAATCGGAGGGTGAAGGTTGGGAACTAGTACCTGTATTATAACACTAGCAGCGGCCAGACGCTAGGGGAGAATCAACAGATGCCAGATTCCGAGAGCAGGCTGAGGTGGTGCTGAGTGATGCTGAGGTGGTAGTGGTGGTGGTGGTGACTGTTGCGGAGACGATGCTGAGGTGATGCTGAATGATACTCAGTGCTGAGTGATATTGTCTTGGCGCTGAGTGATGCTGTGGCGGCGCTGAGTGATGCTGTGGCGGCGCTGAGTGATGCTGTGGCGGCGCTGAGTGATGCTGTGGCGGCGCCGAGCGATGCTGTGGTGACACTGAGCGATGCTGTGGTGGCGCTGAGCGATGCTGTGGTGGTGCTGAGCGATGCTGTGGTGGTGCGGAGTCATCCTGTGGTGGTGCTGAGTGATGCAGTGTTGGCCCTGAGTGATGATGTGGTGTCGCTGAGTAAAGCTATGGTGGTGCTGAGTGATGCTGTGGTGGCACTGAGTGATGCTGTGGTTGCACTGAGTGATGTTGTGGTGGCGCTGAGTGATGCTGTTGTGGCGCTAAGTGATGCTGTGGTTGCACTGAGTGATGCTGTGGTTGCACTGAGTGATGCTGTGGTTGCACTGAGTGATGCTGTGGTTGCACTGAGTGATGCTGTGATGGCGTTGAGTGATGCTGTGATGGCGTTGAGTGATGCTGTGATGGCGTTGAGTGATGCTGTGATGGCGTTGAGAGATGTTGTGTTGGTGCTGAGTGATGCTGTGCTGGCTCTGATTGATGCTGTGCTGGCTCTGATTGATGCTGTGCTGGCTCTGATTGATGCTGTGGTTGCGCTGAGTGATGCTGTGGTGTTGCCGAGTGAGAGATAGAGTGAAGATATAATGCCCAATTAGAGAGGGTGGTGAGAGAGAAAGAGAGAGAAAGGGTGTACATAGAATAAAGAGTGGAGCGGGATAGAGAGAGAGAGAGAAAGAAGGGGAGAGAGAGTGAATGAAGGAGTTTGAAAGAGAAACAGATAAAGGGGTGAGAGAGAATGAAAGGCTAAAAAAGATAGAGAGGGGAGAGTTAATTAAGTAGAGAGAGAATTAGAGAGGGGAGAGAGCGAGAAGGAGAGAGACAATAAGAGTGGGGGGTGTGGAGTTTAAATAGAGTGAAGAAGTGACGCGGAAAAAGTAACCTTAAATATAGCTTTGCGCGAATAAATATTTTTTAAAAAACAGTGAGACACAAAAATACTGGTAATTAGGCTGTGACTCCCAATATAAAACAAATAGCGATATAAGGTGAAATCAACCCACCGAAGCAATATTTCTAACTAGACAAAAAAAGCTTGCATTTCAATGCTAATCGCTGTTGTTTTTCTTGTGACTGTAGTCCAGGGCCCTCAGTTGGTAATGTGAGCTGCTGCTGCGATTGAAACATCAAAGTCCAGAGAGTTAATGAGCCATGACGAGGAAATGAGGAAGAGATAGGAAACCCAGATGCCAGCTGCGCGTGCACGCCATCGTGAACTCAAGCTGGTCGCCAGCCGAAAGCCAGTGTTTGCACTTCCAAAACCCGCTTACTAAAACTCTCGGCCAGACCAGCGCAAGCGCTGGTGCAGGCCGAGACCTAAAAAACCGTACCTTTCAGGTCTTCTCGAACAAAGTGAGATCTAACACTCTAGCTCTAAGCTCTGGAGTGCCCCACGGTTCTATTTTGAGCCCTTTGCTTTTTAATATATATGTTCGCCCTTTGGCTGACATTGCTGAGACGTCGGGACTGACTATCTTTTCTTATGCCGACGATACCCAGATTACCTTCTCCCTCTCCACCGCCCAGCACCTAGATCCTTCCCTGCTTTAGCTTGGCCTGAGGAATGTTTCCTCGAGGCTGACCAGTAACGCTCTAAAGCTAAACGGCACCAAAACTGAGGTGCTTATTCTGGGTAATAACCCTGAGCTTTGGGGAATCAAACACTGGCCTGACACTCTGGGCTCTGAGCCTGCCTCTGTCCCTAAAGTCAAACATCTGGGTTTTATTATTGATAAAAATCTTTCCCTTAAACCTCAGGTGTCCAGGGTTACAGCATCCTGCTTTGCTGCTCTTAGATGGATCAAAAAGATCCTCTGGCTAATTTCACCAGCAGCTACGAGAACGGTTCTGCAGGCTCTGGTGATATCTAGGCTGGACTATGGCAATGTGCTGTATCTGGGTGCAGATAAAGCCTCAGTACATCGGTTGTAGGTCATTCAAAATGCAGCTGCTCGTCTTCTTTTCCATCTGCCTAGATGTGCCTCTGCGTCTCATCTGCTCCACCAATTCCATTGACTTAAAGTCAATAAACGCATTGAGTTCAAGGCCCTTTGTTACATGTTTCATGCCAAATGTGGCCTTGCCCCCTCCTATATTCAAAGATTGGGAACACCTTATGTGCCGGCACGACAGTTGAGATCCTCTAGCCTCACACTGTTTTCAGTTCCCAGGTTTCGACTTGTCCATATGAAGGGTCGCTCTTTTTCTTACCTGGGCCCCAAGCTCTGGAATGCCCTCCCAATTGACCTTAGGAATTGTCATTCTCTGCTAGCTTTCCGTAAGCATTTAAAAACTCTGCTGTTCAGCAACCTGGTTTGATTCTTTTTCTTTCCTATTTGCGCATGTTGCCTAAATTACCTTGCCTCCACTTGTTTCAGCGTCGGGAGACCCTGTTGGGTAACTGTGCGCTTTATAAATGCATAAAATAAATAAATGGCTGACGTATTTCTGGCCCTGTTATACTGTATGTTCTCCTTGGCATACTCCACTCCACCCTAGGACACTCCACTTTATGCCATTCCACGCCAGTTTACACCACTCTACGACACTACTCCACAGCACTCTGCTCCACTTTATGCCACTCCACTCTACGACATACCAGGCACTGTACACCACTCCACACCACTCTACGACACTCCACTCTATTCCTCTCTGTGTCACTCTCCTGTATGCCACTAACTTTTAGCCATGCTGTATAGCAGCCACGCTGGTGTACAACATGGTTAAAACACTTTGGAAAAGCCAGTAGCTCTCACATAGGGGCATTTGCCAGTGCTTGTTTCCTTAGCAAGCGGAGCATTCACTCTGAGAGGTAAAACAGCTGTGGCGGCCGCATCAACAGCATAAATAATCTGCTCCAAATCGTTTGCAAACAGAAGCAGCATGTTAGCACTGCTGCTCAGAAAGGAAACAAATGATGTCATGAGGCCCTGTGCATGTCACAAAGTAGGGATTCCTAGCTATAAAGTTTCAATCAGAACAAAACTCAAATTACTATCAACATGGAGCAGAGAAATCTCAAACTGGTGCACAAAGTATACACAAATAACAGATTCCAACTAACAACGGGTCAAAAGCATTCTCTATGGCCTCCATGCCTGGACGGCATCATGTTTGATGTGATCAACTAAGTCTGTAATCTTTCTTTTTTTTACATACATATTAGCTTCGGTGTATGAGAAAGAAACTATTTGATACATTGTCAGAGCAAACCAAATCACCTTTCTTCAAAGCAAGCACCAAAATCTAACCAAACCAAAAGTCAGAGTGGTTGACAATGTCCACCCAGACCACAAAAGTGGGGTAAGCAGCATAACCCACTGGGAATTATGGCGTTTAAATACAGAATCTAGGACATCACTTTGACCTGGAACAGCTTTATGTACGAGCAACCTTCAGGAGATACTTTACCGTTAGATCATTAGAGAGGGAGAGGAAAAGTGTGCTATCTGGATGTGGGAGATCAAAAGAAGAGGATAGAACTTGCAAATATCACTTTTGAATATGCAAAAGCTAACTTATCTTGCCCTACATCCAATCCGGTTGATACTAAATGTCTGTTTAGACAAATATCCAGACCATTTCAGGCAATGGTTATTTACATATTCTAAGGATCCCCACCCATTTGTCCTCGTGCCATACTTTCTATTCTTCCTAAATCATAAATCTGCATTCTTAATGTAGACGAATAAACATAGTGATTTGCACTATCCTCAAAAACTGTTTTTTTTCCACACCTGTTTTTCAGGGAATTTCTAGTTTTTTTTAAAATGTAAAGTAATATTTAATTACCATGCGTAAATTCAACCCACCCGGCCATGCACGGCCAGGCCTTGCAGCCACAATACGGTGCACGGCATGGGGGTTGGGCCAGGCCCTGGAGCCAAATATAGGAAGCTGACTATTTATATAGTGGCCCAAAACGAGATGCACTGTGTAAAGATTCCAGGCAAACCCCAAATGGCTTACAGAGGCACACATTATATCCCAAATGCTCTCTTTTGTAGGATTGTTGGCGAGCAGTTGGGTGTATCAGAGAGTAGTGCTAAGCATTTGTTGTACTCACAAAATCAATAAATGAGGCACACATTGACAGAACCCTCTGGTTTCCCTCCCCCTGAGGCCATTCTCATGCCCGCCCGCACGCATCGCACGCCACGGAAGAGGGAAAGGAACAGAGGTGGGGGCACTGTTGCCCTTCCTGGATATCAGCAACAAAAGGAGCTAATGCGGAATTTGTTCGACCCCCAACCCACCCAACCTGGTCCCCCCCTCCCAGTGCGATCCCGACACGCGGTCCTGATGCACAAGTTACTACTTGTGTAACGATATATCTGTAAGAGACATTAGTTAGTGATAGATTCCTTACCTTAGAATATCCCCAGGCGTCAGACTGGATCCGGAAAGTTTTTCGCTAGCAGTACCCCTGCGCATCAGTAGGTGGCGTTGTGCGGTTCCGCGTCCGTCGATGGCGTCGCAAACGCCGAGATGACGTCACAGAGACTACTTAGGCGCCACCCATGCCCGCTGACGTCAGTTCTGTACACGACTTTCCGCGCCAGGAACGCAGAGCCATGCAAGAAACTGACCATTGGTGCCATGAAACCAGGACCCTGAAAGGGAGGACCTTAACCCTAGAAATCAGTTCGCAGAACGGGGAGGATGGGTGGGGCGGTAAGGAATCTATCACTAACTAATGTCTCTTACAGATATATTGTTACAGAAGTAGTAACTTGTGCATCTGAAAGAGACACGTTAGTGATAGATTCCTTACCTTAGAATAGATACCCCAGCAATACCAACCCCGGTGGTGGGTCTGCGAATAGATTACACCAGAAAGTCACGGAGAACAGAACGGCCAAAGAAGCCGTCTCTCCGGACTTGACTGTCAAGGCAGTAATGCGTGGTAAATGTGTGCAGCGAGGCCCACGTGGCTGCCTGACAAATATCCTGCAAGGGAACGCCGCGTCCCAAGGCAGTAGTGGCCGCTGTTGCCCTGGTAGAATGGGCACGCAGCCCCACAGGAGGCTCCTTCTTAGCCAACGAGTAACATGCTTTGATGCACAAAACGACCCACCGAGAGATGGTGCGTTTGTGCACGGCCCGATCTTTTTTGGCGCCCACATAGCCAACAAAGAGCTGGTCATCCACCCGGAACTGTTGTGTGCGCGTTATATAGAACGAGAGCGCACGTTTTGGGTCCAGACGATGGAGCCTCTCTTCCTCTTTTGAAGGAGGCGGAAAGAAGGTGGGCAAAGTGATGGTCTGCCCGATGTGGAAGGGCGTGACAACCTTTGGCAAGAAAGAAGGACGGGTCCTTAAAACCACCTTGTCCGGATGAACAGAAAGGAAAAGAGGTTTAGAAGAAAGAGCCTGGAGCTCACTCACTCTTCTGGCAGAGGTGACAGCTACCAGGAAAGCAGTCTTGAGAGTAAGAAGACGTAAAGGACAGTGATGAAGGGGCTCAAAAGGAGCGCACATCAGATAGGTCAAGACAAGATTTAAGTCCCATTGAGGCATTATGAAAGGCACAGGAGGAAACGTGTGTGTAATGCCTTTGAGGAAACGGTTAACAACCGGGGACTTAAAGAGAGAAGGCTGATCAGGAAGCCTGAGAAAGGCGGAGATGGCCAAAAGATAACCTTTGACAGTGCCCAAAGCAGAGCCCTGCTGGGCCAAGGAGAGTAGGAACAGAAGGACCTCAGAAAGAGGGGCAGAAAGGGGATCCACAGACTTAGCTGTGCACCATGCCACAAATTTGTTCCACCTGCAGGCGTATACCGATTTAGTGGAGGGACGCCTGGCTGCCAGAATGACATCACAGACTTCAGGAGGCAAGTCAAATGGAATCAGCTGTCGCCGCTCAATGTCCACGCATGGAGGTGGAGGCTGGACAGGTTCGGGTGGAGGACCGTCCCCTATTGCTGCGACAGAAGATCCTCCCGAAGAGGCAGGCGGATCGGGGGATCGATCGCCATGTTGAGTAGCTCGGGATACCAGTATCTTCATGCCCAATCCAGAGCCACAAGGATGACTTGGGCCCGGTCGCGCCGAATCTTCTTCAGCACTCTGGGCAGAAGTGGTATAGGCGGAAATGCGTACAACAGACCCCAACTCCACACGCGACGAAAAGCGTCGCCGAGCGAGTGCCGCCTTGGAAATTCCAACGCGCAGAACTGATGACACTGTGCGTTCTCTTCGGTGACGAATAGATCTAACCAAGGCTCTCCCCACTGCAGAAAGAGACCTTGCGCCACGTCAGAGTTCAGATGCTATTCGTGATCCATCAAGCACCGGCAGCTGAGTTCGTCCGCCCTGGCGTTCAGAGAACCTGCCAGGTTTTGAACCACCAAGGTAATGCCTTGATGTTCCAGCCATGTCCAGATGCGCAGAGCCTCCTGACATAGGGTCCAGGACCCCACCCGCCCTGTTTGTTGCAATACCACATGGCGGTGGTGTTGTCCGTGAACATCTGCACTACACTTCCCCCGGACAGAGGGAAGGAATGCCTTCAGTGCAAGCCGGATCGCTCGAAGCTCCAAAAGATTGATATGGAGCCGGGACTCCGCCGGAGACCAGAGGCCTCTGATCTCTGCCTCTCCCAAGTGGCCACCCCATCCCAGGAGGGACGCATCCGTCACCACTGTGTGCTCCGGTTGGGGAAGGGAGAGGGATCTGCCATTGACCCAATCGCGATTCGAGAGCCACCACTGCAAATGTCGTGCAGTGCCCTCCGAGATCTGGACAAGATCGGACAGGTTGCCCTGATGCTGTGCCCACTGGAACTTCAGGTCCCACTGCAGAGGCCGCATATGCCATCTGGCATGTTGCACCAGCAGGATGCAGGAGGCCATCAGGCCCAGGAGCCGAAGGGTCATCCTGACTGAAACCCGGGATAGAGGCTGAAAGATCGGAATCATAGCCTGCTCGGGAGGATAAACCCGAAACAGCGTCGAATCCAGAACCGCTCTGATGAAGGGGAGCTTCTGAGAGGGACTCAGGTGCGACTTCGGCACGTTGATGGAGAACCCCAGCAAATGCAGGAGGTCGGCCGTAGTCTGAAGGTGGGTGACGACTGCCTGGGGCGAATCCACCTTCAACAACCAGTCGTCGAGGTAGGGGGAAGACTGACACCCCTGACCTGCGCAGATGAGCTGCGACCACCGTCATCACCTTCGTGAACACCCGAGGGGCGCTGGTAAGGCCAAAGGGAAGCATGGCAAACTGAAAATGCTCCTGGCCTACCGTGAACCGCAGGTAACGCCGGTGGGCCGGCAGGACGGGGATGTGAAAATAGGCGTCCTGCAAGTCCAACGTTACCATCCAGTCTCCAGGGTCGAGGGCAGCCAAGACCTGAGCCAGAATCAGCATCTTGAACTTCTCCTTCCGGAGGAAGCGATTGACGTTCCGGAGGTCCAAGATGGGGCACAAGCCCCACTTGTCCTTCTTGGGGACCAGAAAGTAGTGGGAATAACAACCACTCCCTACTTCTGGCCCAGGAAGACACTCGATTGCCCACTTGGCCAAGAGCGCCGTGACTTCCTGCAGGAGAAGTGCCAAGTGGTCCCCCGACATGCGGTGGAACTGAGGTGGCATGGCTGGAGGGGTGGACTGAAAGGGAAGGGCGTAACCCTTGTGGATGATCTGCAACACCCACTTGTCCGATGTGATAGCGTGCCAGTGGGGGAGATGATGGCAGACCCTGCCACCCACTGGCGTGGGGTGCCCCACAAAGCTCGGATTAGGAAGGTTTGGAGGTAGAAGCAGCGGGGGCGAAGGTGGACTGTCCCCCACGCTGATTCCCAGACCCGCCCCTGCGGAAACCGCGTCCACGGCCCCGCTGAGGCTGGTTCTGCACAGGCTTGCTGAAGGAACGTGCCTGGGCACCCCTTCCGTGGCCACGAAAGGAACGAAAACCAGGAGTGGCTGGGCTCCTCGTGCAAAGACCCAAGGACTTGGCCGTGGCCCGCGAGTCCTTAAAACGCTCCAGCGTACTGTCGGCTTTATCGCCAAACAGGCGAGTGCCATCAAAGGGCATATCCATAAGTGAGCTTTGGACATCTGGCGAGTACCCAGTAGACCTCAACCAGTCGTGGCGACGAAGCGCCACAGTCGTAGAAATCGCTCTACCTAGTGAGCTGACATAGGTGTCTGAAAAATACTAGGGCCCTGAAAGGGATGTCCTTAACCCTAGAAATCAGTTCGCAGAACGGGGAGGATGGGTGGGCGGTAGGAATCTGTCACTAACTACTGTCTCTTACAGATATATCGTTACACAAGTTAGTAACTTGTGCATCTGAAAGAGACACGTTAGTGACAGATTCCTTACCTTAGAATAGATACCCCAGCAATACCAACCCCGGTGGTGGGTCTGCGAACAAAGATCAGACAAGGAAGTCCCGGAGGACAGAACGGCCAAAGAAGCCGTCCCTCCGGACCTGACTGTCAAGGCAGTAATGCTTTGTAAATGTGTGCAGCGAGGCCCACGTAGCTGCCTGACAGATATCCTGCAGCGGAACACCGCGGCCTAAAGCCGTGGTAGCAGCCGTTGCCCTGGTGGAATGGGCACGCAGCCCAACAGGAGGCTCCTTCTTAGCCAAAGAATAGCAGGCTTTGATACACAAGGTTACCCACCGGGAGATGGTTCTCTTGTGCACCGCCCGACATTTTTTGGCGCTCACGTAGCCAACAAAGAGCTGGTCATCCACCCGGAAGTGTTGTGTGCGGTTGATATAAAAGGAAAGCGCACGTTTTGGGTCCAGACGGTGGAGCCTCTCTTCCTCTCTGGAAGGATGCGGAGGCGGAAAGAAGGTGGGCAAAGTGATGGTCTGCCCAATGTGGAAGGCAGTAACCACCTTTGGCAAGAAGGACGGACGCGTCCTAAGAACAACCTTGTCTGGATGGACAGACAGAAAGGGAGGTTTGCATGAAAGAGCCTGGAGCTCACTCACCCGCCGAGCGGAGGTGATGGCCACCAGAAAGGCTGTCTTCAGAGTCAGAAGACGAAGAGGACAGTTATGTAGAGGCTCAAAGGGAGCGCACATAAGAAAGGTAAGAACCAAGTTCAAGTCCCACTGAGGCATCACAAACGGAACAGGAGGGAAGAGGTGCGTAATGCCTTTTAGAAACCTGTTAACCACAGGGGACTTGAAAAGGGAGGGCTGATCAGGAAGCCTGAGGAAGGCCGAGATGGCACAAAGATAGCCCTTGATGGTACCCAGGGCAGAACCCTGTTGGGCCAGGGAAAGAAGGAACAGAAGAACCTCAGAAAGAGGGGCAGAAAGGGGATTCACAGCCTTTGCTGTGCACCATGCCACAAACTTGTTCCACCTGCAGGCGTATACCACCTTAGTGGAGGGACGCCTGGCTGCCAGAATCACATCACAAACTTCGGGAGGCAAGTCGAAAGGAATCAACTGCCGCCGCTCAATCTCCACGCAAGCAGGTGGAGGCTGGACAGGTTCGGGTGGAGGACCGTCCCCTGCTGCTGCGACAGAAGATCCTCCCGAAGAGGCAGACGGATCGGGGGATCGACGCTCATACTGAGTAGCTCGGGATACCAAACTCTTCGAGCCCAGTCCGGAAACACAAGGATGACTTGGGCCCGTCGCGCCGAATCTTCTTCAACACTCTGGGTAGAAGTGGTATAGGCGGAAAAGCGTACAACAGACCGCAACTCCACTCGCGACGAAAAGCGTCGCCGAGCGAGTGCTGCCTTGGAAATTCCAACGCGCAGAACTGATGACATTGCGCGTTCTCTTCGGTGGCGAATAGAGCTAACCAAGGCTCTCCCTACTGTAGAAAGAGTCCTTGCGCCACGTCCGAGTGAAGACGCCATTCGTGATCCATCATGCACCTGCGGCTGAGTTCGTCCGCCCTGGCGTTCAGGGAACCTGCCAGGTGTTGAACCATCAGGAAAATGCCCTGATGTTCCAGCCATGTCCAGAGGCGCAGAGCCTCCTGACATAGGGTCCACGACCCCACCCCGCCTTGCTTGTTGCAGTACCACATGGCGGTGGTGTTGTCTGTGAACACCTGCACCACTTTCCCTTTGACAGAGGGAAGGAATGCCCTAAGTGCAAGTCGGATCGCCCGGAGCTCCAGAAGGTTGATATGGAGCCGGGACTCCGCCGGAGACCAGAGGCCTCTGATCTCCGCCTCTCCCATGTGACCGCCCCATCCCAGAAGGGACGCGTCCATCACAACTGTGTGCTCTGGCTGGGGAAGGGAGAGGGATCTGCCCATGACCCATTGCCGGTTCGAGAGCCACCACTGCAACTGTCTTGCAGTCCCCTCCGAGATCTGAACGTGATCGGACAGATTGCCCTGGTGCTGCGCCCACTGGAACTTCAGGTCCCACTGCAGAGCCCGCATATGCCATCTGGCATGATCGACCAGCAGGATGCAGGAGGCCATGAGGCCCAGCAGCCTCCGGGTCATCCGTACCGAAACCCAGGATAAAGGCTGAAAGATCGGAAACATAGCCTGAATATCCCGGACTCGCCGTTCGGGAAGATAGGCCCGAAACTGCGTCGTGTCCAGAACTGCTCTGATGAAAAGGAGCTGTGGAGAAGGAATCAGATGCGACTTCGGCACATTGATGGAGAACCCCAGCGAGTGCAGGAGTTCGGCCGTAGTCTGGAGGTGGGAGACGACTGCCTGGGACGAGCCCGCCTTCAGCAGCCAGTCGTCGAGGTAGGGGAAGACTGGAACCCCTGCCCGGCGCAGATGAGCTGCGACCACCGCCATCACTTTCGTGAACACCCGAGGGGCACTTGTAAGGCCAAAGGGGAGCATGGTGAACTGAAAATGCTCGAGGCCTACCGTGAACCGAAGGTAACGCCGGTGGGCCGGCAGGACGGGGATGTGAAAATAAGCATCCTGCAAGTCCAACGCTACCAACCAGTCTCCAGGGTCGAGGGCAGTCAAGACCTGAGCTAGGGTGAGCATCTTGAACTTCTCCTTCCGGAGGAAGCGATTGACGTTCCGGAGGTCCAAGATAGGACGCATGTCCTCCTTGTCCTTTTTGGGTACCAGAAAGTAGTGGGAGTAGCAACTTCACTCGGACGTCCTACTTCTGGGGTCGGAACATGCTCGATGGCCCTCTTGGCCAAGAGGGCCGTGACTTCCTTCTGCAGAAGCACCAAGTGATCCCCTGACATGCGCTGGAATTGAGGTGGTATGGCTGGGGGGGTGGTCTCGAAGGGGAGGGAGTAGCCCCTTCGGACAATGTCCAAGACCCACCTGTCCGAGGTGATGGCACGCCAGTGGTGAAGGTGATGGCGGACCCTGCCCCCTACTGGCATGCCGTGCACCTGAAAGGAGGGACTAGGAGGGCTTGGAGGCCGCGGACGGGGCGGAGGTGGTGGCCTGACCCGCACGCTGGTTGCCCGAACCGCCACGGCGGTAGGCACGTCCCCGGCCACGCGAAGACGCTTGCTGCGCGGGCCGGTGGATGGGCTGCGGACGTGACTGGGCGCCCCTTCCGTGGCCACGAAAGGGGCGAAAAGCAGAGGTTAGCAGAGGGCGCACAACATAAAGGCCCAGGGACTTGGCAGTAGCCCGCGAGTCCTTAAAACGCTCCAGCGCATGGTCTGCTTTGGAACCAAAAAGACCGACTCCATCAAAGGGCATGTCCATGAGTGTATTCTGGACATCACCTGAGAAACCAGTTGTTCTCAGCCAGGCGTGGCGACGCAGCGCCACCGTCGTTGCAAGCGATCTGCCCAGCGAGTCGGCGGTATCAAGGTCACAACGTATGGTGTATTTAGCAATGGTGCGGGTAAGCAGTGTCTGGACCTCCTCAGAACACTGGGGCAAAACAGTCGCCACCGAATCCCACAGGGAGTGGGTATATCGGCCCAAAAGGCAAGCGGTGTTGACGGACCGCAAGCCAGCACTGGAGGAAGAAAAAGCCTTCTTCCCAAATTGGTCCAGGCGTTTGGATTCCCTATCCGGAGGGGCGGTAGGGAAGGCGGTTTGGGAGGCAGAGGCTTGGACAACCAAGCTCTCGGGGGTGGGATGTTGAGAGAGAAACAAGGGGTCGCCCGGAGCAGGGCGATGGCGTCGGGCCACGTTCCTATCCACAGGAGCCCCTGTGGTGGGCTTGGACCAGGTGCCCAAAAGAACGTCAGATAGTGCATCATTAAATGGCAGCACAGTCTCCGAAGAGGAAGCTGCCGGCTGAAGCACTTCGGTCAGGAGATTAGTCCTGACCGCCACAGTAGGCAATTGGAGGTGCAAGGCTCCAGCTGCTCTATGCAACACCGTTGCGAAATTTGCTCCCTCCTCCGTAGCCACGGGAGGAGACAGCATGCCAGTGTCAGGGGAAGTGTCTAGACCACTGGCATCCCCAAGTTCCTCTGCCCAGTCCTGATCATACTCACACTGCTGTGTGAGAGGGTCTTCCGACCCCTCCCAGCTCTCCTGGTCCTCCTCTGGTTCAAAATATGGAGGAGGAGGGACATCTGGGACCCAAGGTCTCATCGGCGCCGGAGCCGGCGTCGAGCGACGTCGGTCTGGGTCCATGTCCGGAACCGGAGAGAACCGGGGAACGACGCCGGCGGAGGCGTGGTTAGGTCAACCGGCGTCGATCGGGGTTGCGGTACCACCGGAGCCGGGATCGAGGCCGGAGCCGGGATCAAGGCTGGCATGACAGGCGACACCGGGACCGGAGTCGTCGGCGACGCTGGAGCAACCCCATCAGGGCCCGAGGGCACACCGGAGGGACCTTGAGGCCCGAAGAGGCAGGCCATGGCCGACAGGAATTCCTGTATTTCGTCCGGAGTCGCCCCCAAACCCGGGAAGGACGGGTAATGCGGGGGCGGCGCCACAGGCACATCCAGAGCCGCGGGGACGGTGCAGACAGGGGCCTCAGCCGAGTCGCGAGACCGGCGAGGCGAAGTCTTAGAGCGATGGTGCTTGACCTTGCCAGGTAGGTCGCTCCCCCACCACACAGCTCCGCCTGTGCTGTCTGCCCGCTGCTCCTGTAGGTAAGATCGCCCTCCGCTTGTGGCCCCGGTGCCAGTTTTGTCTGCTTGTCTCCCTTTCCTTTCTGTGCCCCTCGCTGCCCCACTGTTGTTGTGCCCGTGATTTGCCTGCTTTCCCCCCGTTTTTCCTTCTGTGCCCTCGCTGCCCCACTGTTGTTGTGCCCGTGATTTGCCTGCTTTCCCCCCGTTTTTCCTTCTGTGCCCCTCGCTGCCCCACTGTTGTTGTGCCCGTGATTTGCCTGCTTTCCCCCGTTTTTCCTTCTGTGCCCCTCGCTGCCCCACTGTTGTTGTGCCCGTGATTTGCCTGCTTTCCCCCCGTTTTTCCTTCTGTGCCCCTCGCTGCCCCACTGTTGTTGTGCCCGTGATTTGCCTGCTTTCCCCCCGTTTTTCCTTCTGTGCCCCTCGCTGCCCCACTGTTGTTGTGCCCGTGATTTGCCTGCTTTCCCCCCGTTTTTCCTTCTGTGCCCCTCGCTGCCCCACTGTTGTTGTGCCCGTGATTTGCCTGCTTTCCCCCCGTTTTTCCTTCTGTGCCCCCGCTGCCCCACTGTTGTTGTGCCCGTGATTTGCCTGCTTTCCCCCCGTTTTTCCTTCTGTGCCCCTCGCTGCCCCACTGTTGTTGTGCCCGTGATTTGCCTGCTTTCCCCCCGTTTTTCCTTCTGTGCCCCTCGCTGCCCCACTGTTGTTGTGCCCGTGATTTGCCTGCTTTCCCCCCGTTTTTCCTTCTGTGCCCCTCGCTGCCCCACTGTTGTTGTGCCCGTGATTTGCCTGCTTTCCCCCCGCTTTTCCTTCTGTGCCCTCGCTGCCCCACTGTTGTTGTGCCCGTGATTTGCCTGCTTTCCCCCCGTTTTTCCTTCTGTGCCCCTCGCTGCCCCACTGTTGTTGTGCCCGTGATTTGCCTGCTTTCCCCCCCGTTTTTCCTTCTGTGCCCCTCGCTGCCCCACTGTTGTTGTGCCCGTGATTTGCCTGCTTTCCCCCCGTTTTTCCTTCTGTGCCCCTCGCTGCCCCACTGTTGTTGTGCCCGTGATTTGCCTGCTTTCCCCCCGTTTTTCCTTCTGTGCCCCTCGCTGCCCCACTGTTGTTGTGCCCGTGATTTGCCTGCTTTCCCCCCGTTTTTCCTTCTGTGCCCCTCGCTGCCCCACTGTTGTTGTGCCCGTGATTTGCCTGCTTTCCCCCCCGTTTTTCCTTCTGTGCCCCTCGCTGCCCCACTGTTGTTGTGCCCGTGATTTGCCTGCTTTCCCCCCGTTTTTCCTTCTGTGCCCCTCGCTGCCCCACTGTTGTTGTGCCCGTGATTTGCCTGCTTTCCCCCCGTTTTTCCTTCTGTGCCCCTCGCTGCCCCACTGTTGTTGTGCCCGTGATTTGCCTGCTTTCCCCCCGTTTTTCCTTCTGTGCCCCTCGCTGCCCCACTGTTGTTGTGCCCGTGATTTGCCTGCTTTCCCCCCGTTTTTCCTTCTGTGCCCCTCGCTGCCCCACTGTTGTTGTGCCCGTGATTTGCCTGCTTTCCCCCCGTTTTTCCTTCTGTGCCCCTCGCTGCCCCACTGTTGTTGTGCCCGTGATTTGCCTGCTTTCCCCCCGTTTTTCCTTCTGTGCCCCTCGCTGCCCCACTGTTGTTGTGCCCGTGATTTGCCTGCTTTCCCCCCGTTTTTCCTTCTGTGCCCCTCGCTGCCCCACTGTTGTTGTGCCCGTGATTTGCCTGCTTTCCCCCCGTTTTTCCTTCTGTGCCCCTCGCTGCCCCACTGTTGTTGTGCCCGTGATTTGCCTGCTTTCCCCCCCGTTTTTCCTTCTGTGCCCCTCGCTGCCCCACTGTTGTTGTGCCCGTGATTTGCCTGCTTTCCCCCCGTTTTTCCTTCTGTGCCCCTCGCTGCCCCACTGTTGTTGTGCCCGTGATTTGCCTGCTTTCCCCCCGTTTTTCCTTCTGTGCCCCTCGCTGCCCCACTGTTGTGGTGCCCGTGATTTGCCTGCTTTCCCCCCGTTTTTCCTTCTGTGCCCCTCGCTGCCCCACTGTTGTTGTGCCCGTGATTTGCCTGCTTTCCCCCCGTTTTTCCTTCTGTGCCCCTCGCTGCCCCACTGTTGTTGTGCCCGTGATTTGCCTGCTTTCCCCCCGTTTTTCCTTCTGTGCCCCTCGCTGCCCCACTGTTGTTGTGCCCGTGATTTGCCTGCTTTCCCCCGCTTTTCCTTCTGTGCCCCTCGCTGCCCCACTGTTGTTGTGCCCGTGATTTGCCTGCTTTCCCCCGTTTTTCCTTCTGTGCCCCTCGCTGCCCCACTGTTGTTGTGCCCGTGATTTGCCTGCTTTCCCCCCCGTTTTTCCTTCTGTGCCCCTCGCTGCCCCACTGTTGTTGTGCCCGTGATTTGCCTGCTTTCCCCCCATTTTTCCTTCTGTGCCCTCGCTGCCCCACTGTTGTTGTGCCCGTGATTTGCCTGCTTTCCCCCCGTTTTTCCTTCTGTGCCCCTCGCTGCCCCACTGTTGTTGTGCCCGTGATTTGCCTGCTTTCCCCCCGTTTTTCCTTCTGTGCCCCTCGCTGCCCCACTGTTGTTGTGCCCGTGATTTGCCTGCTCTCCCCCCGTTTTTCCTTCTGTGCCCCTCGCTGCCTATCGCCATTCCCGCCGCTGCGTCCCCTGCGGCCCCGCCCCCTGACTGCCCATTCGCTGCCCCTGCCTCCCGCCTCCCAGCTGCTCCTCCCTCCCACCTCCCCATAAATGGCGGCCGCTGCACGGTGAGGAGAGCGACCCTTGACCTTGCCAGGTAGGTCGCTCCCCCACCACACAGCTCCGCCTGTGCTGTCTGCCCGCTGCTCCTGTAGGTAAGATCGCCCTCCGCTTGTGGCCCCGGTGCCAGTTTTGTCTGCTTGTCTCCCCTTTCCTTTCTGTGCCCCTCGCTGCCCCACTGTTGTTGTGCCCGTGATTTGCCTGCTTTCCCCCCGTTTTTCCTTCTGTGCCCCTCGCTGCCCCACTGTTGTTGTGCCCGTGATTTGCCTGCTTTCCCCCCGTTTTTCCTTCTGTGCCCCTCGCTGCCCCACTGTTGTTGTGCCCGTGATTTGCCTGCTTTCCCCCCGTTTTTCCTTCTGTGCCCCTCGCTGCCCCACTGTTGTTGTGCCCGTGATTTGCCTGCTTTCCCCCCCGTTTTTCCTTCTGTGCCCCTCGCTGCCCCACTGTTGTTGTGCCCGTGATTCGCCTGCTTTCCCCCGTTTTTCCTTCTGTGCCCCTCGCTGCCCCACTGTTGTTGTGCCCGTGATTTGCCTGCTTTCCCCCCGTTTTTCCTTCTGTGCCCCTCGCTGCCCCACTGTTGTTGTGCCCGTGATTTGCCTGCTTTCCCCCCGTTTTTCCTTCTGTGCCCCCGCTGCCCCACTGTTGTTGTGCCCGTGATTTGCCTGCTTTCCCCCCGTTTTTCCTTCTGTGCCCCTCGCTGCCCCACTGTTGTTGTGCCCGGGATTTGCCTGCTTTCCCCCGTTTTTCCTTCTGTGCCCCTCGCTGCCCCACTGTTGTTGTGCCCGTGATTTGCCTGCTTTCCCCCCGTTTTTCCTTCTGTGCCCCTCGCTGCCCCACTGTTGTTGTGCCCGTGATTTGCCTGCTTTCCCCCCGTTTTTCCTTCTGTGCCCTCGCTGCCCCACTGTTGTTGTGCCCGTGATTTGCCTGCTTTCCCCCCCGTTTTTCCTTCTGTGCCCCTCGCTGCCCCACTGTTGTTGTGCCCGTGATTTGCCTGCTTTCCCCCCGTTTTTCCTTCTGTGCCCCTCGCTGCCCCACTGTTGTTGTGCCCGTGATTTGCCTGCTTTCCCCCCGTTTTTCCTTCTGTGCCCCTCGCTGCCCCACTGTTGTTGTGCCCGTGATTTGCCTGCTTTCCCCCCGTTTTTCCTTCTGTGCCCCTCGCTGCCCCACTGTTGTTGTGCCCGTGATTTGCCTGCTTTCCCCCCGTTTTTCCTTCTGTGCCCCTCGCTGCCCCACTGTTGTTGTGCCCGTGATTTGCCTGCTTTCCCCCCGTTTTTCCTTCTGTGCCCCTCGCTGCCCCACTGTTGTTGTGCCCGTGATTTGCCTGCTTTCCCCCCGTTTTTCCTTCTGTGCCCCTCGCTGCCCCACTGTTGTTGTGCCCGTGATTTGCCTGCTTTCCCCCCGTTTTTCCTTCTGTGCCCCTCGCTGCCCCACTGTTGTTGTGCCCGTGATTTGCCTGCTTTCCCCCCGTTTTTCCTTCTGTGCCCTCGCTGCCCCACTGTTGTTGTGCCCGTGATTTGCCTGCTTTCCCCCCGTTTTTCCTTCTGTGCCCCTCGCTGCCCCACTGTTGTTGTGCCCGTGATTTGCCTGCTTTCCCCCCGTTTTTCCTTCTGTGCCCCTCGCTGCCCCACTGTTGTTGTGCCCGTGATTTGCCTGCTTTCCCCCCGTTTTTCCTTCTGTGCCCCTCGCTGCCCCACTGTTGTTGTGCCCGTGATTTGCCTGCTTTCCCCCCGTTTTTCCTTCTGTGCCCCTCGCTGCCCCACTGTTGTTGTGCCCGTGATTTGCCTGCTTTCCCCCCGTTTTTCCTTCTGTGCCCCTCGCTGCCCCACTGTTGTTGTGCCCGTGATTTGCCTGCTTTCCCCCCCGTTTTTCCTTCTGTGCCCCTCGCTGCCCCACTGTTGTTGTGCCCGTGATTTGCCTGCTTTCCCCCCGTTTTTCCTTCTGTGCCCCTCGCTGCCCCACTGTTGTTGTGCCCGTGATTTGCCTGCTTTCCCCCCGTTTTTCCTTCTGTGCCCCTCGCTGCCCCACTGTTGTTGTGCCCGTGATTTGCCTGCTTTCCCCCCGTTTTTCCTTCTGTGCCCCTCGCTGCCCCACTGTTGTTGTGCCCGTGATTTGCCTGCTTTCCCCCCGTTTTTCCTTCTGTGCCCCTCGCTGCCCCACTGTTGTTGTGCCCGTGATTTGCCTGCTTTCCCCCCGTTTTTCCTTCTGTGCCCCTCGCTGCCCCACTGTTGTTGTGCCCGTGATTTGCCTGCTTTCCCCCCGTTTTTCCTTCTGTGCCCCTCGCTGCCCCACTGTTGTTGTGCCCGTGATTTGCCTGCTCTCCCCCCGTTTTTCCTTCTGTGCCCCTCGCTGCCTATCGCCATTCCCCGCCGCTGCGTCCCCTGCGGCCCCGCCCCCTGACTGCCCATTCGCTGCCCCTGCCTCCCGCCTCCCAGCTGCTCCTCCCTCCCACCTCCCCATAAATGGCGGCCGCTGCACGGCCGCGCAGCGGACGTGCGCAGCGGGCGCGCCGCTGGCGCGCCGAAGGCGCGCCTAAGGCAAGCCCGTCTGCGCCCGTCCGCGACTGGACCGCGCCCAGCGCCAGAACCCCTGGATCCCACCGATGCAACACCACTCGACGGACCTACGACGCCGCCACACTCACCGCACTCAATGCCGGCCGGAACCCTGCCTGCTACCGAGCCTCACCGAGACGCACCCACGGACCCTTCACCTGCCAAACCTGCCGATTCACCTGCCCCCTGACGTGCACCACCTCCGCCAAGTCGAGCAACAGCAGCAACCACCTGAAATGCATCCTGCTGAACACCCGCTCCGTCCACAGGCACGCCGTGGAACTCTGGGACCTGCTCGACGCAACAGCACCGGACATCGCCTTCCTCACCGAAACCTGGATGAACGCCTCCTCAGCGCCTGACATCGCCATAGCCATCCCGGATGGATACAAGATCACCCGGAAGGACCGCGTCAACCAGACGGGAGGAGGCATCGCCATCGTACACAAGAACACCATCCGCATCTCGACTAACTCCGACGAGACCTTCACCGCCGCCGAACACCTACACTTCCAGATACACACGGACCCCAAGACCACCCTCCGAGGCACCCTCATCTACAGACCCCCGGGACCACGCACACTATTCAGCGAAGACATCGCAGACTTCATCAGCCCGCACGCCATGCCCTCCGCCGACTACATCCTCCTAGGGGACCTCAACTTCCACCTGGAGAACAACAACGACAGAAACACCACCGCCCCTGCTGGACAACCTCGCCAACCTCGGACTCAAGCAACTGGTGAACACGCCCACCCACTACGCCGGCCACACGCTTGACCCCGTCTTCTCGTCCAGCAAGCACATCTCCTTCAGCCACGCCACCGGACTCCACTGGACCGACCACAGCTGCGTCCACTTCAGCTTCAGAAAGACTGCGACCCACCACCACCCGCAACAGGCTCCCCGCCGGAGCTGGAGCAAGATCACCGCCGAGCAGCTCACCGCCTCCCTCAGCCAGAACACACCCACCGACACAACGGACCCAAACGAAGCAGCCAGCAACCTCGCCAAGTGGCTGACCGCCTGCGCCGACGACCTCGCACCACTAAAAAACCCTCCCAGCAGACCCGGAAGCAAGAAAACCCCTTGGTTCACCAACGAACTCAAGGAATCCAAGAAGAACTGCCGCACTCTCGAGAAAACCTGGCGACTCGACCAGACCACAGACAACAGGACCGCCCTCAAGCACGCCACCCGCAAACACCACCAGCTGATCCGTGCCACCAAGAAGTCGGCACTCAAAGAACGACTGGACAACAACGCCCATGACAGCAAGGAACTTTTCAGCATCGTCAAAGAGTTCTCCAACCCCAGCGCCGGAAACAACGACATCACCCCTCGCAAGACCTCTGCAACTCACTCTCCGCGTTCTTCCACCGCAAGATCACCGACATACACAACAGCTTCAACGCACAAACAACGCACCCTACCGCCGAACCAATGCCCGCCACCACCACCCTCTGCAACTGGACCCCGATCAACACCGAAGACACCACCCGCACGATGAACTCCATCCACTCCGGATCACCAACCGACCCCTGCCCACACCACGTCTTCAACAAAGCCGACGCCACCATCGCACCCCATCTCCGGGACATCATCAACTCCTCCTTCCGCACCGCCACCTTCCCGGAGAGCTGGAAGCACGCCGAGCTTACCGCCCTCCTGAAGAAACCAACGGCGGACCCCACCGACCTCAAGAACTACCGCCCCATCTCGCTCCTTCCGTTTCCGGCCAAAGTCATCGAGAAGACCGTCAACAGACAGCTTGCCGCCTTCCTCGAGACGAATGGATCCCTCGACCCCTCGCAGTCCGGGTTTCGGGCCAACCACAGCACCGAGACCGCCCTTATCGCAGCCACCGACGACATCAGAACCCTAACCGACAACGGGGAAACAGCTGCCCTCATCCTCCTGGACCTCTCCGCGGCGTTCGACACCGTCTGCCACCGCACCCTAGTGAAGCGCCTCAGCAACATCGGAATCCGAGAGAAAGCACTGGAATGGATCATCTCGCTCCTCGCCGGAAGAACCCAGAGAGTCCGCCTCTCCCCGTTCAGATCCGAAGCCACCGAAGTCATCTGCGGCGTTCCACAAGGATCCTCACTCAGCCCGACCCTCTTCAACGTCTACATGAGCCCCTCGCAGCCATCGCACGCCGACACAACCTCAACATCATCTCCTACGCCGACGACACCCAGCTGATCCTCTCCCTCACCAACGACCCCACTACCGCCAGAGCCAACCTGCACGACGGGATGAGAGACGTCGCCGACTGGATGAGGAACAGCCGCCTTAAACTGAACTCAGACAAGACGGAAGTCCTCATCCTGGGCTCATCACCCTCCGCCTGGGACGACTCCTGGTGGCCCCCGGCCCTGGGCACCGCACCCAAGCCAACGGACCACGCACGCAACCTGGGCTTCATCCTGGACTCCTCCCTATCAATGACCAAACAAGTCAACGCCGTCTCATCTTCATGCTTCAACACCCTGCGCATGCTCCGCAAGATCTTCAGATGGATCCCCACTGAAACCAGGAAGACCGTCACCCAGGCACTCGTCACCAGCCGACTGGACTATGGGAACACCCTCTACGCCGGAACCACAGCCAAACTTCAAAAGAGACTCCAGCGCATCCAGAACGCCTCCGCACGACTCATCCTGGACATCCCCCGACACAGCCACATCACCGTACACCTGAAAGACCTGCACTGGCTCCCCGTCAGCAAGAGAATCACGTTCAGACTCCTCACCCACGCACACAAGGCCCTCCACGACCTGGGCCCAAAGTACCTCAACGACCGCATGTCCTTCTACACGCCCACACGCCAGCTACGATCAACCAGCCACGCCCTCGCCACCGTACCACGCATCCGCAGAACCACCGCCGGAGGAAGATCCTTCTCCTACCTGGCGGCCAAGACCTGGAACTCCCTCCCCACTCACCTTCGGCGAACCCAGGACCATCTCGCCTTCAGGAAGCAGCTCAAGACCTGGCTGTTCGAGCAGTAACTTACCCCCTCCCCCAGCGCCTTGAGACCCTCCCGGGTGAGTAGCGCGCTCTATAAATGCCGTGATTGATTGATTGATTGATTCTTAGACTTCTTGTGCTTCGACTTACCCGAGGAGCGCGAAGACTTGGACTCCGACGACCGGCGAGGGCTCCGCGACCGGCCCCTCGACCTCTCACGGGACCGGGGCTTGGTGCGGCGCGGAGCCGACTGCCGGACCTCCAGGAGCTTTCGAGACCGCTCTCGCAAAGCCTTCGGGTGAAGTTTCCGGCAGTCAGGGCACGACTTTGTGTCGTGGTCTCGGCCGAGACAGTAGAGACACTAAGTGCGGGTCTGTGATCGACATCATTCGACCACAGGCACCGCATGGCTTGAAGCCGGGCATCCCTACCGACACCTAGGAGTCGAGAAGACTCGAAAAGAAACAGAGAAAAAATTCACCAAAAATGTAGTCAAAAATTGACTAGGGCACTGCTCTTCCCGGATCTGCGCTTACTGGCGTGGAAAAAGAAGAACTGACGTCAGCGCGCAGGGGCGGCGTCTAAGTACTGCCCGCGACGTCATCCCGGCGATCACGACGCCGACGATGGACGCAGAGCCGCACGATGCCGCCTACCGACACGCAAGGGTACTGCTACGCAAAAACTTTCCGGATCCAGCCTGACGCCTGGGGATATTCTAAGGTAAGGAATCTGTCACTAACGTGTCTCTTTCAGATGAAAGCTATACCCTAAACTAAGGCTTGCGATTCAACGCTGGATGGGAATATTAGGAAATCGGTGGGGATCCTTAACAAGGAGATTGAATGCGTGCAACGCCGTCTCTCGGCCACAACTGCTACTGTAGCTTTGGACAACTCTGACCCAGTCATTTCTAGTGTGTGACACACTAACCCGCCTATGGGTGATGCTGTGGTGGTTCCAAATACCACAGGCCACAAAGATCCCACAGAGCAGAAGAAGTGCAGCATACTCCAAGCTTGGAGAAGTCCTCAAATGACGGTTCTCTGACCAAAAGGAAAAGGCATAATGGGCCTAAAGGGAAAGGACCTAGACGCTATTAAAAAAACAATAGATCTGAAAGGGTTAATAATGGGATAGCTTCCTCTTCTAGCCCCCAGTTAGTATGTGCTTCCGTATCTCTCTTAGCCCCAACATCTGTGGCAGTCCATAGTACCACTTCAGCATCCACCAATATTCCGATACCCCCTATTTCTGCCCCTGATTTTTCTTCTATGTCATTCATGCAAATAGGAGGGCAACCACAGACCCAGTCATTGCCAGTAACTAAGGTGAAATTGACTCACTGTGACCCTGTAACAATTAATCTACCCCCAGCCTGCTGCCCTTACATAGCAGTAATGGTTAACATATCATCGTTGAATCCAGGGCAAAATGAATACTCTGAATTCTTAAAGAATAAAGTTGTGCATTGGCTTGATAAGAATCATGTTTTTCCACCAAATAGATCACACCAAATATTGATGACCTGGAGAGTGGGGTGGGTAGGGCCTCTAAGAACAACCTTTAAAGACTATTGCATTATCATTAGTCTACAACATCCAGACCTTGTAGGAGAAATCCTAGCTAGGTCCATACCTATTTCCCCTTTCTCCAGGAATGTTGGATTACTCCCACTGGTTTTCTTCTATCGCCACTTACGTCACCCAGGAAGAGAATCCAGTGATAAAATAAATAGCTACCAGGTGGACAGAGAGGTTTACCAGATTCTTCCCCCACTAGCCACATCCAACAGGTTCGAAGCATTGGCCTCACTACATGATAACGACTGACTCGAACAAGGTATGGTGGGGGAGAGGTGTGACATAAGAGTGGGAGCGGAACCTAACGAATCGAACAAAACCGAGCCGGTAGCTGAGCTGCTAGAACCAAATACATTTTGTTTAAATGAATTGGAGTATATTACTGGGGTAAAGAACCTATGGCCTAGTCCAGTCATAGATGCTGAGCCCTGTAGTTCCAATGTTCCATCTTGTGTCGAATGTCCAATGGTTAGCTCTAATAATGGATCAGAAGATTGCAATTTATTTGCTACATGGAACATATGTGGGCTACAGAACAAGGTGGGTGTGTTAGAATGGTCTACTGTTACCACTGGGCTGAATATTATATGCCTCCAAGAAACTTGGTGTCTAACTCCATTTCAGTTCGAGGGGTACTCTTCCCATTTTTTGGGTGCTAGTCCCTCTCCTATGGCAAGGGCAAAAGGAGGATTACAAGCCCTAGTTCCTATTAACCTCCCAGTTATGGTTACACGATCTTCATCAGAGGGACAGCATACCCAGATCTTATGGTTATCTAATAAAAGGGGGCCTGATGTGGTATTGGCCAATTTTTATAACAATGTTTTTAATTCTACCTGTAGCTCTGTGGTTCGTACCTTAGATGCTTGCACTGGAAGCTTTTAAATGTCCAATCCATTCCGATTTTATTGTGATCTGGGCTGGGGATTGTAACATTCAGCGTTGCCCTTTACCTGCATCCCAGGTTTGTTGATATTCTAACTAGGATGGAGATGATTTGTTGCATTTCTGTCACAAAGACTATGGCGATGCGTTGAATTCACTTATCTTTAAATACGATCTTATGTTTCAGAGTAAAAGTGGTTGGAATGGGGTACTGATCCCCTCTTTAATTGGTAGAGCTGCTTGCACCATAATTGATCATTTGGTACCTTTTGTATTATTCCATCTATACTTAGTGACCATAACCTGATTGAAATACCTTTTTCATTTTGGGGCAATATAGGCTACTCAAATCACTCCACCTAGGGCAAATGGGGTCCATATTAAATGGGCAGGAGTGGAACCTAACAGCTTTCTAGAGAAAATCATCAAGAGGAAATTAACTGAGGTTAGCTATTGCCTGGGGGAGGTGGTAACCCAGGAACATATGCTTAATAGTTTTAAAAGCATCCTCAGTTGTGTTAATATCCTCCTGACCAGAAGCTCCAGACAATCACCAGTTAAACGTGGAGAATGGTTCGATCCACTATGTACTCGGACTGCTCAACAGCTGAGAGAGGCTTTACATCGCTCACCTAGAAATACTGTGCTAATAAAGACTCTCCACAATAACTATAAGCAGGTAATTGCAGAGAGGAAAAGGTCTTTACAAGAAGAGGCATGGTCCAATTTGAGAAGAGCTGCAGAGACCAGGGATAGTAAGTAGTTTTGGAATACAATTAATGCCCCCTTCCTGAAATCTGATAAGATCCCAGAACTTTATTCCTTTGCAGCCTGTGATGCACGGGTGGAACATTTTATTAAATTTTGTAATGATACTATAAACGTGGAGAGAGAAATGGGGACTGACGAACCTGCAGTCGGCATTCAATCCCACTTAATATCTATATTGATTAAGTTATTTGTGCTATTAATTCTAGCGCTAGTGGAAGGGTCCCAGGAACGGATGGGGTCCCGGTAGATGTTTTTAAGGCATCTAAAGAACTATGTGGACCTACTTTAACTAGGGTTTTCAACGCATATGCCTAAAGTATAATTCCCCAGTCCTGGTCTGTGTCAACAATCGTCCTCATTTTTAAAAAAGGTGACAAATCAGATCCTAAATGCTATCGCCCCATCTCCCTTCTGGACTCTTCTGTAAAATGGATGAGCAGGGTTTTGTTATAGAGGCTGGCGCAATAGGCCTGGGAAAATTCTATTCTTTCCGGAGGCCAATATGGGTTGAGGAGGGGCCTGGGTACACCGGAACACTGCGTTAATTTAGACCTATTAATAGGTAAATATACTAGGGTTAACCCGGGTTTTTGTACCTCTGCTTTGTAGATCTAAGTGCATTTGACCTAGTTAATCATTCTATCCTATGGTCAACCCTGACTAGCCTAGGTGCTCCCATGGCGATTATTTGTTTCTTGGCTCGCCTTTATGGGAATCTATTGAGCAAAGTCCGTTATGGTTCACGGGGCGAATGCACACCTGATTTTAGTGTAGGAAAGGGTATTGGACAGGGATGCCCCTTTATTGTTTTCCCTTTTTATTAATGGAGTGGATGAAGCCTTGCAGGAGCTTCACGCTGATGTACCTCTCATTACAGGGCGCCTATTCCAGTGTTGTTATAAGCCGATGATGCCGTATAAATATCTAGGACCCTCAATGGATTGCAAAAATTGATGGTAGCCTTCAGGGAGTATATGGCATCTAAAAAAATGATAATCAACAAATCAAAGACTTTTACAATGATATGCGGGGAAACAACGTAATAAATGTAGGCCCTTCTATATCAAAGGCTCCCTAATCGACAGAGTGAACACATTTTGCTATCTGGGGGTCCAGTTTACAAGTAATGGCATATGGGTGCAAACAGATTGGAAATGCTACACTTAAAATGAGCAGGAATTGTGAGAGGATATTTAATTTTTCATCTAAACTGGGTCAGCACCCCTTTAAAGAAATGATTAAAATCTACAAGGCTAAATTATTACCTGCTGCTACATTTGGGGCTGGACTGTGGTGGTACACTACTAGCAAATCTCTTCAAATTTAAGAAAACACCTTTTTAAAATACGTTGCTTTGTTTGCCTGCCTCAGCCCCATCCCTAATTGTGCATAAAGAGGTGGGGTTGTTTTATCTGGAGGATCTTCTTTTAATGAAACCATTGTTGCTCTAGCTCTCCATCTGGATGAAAGAATTAACTAGCTTTACCAAGCGGATTATACTTGATTGTTTAAAGCACAAGTTACTAACTTGTGTAACGATATATCTGTAAGAGACAGTAGTTAGTGACAGATTCCTTACCTTAGAATATCCCCAGGCGTCAGGCTGGATCCGGAAAGTTTTTTGCGTAGCGGTACCCTTGCGCGTCGGTAGGCGGCGTCGTGCGGCTCCGCGTCCGTCGTCGGCGTCGTGATCGCCGGGATGATGTCGCGGGCAGTACTTAGGCGCCGCCCCTGCGCGCTGACGTCAGTTCTGTACACGACTTTCCGCGCCAGGAACGCAGAGCCATGCAAGAAGCTGACAGAGGTGTCTGAAAAATACTAGGGCCCTGAAAGGGATGTCCTTAACCCTAGAAATCAGTTCGCAGAACGGGAGGATGGGTGGGGCGGTAAGGAATCTGTCACTAACTACTGTCTCTTACAGATATATCGTTACACAAGTTAGTAACTTGTGCATCTGAAAGAGACACGTTAGTGACAGATTCCTTACCTTAGAAGAGATACCCCAGCAATACCAACCCCGGTGGTGGGTCTGCGAACAAAGATCAGACAAGGAAGTCCTGGAGGACAGAACGGCCAAAGAAGCCGTCCCTCTGGACCTGACTGTCAAGGCAGTAATGCTTTGTAAACGTGTGCAGCGAGGCCCACGTAGCTGCCTGACAGATAACCGGCAGCGGAACACCGCGGCCCAAGGCCGTGGTAGCAGCCGTTGCCCTGGTGGAATGGGCACGCAGCCCAACAGGAGGCTCCTTCTTAGCCAAAGAATAGCAGGTCTTGATGCACAAGGTAACCCAGCGGGAGATGGTCCTCTTGTGCACCGCCCGACCTTTTTGGCGCCCACGTAGCCAACAAAGAGCTGGTCATCCACCCGGAAGTGTTTTGTGCGGTCAATATAGAAGGAGAGCGCACGTTTTGGGTCCAGACGGTGGAGCCTCTCTTCCTCTCTGGAAGGATGCGGAGGCGGAAAGAAGGTGGGCAAAGTGATGGTCTGCCCAATGTGGAAAGCAGTAACCACCTTTGGCAAGAAGGACGGACGCGTCCGAAGAACAACCTTGTCTGGATGAACAGACAGAAAGGGAGGTTTGCAAGATAGAGCCTGGAGCTCACTCACCCGCCGAGCGGAGGTGATGGCCACCAGAAAGGCTGTCTTCAGAGTCAGAAGACGAAGAGGACAGTTATGTAGAGGCTCAAAGGGAGCGCACATTAAAAAGGTAAGAACCAAGTTCAAGTCCCACTGAGGCATCACAAACGGAACAGGAGGGAAGAGGTGAGTAATGCCTTTTAAGAACCTGTTAACAACAGGGGACTTGAAAAGGGAGGGCTGATCAGGGAGCCTGAGGAAGGCCGAGATAGCGCAAAGATAACCCTTGATGGTACCCAGGGCAGAACCCTGTTGGGCCAGAGAGAGAAGGAACAGAAGGACCTCAGAAAGAGGGGCAGAAAGGGGATTCACAGCCTTTGCTGTGCACCATGCCACAAATTTGTTCCACCTGCAGGCGTATACCACCTTAGTGGAGGGACGCCTGGCTGCCAGAATCACATCACAAACTTCGGGAGGCAAGTGGAAAGGAATCAACTGCCGCCGCTCAATCTCCACGCAAGCAGGTGTAGACTGGACAGGTTCGGGTGGAGGACCGTCCCCTGCTGCTGCGACAGAAGATCCTCCCGAAGAGGCAGTCGGATCGGGGGATCTACGCTCATATTGAGTAGCTCGGGATACCAAACTCTTCGAGCCCAGTCCGGAGCCACAAGAATGACTTGGGCCCGGTCGTGCCGAATCTTCTTCAACACTCTGGGTAGAAGTGGTATAGGCGGAAAGGCGTACAATAGACCGCAACTCCACTCGTGACGAAAAGCGTCGCCGAGCGAGTGCCGCCTTGGAAATTCCAACGCGCAGAAGTGATGACATTGCACGTTCTCTTCGGTGGCAAATAGATCTAACCAAGGCTCTCCCCACTGTAGAAAGAGTCCTTGCGCCACTTCCGAGTGAAGACGCCATTCGTGATCCATCATGCACCTGCGGCTGAGTTCGTCCGCCCTGGCGTTCAGGGAACCTGCCAGGTGTTGAACCATCAGGAACATGCCCTGATGTTCCAGCCATGTCCAGAGGCGCAGAGCTTCCTGACAAAGGGTCCACGACCCCACCCCGCCTTGTTTATTGCAGTACCACATGGCGGTGGTGTTGTCTGTGAACACCTGCACTACCTTCCCTTTGACAGAGGGAAGGGATGCCTTGAGTGCAAGTCGGATCGCCCGGAGCTCCAGAAGGTTGATATGGAGCCGGGACTCCGCCGGAGACCAGAGGCCTCTGATCTCCGCCTCTCCCATGTGACCGCCCCATCCCAGAAGGGACGCGTCCGTCACAACTGTGTGCTCTGGCTGGGGAAGGGAGAGGGACCTGCCCATGACCCATTGCCGGTTCGAGAGCCACCACTGCAACTGTTTTGCAGTCCCCTCCGAGATCTGGACGTGATCGGACAGGTTGCCCTGGTGCTGCGCCCACTGGAACTTCAGGTCCCACTGCAGAGCCCGCATATGCCATCTGGCATGATTGACCAGCAGGATGCAGGAGGCCATGAGGCCCAGCAGCCTCAGGGTCATCCGTACCGAAACCCAGGATAAAGGCTGAAAGTTCGGAATCAGAGCCTGAATATCCCGGACTCGCCGTTCGGGAGGATAGGCCCGAAACTGCGTCGTGTCCAGAACTGCTCCGATGAAAAGGAGCTGTGGAGAAGGAATCAGATGCGACTTCGGCACATTGATGGAGAACCCCAGCGAGTGCAGGAGTTCGGCCGTAGTCTGGAGGTGGGAGACGACTGCCTGGGACGAGCCCGCCTTCAGCAGCCAGTCGTCGAGGTAGGGGAAGACTGAAACCCCTGCCCGGCGCAGATGAGCTGCGACCACCGCCATCACTTTCGTGAACACCCGAGGGGCACTGGTAAGGCCAAAGGGGAGCACGGTGAACTGAAAATGATCGGGGCCTACCGTGAACCGAAGGTAACGCCGGTGGGCCGGCAGGACGGGGATGTGGAAATATGCGTCCTGCAAGTCCAACGCTACCAACCAGTCTCCAGGGTCGAGGGCAGTCAAGACCTGAGCTAGGGTGAGCATCTTGAACTTCTCCTTCCGGAGGAAGCGATTGACGTTCCGGAGGTCCAAGATAGGACGCATGTCCTCCTTGTCCTTTTTGGGCACCAGGAAGTAGTGGGAGTAGCAACCACGCCCTACTTCTGGGGTCAGAACATGCTCGATGGCCCTCTTGGCCAAGAGGGCCGTGACTTCCTTCTGCAGAAGTACCAAGTGATCCCCTGACATGCGGTGGAATTGAGGTGGCATGGCTGGGGGGTGGACTCGAAGGGGAGGGAGTAGCCCCTTCGGACAATGTCCAAGACCCACCTGTCCGAGGTGATGGTACGCCAGTGGGGAAGGTGATGGCGGACCCTGCCCCCTACCGGCGTGCTGTGCACCTAAAAGGAGGGACTAGGAGGGTTTGGAGGCCGCGGACGGGTTGGAGGTGGTGGCCTGACCCGCACGCTGGTTGCCCGATCCGCCACGGCGGAATCCACGTCCTCGGCCACGCGAAGACGCCTGCTGCGCGGGCCGGTGGCTGGGCTGCTGACGTGAAGGGCGCCCCTACCGTGGCCACGATAGGGGCGAAAAGCAGAAGTCAGCGGAGGGCGTGTAGCAGAAAGGCCCAGGGACTTTGCAGTAGCCCGTGAGTCCTTAAAGCGCTCCAACGCATGGTCTGCTTTGGACCCAAAAAGACCGACTCCATCAAAGGGCATGTCCATGAGAGTATTCTGGACATCCCCTGAAAAACCAGTGGTTCTCAGCCAGGCGTGGCGTCGTAGCGCCACCGTCGTTGCAATAGACCTGCCCAGCGAGTCGGCGGTATCAAGGCCACATCGTATTGTGTATTTGGCCGCATCCCTTCCTTCCGCAATGGCGCGGGAAAGCAGTGTCTGGACCTCCTCAGAACACTGGGGCAAAACATTTGCCACCGAATCCCACAAGGAGTGGGTATATCGGCCCAAAAGGCAAGCGGTGTTGATGGACCGCAAGCCAGCACTGGAGGAAGAAAAACCCTTCTTCCCAAATTGATCCAGGCGTTTGGATTCCCTATCCGGAGGGGCGGTAGGGAAGGCGGTTTGGGAAGCGGAGGCTTGGACAACCAAGCTCTCAGGGGTGGGGTGGACAGAGAGAAACAGGGGGTCGCCCGGAGCCGGGCGATGGCGTCGGGACACGTTCCTATCCACAGGAGCCCCTGTGTTGGGCTTGGACCAGGCGCCCAAAAGAACGTCAGTGAGGGCGTTGTTAAACGGCAGCACAGTCTCCGTAGAGGAGGCTGCCGGCTGAAGCACCTCTGTCAAGAGATTAGTCTTGACCGCCACAGTAGGGAGTTGGAGATGTAAGGCTCCAGCCGCCCTACGCAAAACCGTTGCAAAATTGGCTCCCTCCTCCGTAGCCACGGGAGGAGACAGCATGCCAGTGTCAGGGGAAGTATCTAGACCACTGGCATCCCCTAGACCCTCTGTCCAGTCCTCATCGTACTGACACTGTTGTGCCAGAGGGTCATCAGACCCCTCCCAGTCCTCCTGGTCCTCCTCAGGTTCAAAATAAGGGGAGGAGGGACATTTGGGACCCAAGGTCTCATCGGCGCCGGAACCGGCGTCGAGCGACGTCGGTCCGGGTCCATGTCCGGAGCCGGAAGGAACTGGGGACGACGCCGCCCGGAGCCCCAGGCGGCGTCGAGAACGGCACCGGAGACATCGGCGCCGGCGGAGGTGTCGTTAGGTCGACCGGCGTCGATGGGGGTTGTGGAGCCGGGATCGAGGCCGGGGCCGGAGCCGGGATCGAGGCTGGAGGCACGGGCGACGCCGGGGCCGGAGCCGTCGGCGACGCCGGAGCAACCCCATCAGGGCCCGCAGGGCCCGAAGGCACACCGGAGGGACCTTGAGGCCCGAAGAGGCGGGCCATGGCCGACAGGAATTCCTGTACTTAGGCCAGATCCGCCCCCGAACCCGGGAAGGACGGGTATTGCGGGGGCGACTCCACAGGCATGTCCGGGGCCGCGGGGACGGTGCCGGGAGGGGCCTCAGCCGAGTCGCGAGACCGGCGAGGCGAAGTCCTAGAGCGACGATGCTTTTGGACTTTTTGTGTTTTGACTTACCGGACGAAGAAGACTTCGATGCCGACGACCGGTGTGGACTCCGCGATCGACCCCTGGACCTCTCACGCGACCGGGGCTTCCGCGGAGCCGAATGCCGGGCCTCGAGGAGCTTTCGAGACCGCTCTCGCAAAGCTTTCGGGTTGAGGGCCCGGCAGTCGGAACAAGACTCCGTGTCGTGGCCTCGGCCGAGGCAGAAGAGACACTCCCAATGCGGGTCTGTGATGGACATCATCCGAGCACAGGCGCCGCAATGTTTAAACCCGGGCATCCCTACGACACCTTGAAGTCGATTGAAGAAAAACAGTGAAAAATTCACCAAAAAGTTTGGTCAAAAAATGACCAGGGCACTGCTCTTCCCGGATCTGCGCTTGCTAGCGCGGAAAAAGAAGAACTGACGTCAGCGCGCAGGGGCGGCGCCTAAGTACTGCCCGCGACGTCATCCCGGCGATCACGACGCCGACGACGGACGCGGAGCCGCACGACGCCGCCTACCGACGCGCTAGGGTACTGCTACGCAAAAAACTTTCCGGATCCAGCCTGACGCCTGGGGATATTCTAAGGTAAGGAATCTGTCACTAACGTGTCTCTTTCAGATATTGGATTATGCCTTTCAAGTAAGTACTTTTGCAGTTATGAATATTTACAGGTAAGTAAAAGAGTTCAATATCATGTGTCTTTATGCAGCAATGCTTCCCCATGGCAGAAAAGGAATATGTTGCATACAGTTATTTGCGATCGGTTTCTGGGGGTCTGCTTTAGGACTTAAGGTCCAAATTACCACCAGCAGTTACTCGTTACCTGCCCTGGGGCGTACGGTTGCAGAGGTGCTGGTTGGGTTGGTAGCTGTGCTGGTGGAAAGAAGGAGGGCCACCTAGAAACACGCTGCAGATGGGGAATTGTGGACAAGTCTAGAAGCTTTTAACAGGGGGGCTCTGGTCACAAGTGTCCGGGGGACAAGGGGGCACAGCTGGTTCATCGGTACACGGCCTGGGGCACTCTGGTGCAGAGGGGAAAGGCCAGCTGGGCTCTGAGCATCCTGGAGCCTTGCGGTTGTCGGTCTCACCAGTTGAGGGTGCAAAATCAGAACAGCTCGGCCACCCAAGAGGTGGGTCTCTGTGGGGCTGATGTCCCTCAACGGTTGCTCGTTCTCAGTGTCGGAGTCTGGATTGGACTTTCACAGTATTTGTTTGTTGCAAGGGGTCCAGTACCCCAGGGTCCTGTGTGGCTCTGGTAGGTCCTGGTGTCCTCTCAGTTGGTGGGGGACACAGATCTGTCCTTCAGGAGTACAGGGTCCTTTTCCTGGGGGCTGCTGAGTTGGGCTGGCCAGGGAGCGGCAACTCGGTCAACCAGACTTTGCGTTTTGGTGCCTGCGGACTGCAGAGCCTTCTTTTTCAAGAGACATTGCTTGGCAATTTGTGAAGGGCTGGCAGTCTCCCGGGGTTCTGGTCAGCTGCAGGATGAGTTGTTGGTGACGAGACTGGATGCAGGCAGGCAGGTTTGGCACGAAAAGTCCAAAGCTGTCTTCAGTTCTTGCTTTTCTTGCAGCTCTTCTTTGTCCTCTCTTTCTTGATTTGTCGAATCTAAGTTCTTGGTGTCAGGGGTGCCACCTAAATACTCAATTTAGGGGCTTTACGAGGAGTGACAGGTAGTAGCCAATGGGAGTCTTACCTTCAGAGTGTCTACACCCTCTATGTGGTCGCTTTCTGTTGGAAGTGGGCATAACCCTGGTCCATATCGAGTGCCAGAGCAGTACTGGTGCCAGGTTAATTCTATCTGTGATATAATGCAAACCCAGCTCACTATTACATATTTCCTTGGGGCAGGAGCAGGGTAATGCTAAGAGCTTCTTGATGAATGCATCCTCAATTAGCTGAATCTCAGCAACTTCCACCATACCCCAAACGGCAGCCCCATAGGTAGCTGTTGAAAGATTTCACTGCATAAATCCTCAAGATCTCAGGGATAGGTTTCAACCCCAATTTACTTGTAAAATTAAACAGTGGATGACAGGAGAAAAAACGTACTCATCCAGTTGAATTTTTTATACCAGGTTCACCCACTATCCACAGGCTTACGGTCGAGCTGTCTGTATCATAATTGACAACTGTGCTCAATTTGAAGCTTACCAAAATTTAACATGAATTTTTTTAAACTAGTGAATGTATTTACATCATCAATTTGCAACCAAGCATTGACCCTTCCTTGAATAAAGTTCTTTTTTTTTGCCTACGTTGGAATATTTCCATTCACATATTTTCTGTATCAGAGAGCAAAGAATCCTATGGGAATCAGAAATTTCACTTTTTGGACCATTCCCTTTTGTACTGCCCTCAGATTGATTAATCTGCATGAAACTTGCCATGTCAAACTCAAACAGGATGAACTTTTTCTTTGGAACAGCGGCAACATTGTTAAGAAAACAAAATACCCTCTTCATTGGAAAGTCTGACCTCACCAAAACTACAGAAGCACTATTGCCACTTCTGTGCTATGTATTTTTTATGACACATACAAAATGTTTCAGGATTTAATCACATAAATGCTTAAATAAAAGGGGGCAGGGTATATATACCTCTCACGGACAGCCTGAGCACCCTATATTGAGTAAATCCAATTGGGTTTAATCACTCATTACTCTGTTGTTCTTCTTCACTTCAGGATTGGGGCATTTATAAGCAGCACACATATATACTATCTACTTGCAATCTATCCTAGCAACATTTTTATATTTGCTTTGCACAAACAAAACACTAGTTAACAAATACATATAAACATTATGTACTCTGCTTCAGTTGTGGTCTTTTTCGTCTTGATATTTCAACAATTTAGCACCATTATCATTTATGTGCATTGACACATGCATTTTCTTTATGTCTATGTTATTACAAGTAACCCTGGGCAAAGCACTACGCTACGCTCGCGTAGTTTGCGAAGTTTGCGCTACTTCGCACAACGCGAATTGCACGTAGCACAGTGCAAACACGCGTAGCGTAGCGTAGTGCAGCGGTCATTTTTTGCTTGCTCGCGGTCCTCAACGTCAAGTTGGCGACCGCGAGCAAGCAAAATGACATCCGGCAAGACTTTTTCCTCGTTCGCGATCAGCAACATCAAGTTGCCGATTGCGAGCGTGGAAAATAAACATCCCGGCGAGATTCTCAACGCGGGGAGGTCAGGTTTCTCATTGCGAGTGGTCGCGTATGCTCGCGACCGCTCGCGATGAGAAACTACCAGTCCGCGTTGAGAAAGCTGCCGCTCGAGTAAAAATCTACTCGAGCGGCAGTAAAAGACAGCTCGCACTGTGCAAGATGCCGTTTTCAATGATTGCACAGTGCGGACAAGCATTCGGCACTGTGCAATCATTGCGAACAGTGCACTACGCAGTTCGCGTAGTGCTACGCGTAGCTCGCGTAGTGCGGACTGCACTTTGCGTAGCTTCGCGTAGCGCTACTTCGCGAACTACGCCCAGGCTTAATTACAAGTCATCTGTACCTTTAAATAAACTTGTAATGGAGGCGGAGGTCATGTGACCAAGACCACGGACGTGGTCGAAACGTGTCGTCCTTGTCTGCAACTGTAAAATAAACTTACCTGCAAACTTGACCGTGTGGGCTCGAGCAATCTTTTCCCTGGATTTCTACTCCGTTGGAAATATCTCGGTGGCGGCGTCCGCCAACGAAGCCTCGGCTCCCAAGGAAGGGTATTCCGTTTTCTGCCACTTCCCGATTGGACTCCTTGTCGTCAGGAATACCCGCTGGTTGGACCGTGGTGTATGCGGCAAAGTACGGGAACACTGTGATCGTGATCGCATCTGCTGGAAAGCACAATCGAGCCGACGGGAACATAGGTGAGGTAACTGTGCGCCTTGGTGTGCAGATTCCCTTCCCCGATCTTCGTCCAGCTTGAGAATACAGCGAGGGAGACGCGGCGTGTGCCGGCACCTCTGCTCATTTCCCCACAGTAAAACACGCCGCAAACACAACCAATCAGAGCCTACGTGAACCAGCGGGTTCCAAACGTAAGATCAAGTATCGGAGCAGGAGTGCAAATCATGCACTGAGAGTGACATTACAATTAAACATGGCAGACGAGTTTATGAAGGGACGTGAGGCATCGGCCAAGGCAATCTTCAGCAAAACTCAATCAGAAATGTTACCGTCTGGGAGCGCAAGAGCTGAAACGACAATAACAAACTTAAGACAGAAAGGCAACACTTTAGAGCGTCTGAGGAGAAAAGAAATCAGCAGGTGGTGGGAGGCGACCTCACTAGAAAATTATCTGGAAGTTAACAGGATACCCAGGCGCCTTCGGATTTTCATTACCCAACATTGTCAATACCTAAACCGCAAGTACTTAAAGACTGGGTTGATAATACGACAGCCTGATCCAGAAGAATGCTGGAAATTCTGGTAGCCAATGCCTGGGACGAACAACGGGTTCTTCTGGCACAAATACAGGATATAATGGACGATTTAAAAAAGGAAGCTGATCAGAAAGAAGTAGAAAAAATAATTAAATCTGTGGATGAAAAAATGAAAGTTTTTTAAAAGGATGTTATCGCCACAAAGCAGCGTAAATTTGTATGCGATGAGAGGGACTATATGTCAGGTCGTATCCTCACCTTCGCCAGAAAATATGATAAAGTAAGATCGGAGATCACTAAAGATAAAGCCTTAGAACTCCTGGAAACAAGCAAAGAGGGATCTACAACTGATCTGAGTTCAGACCAAGAATCGGTGGACAGTCTGGCATCAAGCTGCACTGAACAACAGGTTTTTTCCAAAGAACTACGTCTTCTGCAGATGGAAAGAGAACAAGCAAACAGGGGGAGGCCAAAAGGGAAAAGACAAGAAAACGCAAACATAATTTCAAACGCAACATCAGGCGCAGAAAATTTAAGAACAACTGGTATGGGAACGAGAGGCCAGAAGACAAAGAACCAATAATGGAGGACACTACACCGAGATTAACGGTAATGAATTTGACTGATAAAGAGCTTACTACTGATGAAATAAGTGTCTTAGAATTAGGTCTGTCGTTTTGTCCAGAAATAGATATAGATGATGCACAGGCACGAGTAGACCTATATAAATTCGAGAGAAAACTCAAACTATGTAAAATGCATGCCTCTAAAAAAAACGTCAAAGGGACTATGACTATACCTGATGATAATGAGGACATAGGATTAGCCATTGATGACATTCCTGCACTCCATACTCTGACAACCCTTGAACATCAGGGATCACAAGTCTCTGTAAGCGATTCTCTTGACCCCTTTAATCGCTCACACACCAACAGCATATCTGATCTCCTAGGAATCAACACCGGTGAGGCTGCCCTCACCGAATTTAGAGCTAAATCCCAGTATGTTCCCACACCTGCTAAAGACAGTATTGACGTCTTCAGCGACATAGTAGCCCAAGACCTCCTTAAACTCCTGAAAGATAACCCGACGAGCAACAATATGACTAAAACCCAATGGGAAGCAGTGAGCAATTTACAGAAAGACCAGGATCTGGTTATCAAACCCTCCGATAAAGGAGGTAACGTGGTCCTCATGTCTAGGGCCATGTACACAAATGAGGCACAATGCCAGCTTAGTGACCAGACATGCTATGGGAGGGTGGACAGAAAATACCTTGTAGATCTGAAGAACACTTATCACAACAAACTTCAGACATGGCATGAACGGGGTCTTTTAACTTGGGATGAGAAACAGTTTCTCAAGAACGAGAATCCTACCACACCCACACTATATCTCCTCCCAAAGATCCACAAGAATGCCACTAATCCACCTGGAAAACCCATTGTATTGTCTAAGGACAGCCTCATGGAGAACACAAGTAGATATGTTGACCATTTCTTATTTCCCTTTGTTGAAAATCTCACGTCCTATGTGAGGGACACTATGGATTTCCTACAAAAGACCAAAGATGTCATTCTTGGGGACAAAGATTGGTTGGTATGCTTAGATGTACAGGCGCTCTATACGAGCATCAGGCATGATGATGGGTTGAAAGCTTGCCAATTCTTTCTTAAAAAACTTAAGGCTGAATTGTTGGAGCATACACTGATGTTATTGGATATGATTACAACATGCCTCAAAGAAAATGTTTTTGTCTTTGAAAATGTGCACTACAAGCAATTGCAAGGAACTTCCATGGGCACCTGCTTCGCCCCTAGCTATGCCAACCTCATGGTAGGCTGGTGGGAGAAGCAGGTGCTCTGGAACGACCAAACAGAACACTGGATTTTTAATGTATCAAAATGGCTAAGGTACATTGATGACATTTTCTTGGTATGGCGAGGGTCAGAAATTGATTTGAATTTGTTTATTTGACTGTTTAAATCTGAACAATGTAAACCTGAAATTTACAAGGCACTACAGTCAAAGTTCTATTGATTTCCTTGATTTAAAGCTCACCGTTGAAAATGGGAGACTGAGTACTAACCTGTTTAGAAAGAAGACGGCAGGGAATTCCATCCTGCATGCCGCCAGTTCCCACCCGCCCAGTTTCAGATGGGGAATTCCGTACAGCAAATTATTACGTGCAAAGCGCAACTGCAGCACCCCCCTATCCTATGAAAACACCAAACAAGAGATGAAAGAGAGATTCAGAGAGAGAGGGTACTCCAGGAAAGCACTACTTCAGGCAGAAAAACGGGTCGAGAAACAGTCTAGGGATCAGGTTCTTAAAGTTAAACCAAGAACAACTCATGTAAATATCACAAAAGAACCCATCAGGTTCATTACCAGATACTGCGGCCAATCCAATCAAATACGCAGCATTCTCAAGAATAGATGGGATATCCTTAGACAAGACCCCATTTTGAGGAACAAATTAAGTGTGGCACCATCCATTACATACAGGAGGAGTACGTCACTGAAAGATGTGCTGGTGCACAGTCACCTCCAGCCCAAAGAAAACAACTGGCTCAAGCTAGGCAAGGGTTTTCGCAAATGCGGAAAATGCAAAGCTTGCAAGCACAGTAACAATGTATCAGAGGTAACCCTAGAGAGAACACGCACATTATGGAGAATTCCAAAACCGATAACTTCCAGTACGGACTTCGTAGTGTATGCCATCATATGCCCCTGTGATCTCTGGTATATTGGGTCAACAACCTTTCCAGTGAAAAAGCGTATTCTTGAGCACTGGAGAGCTATTACAAACCACAACCAAAGCTATAGCACAGCCAGACACTTCGCAAAGGAACATGGGGCAGACTGGACTAAAGCCAGATTCTTTGGACTGGATACCTTCAACCCCAACCCAAGGGGAGGAAATCGAACTGCAGCATTACGCAAACGTGAATCACGTTTTATCCTGCTAGCAGGAAGCAAATTCCCAGATGGCCTTAACCAGGATGAGGAATTGCATTCCCACCTGAAGTTTTTAGATTCTCACCCTGACTCTTTGCCTTCGTTCACTCACGTCCCACCTCCCTTTCTCCCCCTTTCCCTTGATTTTAATCACTTTATGTCTTTAGTACCACACTAGCAGAGAGCATAGAACCCTTTTCTTGTGGCTGATTAGCGGGATAGTGTCGCAATTGTTAACAATATGTTTTGAAAATATCTGTTATATGGCTGTATCTTGTATGTCGCTAATTACACTGTCTCTTGGATCATTACAGGAGAGCTCAGCAGAGGACCAATCGTCAATATCACGTTGGTGTTATGATTATGGGCACAGGAGAACTTGGTGGATTTCCTCCCCTCACTCCTTTAATCAACTTTTGGCGCGTGCCATAGGGCACTAGACCCTCACCTTATCATAATATTGCCTCTCACGGACAGCCTCAGCACCCTATATTGAGTAAATCCAATTGGGTTTAATCACTCATTACTCTGCTGTTCTTCTTCACTTCAGGATTGGGGCACTAGATCCGATATTCATGACTTTTTTGGTACATATTAGCTGTACAAAAATAGGCGGCATTTATAAGCAGCACACATATATACTATCCACTTGCTATCTATCCTAGCAACATTTTTATATTTGCTTCGCACAAACAAAACACTAGTTAAATACATATAAACATTATGTACTCTACTTCAGTTGTGGTCTTTTCGTCTTGATATTTTAACAATTTAGCACCATTATCATTTATGTGCATTGAAACATGTATTTTCTTTATGTCTATGTTATTACAAGTCATCTGTACCTTTAAATAAACTTGTAATGGAGGCGGAGGTCATGTGACCAAGACCACGGACGTGGTCGAAACGCGTCGTCCTTGTCTGCAACTGTAAAATAAACTTACCTGCAAAAAGTGACCGTGTGGGCTCGAGCAATCTTTTCCCTGGATTTCTACTGCGTTGGAAATATATATATATATATATATATTCACTGAAAAAAACAAAGGTTAAAGTAACATTACAGTTAGGTGAAATGTTCCGTTTTGAACTCTAAAAACTACTGAAATTCACCTGTATGGTTTGAGTTCTCTCAAGTAACTATAACTTGTGCCCTAGGGTTTACTAATAACTCACGCCCCCACCATGCAAAGTGATATTATCAATGACGTCAAAGATGTCATGAGTGATGTAATATCTAGGGTAATTAGCAAGTGTAAGGAAGTGGTTTTCTGTTGCAGTAACCCCCCCCACTTTTTGCCAGACCACTGATGTACTTTGACTTGATGTGCCCTGGGTCCCTGCCAATCAGGTTCCCAGGGCCTGTGTTCTTTCCCCAAAACTGTACCCAATTGGCATCTCTGGCCACAGGTCAGCCCCTGGTAAATGGTACCACAGGTACCCAGGGCACTGTGACCAGGGAAGACCTCTAAGGCCTGCAGCACTTATTGTGCCACCCTAAGAGGCCCTGTACCTTTACACACACACACTGCCTTTGCAGGCTGCGTGTTTTGGTGCAGAACAAAGTGAAGAGTCGACATGGCACACACCTCTGTGTGCCATGCCTACAACCCACTGCCCTGGCATAGGTCAGCCACCCCTCTAGCTGGGTGCATTATACCAGTGGTGAGGGTACAGGTGCATGAGCCCTGTACCCCTACAGTGTCTAAGTCCATTCTTAGACATTGTAAGTGCAGTGCTGCCATTAAGAGTACATCGTGCTGGGAGTTTGTCATTACGAACTCCACAGCACCATAATGGCCGCACTAAAAACTGGGAAGTTTGGAATCAAACTTCTCAGCACATTAAACCCACACTGATGCCAGTGTGGGATTTAATGAAAAATGCACACAGAGGGCATCTTAGAAGATGCCCCCTGAAACCTAACCCACCTCTAGTGACCAGGCTGAGTGGCTGCTTCAGCTGCCACCACCAGACATGTTTCTGGACCCCTGGGTCGAGAGCCTGCTGCTCTCGGGGGCCTGAAACAATGCACATCCTGGGACGAGGTGCCAAGTCTCCTCCCCCAGGATGGGCAGGGTTCACGAAGGAGAAGCTTCAAAGGCATGCCGCCTTTGTGAGCCTCTCCAGACCATTTGCTGCATTCAGCAACTGGTCCCCACTGGTTCTACCCTCCACTTTGGGCGGGAGAACTGGCAGGAAAAACAAGTAAGGAAGGGAGGTGTGCCCACCTCTGCCAACTCCACCCCACAGGTAGGGGAGGCGAGGTGAAGCACAACCTCGAGTCTCGGCCATCTTGAGGATGGGGGGACTCAGCCAACCAGGGACAGGCTCCTGCCCCTCTCCCACTGGAGAGTGGCAGAATAGGGGTTGTACCCACCCCAGGGAAGGGACCCATTGGTCCCTGCCCTTTAACTACCTGTAACGCCCCTAAATCTAGTATTTAGGGGGCACCCTGAACCTTACTTCCTCAGAAATGACAATTAGAAAAGAAAAAGAAGGACCGAACTGCTGTGCAGCCGGCTAATAAGAGGAAGACAACAACTGACTTGGCCCCAGCCCTACCGGCCTGTCTGCCCTCGAACCTGCTTCCTGCGAAGACCCAGTGTGTCCTGCAGCCAGCAACCTCAAGAACCCTGGAGGACCTGCCTGCCTTCACTTCTGAAGCCTGCTTCTCCCGTGAACGCCGGATTTGTTCAAACACAGCAACCTCTGGCAGCAGCCGGAAACCGCGAATCCAGCCCACTCTGCACCCGCCGACCCCGGCCTGAGCTCGAGTGGGAAAACACCAAGAGGACGTCCCCCCGGCGATCCTGACCAGAGATCCGGTGACTCCTGACCTGCCTCAAGCCTCCAGATGACGCCTGCAGCCTAAATCCAGAGGGCCCCCCCTACCGCGACCAGAGCGGGTAAGAAAATCCGACCCTAAAAGGCAACTCTGCACCCGGTGCCCCTCGGCCCTGTGTGCCCCAACCAACGGTGCCTAACCAACCCTTACCTATTCAACTTACCTCTCAAAGTGGTGGTCGCATCCAGGAGGACCTCGTCCAAGAGCCTGCAGTGTGTTTCCAAAGTGGAGGTTCCCCATAGACTACAACAGGGCTTCCGACGACAAAACAGCACCCTGCACCCAGCCGCCCGAGTGCCCTTTTGATACCTACTTGTTTCCCCATTTGCCCTGATTCTACAACCAGGAGCTTGGCTCCCACAACCCAGTGGCCTGCTCGCCAGCCGCCACTAACCGGAGGCCCCCTATCCCCCATTGGATAACATTGGGCCTCAACACTCTGCACCCGGCCGCCCTAGTGCCGCTGAGGGTGTAACAAGAGTGCATCACTGACCCTGGGGGACCCCTGAGTCTAACCCCAGAGCCTTAACTCCCACAGTCGAAAACTTACCTTCAAACCGATAACTTGTTTTTCCTCCATAGGATAACATTGACTCCTTTTTCCTGAAAAAACGACTTGTGGAGTTTTCGAAACTAAAAATATTGCTTTAAAATTGTATGAATAACCAAAACGACTTTACTCACCTGTTTGCAAGGAATGTCCCAGGGCTGGATCTAGGATCCAGCACTGAGGTTAGAAAAGTAACGCAAAAGTAACTTACCTGCACCTTACAAGAAAAGTCAATGCATTTCAATGTACAGTTCGAAAAAGTTTGTGTCAAATTTTGAAAACTGAAAATATTCTTTAAAAATCGTACAAACTACAAAAACGTAATTACTTACCTGTTTTAAGTAGATGTCCCAGTGCTGAATCTAGGAGTCCAGCACTGGATTACAAAAGTAACGCGAAAGTAACTTACCTGCAATTTACAGGAAAAGCCTATGTATTTCAATGTACTGGTCCAAAAAGTTTCTAAGTGTGGACTTTTGAAATCTGAAAATATTCTCTAAAAATCGTACAAACTACAAAAACGTGATTACTTACCTGTTTTAAGTAAATGTCCCAGTGCTGAATCTAGGAGTCCAGCACTGGATTACAAAAGTAACGCAAAAGTAATTTTACCTGCATTTACCTTAAAAAGCCATTCATTTCAATGTACTCCATTTACTAAGTATTGCAACCTACTGCATCCCCTGTAAATCAAATCAAGTACAATCTTCATTGCTTTTTAAAACTTTGTAAAACAAGTAACTTATTACTGAAAAGAATTGAATGCTTACCTGTATCAGGCTTGCTTGGTTCTAAAATAAAATAACAGTATATTTTTTATACAAAAACAATTGGCCTAGAGTTCAGTTCTTGAGTGTGTGAATTCATTTGCTGACTGAGTGTGTACATCAAATGCTTAACACTGTCCTCTGATACTGCCTTACTGCTCGACCAAGCTACCACTATTAGAGAGTAAGGTTCTATCTAACTTAAACCTCTGCCTACCTCTGGAGTCACCTGGACCCTATACACAATGTACCTCATTTTGGTGTAGTATATAAAGAGCCAGTTTCTTACAGCAATGCATGGCGAGAGCATGAGTTATAGTTACCTTAGGGCTTTTTTTCAAGCTCTTGCCCGCTTGGAGCGGACTTGGAGTTTGCCCCCATTTGGCGGAAGATTTGAAATTGCTCCCACCAAAAGAGAGCAAATACAAAGTGAGCAGGGGACCCACGTCTGGCATACCCTGCCAACTTAGGGCAAACAAAGCAAACACAAGGAGATGATGGACGGAGCGCTGAAACTTTTCAGACACTCACACCCAGTCACAGATCTGGGATGAATCCATCATCGTTCTTTAACTCACTTCGCCACCACCTTGCTAACTTTGCCACTGGATTCAAGCTAGCCTGGCTGATGAGGGGTGTTACCCCGAAACCAATCCCAGGATGCTTGTTTCTGGTCCAGGGAGACCTTTCTTGGCAGTTCGGGCTGGACTGTTCCCATGAGGAATAGGGTCAAGACTGATTTGCATATGGCTTGGTATGAACTGGGGTAGTGAAGTGAGCTAAAGAATGATGAGGAATTCAACCCAGATCTAAGACTGGGGGTGAGTGTCTGAAAAGTTTCTGCGCTCCGTCCATCATCTCTTTGTGTTTGCTTTGTTCATCCTAAGTTGGCAGGGTATGCCCAGACGTGGGTCCCTTGCTCACTTTGCCACTGGATTTAAGCTAGCCTGGCTGATGAGGGGTGTTACCCTGAAACCGGTATGCTTGTTTCCGGTACAGGGAAGACCTGGCTCGGCAGATCGGGCTGGACTGTTTCCATGAGGAACAGGGTCAAGACTGATTTGAAAATGGCTGGGTCTGAAAACTGGGCTTGCGAAGTCAGCTAAAGAACGATGATGGATTCAACCCAGATCTGTGACTTGGGGTAAGTATCTGAAAAGTTTCAGCGCTGCATCCATCATCTCCTTGTCTTAACTTTACAAAAGTGGCATTTCTAAAATAGTAATTTTGAGTCCAACTTTACCATTAAAGAGGATTAATCATTACCATTCCAAATATATGAAATATGATTTAGCTACTCATTTCTAATCAGGAATTACAGATTTAAAGTGTTTTAAAGTATTCGTAATGCTAGCCTATGAGAGGAGTAGGCCTCACAGTAGTAAAAAATGAATTTAGCTGTTTGTCACTACCAACACATGCAAAACTTAAATGTACATGTACTACCTTTCAGTTACACCGCACCCTGCCCTTGGGGCTACCTAGGGCCTACTGTAGGGGGGACGTATGTGTAATAAAAGGGGAGTTTAAGGCTTAGCAAGTTATTTTAAATGCCGAGTCAAAGTGGCAGTAACCTGCACACACAGGCACTGTAATGGCAGGCCTGAGACAGATTTGAAAGGCTACTTCTGTAGGCGGCACATTCAGTGATGCAGGCCCACTAGTAGCATTTAGAATACAGGTCCTGGGTATAAGGTATACCACTTTACAAGGGTCTTATAAGTAAACTAAATATGCCAATCATGTATTTGCCAATGTCACTGTGTTTAGGGTAGAAGCACATGCACCTTAGCACTGGTTAGCAGTTATAAAGGGCTCAGAGTACTAAGGCCAACAAAAAGATACAGTGAAAATTCGAGGTAAACTTGCAGAAAGTTGGGAGAAGACCACCCCAAGGATAACCGGTCTAACAAACCTGCTGGCTTGACAGTTTATGACTTTAGTAGGGACTACTGAGGATGCATACCTAAATATGTGCATGTCAAGGAATGGCCAGAATCTTGTGTAACATCTGACAAACAAGCAGGGTTAACCTAAAATGTGGTGGCATTTTTATAAAGGGACATGGATGAAACAAGAGCATACTTTAAAAAAGCCTTTTTGGGGCAGGAGTGGGTGAATTAATGTTAACCTTTATTTTTATGTGGGAGTGCCTTTTTTTGGAATGTGACAGTACAGCTTAAGTGTCTCATTTTCTGAATTTCTTTACATAACAATTCTTCATGCCTGTACTTCAGACGGATCAGACCTGCAAAGTCAAATAGGGAATCATGGCACCTCTAAATATATGCAGAAAAAGTAAAGAAAATAACAAATATCACATGGTATGACTAACCACATTGCAACAATGAGATCCAAGAAATATTCTGCAATACCCTGACATTAGACTCCTTTCTTATCCAAAGTCAAAGCATGTCCACAGAACAATTTTCATATTTGTTGCATACTGCTTATTTTGTTATAAGCATATCCTTGCCCTCAACTAAAGCTCTTGTACATTCTGAACCTTCAGTAGACAAATGAATACATGTTCTTACTTTCATGTATTTTGATAGCTTCCCTTTGACCAGCTTTAATTCCAGTGAAACTTCATTATCTCCAACAATTCAATGAATTAGTGCGTAAGAAGAAAAGAACTTGGAAACATCCATGTAAAAACCTCTACACGACGTACCTTCACAGCAGTCTTGCCACATCCTTAGGTCCACTCTTGGAATATCTTTACAGCTGACATAGCCGTGAGGAAATTCAGCAACTCTAAATACATCTCGCTGCACCCTGGTTATGTTGTCTCCATTATCACACAAAATACTGGCCAGTGATGATTGCTTGAGTTGTGTTAGCTGTGCTGGATTGAACACTCCAGGATTCTCGTACCACAACCTGTTGCCTCACAAAAAAGTTTGTTTCTTAGTTCATCAACTTAAACAATAGCATTCCAATTCAAGTCATGCCTTGCAATTTATGTTATGATTCATCATCTCCACATGTTTTGACCTGCAGGGGGCACGCAGTTTAGAGAAAAAACAATTACCTTTATCCGGTCCCACTCAACTAACAATCACCAATAATGAGCGTTCTAGACTGTAGCTTTGTTTGACGGCGTTTGCTTGGGTTTTGAAATTTATTTTGACATAATTCCCTGGATGGCTGTTTAAACAAAACAGTTTAATTTTACCAATATCAAAATTGTAATGGGAAACCATCTACAAAGATCTTAAAATGTGTTATGCTCTTTACGAGAGAAAAGACCAGACAAGTGAGTGGCCCAATTCTGGTTCAAAGTGAGAAGCAGGAGCTGGTTAAACCCACTGATCACTACTTCGTTGTATTGTATTTAAAGTGCTAAATATTTAAGTAACAAAGATTTCACAGACACTTGCACATACCAACATTTCACCAATGGTTTAGTTGTTTAACAGACCTAATTTAAACTTTATATATATATATATATATATATATATATATTTTTTTTTTTTAAATAACATTTTAATTGAGTAAGAAAAGGAAAGACTAGTTCTCCCCCCCTCATTTTTTAAATAAATCCCCGTGCCTATACCCTCCCCAACCACTTCCCACCATTGCAACCACCACAAAAAGTATTCAATATAGGTTTTTGTTATACATCTACAGTTTCTTACTCATGCGTTAATGTGGAGTATAGATATAAAAATACATTTCCACTATAGGATACCATATCTCTAAACACAATTCTTCTCATAAATCACTAAAATCACTTCCAACTTATAGCAGCAAACTCAAAGTGTCATAGTGCAGCTAACGCTAGTAGCCTTTTAATCCCACCTTACAACCATCCATAAAGTGCATGTGCAAGACATTATCTAAGATCAATTCCCAGCCCTCCTCCAATCTCTTTTAAGACCATATTATAAAGTTCACATTTTCCAGTGATACATAAAATATCTGTAACAACAGATAATGTAGAAGGGTCTCTCAGTTTTACCATACGCAACAATAGAAGATATTCCCGGTGTATAGATATGATTTTACCCATCCAGTTGTTCCCTCCAGTTGACAAAGTATTGCCAAATTTCTGCCCCTTTCTTTTTGGCCCTATACCCCCTCCGCCTGTATATAGCTTTCTCGAGATTGTAAGTACCCAACGGGCGAGCTAGCCACTGATGAAATGCGGGGGGGCTAGGGTCCAGCCAAGCTGAGGCGGTGTGGCGCAGCCGCCAGGGCGACTGACGCCGGACGCTCTGGGGATCACGGTTCGATCCCCGGCACCAGCGGCAGGTCAGCCCAGCACCATGTGACTCTGGGCAATAGCTCGCTTAATCTTCCCGACGGCCCCCAGCGCCGGGATGCCTACGGGTAGCTGTGCGCTTTACAAATACTGGATTTACATAGTCTATACACTGCCTTTGCATGCATACAAGAGCCCCTCCTTCCTTTCTTTCCAAGTTGGTTATACCAAGCATAATTAGCGGAGGGGTTACATTCACCTGGAGTAAGACATTTTTCTTTAAAAATTCCTCGATTTCTCTAAAAAGCGGCCCAAGCTCATTACAGGTGGCAAACATATGAATTAAATCTACCTTATAGGCCACACACACCGTGGACAATGCACACCTTTCCCCTCACCCCACTTGGCAATCCGATATGGAGTATAGTATAACTCAAAGCAGGTTTTATAGTACTGTGCTTGAAGGTTAGCAGGCATCAAAATTGTTAAAGTATTTAAAAAGGCACTCTGAAAATCTGTATCTGTAATGCCTAATGTCCCTTGCCACTTGGTTGAGCACTTTCCCAAATCATCTTTCATATATTCGTTCAACAGCTCATACAACATCTCAATCCTGGGTAAGACAGGCTGTATTATTTTATCCACCAATTCACACTTCTCAAAGTTCTCATTCCCTCCTCCCTTTCTTTGCAAAACATCTCTACGCTTTAGATATAAAAAAAATTCCTTATTGGTTAAACCAAATTTCACTCTTAATTCCTCGAATGACATTATGCCACATGAGGTAAAAAGGCACCCTATGTGTATTATCCCTGCCTTTATCCATATATCAAAATAAAGATCATTAAAAATACAAGCATTTACAATGCAATAGGTCTCGCAGTGACATTATTTGGAGCTATCGATATTGTAAATGACATTGTTTTTTGTTTGTTTTTCTTTTTTAAAACATAAATAAAAGGCATTGGTATTAACAATGCCAATAGCTTAAAGTAAACATTTAGCTATTGGCATTTTAAATTACAACGCCTTTTATTTATGTTTTACAAAGAAAAATAAAAAAAAACAATGTCATTTACAATGTCAATAGCTCAAAATAATGTCAGTGCGAGACCTATTACATTATAAATGCGCTGCCCAGTACCTGCAACCACCGGCACAAATTAAGCACTGTATAGCTTCCTAGTACATAGGCTATGCTTGTTTGGAAGTGTGTAGGGTTCATAGTGCGAACCATGTGAGAAGTGTTACTCCACAAAAGTAAGAGGAGAATGGTAGGGCTTAGCTTAAGCTGAGACGTAGACTTTCCCACCCAGCAGGCATTGTGCTCCCTCGAAGCCTGGCAGTGTAAGGCAGCCATTGATGAAGACCTGAGTCTTACAATAGGTAGCCCCACCACAATGCACATTTATGCCACTGGGCTACGAGGTCATCCTTCGTCCTTGCCACGGGTATTCTGTATAGCTGAGTTCGACAGGCTGTAATCTTGCACCTGGGCCTGTGTTCCTTAGCTCGGCAGATGGCCAGGGGTCATTAAGGTAGTGGGAGCCTTACCCGCTGTGCCTTTTCTTTTCACACCAATCAAGGCGGTGAGGAGCACAACAGTGACGCCATCTAATTACTTCACTGGCCCCCTCCCCCACCTGTTCCTGCAGACCCTGAGCCCTTTTCTGATCTTCTGCTCTTAAGCAGAATCATACACCCCCCTCCCGCTGCTCCCTGGAAAGCACATCTGTCAAACTCCGAGGATTGTCAGAAACGTGGGGGCAGCAGATATGTTTGTGTGGGGAGGGGGTGTCGGAAACCTGGTGATGAGAGAGAAAGCGGGAACAGGGGATGCAATGCTTTGCTGACTAAGCGTATTTCACGTATGGCTGTCGACTCTCCTCGTGTCATAATAGGGGCTTTCGGACAGTGCTGGTTTTAGAGAAAAAACACAAAGCATCCCGGGAACTGTAGTGTAATCATTCCTATTGGTACAGTTCACAGGTCCCGATAAGCCCAGACTGTCTATATCTCATCCTTGTGACCTGTGGCCTCGTTAACAGTCACACACTTCTAGGCTGAGCAGCAATCCTTGGGTGAAGTCACGCGCTCTATAAAACTCTTAAAAAAAAAAAACAGTAGTAAGCACAAATGCATGCCTCCCATAACTGCCAAAACACTTATACAGGATGTGGCATAAGGACCACAGCTGCTAGAGAGTCGCGGCGTCGGCCCAACATCCTGTGATTCTGGGCAAATCTCTTAATCTCCCCGCGCCTACCAAAAATGAATGTAACTGATGCTCATGTACAGCGCTTAGAACTCGGACTAGAAGTGCCCAAGATCAGAGTGTGCTAGCCGACAGCAGGGCACAGATAAATGCTCACATCAAAGTGAGACAGGAGCATAGTTTCAGATTTGCACACGACTTCTGCAGCGTCCTGAAAGAGGTCCGAAGAGCTTGGCTTGCGTTCAGTCTCTGTCAAAAGCTATATTACATATGAAGGTAACCCTTCCGGGCCCCTCCCACTTTTTTCCACCACTAGGAGGATAATGTGCAAACCGGCCACAAGCCACCATGCAGCCACTGTCTCACCCACCGTCTGCACGAAGGCTCGGCTCAAATGTAAACAGAGCAAAGATGATCACACCCTGCAGGCCGCAAGTGACCCAGCCATATACAAAAATGTATGGAAACTGATACTATCATGTAATGAGCAACCAAGGACAGGCGAGCATCCAGACAAACCAGCCATAAAACTGCACCTGCTGCGCACAGCTCTTGGAGACGACAGAAGGATTGTATGAAGCCCTGCATGAAACTCAAGTTATTAGCATTATTATTTGGGCTGGGAATACAACTGTTAGTTTGAAATGGCCACTTCACTTGTGGGTCATATTAAAACTACTGCTTTTTCGCACCCATTAAACTTAACTTTTCATTTAAAGATACCAACAAAAGTAACACTATACCGCCGTTCTACGATCATTCTAGTGAATATCCGTAAACGGGAAAATTCATGACAGTTTCTCAGGGGAAAAACACTAAAACATGAAAAATGCAAGCTCTTTGATAGCGGAGGCTTTTCATTCCGACAAGGTCGACCCATTGCTTTTAGTTGACAATTTAGCAAACACCGAATCAATCCCTGTCAATTTCGATCCAAAAATAAGACGGCTTTGAAAGGAACATTTTTCGACGCAATCAAAAATTTAATTGCCCATTAAAATAATTTCTAAAACACAAATCCGTGTGCCGTCCAGGTGTTGCTAAACTCCATTGCGGGACTTATTTCAGTACCGAGTGAAAAAGGGAGGTGTTCATTTAAATCAGACCGATCTCATTCACCTAGGAAGCAGAGGGGGGCAAGGTGAAAGCAAAGCTGATGGAAACATTGACAGAAATGCTTTACTCTGACCTGTACAGGAGAGCTATCCGGCACCATCCGAGAGCGGCCGGAGCCATGATCTGCACATCCCCAGGTGTGCGGAGTGAGGGCGAGGCAGCTGCAAAGGTGTATTGTGTGCACAGCAGACTCGGGAAACCGAACAAACCTGTTGTGGGAGGCGGAAATCATGTTACACACTGCCGGGGGGGGGGGCGAGCAGGCTTAACTGTTTCGCAGTTGTGGATGGGCGAATGGTTGTGATGATGAGCTGTTCCAGCAGCACTCCGTGCATGTAAGCCCTAATCAATATTGACTCCTCTCTGCGGCTGATGGATTCCTCTCTTCCTCAGACTCGAAAGCAGATTAGCGCCGGCAGACAGACGCAGGCTGCCGGGCGGGCCACTAAATGAAAAGTTAGTGCAGCCGCTTTATCGATACGTCTACAAGCGCCTGAGTGAATGTGAGTGAGTCGGGGGGGGAAAGCGCCCTCCATGTACTTTGCAGGCAAGGGGCTCATGTTTCGCTACGCCACTGAACCTCCTTCCAGCTTCTATGTCGTGGCCTCGAGTCATAGTGTGCAAATAACCCGGTCCTTAACAATGTGGGCTCGCTGCATTGTTTAATGGCATCCCCGCGAGTGGCAACAAACCCGCCGTGTACGGCAAAGTCCACTATTTCAGTAGGCAGGAGCTGGGAGTGGCTCAGCCTGGGCTCTCAACACCAGTAACAGTTGTAATCTCGGGTGTGGAGATCTGCAATGTTATGTGTAGGCTGAACATCGACACGCCCTTGGGACAGCGAGTCTACAGCGTGTCTTGCTCACGCTGCTTGCACGCGCCACTACGCTCTATGATTGGTTGACAAGGTCCACCAATTACACTGCTTATTTGCAAGTTGCCAACCAATCACAGAGCGTACTGGCGCGTGCAGGCAGCATGAGCAAGACACGCCGTAGACTCGCTGTCCCATGGGTGTGTCAAAAAAAATATAGGGAGGTAACAATAACCCGCTTAACACCAATCACAAACAAAAGTTTAACATAAATATCAACATTGCCCAATTGAAAGCATGGGCGGTAACAGAAGTCCCTCTACACAAAATACTTTACCCCAATAAATCTCGCTACGCGAGCAGCGCTTGCGCGCTGAAAAGCTAGGCAAGACCTAATCAGGCAGGGTCTTATTTTGTAAAAAGGGCATATAATAGTTCAGCTTTCCAAGTCCTATCAGGCGCCGTACAGAGGACCATACTCTAAAAGCAGTGAGCAGTGTCTTAAAGGGCACCCTATTGTAGTATCCATAATCGAGTTGGTACCAAAGACATCCTCTTGCATCATGGCCAATCACAAGCTCAAAGGGGGAGATATAATTTAGCTGTCCTGTCCAAGAATCCACCTTCAGGAATATTGAATATTGCACTATGGAGGCCGCCCACCAGTATAATTTAAGATTTGGTAGCCGCCACGCTCCCTGGGTAAAGACAAGTATTTAATCGATCTTCTGGGTCTAGAATATGCCCAGATAAACTGTGCAAATATGCTTTCAAACTTTTTTAACCAGAAATTTGAAAAAAGGGGGGATTGCTCTTAAAAAATACAAAATTTTAGGAAAGAACACCATTTTGACTAAGTTCACCCTACTGATCAATGTGAGGTGCAAATTATCCACTTTTTTTAGTGCTTTTTTAAACTCTGCAGCACAAGGCTCTACATTTTCCTTTACTAGCTCATCCATTTCAGCGGTTATCATAACCCCTAAATATATTGCTTTTCTAACTACACTGTAATCCACAAATGATACAAATTCATTAGTGACTATCTATGTTTTATCCCTATTCAGGGCATATCCTGACAAAGCACCATATCTCTGGGCCTCTACTTCAATTGCTCTTATGGCCTTTTCTGGATGTGATATAACTAGCGCAATATAGTCAGCATAGGCCAACACCTTATCTGCCTGTTCCGACCTAAATAACGGGGGGATATCAACAGCCAACTCTAAATATTTCAGGAAGGGATCAATATATAACGCAAACAAGAGAGGTGAGCAGGGACACCCTTGTCGCGTTCCTCTCGTTTTTTTAAAGGCCTCAGTCAATTCCCCGTTTATAAGCACTCTGTCCTCGGGTTCTTTATACAGGGGTTTAACTGCGCCGATAAATTGTTCCCCTATCCCTTTCCCATACATAAAGGCCCATAGAAACTGCCAGGAGACTATCGAATGCTTTTTCAGCATCTAGCAAAATTGCGGCCATAGGATCTCCTGACACCTGCCTCACGTCAAACAACATGATAATCTTTCTAATGTGTTCTATGGTGCCTCTGCCCGGGATAAAGCCATGTTGTCTCGGAGAGACGACCCTATGGATAACCAGTGATCGACGAGAGGCAAGGGTTTTAGAGTAGATTTTCACATCCCCATTTATTAAGGTTATTGGTCGATAGGACCCCAATTCCTCGCTAGGTTTGTTTTTCTTTGGGAAGATAATACTCTTTGCCATAGCCCATGATGATGGTGGATTCATGCCTTATGAAATCTGCAGAAACAGTCATCATAATTTCCTTCAGTTGTTCCTGAAAAACCTTATAAAATTCTGTGGGGATCAGGTCAGGTCTGGTCGCCTTCCCTCTTGGCAAACTCGACATAGCTACAACAATCTCGTTCCAACTTAATGGCTGATCAAGCTGGTCCCTCTCTTCTACTGATAAACACACCCCAGCAGCCTGCTCCAGATATTTCACTATTTGCTCTTTCATCTGACTCCCCTCTGATCCTCTGTATATAGAGCCTAATAGAAACGGAAAAAGGCTGCTCGGATTTCGATCGCATCTGATACTATTCCTATCAGGGGATCCCTCACTGCGTTAATTTCACTCCGTGTGAGCTCTTGCCTTGTCCTAACTGCGAGTAAATGGCTAACCCTTTCACTGCACTCATGCATATCCTCTCGATGCACTGTCGCTTTATCTATGGCCTTCTTCAGCAATTTCTCCCCGATTGTTGCTTTATTAAGTGCTATATCTAGGAGAGCTTCCTCTACACCATCTTTCTGCTGCAGGGCCGTAATCAAGTTGCCTTCAGCCTGGGCCAAATTTAGTTGCAAGGACCGAAGGTCCGCTTTCTCCATTTTGTTCTTTCTGATTGAGTATTGAATTGTTTCCCCCCATATCCCTGCCTTTAATGTGTCCCATACTATGCCCACAGAGGCTGTTCCTAAATTTCTATGTAAGAATCCACTCCCTCATATGTTCCACGTAGGCCTCGTCCACCAGCAGCGCTCTTTCAAAAGTCCAAGAGGAGGACTTTTCCTGGAGGCCCACACCATCTATCTCTAATACTATGATCCGAGAGATATCTGGGAAAGCTTTCGATTGTACTTTTCTGTATAATAAGATGTGACACAAAAAAGTAATCCAGCCTCACATGTTTCTGGTGAGGAGCAGAGTAATGTGTGAAACCATGTTCCAAGGGTTTCATTTTAGCCCAGGCATCGCTCAAGCCGTGCACCTGATAAAGATTACATATAGAGTACAAAATGAGGTGGTCACAGTCGAAATACCTTTAACATTAAACACAACATCGCCTGTAATAATTCAATTTACTCAATTTATTTATATTTCAAAAATATTCACATCCGTATTTGGATTGGCAACAGTATCACAAATTTATACTGTGGTGCTCTAGAGGGAAGGAGAAGAGTGCTCGAAGGTGTGCGCTAGTGAGGATTGTCAGAAAAGGAAAATTTACATCAAAAGGTGATCGTGACCTATCCAGACACATTGAAGGCTAAACATACATAGAAAAACATAGTACTCACATCAAATTCACGATACATTTGGACCCCAAGTCATTTGACTTCTTGGACGTTCCCATCAAAACGGAAGAATGATTTATTATACATAACCCTTTTCAGAAAGCCAACCAAGAGAAACACACTTTTGAGGTACAGCAGTCATCATTCCAGAGGTTGGAGGGACAACTTGCCTTACGGACAATTCTTGAGAATTCGTTGAAACTGCTCACAGAAGGGCGACTACTTTGAGGAATCTGAGGGGCTCCTCAATCCTCTCGTTGAAAGGGGATACCCAAGGAGACTTGTGAAACGGGAACGAAAAAGGGCATGGTTCAATCCAAGAGAGATTCTACTAACACCTAAGTCATGCACTGATGATCCCAAGGATAGAATGATATGTGTCACCGCCTATTGCACTCACAGCAATGAAATCAGGCGAATTGTGAACCACCACTGGAGACTTCTCAGACGATCTGGAATTGGTTGACCCCCTAAGCATTCATTTAAAAAGGGCAAAAGCGTACGTGACCACGTGGTCCGTTCACTCCTGGAGACTCCACCACAATTGTCCATCCAAACCTTGGAGCCAGTGGTAGGCCGTAAGTTTGTTCATCTTCCGCCTTATTGTTTTACTGTATTGCCTGTATTTTCATTGTTGTGTCTGTGACTGCTGTTGTCTGTCTTCTGTCTTCCCCCGCTGCCTGTACGTGGTCCTTGCCCGTTTTCTTTCCTTTTGTACCCCTCGCTGCCCCCGTGTCTCTGCCCGGTTTTTCCTTCTGTACCCCTCGCTGCCCCGTGTCCCTCTGCCCGGTTTTTCCTTCTGTACCCCTCGCTGCCGCGTGTCCCTCTGCCCGGTTTTTTCTTCTGTACCCCTCGCTGCCCCGTGTCCCTCTGCCCGGCTTTCCCTTCTGTTCCCCTCGCTGCCCCCGTGCCTCTCTGCCCGTTTTTGCCTTCTGATTCTTAGCTGCCCCAGTATTTCTGTGCCCTTTGCCTTCTGTGCCACTCGTTTTTCATTGATTTTGTGCCCTTTTTGCCTTCTGTGCCACTCGTTTTTCATTGATTTTGTGCCCTTTTTGCCTTCTGTGCCACTCTGTTCCCCCTCGTTTTTGTGCCCTTTTTGCCTTCTGTGCCACTCGTTTTTCATTGATTTTGTGCCCTTTTTGCCTTCTGTGCCACTCGTTTCCCCCTCGTTTTTGTGCCCTTTTTGCCTTCTGTGCCACTCGTTTTTCATTGATTTTGTGCCCTTTTTGCCTTCTGTGCCACTCGTTTCCCCCTCGTTTTTGTGCCCTTTTTGCCTTCTGTGCCACTCATTTTTCATTGATTTCTGTGCCCTTTTTTCCTTCTGTTCCCTCCGTCGCCCCTCACCGCCCCCGCCGCTGTGTCCCCTGCGGCCCCGCCCCCCTGACTGCCCACTGCCCATTCGCTGCCCCCGCCTCCCAGCTGCTCCTCCCTCCCACCTCCCCATATATGCCGGCTGCTGCGCGGCCGCGCCGCTGGCGCACCAAAGGCAAGCCCGTCTGCACCCGTCCGCGCTTGGACCGCGCCCAGCACCAGAACCCCTGGCCCCCGCTCCCGCCACGACGACCGCCGCCGCTACGATGCCAGCACACTCCACGCCCTCAACCCCGGACGGACCAACACCTGCTTCAAGGCCGCCCCGAAACGCACACACGGCCCCTTCACCTGCCGGAACTGCAGCTGCACCAGCCTCAGAACCGACGAACCACCCGCCAAGAAAGACCGCACCCACCTTCGATGCATACTACTGAACACCCGCTCCGCGCGCAGACACGCCGTCGAGCTCTGGGACTTGCTCGACACAACATCCCCGGACGTCGCCTTCCTGACAGAGACCTGGTTGAACGACTCCTCCGCACCCGACATCGCCATAGCCATCCCAGACGGCTACAAGATCACCCGCAGAGACCGCACCAACGGAGTCGGAGGAGGAATCGCCATCGTCCACAAGAACAGCATCAGGGTCTCGACTAGCACCGACGACGCGCTCATCACCGCCGAACACATGCACTTCCAGATCCACACAGACCCCAACTCCACCCTCAGAGGCACCCTCGTCTACCGACCCCCCGGACCCTGCCCCCAGTTCAGCGACTCCATCGCCGACTTCATCAGCACGCACGCCCTGACCTCCACCGACTACATCCTCCTCGGAGACCTGAACTTTCACCTTGAGTACAACAACAACTCCACAACCCTGATCGATAACCTCGCCAACCTTGGACTAAAGCAACTCGTCACAACACCCACCCACTCCGCCGGCCACACGCTCAACCCCGTCTTCTCCTCAAGCCCGCACGTCTCCGTCAGCCACACCACCGAACTCCTCTGGACCGACCACCGCTGCATCCACTTCACCTTCCAGAAACCCACCACACACCACCGCACCCAACAGATCCCCCGCCGCTGCTGGAGCAAAATCACCGAAGACCAACTACATGCAAACCTCGCTCTCAGCATACCCACCGAACCCTCCAACACCGACGACGCTGCCCACAGCCTCAGATGCTGGATCGAAGACTGCGCCAACACCCTCGCCCCGCTGAAGAAACCCCCCCACAGAGACACCAGCAAGAGGGCCAGCTGGTTCACCCCAGAACTCCTAGCCTCCAAGCAAGCCTGCCGGAGACGAGAGAAGAAATGGCACAGCGAACAAACTCCGGACAACCGCGCAGCACACAAGGACGCCATCCGCAACCACCACCACCTCATCAGGGCCGCCAAGAGAACCTCGTTCAAAGACCGCCTCAACAACAACGCACACAATAGCAAGGAGCTCTTCAACATCGTGAAGGAACTCTCCAACCCCAGCTCCAACACCAACGACATCCCGCCGTCACAAGCCCTGTGCGACTCCCTCGCCACCTTCTTCCACCGCAAGATAGCAGACATCCACGACAGCTTCAACACCCAGACAGACACAACAGACAGCAACACAACAGACCCTCCGCACACCATCGACCACGACCCCCTGCTAGCCTGGGCCAGCGTGAGCATCGATGACACCATCAAGACCATGAGCACAATCCACTCCGGCTCTCCGTCTGATCCCTTCCCGCACCACGTCTACAACAAAGCAAGCAGCTCCATCATACCCCACCTGTGCAACGTCATCAAACTCTCCCTCGAGTCCGCGACCTTCCCAGAGAGCTGGAAACACGCCGAGATCAACGCCCTACTGAAAAAACCCAAGGCTGACCCAAGAGACCTCAAGAACTTCCGGCCCATCTCTCTGCTCCCCTTCCCAGCCAAGGTCATCGAGAAAATCGTCAACAGACAGCTAACCCAATACCTCAAAGAAAACAGAATCCTGGACCCTTCCCAGTCAGGGTTCCCCAGCAACCACAGCACCGAGACCGCCCTCATCGCCGCCACCGACGACATCAGGACCCTGCTGGACAACGGCGAGACCGCAGCACTCATCCTCCTAGACCTCTCCGCCGCCTTCGACACCGTCTGCCACCGCACACTACGCGCACGCCTCCACGCCGCAGGGATCCGAGACAAGGCTCTGGAATGGACCACCTCCTTCCTCTCCGGCAGAACCCAGAGCGTCCGCCTCCCCCCATTCCGGTCCGAAGCCTCCAAGATCATCTGCGGCGTACCCCAGGGATCCTCCTTCAGCCCAACACTGTTCAACATTTACATGGCCCCGCTCGCACACGTCGCCCGACAGCACGACCTCAACATAATCTACGCCGACGACACTCAACTGATCCTCTCCCTCACCAATGACCCCATCACCGCCAAAGCCAACCTCCACGAAGGAATGAAGGCCATCGCCGACTGGATGAAGACCAGCCGTCTGAAGCTGAACTCGGACAAGACGGAGGTCCTCATCCTCGGCTCCAACCCTTCAGCCTGGGACGACTCCTGGTGGCCGACGGCACTGGGAGCAGCCCCGACACCCACCGACCACGCACGCAACCTGGGAATCATCCTCGACTCAACGCTCTCAATGACCAAGCAGGTCAACGCCGTCTCCTCCTCCTGCTTCAACACCCTCCGCATGCTCCGCAAGATCTACAGATGGATCCCGACAGATACAAGAAAGACAGTCACCCAGGCCCTCGTCAGCAGCAGACTCGACTACGGAAACGCCCTCTACGCGGGAGCCCCAACCAAGCTCATCAAACGACTACAACGCATCCAAAACGCCTCGGCACGACTGATCCTCGACGTACCACGCCACGGCCACATCACCCCTCACCTGAGGGACCTGCACTGGCTCCCCGTCAGCAAGAGGATATCCTTCAAGCTCCTCATCCATGCACACAAGGCACTCCACAAGACCGGCCCAGCCTACCTCAACAGACGGCTCTCCTTCTACATCCCCAACCGCCAGCTACACTCCGCCGACCTCTCACTCGCCACCGTCCCGCGCATCCGAAGAACAACCACCGGCGGGAGATCCTTCTCCCACCTCACCTCCAAGACATGGAACACCCTCCCACTGAGCCTACGACAGACCCAAGACCTGCTGACCTTCAGGAGGATGCTCAAGACCTGGATATTCGATCAGTAGCGCCCCCCCCCCAGCGCCTTGAGACCCTCGCGGGTATGTAGTGCGCTTTACAAATGACTGATTGATTGAAACCTTATGGCACCTACCTGAGATCGTGGGCCATTACAAATGTGGCAGGTGCAAAGCATGCAGTTTAACCATTGAGACGAGGCAACTGAGCTACAAACAGCACACTGTTGATCTCAAAACCCACACGGATTGTAACACCACTGACGTTATTTACGCAATCATCTGCCCTTGCAATCAGATGTATATAGGGCAAACAAGCTAGAAAGTAAAGGCCCACATCCTACAACACTGTAGTACGGTCAGATGTGGAACCACCGGGGTACCTCTAATTGAGCATTTCCAAACACGGACTCATTCACCAGAAAGTCTTAAATGGGTGGTCTTTGAAAAGGTCACATTGGGCGTCAGGGGCGGGGTCATTAACTCAGTCCTCAATGTTCGAGAGTGTAAATGGATGCATTTGTTTGACACAGTCCATGATGGGCTAAATGAACTGGATGCTACCAGTTCACAACTGTCATGTCTCAACAATGAGTGATCCAAACGTACCCTCTTCATGTACCACACTAACTATGTACAGAATTCGATATTATGAACCTTCTGTCTGTATGCATTCATGCTTGTATATGTCACCCTATGTTTGATCGACCAGGCAACCTAATCCTTGTTATATGGGCTGACACCTCCCCCCATATAATAATAATTTACGTGGCCGGTATCATTCCAGATATCGGTTCGTTTCCATGCCATAACCCACTACTGATGCGGACATGTCACAATCTTGTTGGATCGACCAGGCAACCTAATCCTTGATGTATGGGCTGACACTTTTTCATATAATAATTTTACGTAGCCGTCATCATTTGATATCGGTTCTTTTCCTTGCCATAACCCACCCCTGGTTACAACCGATGCTGCCATCTGAGATTTATTTGAGGTCTGGGTACAACAATTGCCTCCTTTTCGTTAATTTTATTTTTTAATAATATTAAAAACACCCCCCCTTTTCATTGACATTTGAGTCCGGAGTTATGTGATATCCCTTTTCTTCTCCTGTCTCATGATACGTCATTTTTCACGCTGACACTGACAATGTCAGGGCGGTTTTGCTGGCATCCAGCTGCGGATCACTTTGTGCCACTTTACCACGTGCACGTTGACGGCTCGGCTGCTTGTATTTAACTGATATCGTAGCAGCCCCGCCCGCCAGGAATCTGCAGACTTTGAATGAGCTTAGAGGTATGTACTACTCTGCCCCGTTCCTGTCCTTGAATATTTTTGTGTCCCTACTCTGAGGAGCCGCTTGAGGCCAAGCACCTCTCCTTGTGTTTCCTCCATAGATCTTGTTGGGATTTAATCCATTCTGGAGCTTTTGATTAATCGAGGCTTCATTCATTTTTGTCCATCACTAAGAATTCACACTAAGTAAGTCTATTTAACACGGTTCAGGCCACTTGGTGCGTTCAGATTTTTCATGTCCAAGTGAATACATTTGTATACATTCAAATATAATTGTTGATACATTTCCAAGTTTTTACAGCACATCAAGCTGTTCTTCCAATTGTTGGAGTCCGCTTCCGTTGCAATAGGAGCCTACTGGCCCACCGTTTCAAGTGTCTCCACCAGATTGTTCTGGATGGCACTAATGGTAACATACATTGACTTTCCTTAATTTATAATTACAGCTATGGTTTCCATGACCTGAAATATTAAGGACAATATTCTTAAATTACCCTTAGGTGTCTCCACACGTCCTGATGAAGATCCTTCTATAAGGATCCAATTTCCCTTCATACACTCTTGGGGTCGAAACGTCGACGGTCTCATTTGTTTTTCAAGTACAGACAACAGCAATCGATTTACTGTGTCATTTGGAGTATTATGTTTTTCTATGTATGTTTAGCCTTCAATGTGGCTGGATAGGTCACGATCAAGTTTTGATGTAAATTTTGCACATTACCTTTCCTTTTCTGACAACCCTCACTAGCGCACACCTTTGAGCACTCTTCGCCTTCCCTCTGTAGCACTGCAGTATAAATTTGTGATACTGTTGCCAATCCAAATACGGATGTGAATATTTTTGTAATATAAATAAATTGAGCAAATTCAATTATTACAGGTGATGTTGTGTTTAATGTTAACCCCTTCGGTGCGCGGCCGATTTTCGCCCTGTGCGGGGCGTTTCATTGAGTGGGCGGGTTCATGACGAGCTCAGCTCGTCATGCGCACACGAGCACTGCGCAGCATGACGAGCTGAGCTCGTCATGAGCACCGAAGGGGTTAAAGGTATTTCCACTGTGACCACTCATTTTGTACTGTTTATGACCCAGGTCCAGTGGCTTTTGGGTTTCCCCATTGTTTTGTAACTCTAAAGATTACATATAGCTTGGAATACTTTAGGATTCCTTCCTGCGTAAGCTTCACTCTGTCCCCATCTACTAGCAAGATTGATATTAAAATTCCCACACATTACTATAGGCAATTGCCAATGTGATAATTCATTCGATAGCCACACTAATAAAGAAGGATCATCCATGTTGCTGCCATAGAGGGAGCATAGTGTAAAACTAGCAAGGCCTGGGGCTCTACAACTTGCAATATAACCCAGCGCCCAGATGAATCTGTCCGAACTAGGGGAAACTGTATTGCTTGACTGCAGGCCAAAATTGCTACTCCTCGTGTGCTGGTTCCTTGGGTTGTAGCTCCAAATACTGTACCCTAGATATTTTAAAAGAACCTTTTGTTTACCCTCTACATGGGTCTCTTGAAGGCAGACAATATCTGCCTGTAGCAATTGAAGCCCTTGGGATACCATCTGCCTCTTTTTCAGTTCATTCAATACACATATATTTATCGATGCAATCCTTAATTTACCCATCTTTTAAATTCTGTATCGCTACACCACACTATATGTCTCTTCACCCCACAATAACCACTCATGCGCCTCCCAAGTGAAATCCAGTGCACAAATCCCATACTACCCAATGCAAGCCTCAGTCCCACCCTTCCAAGATGCCCCCCTCTTCCCTCCTTCCTTCACTCCTCCATACCCCAAACACATAGGCAATCAGGCATAGCCTGAGCGATGTGCGTCCGACAAACTGCTCCACCATCCCCTTGATATAATAAAAATACCATATCAATATCGACTGCCCATACTCATTTGTTTTCTAAATAGTCTTGCACAGTCCTGCGGTGAATAACCCATTCACTTAGCGGGTTCACCCCCTTTTTCTTTCCTTGTTATTTTTTCCAGGAAGCCCTGTGCTTGGATCTCAGATGAGAAGTTAAGATAGGTTCCTTTATATTTAATTTGGAGTCTAGCTGGATTCTGGAGGAAAACCTCTGCCCCTACTTTTTGAAAGGGAGAAATTAACTGTCGCAAACGCCAATGTCGTTCTACAAGTTGCATGGGCAAAATCCAGCTAAACAAAAAATGAGACCCCGTTATAAGACTTCGGAGCATTAGGAGGGGCTTGGTCATACACCAATTGCCTCAGTAGGAAATTCCCCAAAAATACCAATATAGCCCTGGATCTTTCTTGATGCTGTTTTTTCATCATTAATGGTACTCAGTGCGCCCGTTGAATTTCACTATCCCAGTCTAACTTCATTTGCTCCGGGAAAGTGTTCTTCAAAAGATTCACTATGTACAATCTGGGGTTACTACCTTCCACTCCCTCCGGAACCCCCAATAAGCACAAGTTGTTTCTTCACTGTCTATTTTCCTGCTCCTCCAGTTTGAGCATTACATCAGACAAAGCTTCTCCCTGGCTGCTGTTCTGAACTTTCAGAGACTCCACCTCCACTTCGAGTGTCTCCGTCCGCGTTTCCACAAATGTCAACAGCTTAGCAATGTCCCCACATTTCTTTGTTTATCTTACGCAGTCCTGCTTGTACTTTTTCAGTTGCGACTCTGGCTCTGCGCCCGTCAGTCAAAACTTCTTCTTGCATCTGTTTGATGGACATAAAGATCGCTGTTAATGTAGGCTCTTTTGCTTGTGTGTCCATATTTAGCACTTCTTTTGGGCTTCCTTCCGGTCCTTCTTCTTGAGATACAAGCCGGGTATCAGAGTAATCCCACTTTAACTGCTTGCTGGCACACCGCCTCTGGCTGCCTTTCCTTTTTTTCCCCCTGTATGCTTCTTCCTCTGTGTTGTTTGGGTCATGTCTGTCGAGGTACTGCTGCCAGATTCTAGGAGACCTTCACTGCTGGATGAGGAATTTTCCTGCCCGGAGGGGTCTGGACTCATCAGTTAGCAAGAAGAACCTCTCACCTACTGCATCGGGCGAGAGTTCTCCTCTACATTGTCGCGCAATACTGGGGAGCCCGACACCCGATGGGGTCTCAAATCTTGCCTATCCCATGCTTTCCTTAATCTGGCTGGATGTCTTACCCTGCATCTTTTGCGCTCCACTCCCCTCCGTGCCCAACTGGTTCTTTTCCTCCTTTTCCTTTTTTTCATTTTCATTTAAAATCTCAGGACAGGAGGTCAATGAATTAGGAAGACTAGCAGCACCTCCTGATACCTCACCGGATTCTATGTCTACTGCCCCTCCATCACCCAAAGCTTTGTTTACCCCGACTGCCGGTTGTATACTATTATTAGTATTTCCTTTAAGCGGGTCAGAAGAGAGGTTAGCAAACAGAGATTAAAGTGGGTTGCGCAGGGCCCCACTCTACCTGAATTATTGGCTTTATAATTGTCTTTTTTGCTCCAGCATCCAGCTTTCCTTTTCCCTCCGTACCAGCAGTGCTGCGTTGTGTACACTCTACCGTGACTCCATTAGCCCCCGTTGGATGGGAGCCCGCCGGTAGTATGGGTCTGCTACAGGAGGTCCCAGCGGCTCGGGTTTTCCCCGTCTTGCCTCCTCTCGCCGCCATCCGCAGTTTCCCCCGTAACCGCCGACACCACCAGTCTCGGTGTCAACAAATTATGCGGTAAGGACTAGTTCCGGCAAGCCACTGCACTGCCGCCTGTAGCAAGGCGTTCAGCAGCCAGCTCGCCGTGTCCGGTCTCAGGCTGTGCAGTTGCTCATTGCAGCGTTGATCCATCAAGGGAGACGGTAGGCGCGATGCAGCTACTCACACGCCATCTTTGCCCCTTAAACTTAATATATTTGAACGATATTTTACTACATAAGTCATCTCTTCCCCCTGCAATTAGGATCATCCTATTCATTGCTACTATAATAAACATCTCTATTCATCAATCACCCCACAGTTTTTCATGCAGCAAACTTGTTACCTAGTGAGAGACCATGAAAGCAACATGAAAACAAAAACAGATAGCTAAAGGTGGTGTAGGAGCGAGGATTGGAAGAAGAGATTGATGAGATGGGTATAAGGATCAAAGAAGGGAGAAAAAAAGGAGGCAGAAAATAAGAGAAAAACATCAGTGGTGGTTAGGATGTCCTGACAGTTGCATTATTCCCAATTTGGTGCACAGAATTGTAACTACTTAACTAACTCCTAATGATCTTGAATAGAAAATGGGGGAGAATGTGTCAGTCATAGAAATTAAACTGGAAGAAATTGCACAAAGGATGGAGACAATGGCAGATTGGCTTTCTGGGGTTGAAGTTATATTGGAATATCCATAGGCCCTATTTGACTGTATCCTGACATGAGCAGAATGATAATCTCACAAGAAGAGTCATGTGAAAGTGAGGACCTAGAAAACCACTCAAGAAAGTCAAATCTGCAGTTTGTATTGATTCCTAAGGGAAAAGAGGCATCAGTCAGTTCTGTCTGCTTTTCTAACTAACCTTATTCACTGCACAATGTTAAAGCCAAAAGGATGAAGATATGACAATCGCTCCTAGACTCCCTTTTACAAGTCCAACCCAAGTAGTCCTCTTTACAAAATGTTGGTGTTTTTTCAAGACTGTGGTATTAAGAAAGCAAACTTGGAGACCCCGAGTTGCAAAAGCTTTCAAAGGATATGCAGGGTTTACCTTCCATTTACTCCATGACTTTTGTTTTCAATACAGCTCAGTTCAGCAGGAAGATGCAGTGCATACTCACTAATTTTAGAGATGTTGGGGTTCAAGTTTGAATTGTGCAAGAGCCACGCCTTAGAGTGTTATGGAGAGGCGCTTTCAAGATTCCATATGAAGTTGACAATGAGATTTCCTTTCTTCAAAAACCACAAAAGGAGAAAACAGACTTGAATTGATGTGTGAGGTGTCTTCTATGAGTCGGAGCCTTGTTTCTAGCCTTTTGAATGTCTAAGAGCACATTTCATGTGTTAGAGTGAGCAGCTGGGAGAGGGCAAATGTGAGTGCAAGTGTGGGGTGCATTAAAATAACAATTGAGAGAACAGATGAAAGGCAGTGGTGGTTTTACCAAAGGCCCATGAAAAAATTCTTGAGAAAAGTTCACCCTGCATAATTTCATTGTGAACATTGTGAGCAGGAATGTGGAGGGCCATAATAGTTTAAAGAAATAGATGACTGAAGAGGAATTTTGCAATTTGAATTCCTACTGATATGCTTACAGGGAAATCATCTATCTCAAAGATTGAGGTGTTCTATGACATTATGATGACAATGTTGCAATTTATACAACATCAACCAAGTATGTGTTATTATCAATCGAAGCTGAGGCAGTTAAATGTGGAAACATATCTGGCTATCATTTAAATGCTGCCAAAACTAAGACAATTGCCAGCTATAAAGCAGGCTTATACGATAGTTGTATTATCAACAAAGCTATCTAGGTATTAAGTTAAATATTCATGTAGAGTTGGTAGTGAAAAGTATAGTGCTAGAGGCACTCACATGTATTGAAACCGCGTGATGACCTTCGACTACCATTGTTTTAATTGACTTTTAGTGTTTTACTTTACCCCAGCCTGAATGTACGACATTTTTCTCTGCATGTGCGTATTTCCTTGAAGATTTCTTTTGTGTAATCTTGTAGTTTTAAAGTGGGAGAGCTTTCACAGACTAGAACAGCATTGCCAGGAACAGATTTTGTCGGATGTGCATTTGAAAGCTTGAGAGAGAGAGCGAGAGAGATGTGGAATGTACTTCTTGGTCACGAAGTGCAGTGTTATAAGCAGTGGTCCTCAGATGTGCATTATGTTGTACATTGGGAGATGAAGTGTGTGATGCTATAGGCAGTGGTGCACAAATGTGCATTGTGTTGTACACTGGGAAGTACTATGAAGTTCTTACTATTGACTTTGACATGCCCTCATGTCATCTTGAATTCTGACTCTGTCTTGCTTGAGCTTTTTGCACGCACAGGCAGGCCCCCAGATTACTCAAGTTGTTTAGGTTATTCACGTTCAAGGTTGTTTTGTTGACTGTACTGCCGAAGACTTTCTAAGCTTCGCTGGGATAATGTGTGGGAAGTGTGCTTGGTACCTTTCAGAGCAGAGATTGTTGTTGCTAGAGAAATGTGTGGAATTTACAGCTCTGTCTCGGAGTCAAAATACAGGGGCCTGGCCATCTTCTGTCTTGATCTTGACACAGACCAGTACCGTCAGCTCGGTTTTTTCATAACAGAAGAAAGGGGCCGAGGTTTCTAGAACCTTCAGCTCAGGTTGAGTTAAGGTATTAAAGGCGGGAATCTTGGCACCCAGACAGGAGCTCGCTTGTGGGGCAGACGTGTCCTCACAAGGGTACTTAGGTCCCGATCGAGAATCCTGCCTGGGCTGTCAAAGGGCTCCTCCAGCTTGAGTTGGCAAGGATGTCGAGTGAAAGATCGGTGAGGTGTTATGTTTTTGAGTATAACTTTGTGATGTGTGAGTGTCTGTGTGCCCATCCAAGTCTTCAGTGGTTGTAATCATCTGATGTATTTAGTGTATATATCTTTCTGATTTCTTGCAGGACGTCCAGTATTATCTGCTTGTACTTCATTTCATATTATTATCCATGCATTACTTATAAGTGTGATGAACAAATATATACAGATATATATATATATACAGATATAGATATATATATATATATATATATATATATATATATATATATCCTCAACGTGCCTATTCGTAAATGAAAACAGGCTCCAGCACACTTGGCTCACTAAAATCTGCTTTATTGTGGCTCACAAACACAGGTAACGCATTTCAACCGCTACTGCGGTTTTTGTCAAACCTAATGCCGCCGCCATTTCTGTAATCATTCATACATCCTCACAGAGCTTCAAACCTTAAAGTGACAGTGCAATATTTTCTATTTAAAGTGACTTGTGCAAATTTTCTTTTTTTCTTAATCTTACAAATATAGTGACAAGTGCTATATATATTAATAAATCTTAAACATTAAAATTGAACCTTGCATCAGTATGGAATTTGGAAAAAAAACAACACTTAATTTATATACCAAACAATTACTCGGCAATTGGCTATGCGGTTGGTTCATGATTCAACAAGCTGTTGTACAGCATCAGTGTGCATTGAAATTCATCATTATGAAATCCACATAATACAATCTTCCATTTCTTTGGAAACAAACACAAACCGCATGGATGTCTAATGCCTTCCTAATGTGATCACAATACCACCAGGTACTTCAATATTCCTCCTAATGCGATCACAATGTGATACAGGGCAAGTGCCCATTGTACACTTACTGATGCATGTAAAAATAAATCCTGTATAATCATTGTTTTTTAATACCTCTAAAATTCCTACTGAATATACACAAACAAATCATACTAAAGTGCTGTGCAAATGATTAATGTGAAACTCCCTAAATGTAGATAAAAATCTATTAACAGGATTGGACTTAGATGATAAAAATCTAAAATAATGTTGTACAGATAGAAACCATGTTCTCTACAGATCTCTCATACATTCGCCTCACTGATTAATTTCATAAGTGGACATGTAGCTCTTCTTCAGTATTGAGACCATTGGGGATCTTGGAGTTGAATCGTAAAATATATCCAGAATCCAGCTGTCTCAAATGTTTCTCTCTGTTCCCACCTCTCATTCTATTTGGCACCTGATCCAACACAAAAAATTCCAAATAATTGACATTGCTCCATGTATCTGTTCGAAGTGTCTCGCTACTGGGTATGTCTGATCTTTATTTTTGATAGCCCTGATGTGCTGTAAAATACGTTAGTGTGCGCGCAAAACGGTGCTGCCTATATAGAGCTTCAAACAACTGCATCTAAGTGCATATACAACAAAGTCACTTCTACAAGTCAACGGTTTCATGATCTGCCATTTCCCATCAGAAAAAGGTACAGGCACCTCTGTAGTATTGACACCATAGTTGCAAACTTTACATTTATGGCATCGTCGGAATCCTTTACTCCCACTCAACCAGGTTTCTTGCTGCTTTGTCCCCGGACTGTTGTCCACAAGATCTTGCCTCATCGATCTTGCTTTGCGAAAAGTAATGAGTGGTCTGTTTTGTATTTTTGGCCCTAATGTGGGGTAACTACGTACTAGATGCCAATGTTTCAGAAAAATGGCTCTGATTTTTTGGTGTTGCATGTTGTACCCAGTAATGAAACGACATTTTTGATCTAACTGGTCAGGGGCACCTATTTTAGGTCGAGCGTAGCCAGCGCGCATGCGCTGTCTGCAAGACCTTTTGTAATTACTAAAACTACGCTATTCCCGCCTGCTGCTTGCTATAGGTTTACTCATGTGTCTCTCCTATTTGCTGCCTCCTAACTCTTCCTGGCCACCGATACCTCACTTCCGATGCGCACCGCCCAAGTACAGTCTCCTTACTTTTCATTCTTCATTTAGTTTTTGGGAGAACTCTTTTTTATTTTATTGTTGCTTGCCGCCTGTCACAACTTGTTTTGATTGCTTCTCCCTTCTGCCCGTCACAACTTGTTTTGATTGCTTCTCCCTTCCGCTTCATGTTATAAGCCCTCCCCCACCATCCTAACGCAAGCATTTTCCTTCATCAAACCCTGATACTTGAAGATTGCGACTGTGTGAAATGATATCGTAAACGCCGCGTCGTGAAATTGCCGTGTTTAGGGCTGCACTGGGAGGGTTAATGGGAGCACAGCAAGCTTGTTCCAGCACGCCAGCACATACAAAGTCCAACTTCTTGGTTGCCGGTGTCTCTTAATTCACTCAAAAACGCCATATCCGTGCGCGAGAAGGTGAGAGCTGCGCGCAGCCCCCGGGGGAGGGAGGAGGGGCGCCGGCTATCTGCTGCCATCCTGCCCCGGCTTGTCGCCTGGGAACTAAGACACCAGCCACACAGTGGCCCCGTTGCTCGCTCTGCCCTCCGGAACTCATATCCCCCGCCTGCTCATGCGGGAGGAGGGTGAGCGGGCCGCACCCAGCCTGTGCCCACTGCCTACTTACTACTCCCAATTTTTAAAACCTTTCGCATTAGGGCTGAATTCCCTCGTCCCCTTGTAACTATTTAATCACGACCCCGGGAGACTCCAATTCCCACCCCCTCTCATGGACAGCCCTTTCTCCTAATGACAGGGTAAAACCCTGGCTATTCTTCATTCCTCCTGGACGTCCTCACATAAGCGCATCTCAACCCCTCTCACTGCCGGTGCAGTCAATAAAACGCTTACTTTACCCCCACTTACCTCAAATCTGCGTGCTTAATCAGTCCAACTTGTGTCACTTTTAATTGGCTTCTTTTGTATCTAGCGGACTAGACCCAGGTAGGCATCAAGAGCGCTAAATAAAACACTCCGTGTGTTTGTTTGAAACTTCTTTTGTATATACATTGTCGTTCAGGTGGGCATCAAGAGCGCTAAATAAAACACTCGGTGTGTTGTCATTATTCTCCCTTCACCACGCGTTCCGTGGTTTCAGCTGGTACGACTGGGTTTCCACCTACCCTACAATGCCCATGATGTATTTGGGGCTTGCAGTCTGTTCCTGGCGCGTCATTGCCATGCACAACTGCCAATATAGTGATTAGACATTTTAACTGCAAGCTGTAATTTTTTAGGCGTGTTTCAGCCGCTTCGTAGTTATTCTTTTGCCCACGATTAAGAGAATAAACGTACTAACTGGCAAACTAAATCAAAATAATGCACAGGCACAGATGCCGATCTGTCCTTCATTATCATGGTAGCAATTAGAACATGTGACTGTCCACACCTGGTACATTTTTGCATTGTAGACCTCAGCAGATGTTCATGGAGGCTGGTACGTCCGCCTGATTAAGTCATCAGTTTAGTGTCCTTGTGCTCATGACCGTTGTCCTTAAATAACAAGGAAGTAACCCACTGAAAAGCACCATAAAAGCATACCATGTACAAATTCCATTATAATGAATACTAAGACGATTGAGCAATTGGTCTGTGCAGCTTGACAGCACTTGTAGCAACCACATCTTTATACTCAGTGAATCAAAAGTAACCCAGGCAGCTAAACACGCCAACCACTACACTCTTAAGAAAAACAGAACAATTAAATACATGCACAAGTATGACTCCTTCACACTGCACACTAGGACAAAAGGCCTTGCACTTGCATGACATAGTAGTATACCGCACAAACTCATGTTAAACAGCTGGTTTGGTGAAAATATGTAAGACAGTGAATGACCCAACAAGCAGCCATCCTCACCCCTGACACGCTGCAGAAACAGGAGTATCTGCACATAGGAAATACATATCAAACAGAGCCAGCTCCCTGCTCCATTCCATCAACTACACATGCTTTGCCTCTGAATTCAAACATACCCAGCACTTAATTTGTGCCAGTGGTTGCTGGTGGGGTGCACCAGCACTTTTTTGGGGGGGACCAGGTCTTCTGTTTCACCAACAGATTTACCCGGGAGTAAGAGAAAAAAAACAGAAATGGGAAAAATGCTGAAGGATTGGAAATAGGATATCAGTGACAAAGGGAACAAGCATTTACAATGAAATAGGTATCGCATTTGCGACAGTTTGAGCAATTGTCATTCTAAATTACAATAACTTTAAATTATTTGTTTTGAAAACCTGCAAGCAGTGCGTAAAAACGCATTTTGTACTTCTACTCCTTGCTTACAAGAAGCACAGCTGGCAGTAAAACACGCTCAGTTCTCATAAGCAACAACTATAACTACAAAGTGCGTGTTTACTCACCGTTTGCAAGATTAAAAAATAAGTAAATAAATAAAAAGCATTGTCATTTACAATGCAAATAGCTCTTTTTTTTCTCTCTCCTGCATTCTGACAAAATCGCTCAGATTTGTACCACTGCAGCAGGCCAAGGAGAAAACTAGAGGAGTTTTATTAGCCTGCTGTGCCTAGGGTAGAGCACAAGTCAGGTGTGGATGTGGGTGAACGGAGTCCGTCTCCACTCCCTTCCTCCACCCCTTTTACAGAGGGGTCTCCACTATCTCTGCCCGAGACTGAGAGGCATCACCCTGGGTCCCAGCACTGCAGATGCTTACATTTACTAATATTGTGAAATGTGTCCTCAGGACAGGGCGCCGGGTCTGGTGGCTTAGTGGACTATTGAGTCCAATGTAGGGGCCTGTATTAGACCTCATGGTCACAAGTACAAATCCTGGCAGGTCCACTCAGTCTTTCATCCTTCTGAGGTCAATAACATGAGTACCACAGAGGTGGGAAACAATAAACATCTGTTATTCAGCACTAAAATACCATTCTGGGTGAACATGCGGTGCACAAATATACATGTCTTAAAACCCCCTTTATGTGCGAGAGGGTTCCAGTGAAAGAGAGCAGGGCAACTCCTTTATCTCCTAATGAACACCCTGCTTGTCTTGCTTATTCTCTTGACGCAATTTGAAGATCTAATTGCAGACGTTCCTCAAGTCTCTTTCACAACAGTGTCCCTTACGCTACTCCTGAGCTGCATTTCAAACTGATACATGGTAAACATGGATGTGGTTTACAAAAAAGTTAATGAAAAATGACCTTTCCTCATTTCTTTGTGAGTGTGCACAATGGTTGTTTTTGTAAAATAGGCCGGTTCAATTTTAAATAGGGCCTATATAATGATTTCACACTAATTATTGTTGAATTAAATACACTAATTAATCCCCCCTTACTGTTTTTCCCAGAATTTTGCACTTGCTTTGGATTTTATTAGCAGATATGTAAAGAAATAAAGCAGTTTCCAGTGCCGCTGTAAAACCTACGAGATGCCACTTGCAGTTGTTTATATGGCCATGGATTGAAATGCTAAGGTATCTTGGGGGCAGGGCTTGTCAGACGGTGCACATGTATGTGGCACCTGCAGAAAAGCCCGCTCAGCTGCTTTCCGAGCAGGACCAGCTGTGTGACCTCTGAACTGCAGAACGTTAAAAGGCAGAGGCCAGCAGTGAGGTACAAGCGACTAGCCCTTCTGTCTACCAGCAGCTACAGTGTCTGCCTTGGGCAAAGAGGAACCCCAAGATGAGAAAACACCTTAAGGTGGCCATTAAAGCAACCCACTTGTCAACTTTGATTCATAAAGCACAAGTTACTAACTTGTGTAACGATATATCTGTAAGAGACAGTAGTTAGTGACAGATTCCTTACCTTAGAATATCCCCAGGCGTCAGGCTGGATCCGGAAAGTTTTTGCGTAGCAGTACCCTTGCGCGTCGGTAGGCGGCGATGTGCGGCTCCGCGTCCGTTGTCGGCGTCGGGACCTCCGGGATGACGTCGCGGGCAGTACTTAGACGCCGCCCCTGCGCGCTGACATCAGTTCTGTACACGACTTTCCGCACCAGGAACGCAGAGCCATGCAAGAAGCTGACATAGGTGTCTGAAAAATAGTAGGGCCCTGAAAGGGATGTCCTTAACCCTAGAAATCAGTTCGCAGAATGGGGAGGATGGGTGGGGCGGTAAGGAATCTGTCACTAACTACTGTCTCTTACAGATATATCGTTACACAAGTTAGTAACTTGTGCATCTGAAAGAGACACGTTAGTGACAGATTCCTTACCTTAGAATAGATACCCCAGCAATACCAACCCCGGTGGTGGGTCTGCGAACCGATTCAGACAAGGAAGTCCCGGAGGACAGAACGGCCAAAGAAGCCGTCCCTCCGGACCTGACTGTCAAGGCAGTAATGTTTGGTAAACGTGTGCAGCGAGGCCCACGTAGCTGCCTGACATATATCCTGTAACGGAACACCGCGGCCTAAAGCCGTGGTAGCAGCCGTAGCCCTGGTGGAATGGGCACGCAGCCCAACAGGAGGCTCCTTCTTAGCCAAAGAATTGCAGGCTTTGATACACAAGGTGACCCAGCGGGAGATGGTCCTTTGTGTACCGCCCGACC